>JAVSCE010013479.1:0-717113 GCA_032199065.1 Smutsia gigantea
CCTCCCTCCCTCCCTCCCTCCCTTCCTCCCTTCCTCCCTCTCTCCCTCCCTCCCTTCCTCCCTTTCTCCCTTCCTTCCTTCTCTTTATTTCCTTCCTTTTTTGGGTGTTGTTTTTGTTTGTTTGTGGGAGGTTGGCTGGTCATTTGAGCAGGAAAGGTGACTAACATGGTTTGTAATTGGAGTAAAAAGAATTTCACATTCAAGACCTCAATTTTACCTTCCTATCTCTCTTTTTTGTTGGCATTCATTTTTCCCAAAGGAAAACCAATTATCTCAGCTTTATCACCTCATCAGAAATACCAAGATGGATTGTATCTTGCTTGATTATTAATTGTGAATCATATTTAAGACCTCTTAGTGATTTCTTCTAATTTTAATTCGATATTATGAATGAAGCATTTTTAAATTGCACTTGCAACTTCTTCCTCTTTCAACACCCACTGCCTCCCCGTCACCCTAATCTTCTTGTAGTTAAATCCCAGCTGTACTACCTAGAGGACCTCAAGTCAGAGACCAGCCAAGAATCTTTGCTTGAAGCTGTAGCTTTTCTTGGAGTGTTGCTTTCAGACATGTGCCACCAGCTTTGTCCCAGAGCCCAGTGGAGTGCAGGGAAGGGTTGGCAGAATTGTTGTGTCTACCTTTCAGCACCCATCTCATCCCCCCATTCCCCCATCCTGGGATATCTCCTCCTGCCCCCCACCCACCAGAGTTTTTCTCTTCAAGACCTTGTTGGCACCAAGGGATGCTTTTGGAGGTAGAGGGCTGCTCTCTGGGGCCACTCCTTAAAATACTACCAATAATGATGAGACTTCACCATTTTAGTCTTACAATTTATGTTCTCAATCTGATGGAAAATGTGAGTAAAATCATCTTTAGAAAACTTTCCTACTTCTATTGATCAGAACCATCCCATCTTACTGAAGTCACAGGGCTTGCTCTGCGGCTACGACTTCCAAACAAGTCACCTGATTCACACCTCCAACCAAATGGGCTCCTATATAGGAAATTTGGAGCTGCCACAGGGTCTGCACCAAGTCTGCAGGACACTGGTACCCAAAGTTCTACTTACATTATCTCATCAGAGAGGAAACACTTCTGACTTTCCTGTGAACCAAGGTAAGGGGACAGGACGCCTGGTCTCATTCGGTCATGCTTGCCTTTAGAAGGAGGGGGCGTTGCTCCACACACAGGTTAAGCAATTACACAGTGGTGGCATTTTCGGCAGCCTGGCAGGCTGTCTGGAGGATGTGGTGAATGTGTGAGGCAGGTGGGTCCCTGTCATGGTGCTGAAATCATAGTGGAGTGATGATATCAGCTCCTGTGCCCAAATTGTGTGGGCCCTCCAGGGATGTGTCTGTGAGACACCTTCTGTCCTCTGAAAGCTGGCAGGGGCAGGCCACAGATCCATGGAAACTGGGCTCCTGCCCAGGTTGGCTGCCAGCACTGGCGGGGTGAGCTTTTTTTCAGCGTTGGGCCCTGGAATGAGACAACCCTGGGTGTGGACAGCTGCATGGCTGGCGGGGAAGGTGTGCACATGGACATCCTCTCTCCCCAGGATCGGGACAGCCCTGACTTGGGGAATTTAAGCTCTGCCAGTAACCAGCCCGCCCACATGGGCACCTGAGTAGGCACCCCAGGAGGCACAGGAGGGCATTGCCGTTCCTCGTGGTGCAGGTATGTAGGCTGCTGGGGCTCAGACCCAACCACAGAAGCATGGCCTGGATATAGGCGTCTGATACCTGCCCTCCTTTAACCACCGGACTCACCTGGTTTTCCAGCGTGACTGTCTGCTCACAGGCAGAGTGGGGCTTCTTTAGCATGGGGCCCAGCCCCCCACATCTGGCTCAGCAGTCTACAGAAGACTGAGCCTTCTCCAGCTGTTGCTCTGAGTGTGTTCTCTGGGGTCCTGGAATGTTCTTTTCTCTTGTCCTCACTTCTTCTGGCAGACACTGTCCCCCTGACTCTTGTCCTTCTATGTCAACCAGTTCAGGACTTGGGATGAGGGGTGTGGTGGCAGGGGACTCATTGCTCGGGGAGCACTTGGCAATTTGGGTTCTGCTTGCCTGTTGTCCTTGACTTCTATATCCCACTGGCCTACGGACGGGGCCCCCTTCCATCCAGTTCTGCACAGCTCTTGGGGACACCCAGTCATCCACCCCTGGTCAGAATCCCTCCGTGTTGCTTCACCACGTTCAGCATAAAGTCCACATTTGTTCGCTTATCTCAGTTGATGGCCTTCTGTTCCTGGGCTAGAAGATAAACTCATGTGAGCAGAGCCCAGTGCCTGAGAGAGAAAAGGAGGAATCCTCTCTCCACTCTTTCTCCTGATGCTTCAGCCCTGACCCCCAGAAGGATCCCAGTTCCCTGCCTTGTGGGGCCTTCTTGTGCCTCATGGGCCTCGTCTGCCTCCTGCCCCACTTGTGCCTGGGCTGGAAGCCTGGCAGCTCCCCTCACAGTGTGAGCGCCTCTTCCCCACCCCTGCCCACCCCCTGGCCGAGGGAGGTGTTCTTCCTCCTCTCCGTTACAGCCCCCACGCAGACCTCCGTGGTGGCACTTCTCAGACTGTGTCATCCTTGCCCACCTGCCTGCCCCGCACTAAATGGTGCATTCCTTGAGGTCAGGGTGTGTGACATGCTCATTCCTGTGTTGCCAGCAGTTTAGGGTCTAGCACAAGGTAGGTGTTTAAATGATGGCTAGAGCTCCCTGGAACCCAGCTCTTTTTGCCTCATGGAGGATATAGGGCTGGGATGGAGATTTTCCTGATTCATCTTTCTCCTTTATCCCCCTGGGTTCCAGTGCCCGTCTTTCTAGGGCAAGCACTGCAGTGTAGGGCTGATGGAGATCAGTATGGCTGTCACTGGCATGAGCTGGTGCATTCAGGGATGGGGAGATGGAGCCAGAATGGGGGTAGGTGACCTGTTGGGTATGAGACAGTTTAGGGAGTGGGAAGCTGGATGGCTCATGACCTTGAACCTCTGAGGCTAATGATGATTCTGGGGGCCATTTCTAGCATGTATCTCCTTCTGGGATAATTAGTGTAAATAAACTTTCCCATCAGTGATGCTACAACAGGTATTTTGTAGTGCTCCCGTTATTACCCTGGAATGAAATTTACTGATACTTGCTTGAATACATAATTTAACAAATCAATGTAATGCCTTAACTGAAATATAAAGGAATTAAAGGGAAAATGATGTATAATAAAATAATATGTTATGCTTGGGCCCAGCTTTACTATAGGAAGGTATTGAATTACATGCTTGCTATGAATTCCACAGCAAAAAATGCAAACGGATCTGGGTGTGTTGTATGGGCAATTCAAATATGGACAGGATAGGGGTAATGTGATGTTTAGAAATGGTGAAATACTTTTGGTGAAGTTCTCAACAAGACAAAGTACACTCAGGCTTATTCATAGGATGGTTGTAGTCCTAGAAAACTCGGGGTTTATTAAAGCTACACAAAGGCTATTTAGCGGACCCACTCCAGTGCCACTGTATAAGGAAGAGAACTGTGGAGCTCTGTATGCTGGGGAACATTCAGACTGAGAGGCACCTGGACTCCTGCAACACACGCACGTGCACAAATGCAGGTGCGCATGCACACACACACACTCCTCAGTTACTGGTTCTAAGAGAAATGTGTGCTCATATGTGCTTGCAGGCTGAAATTGTCTTAATGAGTAGATAGCTTCTGGAACTATACTTCTTCTACAGACCTTTTGGGGAAAAAGGGTAAAATGCCACCAACTGGTAGACAACTTTGAAAGAGGCTGTCATAGTTCACAAGAAGGCCTGAAGAGTAGGGCCTCAGTGAGGCATGTTGGAGGACCACATGTAGCCCATAAGCCATGTACTGGGACATCGTTTAGACCAGCTGAAGAGAGGAACAGCTACTTTGCCTTGTTAAGAATGGAGACATCTGTTCTGCTCTCCTGGTTCTCAACCCCACCTACAGAAGGGTAGGGTGGACAGGCTGGGGAGGGAGAAGACCCACCTGATTTGCCATCGTGTGGCTTTGGAATACCTCGCCTTTGCTAGGGATGGGGGAGAGTAGAAGATTCTGGGATGTGATGGGAGATTCAAGTTTAAAAATGAACCGGATTGAGTTTTAGTAACTGAATGGGAATGAAAGGCTGTGGGACTGAGATGGAGTATCTTTAAGGCAGTTGCCACCCAGTGGGAAAGAGGTGCTCAATAACATCATAGGGGGCAAAAATAACATCATATTATGTTTATAACCCTTAGGATTAAACTCCAACAAACTGGCTAGTGTATTTATTATGATCAATACTGGTATTTCAGAGATAAAACACTGTTCTCTTGGATGGAAAATTCTTCCTTAGTGTTCTCATCAATAGATTAGAGGGATGAGGGTTTTATTTTTGCCTCATTTTCCATCCCTAGGTGTCTGTTATTCCCCATTTCCTTCACATAAGCTTGTGGCATTACTAAGAAAGAGGCTGAACTGGCAAAGAGAGTTTCCATAACTTTGAGATGAAAATGCATTTTAATGTTTTGACTTAATGGAAAAATGTTATATCCCTTTAATAAGTAGTTCAACGACATTCGGTGGTTCTATATTTGACTTGGAGTTGAGTTTATAAAAATTTCAGCCCAACAGTAACTTCAGGGCACTAAGGGATGTATGCATTTCTGAAATGAGAAGACCTGGTTGACATTCTGATTCTTAAATCAACATCATCTTTTATGCATCACCATATTTTCAATTATAATGGGCGATGGGCTGTGAATTTAAAGGCAGCTCCCCTGCAAGCTCTTGAGCAGGCCCAGCTTGTGTAGAAGAAAAAGAAGAGCTTGGTGTGGGGAGAAAAGAGTTCTCACGCCCACTCTTCCACCTTAACTTACTACAGAACTTCCTTTTTAGAGACTGCTCTGGATTCCACCCCCGCCCCGCCCCCCACATTTGTTCCTTGGGGATTTTTTAGAAAGTGGGATCTTTTCTAAATTCGTGGTGAATTTACATCTCGATTTATCTGAAATGGGTTGAACTTGAGCAAGGTAAAATCATGGCAGTAAAAGCCTGAGGTTGCATGAAATACTTCTGACAGCCAGACAAAAGTATTTCTACCAGAACATTTAGGGAGTAAAGCAAATGTCCAGGGCATTGTGCTCTATTACCTATTCTGGCATAAATTCAGACCTTCTGTACCTATTATTTTCCCATTTTAGCATCATTTCACTCTGCAAGTACAAAATACCCCTAAATGGATTACATCGAGTTCCCGGTCTGGTACCCTTTGGCAGCAGTTAGGGTCAGGGTTATACTTAGACAGTCCCAGGATGCAGTGGTTCTGTATTGTTTTCTTCTTCCAGGAGGCTCAGGAGCTGACCTCCTGACCAGAGGGCGGTCACAAAAACCAGGGTTGCAATGGCCGCCTATTCCACCCACAGCCAGCCCAGGATGAGGAAGGGCCAGCTCTTTCCCCCACACACCCCATTAGCTAGGCCAACAGAACAGAAAAGCTGCTGAGTTAGGCCCATAGGACTCAGGGACTCCTCCCTATAGGGGATATGCATGCTAGGCTGGGCTGTGTAGCAGGTCTTGACCCTCTCTCCAGCTTGCCTTGTCATCAGACTCAATAAGATGCAGCTTGTCTAGAGACTAGGTAGTACTGCAAGGGTGCTTGTGGTCAGGGGTTGATTGTAACAGATGCCCCGGCACCCTGCCTACATTTCCTCTGCTCCTGCCATTTTCACGCACTCAGGCTTGACTTCCAAGACTTGTGGCCCTTTGCATGTGGGCTTCTCTGGCCATGAGACCCCTCTCTGTCTATGTGTGTGCTGGGTCAGAAGACCCAGGGAATTAACACCCCCAGGAATTGTCCTCAATTGATGACTGATGGGAGCTGATGGATCAATATGTCTGCTCCCTCTTCCCTCAGGTAGAAAGATCGCAGCCTTTCACACAGTCCCCCAGAGGCCCCCAGAAGAGGGGACTTGCTTCCACTCTTTGTTCCCAAGTGTCTTGCCAATGGGTTTCAGCCCTGGGCAAGTTCACTATGGATTCAATGAGACCAAAGAACGACGGTAGAGCATTCTTGGGGTGAAAGGGTTATCCCCAACTTTATTCCCAAGGTGGCAGGTCAATCATTAGAATCCTGTTCACTCAGAGCGAGTCTGCATGCAGCAAGCCGGTCTCTGCCTCTGGGCCTCTCTGCCCGCACAGCTACCCCAGTCTCTGTCCCCAGTGCTGCCACCACTCCAGTCTCTGCTCTCCTGCAGCCTTGCAGCCGTGATACCATGTCACCCAGAGCACTGGACGGAGCTCTTTATATAGAGTCAGTAACAACATATTGCCCACACATGTGTAATGAGCTAGCCAACCAGGGCCAGGTCAGAATCCCGGCCATAGGAACCTTCACTTTATCCATACCAAGTCACTTCTTTACTCCCCTACTGGTCTTTCCCGAGGTCACGTCCCAGATAATCTACCTACACTCAAATCCTTATTTCAGACAGGATCTGCTTCTGAGGGAACCCAAACTGATAGAGGGAGTGATCAATAGAAGGCACTTATGGTACTCTCTGAGCTCTTCTGCCCCCTCTCTATAGTGAGTCTATGTTTCAGGACCTGAACGCTTGGATTCCTTTGTACATTCAGTCAGACTTGCTTGGCAGCTGTGAGGTTTTGCAGGCCATCTGGAGGACCCTGCTCATGCCTGAGCGGGGTCTCCCTTACCTGAACTCTGAGCATACAGCATTACAGTTGCCTTCACACCACCTGGGCTTAGGAGGCTTCCCTGCAGCAGGCCCATGATGCATTGTTCTGCCGCAGGGCAAACACTGGGCCTGGTGCTGCTGGTGGCTTTTACTCTGGGGTCAGAACCCTTGAGAGCAAGGTTGCCCCAGCACTTTCCCAAAGATCTGCGCTAAGCTAGGCACTCACCCTCCTGAGGTGAAATGAGTTGAATCGGGCTGAGCACCTGCAACACTATCATCTGTGCATCTGGGGGAGCATCTGGCCCCTCTGGTCACAGCCAGATTTCTCGAGTGTCTATTCTCAGCATTTTCCCAGGGCTCCTCTAAGTGAATTTGCAAAGCAGTTACCTCTGTCTGCCATACTTCCTTCCCTGATGTGGGCTAGCCCGCAGAACTAACAGTCTCTCCCCTACGCCCTCCCCAGCTGGCCCATGGGTCTGAATTGCCGTGGTCATTCTATTTTTTCCGGGAAAGAGCTGAAACATCTGACTGGTATGCATTCTGCCCTTTCTGAGAGACTTAATGCACTGAGCCATTGTGAGCTGAGCAGTTCGATGTGAATTAGTCTACCAGCTTAGCTCTAGTCACATGGCCCAGCTCAAGTAGATGGGATTTAGTAGTGTTTTTTTTTTTTGACAGCCAAATGACTTTATTTCAGAGGTGAGTGTTATCAGCATATAAAATATATGTAAATAGGCCATTTCAGGTACTGAGTACAACATCTGATTTATTTAAAAACTTCTCTTAATTCTGGATGGCTGACTGATGCATGGTGTGTGAATGGTGTATGAATTCTGATTTGGTGTATGGGGCCTGATTATGCCACTTAGATGCTCTGGGACCTTGGAAAAGTTGCATAACTTCTCTGAGAGTCAGATTTCTCATTTCGATGATGAGCATATTAAATCCTATAGCAAGAGACTCTTGTAAAGATAAAGTAAGCCCAAGGACATAAAAATCATGGCATCTAAGAGGCCGGTGTTCTGGTTATCTATTGCTGCCTAGCAAACTACCCCACAGCTTACTCATGTAAAGCAGCAACCATTTTATTACGCTCACAGATACTGTGGCTTGAGAATTCTGATAGAGGGAGGATAGCTTGTCTCTACTCCACAATGTCAGTGCCCTTGAATGCCTGGGGGCTGGTTGGGTTAGTTGGGATCACCTAGAAGTCTCCTCACTCAAATGTCTAGTTCCTGGGCTGGGATAATGCAAGGACTGAGCTCAGCTGGGCTACTGACCAGAGCCCTCATATGATCTCGGCATGTGGCTCTGCTTCCTCACTGCATGAAGGCCTCAGGATAGGCATTCTTCTTACCTGGCAGCTCAAGGCCTGGTGCACAAAGTGGAAGCCGCAAGGCATCTTGTGAATCAGCTGGATTCCTTTCCGAAGTCCTTTAGAACAGGCCCTTCTGACCTCAGGTGTGTCTCTCACTAGATGATGACTTTCTTCTTGATTCTATTCGGCCCTGGTCTTGGCCTTAGCTGGAGTGGTCTCTGCTTTCTCCTGGTCCAAGAGAGAAAGCCTGGGGCACACTTATTTCCTGGGCAGTGCCCTGTGATGGGGGCAGCATGCACAGGGAGGGGCTTGGGCTTTGGAAGAAAGACAGGTCCCTGTAGGTTCGACCTGAAGTCTGGAGGGCAGTAGGGTGATGGCTGGTAAGACCTGAGGATAGTGACCCCTGGCCTAGAGACTTTACACACAGTAGCTCAGGGACTCTGTGAGGTGGGTCTTGAACTTCCTCCTTTATGGCTGAAGAAGCTGAGTCTCTGAGAGCTTCAGTTAGTCTGTGAGTAGTGGCATCGGGACTTGAGACAAGATCTGTCTGATTTCAGAGCCTATGCTCTTAATATCACTGATGTATGTAGCCCTCAACTTGGTGACATATTTTCATATTTTGTTCTCTATTCATTGTGCATTGATCATTTTCCCTAACTCTGTTCTGCACTCACTGAGGGCAAGAGCATGTCCTCTCAGATGCCCCTCCTGTGCACATGCGAGTCTCTCAGAAACAGCACTGGGACTTGGCAGAGAGGCCACCAGCTCTTTTCAGGGTCCCAGCACGGAGCTGGTCTTGTTAGCTACGTGGCTGGGCTGGACGGATTGCGAGCCGGGAAGCCATGGTTGCTCATATCCTAGTCTCCAAAGGAAGTTTTGTTCAAGTTTATTGTTGAAATATTGGTTTTGAAATGGAAACACAGAAGGTCTGCTAAAGGGATGTCCCATTTGGGAGGGGCTCCCTTTTATTCCTGTTTTGGGGTTAAAAGCCATAAACATGAAGCAAACAGAAAACCCTCCAAAGAATATTGTCAATGGTTCTGACAGGTTAAAGCTGCTGGGTAAGTGCAGAATTTACATGACAAAAACCTGAGCACAATGCTGATTGTCATTCACCAGTAAGAGGAATCTCCAACAAGCTAAAGTCTTAATTATAAAAACAAAATTTATTTATAATTATTTATAATTATTTATTATTAGCTGGTAAGTGTCCTTTTGCCTGAGGAACTGCTCAGGCTAGAATATCGCTCTCCCTAAACTTAACTTCACCAAGGCTGGGGTTGCTCCTTCCTGGACCCCTACCTTCTCTTCCTGAGTTGGTAAACTGCCTGGAGCATAGAATATTGTTGATTGCAAAGACAACTCTCTGCCCTCAAGAAGATCTAAATTTTGATGGGTAAACTAACACGCTGAAAGATTAAAATATTAAATGGTGATTTTGAATAGGAGGGCAACACAGGCATCGAATGAGGCTGGATAGTCAGGGCAGTGTAGATGAGGAGGCGGGGGGAGGACAGAAGGCCATGCCTGCTCTGGGCAGGAGGCTCTCCATACCGTGAGGCCCTTCTCTCCAGTCTCAGCTCAGGAGGTGGCTGTGCCAGCCACACCTGGCACTTAGAGCCCAAGGAGCAGGTGTTTCATCATCTAGGCAACACACTTCCTCTCCCTGCCGGACCTGGGATGCCCTCATCTCCCCCCCTACCCACAACCCCCATCCCAGATCCCCCAGAGCATGTCTCCTCATCCAGGACTTTTAAAATAAAGTTTTATTTTTCTACTCCCACAGGTGTGTGACTTATACATCCTTCAAATAGAGTTCATGTAGTACTTGATTTTTTTTTTTAATGAAAAGCTGGGTTTGCCCAGTAGATTATGAGGTCTGTAAAGGGGCAGGGTTCACTTCTTCATTTATTCATTTCCCAGCCTGTTTCCCAGCCTGGTGACTGCTGACAGAGCGAGTGGACAGAGGAATGAATGATTCAGTCAGATGCTTGGAGTGTATGGGACTCTGAGGGCTCTGGGGAGGGGACTAAAGTCAGCAAATGGCCTGAAGAAAGCAGAGAGCTGTGCCTTGTCGGGCACGAGCTGAGAGCAGCCTGTCGGCCACAGGCTTCCATCCAAGGCCCGGGAAGAATGAGCCCCCCTTTCTAATGCTGGGTACCGGGGCCCTGAGCTAGGGGGCTGGGCTAGCCCCGGAGACTTTCTCAGGCACTTACTGTCTCAGAAACACCACGGGAGCCCACATGTCAAGCTCACCAAAGGCAAGCACTTTCCTTTGTTTTTCTGATTCTTTTTTTCTTGCTGCTTGCCTGCCTGTGAGAGGCTGCTGCCCATCCACTGGCAGGGGCTCCCATGTTTGATATTGAGGCACACTGCAGGTGCAGCCCGGGCCGTCCACAAACAGAGCTTAGCTAGAGCACCAAGGCTACTTATTCTCTGTAAGGAAAGCCTGGGCCAGCTCTCACTCAGGAGGCTGGTCGGGGCAAATACTGCTCCTGCCTCATTCGCAGTCTGGGTACATCGTTACCCCTGAAAAGGGTTATGGCCACCAGGGCCCTTGCCTTATAATGATGGCTCCTAGGATCCTGGGAGTGCAAGACTGCCTAGGAGGACCAAGAACACTGCTGGCCCACGCTCGGGACAGCTTATTGGCCACATAGTGCATGTGCTTCATCTCCAGCACTTACCCTGGATGTATGGGACTGAATGATATGCACTCACTTTTTCCTAGCTTATCTGTCTGCTGTCCGTATTTCCCCTTCCTCTGCCTCAGTAAGTACTTTTCTTCTTTGGCCCAGCATGCATTTCTGTACAAAAGACTGAAATCCATCATGGAATGTGGGGGCATCAATGAATAAAATAATAAATTTGATTTCTGCCCAGGGGAGTGCGATGACCTTGAAGACATGGCTGGCAATAATGTACCAGGTAGGCTGGGCGAATGAGCCCCGGGGAAAGGAGATCCCCTAGGAACCTACAGAGGAACACCTGGCAGCCTGGGGTCAGTGTGTGTCTCTGTAGTCAGGATTAGACAACAGTCTCATGCAAAGGAAATCCAACGTGTCTGGAAAAATAGATACCCCGTGAAGCGTTGTGCCATCCCATTATGTCTTCATGTCGTCATAGGTATGCCGTTTCATTAATTCTGGGCTGACTTATTTTTTCAAATATGAGCATCTCTGAAGTCAGATTGAGTCTTATAACTGATGGTGTCCTAGGTGGGATGAAATGTGATAAATGACTGTGTCATTCATTTGCCTATTTGCTCAGATCTGTTCCTCCCTTTCTGTTGCTCAGGTCTGTATGGTGGCAAACCAAGTTACTGCACTGCCTTGCCAATTGCTTCTGGCTAGGAACAACCAATGGGAGGCCCCGAGAGAAGACTGGAGAGTAGCTCCCTCTTTTTCGGCCTTCTGTGATCTCACGTCTCATGCCCTTGCTAATTCCCCACCTTCAGGGGAGACATGGCAAGATTCCAGATTCCACCATGTGGGCCCACTTCCTTGGCTCTGGTGACCCTGTCTCCTCTATTTGTTCCTCCAGCCTGGGTGGTAGTAGCATCCTGTCTTGCCATTTGCTGTTAAGCTTCCTTGTGCTCCGCAACTGATTCTGTTTGCATTAAATTTCTTCTCGTTGAAGTACCTAAGTGTAGTTACCACTTTACTGGTTAGATCCTGACTGATACAATGATACATCATCACAAGGTTAAACATTGAGGGGCCATATTTATCTCCCCCAATCCCCACATTCTACTGAATCTGCTCAAGTTAAGGTCACCAATGGTCCGTTTGATGGCAATCTCAGAAGATTTTTTTTGAGCTCTGTGGGAAATTATTAAATAGATGCCAAAAGAACTGAAGATTCTCTTGGATATATGTTACATAGAGAAAGTGGATTCAAATGCATAGCCATTCATGCCTTCACCTAATTGCTAACCTTTCTTTTAGAAATAACAGGAATTTACCAAATACCTGCATGGGTTGGCCATTGGAGATACAGAGACAAGCAGGACATGACCGAAGGTCACAGGCTAGTGCGTAACCTTGGATTCCTAGTCCTTCTGTGAATCGCTCATATAGAGAAGTCAGGGAAAGACTCCTGAAGTTGGTCTCGGCCTCAGCGAGTGCTTTGGTCTCATCTTCCTCTTTAAAAAATGGAGTCAAAGTACCACCAACCTTACCACCCACCTCCTAGGGCTCTTGTTTTGTTGGGGTTTTGATGAAAATAGGAGATAACTCTAAAAAGCTGACTGCATATAAGAATGTAGTATGTATATAAGAATGTAGTATGGCATTATTATTCATTTATAGAATCATAATGTGTGTGTGTGTGTGTGTGTGTGTGTGTGTGTGTGTGTGTGTGTCCCTGCATCCTTAGATCTGTCCTGTATATTAAGTCAAGGTGGGCTGGGAGTGAAAGGGGAGGTGTAAATGAAGGAAACCATCCCACTTCTGCCTTCAAGCTGTTAACACTAAAAATGTGGAGAGAAGTGGAATTTTAATAAAATACAGGATAAAATTAAGTGACAATCTGTTGTTCACTGGTTGGTTCTCTAGGTGGTCTAAAAGTAGAGAAGGGAACATGGATTCAAGTTATAGAGTAGCAACTGGCAGTGAAGACGTGTACATTTTCACAGATGCAAGGATTAGGGAAATGCAATCTGGTTCTCATCCTTACAGCAGGGTTTTCTTTTTTAAAGAATAAGAAATACTAGAGGGGTTTCCTTGAATATCATTTATTTTATATATCTTGTAATTTAAAAAATACATTTTCATAATAGAAAGTTAAGGAAATACATAAAAAATAGTAACATTTAAATATTTGTACCAAAAGATTAAAAATTACCTGTGTTCCCCTTCACTCTGAGATAATCCTAAAGGTATTGCAGAGCTTTTTCTATGCATAATTTTACATAATATAGTTCACACCATATATATAATTTATATCTTTTTTTTTTCACTTAACATTATCACATAAGTATTTTTCCAGGTTATTAAAAACTCCTCATAAACATTGCCTTCAATGGCTGCATAATATTTCACAATGAGTGTACCCTAATTTAAGTAGTCATTTTGCCAGATATATTAGTGGTTTCCATTCTTTTTGCTATAAATAATCCTGTGGTGAAAATTTTGTAAGTCTTTTTATGTCTTAGGATACAGTTCTAGAAAAGGTTTCAAAGGATCTGGACATTTTAATTTTCCTGGTACATTTTGCCAAACTGTTTTCCATGAGGGATCCATTAGTTTATATGCCTGTTTATATGCCTCCGTTTCTGAGGAGTTTGTCCGTGTGGCCCAGTGCTCAGCAGATACAGGAGTGAACAGCAATGCAGGCTGGCTGGGATGGCATAGCCGGTGCAGGCCTGGGAGCTGTCTCACCTGGGGGCAGAAGTTCTCCAACTTTCTTAGCTCACAGCACCCTCTGGGTTTCAGGAATTGTTTCACAGTTCCCCAAGGCCAAAAGAAATACCCAACCATTGTGCTTATTAACTAGATTGGTCCCCAACACTTACTAAATATTTATGTTCTAACAACTTGGTGCCTAGAGGACACGGCAGTGTCTCAGGCCAGGGCCTTACGTTGGATGCTTGTTCCATGGTGATTTTCCCACAGTACTTACCTTTTAGCACAGCAACCCTGAAAACCAAGGTTTACAGAGGTGTGACATCATGGAAGGGATGTAGCAAGCTAATGCTGAAGCTGAACTACCTCCAGCCAGTCATTTGCATGGTGTGTGACAGATGTCACTGTATTGCCCTTGAAAATCTAAAATATCGAAGGCCGGGCATCTCTGTGAGTTTGCTGTGGCTCTGCAAGCTGCCTCAGTCCCCAGTTTGGGAACCAGAGCCCGGGGTCCTTTCTCAGCTCACCTCATGTTGTTGGCATGGACAGCATAGGAATAGAGCATGGCAGTGCTCACAAGGGTCTCCTAGGCTAGGGGGGAGAACAGTGACAGTGTCGTCAGCCTGGGCTGGGCTGGGGTCGGGGCAGGCACTATGCATGAGACAGGGGAGCCTATTGCAGTTAAGAGGATGCGCGGTAGGATGAGGAAGGCGCAGGGTATGGTGCCAGCATGTGTTCTCATCCAACCTGGAGAGCCAGAGGAAGCTTCAGGTGAAGGTGATGCTGGAGCTTGATCTCAAAGTGTGAGTGGAGGGGAAGGCGAGAAAGCCTTCAGAGGTAGAGGGGCTGCTGTGCCTCTGCACCCAGTGTGGGGCCGAGCCACCCCAGGAGCCAGGGAACGCTGTGGAGTTGGATGGAACACCTGCATTTCCGGGGCTGGGGTGCCTTCCAAAAGCCGGCTCGTGTCCTGAGTGTTCTGTGTCTTCTGCAAAGCCCCCAAAGCTTTCCTGTGATGAAGCTTTTCCTCTCTCTTTCCTCATTTTTATTTAAACAAAAGAGAAACACATTTTTCCAGGGCTGAAAACTGCTTTCCCGGGAGGTTTAATTTCACCTCCCAGCCACACGTCTCTGGCCCATTGTAGATGCCTCTCTTCTCTTTGACTGGGGAATGACCTGCTTTGTCCTTCAGAACAGTGAGCTGACAAATACCATCTGATGTTTCTCCCAGGCACCTCCATTCATCTTGGTGGCAGGCTTCAGACACCACCACCATGCCTGATATTTTATAGTTTGGGAGTTTTCTTCAGTGATTTCATTTCATATGCTTTTGATTTTGGTATCACCCTCCTTTGGTCCCCAGAAACTTTATTTTTTTCTGTTGATGTTTAGTATATTTTTTTATGGAAGTATAGCTGATAGACAACGTTATATTGATTTCAAGTATACAACATAGTGATTCAACAGTTATCTACATTATTAAATGCTCACCCCAACTGTGGTTACTATCTGTCAACACAGAAAGATGTTCCAGAACTACTGACTATATTCTGTCTGTTGTACTTTCATCTCTGTGACTAATTTATATTATGATTGAGATTTTGTGCCTCTTTATCTCCTGCACACAAGCCTGGCTGCAGGCGGTGGTTCTGCAGGCGAGGGATTGTTATTGTTTGATCTGTTGACAATAGAGCTGTCTGAACCAACTTCTCTGCCTAGGTGTACGAGGAGTTATTTTTCACAAACTTTGCAGTGGCCTGAAGAGAGACAGAGGGACAGGGAGGGAGTGTTTGGACTTCTACGTGATTTGTGGGTCCTGTACAGCTCTGGGCAGAAGCCAGGCTGATCTGCATCTACTCTCATGCTCTTCCCATACCTGGGGCCTGGCTTTCTGGGTTGTGGTCTTGGGGCCTCTGCTCTGGTGAACACTGAGGGAGAAGGTAGGTGGGTAGGTATCCAGATTCAAGGCAGGGTGACCAGCTCTGTTACATGGTATCAGAAGTCAGGGAGGCAAACACCTTCCTTTCTCAGGGCACCAGCCTCAGGCCTGGCCCAGCCCTCATAAGAACCAGGTAAGGCATCTGAACCTAGCTTTCCTTCATGCTGGGACTGTCCCTCCCTCTTACAGGAGCCTAGCACCCTCACAGCCTCCTGCATCCCCTAGCAGCCTGTGCATCCCTGTGAAGCTTAAGTACGCCCCTACAGTGTGAATGTCCCTGCAGCATGCCCCTGCAGCATTCTGAGGCATGCCCCTTCACTCACCACCTGTAAGACCTAGGCCCTTCTCTCTAGCTTTTCTCTTTCAAGATCGACTTATCCTGACAACCTGTTGGATGGTGGTTTGATGACTGGCCCATTGAGGTAGCACTTTTCTGTTTGCCTCTGGGGTTTGCTGGCACTTCATCAACACTGGCTGCTGGAGGACAGGAAGGTGCTGGAGCAGCTGGGGCCAGGGCCTGGAGAATGGACCAGCCAATTGAAGGGGTGCTCTGGGCTCTGACTTACTGTGACCAAATGACAGAGGAAGACCTGGGCTCTGTGGGGCCCATGTTGCCATCCAAGTCAGTCTTAGCTGTGGGTGGGGATGACTCTGAATCCCAGTCTCAGCCCCCACTTGGGGTGACTGCAGCAGCCCTCTACACAGTCCATAGCTCCTGCTGTCTCCCCACAGTCTGCAACCCCTTATCTACCATGAAGCCAGAGACACTCAAACACAGATCTCAGTGTGCCACTCCTTTGTTTAAAACCCTTCTAACACTCCAGTCACGCTAAAGATAGAATTGAAACTCCTTAGCTTGTGCCTATGGTCCTTTATGATGTAGCCCCAGCTTTACACTTGACCCTGTATAGTTCCCTCTGCCCACCACACTGTGGTGGCTATTATCTCCTGCTCTTGTTGATGTAGTCTCCTTGGCCTTGATGGCTATTTGTTCCCTCCCCACCTCCCACCTAAACTGCCTGCTAACTCCTCTGCATCTTTTCAGACTCACGAAGCTAGTATTCACCTCCTCCAGAGAGCCCTCCGCAGTGCTGCTGGTTGGGGTGGGAGCCTTCTTTCTGAGCTTGCCTAGCAGTATACAGTCCCTTGGAGCATGGACCACACTGCATTCTCATGGTTTATTTATTAATTATTCTCCACTACTGGAGCATTAAACAGTTGAAAGCAGTCACTTCAATCGTCATAGGTTTATATGTTTATTGATGGACTGAATGAGCAAAGCAAAGTGCTCAGAGCCAGGCCTATGGCTGATTTGTTTGTATGAAGCAGCCAGCCCTAGGCCAGAGGTTGGAGGGTTAAGGAGAAGGGTCACTAGTAAGAGTAAGGCAGGGGAGTCAGCAGCCTGCCATGCCATCTGGCTCTTAGGCTGTCCCCACTGGGACATCAGAGTGTAAATCAGCAGAGGAAGATGTGTGGGGCATAGATGTGTGCAAACATGTTGAGGGTGGAGGAAGCCTGTGGCTCATCAAGGGTCTGCTGGATAAATTGCTGCCAACCATGGTAAAGGGCTTCAGTGGGGTTGGCCTCTACACCGGTCCTCCTGAACACCTGCTTGATCATGGAAGAAGTCAGGCACTGATTTGGAAGCCACAGGAATTATGGATAAAAGAGATGGATTTTGGGAGCAGTGGGATGAGGGATCTTGTGCAGAGGAGGTCTTCTGCTTCTTCCAGGACTGGCCCAAGAGCAGCCTTCCAGGTGGTCTTGTCTTTTAAAGTCGTACCCATCAGGATGTGATTAATCCAGTCGATTATGCCTCCACCTGACTTGGGTATTGAGGTCAGATAAGAAGTTGCTGGCAGTGGGCAATGTCATCTTCCATCTGTGCCCAGGCTTCCAAGGAAGAACCATCAGAGAATGGTCATGGCTGTTGCCATGTTTGTCGTTCAGGAACATGCCAAGGGAATTTGGCATATGGGACTTAAAGTGGCTGTAGGAAAAAGTCCTGGGAGTCTGTATTTCCTGAGAGTTTAACTATGCTTTCTCTGTATGATTTTGTTTCCAAGACTATGGGTACTTTTCTATTTCCTCCTATTTTTCAAAAGACTGTTTTGTTATTAAAAGCGATTGCCAGTTTATCCTTTAAAAATGAGAAATCCCAGTTTCCCAGGAGCAAAATATTCCAGTTGTGTTTTGGATGTCTTGAAGTTATAGCAAATAGCTATTTAAAAATGATGAAAGGACTCCATGTTTTTTACACCTCTCCACTCATGTTTATACATGATAACATGCAGGCAGAAACTACCCAAGTGGTCCTGCCGGTTCTCCTGGAGTGAAGGAGACCACATGAGATGATTCTCACTTCTTCCACCCCATAGTCTCACGATCAGGTTCTCTGAAAATGGGAGAGCAAAATTTTGTAATAGAGGTTCCATGCCATGTGACTCTTAACAAATTATATAACTGCTCCTCTGCAAAATGGGCAATGATTCTAGTTTGTTCTGAAGATAAGAGTATGTGTATAGACAAGCACACCTGCACATTTATGGAGCAGCAAACATAATTAAATATTTGGCATAATAAAAATGCTTAATGATTGGTTATTTGGTTTAGAATAGGTTAAACAACCCAAATGGGACTCTCTTACTTGGATGACATGTATGTCTTCTTGAACATGTGAAGTCCTCAGAGAACTTAGCACTCACCCTAGAGGCCATGGGGAACAAAGAGTTAAGTAGAGGCCAGAGAGTAAACTGCAGGCCAGAGTTAACTAGAAATCTGCTTTTCCAAGGACGGGGCCCCTTACAACTGTGGAATGCTAGTTAATGGGATTCCAGGGATAACTGAGAAGTAGTCTACAAACCTGTTCTCTTTTGTGGTCCTGTTTATGTGTCCCAAGTTTCAAAGAGTGTATTTAATTGACTGAGAACGCTTGGCATAAACGTGATTCTCAAGACCATCATCTTCTGAGAGCTCCAGTAACTGACTTCTTAAGTTGAAGACCAAAGGTAACTGTTTTATGATTTTTTGTGTTCTGGTTAGTTTGGATCTTGAAGTATTCCAGAAACTCAATACTTAGGATATATTCCTGCATAAAATAAGGAGAAAATGTAAAAAGAAATTAAATATATTTTAAGAAATTCAAATGAAAAGTTATTGACATTTTAATTCAAATTCATGTTGGTAAGTCTGTTCTCTAGCAGCAGCAAAAGACATAAACTTTTTATTTGTTCATAACTTTGAGCTATAATAGACATTATTATTAACAGTTTTTCTCATATGGTCGCATAGCTTTCAAGTTAAAGAGCTTTGGAAGTAAAGAGAACTTGCAGAGTATTAATAACTTCATGAAGTTGTGTGGGGCTTTGTATATAATGCTCTTCTACCTCTCCAAATCCTTTCTCTCATTTGAGACTCGGAGCCTGCCTGTGAGATGGGCAGGAGCGTTTTATTATAGCCATTCATCAGAGCTGGATACTAAGGCTGGAGAGTAAGTGACTTGCCCGAGGTCACCTAACCAGTACAGGCAGGGCTGCTGACAAAAGCAACCTCCTCCCTGACAATGGTCAGTCACTGCCAAGTCTTGTCTGTTCTGCCATCCAGTGGCTCTCACTCCTTCATCTCACTGCCCTACTCTCGTCAGTCAGTTATTCTTGGGGAGGTTGCATCCTCCTTATACTTGAGCTCTCAACCCAAATCATCTAATTTTTCAGTCATTTTCTTGCTGTCCAGCAGATCTCGAGTCTTGCCCCTGTGCCACAGCCCGATGACTCTTCCCAGACCATATCTACAGTCACATCATTGCCAGCTGGAGAATCTTCAGGGGCTTCCTATTGCTAGCCCCATACAACATCACCTCCTTCCTACACCCATCTGTCTTTCTACCCTGACTCCGCCTACTCCCTGGGAGCCCTCTAAGCTCCAGCCTGAGTGATTGTATTCACTTGGGTCCTGTCTGCTCTCGTGCCTCCCTGCTTTGGCATGCCATACCCTCTACCTGTAACACCTCCCATCACCCCATCACCACTCTATGGATGTATGCTTCAGGACCCCTTTCAAATGAGACTTTTCCAAAGAAACCAGCAATTCAGGGATCTCCCTTGAACTCCATAGCCCTTTGGACTCACATCATAGCATTGATTGACACTGTACACTGGCTTTCTTCCTCTTAGTAGAGCCTGCGGTCCACTTGAAGGCAGGGACCTATGGGGAGAATGACATAAAGGATGGGGCACCAGCTTTGGAGCCTGACCCATCTGGGTTCAAGCCACCCCGTTCCTCTACTACCAGCTCTTGGGTGGAACTTCAGCCAGTCATTAGGCCATTGCTGAAATCATCCTCGGAGCTTTAAAGAAGTGCTGCTGCATCCCACTCTTAGAGATTTTGCTATAATTTGGGCTGGGGCATTGCCGGGGCATCAGAATTTTTAAAAGCTCGTTGGATGATTCTGATGAGCAACACAATTTGAGAGTTGCTGATTGAAAGTGCCCAAGTAAGAAGTTGGGACTTACTCTCAGGTAAAACACCACTTGCCCAGAGTTCCTGGCACTGGATGAGATAACCCACATAAAGCATCTGGTGGGCTGTGTGCCAGTAAATGGGGTCAATATAGTTATGGTTTAATGTGGCCTCCACAATACCTAACACAATGTCCCAAACTGAGTAGGTGCTCAAGGTCTGTGTGGATAAAGTGAAGGTTCCTGTGGCCAGGATTCTCACCTGGCCCTGGCAGGCCTGCTCACTGCACACGTGTGGGCAATACATTGTTATTGACTCTGTATAAGGAGCCCTGCCCAGTGCTCTGCGTGACACGGTGGCACGGCTGCAAGGCTGCAGGAGAGCAGAGCAGAGGCTGGAGTGGTGGCAGCACCGAGGGCAGAGGCCCAGAGGACGGCTGTGGGGGCAGAGAGGCCCAGAGGACGGCTGTGGGGGCAGAGAGGCCCAGAGGCAGAGACCAGCTTGCTGCATGCAGACTCGCTCTGAGTGAACAGTGATTGACCTGCCACCATGGCAATAAAGTTGGGGATAACCCTTTCACCCCAAGAATGTTCTACCGTCATTTCTTTGGTCACATTGAATCCATAGTGAACTTGCCTGGAGCTGAAACCCATTGGCAAGACAGCCTAGTTCTAAAATATGAAACATAAGAAAAGCACTGTAGTGCCCCCATCGGCCGTTCCGTTTTCCATGGCTATGTTACCTGGGATCCGCTGGAAGCAAATGATCCTTCTTCAGATATATTGTCAAAAGATCAGTCATCACCTAACACTACATCGCAATGCCTGCGTCCTTCACCTGACTTCTCATCACGTGGGCATTTTATCATCTCCCATTATCACAAGAAGGGTGAGTACCGTACAATGAGATGTTTTGAAAGAGAGAGACCACATTCACATAACTTTTATTACAGTAATATTTTATTTGTTTTATTGTTGTCATTATTAATCTTTCACTGCCTAATTTATGAACTAACCTTTATCTTAGGTGTGATTCATAGGCCAAAGCATAGCACATATAGGATTTGGTATTGTCTTCAGTTGCAGGCATCCACTGGGGGTCTTGGAACGCATGCCCTGCTGATAAGGGCTGACTATGAATGTGCTTTTGTGATTGAAGGGTGTCTGTCAATAACCTCTGGTGACTCTTTTGGGTATAGTAACCACTTTGTGTTGCTCATCCTGGAAACTGCAGTTGCCCGGGACGGGCCCTTCGCCCCCGTGGACACGTGCAGGATTTCCCCCTGAGGCTGCCTCCTGCAGCCCCACCCCCACGTCCCCACCCCCCGCAGGTGGGGCTGACTAGTTGCTGATGCTGTTGTTTCTAAGGGAGGTGGCAGCTCTTCTCTTCACCAAATCGTGATGGGCCAGTGGCTGGGAGAAGGCATACATTTTAGAAATAGCTCTTAAACATAATGATGGAATCTGGCTTGAGGAAAAGCTAAGGAAATGATGACGAGACCCATTGTACCCCTGCCCTTTGCCCCACATCAGATGCCTCACCCAATGTTATGGAGGGCTGATGGTCTTCATAAAAACTTGAGTAGGTAACGCTGCCTTTAATGGCGAATTTTTGCCTTGAGGAAATCAATCTAAGGGAAGATTATGGTTTAGAATTATCTGGCTTTCTTCTTGGCATTCATTTGTTCTTCCTAGGCCTGAATAGCTTCTAGTAGTCCTTCCTGCTGCCAGAGAAAAGAAATGACCACTGAAGATTTGGGATCTTAGTGCTGTGAAATGAAATGCTTATAGAATAAATAGTACTTTTGATAATGAGGGGTATTGAAGAGCTCTAATGCTCTGCAGGGCTGGAGATAAATGAGATGAGAGGCCTCATAAAAAAGCAGTCAATTATTTTAAAGATGAGTTGGCATCTTTTAATTCTTCACCAGCTAATGAAATATTTGTCTGAGCCTGAGGCTGTTGTATCATTTCTGGTGTATTCAACGAAATTTATTCAATGATCATTTATTGAGTGCTTCTCTATGCTAGGCCCTGGGCTGGGGGCTGGAGATACACTGAGGAGTGAGCCACAGTCACTGACTGTAGAGAGATCAGTGTCTCCTGGAGAGAGGTGTAAGATGGAGAGCAGTGTAGACTTCTGAAAGGAAGTGTGGCCTGAGTGAGGCTTGAAGGAAGGGGCGGGGCTATCCAGGTGGGAAGAGATGTTAAACAGGGTAAGGGGTCTAAGTCCAGGTGAGCTGCGCTTACCAAGGAGCACATACTGCCTTTGTGAGTGGACAGGTGTTCTGGATGCTTGGCCCGTATGTGGCTGCAGGCCCACCCCACAGTTACAGGGCTCCTTGGTCAGCAGTCAGTGGGGTCAGGAGGACAGTGGACATGGATTCTAGCCCCAGCTCAGCCTCATGCCTGTGTATGACATCAGCTGTCGAGGCCCTCTGGGCTCTAGTGACCTCTGCCAGATGCAGCCTCTGATATTCTCTGAATCCTCTTCAGGGTCAGGGAGACTGCACCTGCAGAAGCTTCCTGGAGGAAAGAGCTTGAGGGGGTCCTGAGGGATGGAAGTTTTACAATTTGGGGGATCCTCCTTTATTCTTTCAGGCCTCTGTCGCTCCCCCCCGGCTGCAGGCAGGGCCTGCAAGGGAAAGAAAGCAGTGATGTTGGTATGAGTGCCTCTCTGAGGGTTCAGAGTCTAATGGAGAGGAAAATGCACAGGCTGTGGGTCCCCACAGTGGGCTACACATTCTGCCCCATCACTTGCTAATAGCGCTATCCTGCTCCTTCTCAGCGTCTTGCTTTCTCCCCAGTAAAATGAGGGTAACCCTTAGCTGGAGGCTTGTGAGGATTCCAGGAGATCATCCATGAAAGCCATTTAGCGGAAGACGCAGCACTCAGGGAACTGTAGTCTGAAACACCAGCGATGCCATGTTAGTTCTCACAGTGAAGGGGACGCATGATAAGGACTGGGGGCGGCAATGCTGGAGTTGCCCCCATTGCCTTGATCCGGGACGAAGGGTGTGAGGACTGTAGAACGACTGCTTCCTCCTGTCTTGGCCTTCAGTTTATTCTCAGTACTGTTTGAATGGGTGGATGGATGGATGGATGAAAAAATAGACTGGTCCTCTGGTATTTTTTGCTAGGAATTTTGTCTGCAAGTCTGTCTTTATTGTTAGAAGTTAATTGCTCCTTTAGTCTACCTTGAAACATAAGAAGGATTCCTGCAGAGTTTTATATACAACTGAGATGTTGGATAATCAGGTCTTGATCAAGCTGGTGGGAAAGGGAATCCATACTTACGTGGTGCTT
Organism: Smutsia gigantea; assembly: GCA_032199065.1. Lineage (NCBI taxonomy): Eukaryota > Metazoa > Chordata > Mammalia > Pholidota > Manidae > Smutsia > Smutsia gigantea. The sequence goes on from JAVSCE010013479.1 coordinate 23,046, forward strand.
ACTGTGATGAGCCGGTCACTGAGGGCTCTCCTGATGGATACCTGTGGCGAAGCCTCAAAATCAGGGGCCCGTGACCTGGAGGACTGCAGCCCTCAGGTGGGCTCTGGCAGGGTGTGGTCTGCCAGGAGTCATCCCCACACCTCTGCCAGGTTCCCTGCATTACTGAGGAGCCGCATCTCTGAGACTAGCTTCACGGGAAGGCGTTTGGCCTCCCAAACGTTGAACTCCAGTCTCAGCCTCATTAGTAGCTGGCTCAGGTTGGTCATCTGGACTCAGAAACTCAGCTGAGGAATGGAAGGCTCATCTCAGGTGATGGCTTTAAGTTGTTGTTGGTGGTGGGGTCTATCTGACCTAAAGGCACGGCTCTGGGGGGAAATAGGGGCAAAGGAATTATCAGGAACAAGGGGCTATCAGCTGGTCTGCAACACATGCGCCTGGGGGGCAATGATACCCCAGGTCTAATTTGGATCCTGCATCCCCTGCTTTCCCAGTGGTCACTGTGTGAGCTCCCCAGAGCCCTGCAAAAGGAAAATGGGGTGTCCATGGAAGAAAAGCAACGTCCCTCAGGGAGCTGCACTGGCTGAATTACACTCTTGCTAAATGTTTTACATCATATGTCACACTGAGTAAATTGAAACTGGGGAGGAAGGTTTTAACCAATTCATCAGTCCAAGTAAACCCCTGTTAAGAGGTAGAAATGAGCTCTTATGGGGATAATAGCTGTAGGAAAACAAAGTATAATAATATTCTTCTCTTTCCAAATTATGTATAAAATCAGTTGCTGATTCGCTGCTATCGAGTCTAATGCCTTGCACTATAATTTATTCTGGAAGACCAGCCCTGAGGGGTGTTGGCATGCCAGAAGCCTTCTGGCCTGTGCAGAGGTCTTGGGTATTCATCTTAGAGCAGTGAGCTGAGGAGGGGGTGTTCTGGTGGCACACGTGAAGTCAGGCGGTGGTGGCATGGCCCAGGAGTGGGGTCCAAGGAGAAGGTGGGGGTGCTCCCTACCCTGAGCACTGGCAAAGTATGGCTCCTCCTCCATCTCATTCAGTCCTGGGACAGCGTGCCACCGCAGAGGAGGAAGCTGAGCTGCTGCACGAGGAGGTGGCTCCTGAAATGGCTCCCAGCTGATCAGAGAGAGCTGAGAGTGGTGACCTCGCCTCTGGGCGTAGCTGTGAGATCTGTAGCTCCCAGAGCCCTGACATGGGGGCAGGGGAGGCAGACTTGGCCTCAAGAGCTGGAGCAGGAGGTACAGGGGCAAGAGGTGGGGCTGAGGGAGCGCCTTGGGCAAAGGGGCGGACTCCGAGGGAACCTGGCGAGGACCCTGGTGCTGGGATGCGGTCGGGGGAGCTCTGCCATTCGGGTGCTTGACTGTCCCCTCCCGTGGGGCAGAGACCATCTGTCATGGGCTCGCTGGCACCCAAGAGCACTGAGTGGGGGCTCATTAAGTGTTAATGAATGAATGAGTGATATTTTATTCCCGCCATTAATTGCAAATGCGGGATAGGACCATGGGGAGAGGTCATTCAACTTAATCAGGACTGGGGGACTGATGGAGATCTTATAGAGTAAAATTCAGGAGATTTTGGTTCTCAGAAAGGACCTGTGGTGATGGGGTAAAAAGCCTCCAGCTTCTTAAAACAGCTTCATGAACACAAGGGACATGTGAGTGTGAGTGTGAGTGTCCAGGCCAGGCTGACACGTAGTGGGGCCCTGTGAGTGTTTGTCCGGTGACTGACTGAATGAATGGGCCATTTCCCCATCGCCTTTCTGCAGGCAGTGCGTCCTCGGAGGAATCAGAATGGCCCCCGTGTCATGTGTGCAGACCCTGCTTCCCGGGCTCTGGGAAGATGGCTGAATCGCGGGCACAGTCACTACCAACAGCAGTTGTAGCACCAGAGCCGCCATGACAGCAAGCCTTCATTCGGCTCTTGCAGCGTGTCCAGCCCTTGCTGAGGGCTTTTGACACCTTACTTCATGTAATTTCCCTGACATAGTTGGGAGGTGGGCACGAGGATGCAGAGGCTGAGGCCAGGGAGTAGCATCAGGCTGACTTGTCCACGGGAGAAGTTCAAATCAAAAGGCTAAAGAACACAGCTGATCAAATGGCCGTGACCCCTGTGTTACCACGGACACTTCAGAGTCTGCCTAAGACTCTGTCACCGAATTTTCCTACAGAGCAGTCATAGGCTGCAGACCAGCCTGGGAACCTCAGGAAGAGCTGTTCTGTTACCCTGGGGTCGGGAGCTGCCCTCATGACAGTGCCCTCTATTCCCACACCCTGATGCCCTCGTCTGGGACCACCCAAGGATGAAGGCTTAGCTAGGATGGGCAGAGCCATCTGAATTTGCTGCAGATCTCCATAATAAGGTGCAAATTGCTACCATCTGCCACTTCAGAGAGTGGCCGCTGTGCTGGAGGTGCTGCACCAGGGGCTGCACATGTGGAATCTCACAGAATCCTTAAAGCCATGCAGGCAGTAGGAACTACTCTCCTCAGCGTACTGACGAGGGAAACTGAGGGTCAGGAGCCTTAACTACTTGTCCAAGGTCACTGATGATAATGATAGAGGCAGGATTCAAATGGGGTCTACCCGAGCCCCAAATCCCTGCCTTTTCACCACCCTCACTGCAGTATGCCAAGCAACTGTCCTGTGATGGAGTCACCCAGTGCAGAGGGCTGGGTCAGAAGAAGGAACAGTGGGTCCAGGTCCTGGCGCAACTCACAGCCCACTACAGACAAGCCATTTTACCTCTCCTGGCATCTTCTTGCACGTCTGTAATATAAGGGTGCTAAATGTGTTGAGGGTTGAAGACTGGGTGTGTTTGTGTATTTGCTATGTATACCTCGATGTAAGTGTGTGTGTGTGTGCATGCATGTACACACACATATGCATTGGCAACATAGAGACCTCCAACCCTCCCTGGCAACCATACTTCCTAGAAGGCAAATATGCAGTCTGCTCCTTTGGAGACCTCCAATAATGAGGCTCCCGCCCCCTCCATCTGCTTCCTCTTCCTGCTCCAGCCGGTTGCCACCTGGGCCTGGGTAGGACCAGCAGCCAGTTGCAAATAGGAATCGGTGGGGGAGAAAAGACAAAACCTCAAACTCTCCAGTGCCTGCCTGGCAGTGCTAGCTAGTATTTGGTTTCTAGGCGAGAATGGGAGTTGGCGTGATAACTGCTGTTTTTTCAGATCTTCCTGGATCCTTACCTGATCTCTCATACCTAATGCATCTCATTCACCAAAGGGCTGGGCAGTGCTTCAGAGCCATACAGGCAAGCCAGTTGGAAGTTTAGACAGGGATGAGAGAAAGACCGAAGGCAAAGCGCCACTGAGAATGCCACTGAGAGCACCAGCTCACAGTGGGGACCCCAGCCTCTCCAAGACCTCCTGAGTCTCACTCCATTCTGCCCTCTCTTCTGTTCCATCCAGAATCCCAGACTGGTCTTGAGTGAAATGATGGTGTTAGCCATAAACAGTGTCACCATGTGGGTTTTATACCTGTACCTCTTTTCCCCTCACCCATAAATCTCTAAGGAATCTGTTAGATTAAGTATTCTGGTCTCAAGATTACTGAGTCTCTGCTGTCATCATCCTAATTTACACGCTTTGCAGCATTTCAGGGGCCCTCTCGCCTTGTGCTAACTTTTTACCAGGTCTGTTTGGCCTGCAAGCTGGGGGCAGTGCCTCCAGCCAGGCAGCCGGGCATAGCAGGAAAGCTGCCACCTGGCACAGAACAGACCTGCTGCTGCTTCTGTATACTGGCCAGGTTAGAGGTCAGTCACATTATTTTTTTATTCTATACCTACTGAGAAAAATATAGCTTTGGAATTGAGGTTATTTTCCCATACTGTCTGCTCAGCATGTTCTTAATATTTCCCTTGCTGGCCTATTTCCATGACATGTGGTGACGTGGGAGCATGCTGATGTTTCTCCTTTTGATAGTGGGGAGGGGCTGGTTTTGAGCAAGGCCCCCAAACAGCGGCAGCAGCTTCTGTGGGATCTGTGCTGAGTTCAGACACCAGATGAAGGGTTTTGCAAGGCTAAGGGAGGACCAAAGGGACATTTTGTTTTAACAGAACTAGGAAGTGGGATCCTTTGAGCTCATTGTTCAGCAGTTCAAAACACTTGAAGTCCAACAAACCCAGCTGCCTGCTGCTGCCAGGTGCTGCCCTTGCCCTTTCTTGCCCCGTTGGCTATAAAACTCTCTTTCATGGGATAGTTCTAAATTTGTTTTTGAAATGTCGCTCTGGGGATCATAATCTCCTTTCTCGCTAAAAACTCGCCGATATGTGAGTACATGGGGCAGAGAGAGTTAGGGAGAATGACCGGTTTACAGGGTGATATTCTGCTTAGTCACATCGCTTCTGCACAGAAAGTGCGTAGAAAACAAGAAAGACAGAAATCAAGATAGTTACTAAATTTTGAAAGTGCAAAGTGTTCTGTAGGAAAGAGAAGGATCTGTGTGACTTAGCTGTGAATGGCGTTTACAAAATCATAATCATTTAGTGCTGAGTATTGGGTTATCCAGAGTGTAACATAACTATTGGGAGGACCTGAGGTGGTGTGTGCATGCATGGCCGTGTGTATGTATGTGTGTAGATGTCTCTCTGTGTGTGTGTGGATGTCTATTCAGATTTATGCAGTGGGGAGACGACAAGAATTAAATCTTCATCTTCCCAAGTGGAAAGTCAATAGATAATGCCTAGAGGTGAAAAATGAGGTAGCAACATAAACATTTATTTAGAGATATGCAGGTAAGTAATGAAAGAACCAGCTAAAATAGTTAAAAGCAGTTGCCTCTGGGATATGGGAAATGGAGCAGAGGAAAGATTCAGGATAACAGTTTTTACTGCTGTTTTCCTTGTAACAAGCCCTGCAGAACTATTTGACTTTTTTTTTTATCTATGTGTGAGTGTAGAACTTTGATAACAAGTAATCCCAACTTTTTTAGAAAAGGAAATATTAAAAAGTGGATCCATAATACCTAAGTGGATTCCCCTGTCATGCCTCAGACATATTTGGAGGTGCCAAGTCTAGAGAACCTCTGAGGCCTCGGACCCACATTAAAGGATTAGGGTTCCAGGCCAGTATGTGGTGACGGCGGGCTCCCTGCCTCCTCCTTCATTAGCAGCGACCACTGCCCAGTATAGGAGAGCCCTTCAGATTTGTCACCTGTTCACTGAGGGTGTCCAGAGTGTATGTGGGACAATTCTGTTCTCATTTGTCATTTATATTTCCTTGCTTATGGAACTCACAACTTTAGTCCAGTTCTTCCTCATCATGCAAGTACCTGGAGACTGGGATCCCATAAAGAGTTCCAGATGGGGTTTCTTGCTTGGTTCTTCTATGAGGAATGATTTTCGGTTTTTGAAAATTGAGATGAGCTCTTCACTCTGCCTTCTACTATATCACCATTGTCATCATCATGGGCCAGTATTTATTTCCGAAACGGAACTCCTGGCTTCCCTCTCTGACTCAGCCCTCCTCCCCACCAGGGCCTCTCCGTTTCAGTAAATGGCATCCCCCCACTTGCTCACGCCATCTGGGAGTCATCTTTGACACTTGTCTCCTTCACTCCACTTCTCATCCGTCAGGAAATCCTCTGAGTTCTACTTTGAAAAATGCATCCATAATCTACTTCTTTGCCTAACAGTCACTGTCCAAACTCAGACCACCATCATCTCACCTGGATTACTGTACTAGTCTCCTGAAAGTTTCCCTGCTCCCACCTTGGCCCTATGGTCTGAAAAGGTAAACCTTAGACCTCAAATGCCTTTCAGCGGCATCTGGAATAACAGTGCTACCACTTCGTAGATATTTGTTGAATGTCCCAGTGCCTGGATTATGCATCTACTAAGGGCACTTTAAGGAGCTGGACTTAGACCTGCATCAGATCTACTCAACCTTGGAGAGTTATGTGACCACAAGGAGTGGCCCATTCCGACTTCTAGCAGGAATCGTGGAGGTAGTGTCCAGCCTTCTTAGGTCCTTCCTACCCCTCCCTCCAAGAAGGCTGGAATGGTGTGTCTTACTCTGGGGAGTGGGGCAGAGAATGGAGCCGAAATTTCTCTGCAGTCAGAAAACCTTTGTGGGCGTGTTTGATCAGGTAAATCAAAGTGATCTCCATCTGTGGGGCACCTGCACACATTTGAGTTTACTGAAGTATCTCAGTGGCATCATCTCTTTTCTCTCAGCTGTCTGGAAAATGGCATTCTCTCAACGGACTTTTTGAGACCATCTGGCTCTATGTGTGGGGAGTGATATAGCCCCCACTCCCAGATAGCCGTCTTGGTGAAAAAGGTAGTGATATCTAACTAATATTTTCGAGCGTCTGCTGTATTCTTAGCTCTGCTCTAGGCAGTAGAGATTCAGACGGACTGTCAGTCCTGGAGTTTAAGCCTTTTTGCAGGGGCAGGAATGTGCCACAGAAGAAGAGCACGTGTCTATGTGGGTATTACTGCCCTTTGAAGTATGGGCCCCCCGTGTAACTTTTATCATCATCGCCTGTGCTCAAGATGGCTGTACCAAGCTTCCATTACTTAGACTTTCTTCTTCGACAAATGGAATACCACATATTAATTAAATGTCAGTGACTATTCCTGCCAACTCAATTTTCTGGCTCTATGTAATTAGAATTAAATGGTGAGAGAGGTTAGGCAGACTAAATCAAAGGAACAAAAAGAGTTCAGGCTTTCAAACTGCGTCTCTGCATTTTCTAAATCAATTTCAATTAGTAGCATAAAGCTGCTTGGCTGCCTCGTGAAGTAAGATGGTTGCCTTGAAAGAGAGAATCTTTGTTCTCCCCCCTAACCATGTTGACTTTGGGCCGCCTCATGGCCCTGAGAGTCTCTAACTCCCTTGATGCAAGATAAGTAAGGGAAAGGCAGGTTTCTAGGTTGGGACTCACAGGTAGGGAAGGCAATTCTGTTTCCAAGGCTGCCCTACCATGGCCTCTCCCTCTCTTGCTAGTCAATATCTGTTCTCAGTATCAAAAGATGGCTGGAAGGAGAGTTGCCATCATTTGTGCATATTCCCTTCCCTTTACTGGCAGAGCGAGCAAATAGGCCTGAGAGATTAGGAGGTTGCTAATTCACCAAATAATACTTTATTTGCTCTTCAGGATAAGCCAAATGCACCAGGGGCAGCTTTTCCCAACCAGGTGAAGTGTTCCTCAGCAAATTAAAATATACTACTAATTTCTTGTCTTTGGTGCGTTTGTTTCTGGTTGAATTTTTGTATTTTCAGGTATTATTGGTATTGTTACTAATTTATTTTTAGATTACAGGTGGCCAAATGGACTTATCATATGTTCCAGGGATCCTTTAGAAAAGTCTTTCTGTATTAATTTTAATATTTTTATACTTGTGAGCGGTAGTGTGTCATATTAAAATTAAAATGTTTCAAGTTTTTTTTAGTTACAAAATTCCTGTGAGTTCCTAAGTGAATGTAATGCCCTTGGTATTAGCATGCTTCTGTGGGGGCTTAATTTTTGCTGATAATTGTTGATACTTAGGAAAGCTAGAAGGTGTTTTGACAATGCTCAGAGAGACTTTTTTTTATTAAGGTATCATTGATATACAATCTTATGAAGGTTTCACATGAGCAACATTGTGGTTATTACAGTCACCCGTATTATCAAGTTCCCCCTGCCGCCACCATTGCAGTCCCTTTCCATCAGCATAGTGAGATGCCACAGAGTCACTGCTTATCTTCAGGGAGGCTTCTTTATTTGTCATCTGCACCTTACAGATTTTCATAGATTTGAAAAAGCTGTGCACCAGGGCAAAGGCTTGCCAACTGTGCCCCACCAGGGGTGACTGGTTTGTGAATAAAGGGCCATCTATAGTTTCATTGTGTGGCTATTAAAAATCCTCCTGTGACATATTTACAGCATAGCTAAAGTAAAATCAGCTTTTGTTGTATCCTGTGAAGAAGAAATGTGTATAAAACAAGAGTTTAAGAGAAAGAACATTAAGGACTTGATAAAAATTAATAGGGAGTAGACATAATTAAATAATATTGAGATAAGCTGACTAATGTTGAAATTGGGCAGATTGCAGATATTGGTTCAAAGAAAAATACTTATCCTGATGGCTGTGTGTCAGAATCCCATGAGAACAATACTCCAAAGCAGTTACTGATAGTTTAGAAACAAAAGCAACAAATAAAAACCACAGAGGTCAGCTCTTTTGCTGTTAAAAGTTGGCCTCTAATCTAATGTTTTTATCCTAAAGTTACTGGCAGGATTTGGGGGTGGTTTTGGCATGTTTCATCTGCATGTTTTGATCAGTGAAACTTGATTATGTATGTGTTACTCACCTTTAATAAGCAGCCACTCATGTGGAAACCTGTTTACCAAAAGAGTGGACTGGAAAAGGTGGGAGGGATGGTTTTTATGTGATTTAGTATAATCTAACCACATTAAAATCTTAATTAGAAGTTTTACGCTGTGGATCTCATCTGGAAAAATATGCCTGAAAGCACTCCTACAAGAAATGAGCTCTTTCCTTAATTCAGTACGATAGCTTGGCTTAACATATTCATTCCAAAGCCTTGAAATAATCTCCCGTTTTAACCTTACAACCACAAGAATTCACATGCCATTACACTACAAACTTTGAGGGTAAGAGAAATTATTGCATAATACTAAGTCATCCATTGGATTTCTTAAAGTTTAGAATTTTATGTGTAGAGCCTATTTTTATTACATCTTTAAATATGTGATCTTTAAATTTCATGGAGAACCAAAATGCCACTTTTCTTTCCCTACATAATAGTATTAAACTATGTTGTAATTTAATATGTAATTTTAAATATATTTTAAAAGTCAACTCCCAGATTATTTGGAAGATACTGTGTGTCTTGGTTTGTTTTGGGCAAAGCACTTCACATTTTTAATGGGAGCTTACCTAATCAACATCATGTTATTAACTCTGTATATGTGTAATAATATGGAATTAAAATCCAGCCATCTAATGCTTCTAAAAAACAAATATATAAAGCAGTATTTTTCCTTAAGCATTTTTAATTTGATTCAACTTCTCAGAATGTTCTCTTTATTGCCTTTCTTTTTTTCTTTCTTGGTTCCTTCTTGGAACCCAAAGTAAAGTTTATTGGAGTCAGCCCATAAATTGATCCATTTCTTTAATGAGCCAAGGAATGGGTTATCTATAGCAATGGCATGGTTGAGTATATTCATCATGGGAGCTGAGTGGTGGGAAAGAGGGAACTTGTGGGGAAACTTGTTTGAGGGAGCAAGGAATACAGAGGTTGCAGGCACCCCTGCATGGAAACTGAGATGAATAAATTCTAATCTTAGCCAAGTGCTCAGGTTCTTACTCCAGGAACTGTTCCCCAGGTTGACCCATGCTGTCATGGAGCCTACAGGCGGACAGTGTCCCTCAAAAACAAGGAGTCTCCCCAAAGATGCTGCTCCGAGAGAGTAAAGCTTCATCCACCACAGATGTGTTAGTTGCTCTCTCTGTGGCTGTTCTCCCTTCACCCCCTTCCAGTTGGTTTCCATAGTCAGTCACCCACTCCAGCAGGAGAGTTCTCTACTCACTGTCCACTCTAGTGGGCCCTTCTCCATTCTTCTAATACTGGGCCTTGCAGCAGCATTTAACACAAGTGACCACCTCTTTCTTCTCAAAACACTGCCTTCTCTTCTCTGCTGGGGCTCCGTACTCTCTATTCCTCTTCCCCCTCACACCACTCCATCCTGATCACCTTTCCTCATTCCAAAGCCTCTGACCCTGTCACTGTGGAGGTTCCTTGGGCTCTGTTCAAGGTGCTGTTTTCAGCACTCCTCGCATCACTCCCTAGTGATCCCAGCCAGTCCTGTGATGAAAGGTCCCAAATATCACCATGACATGAATGCTTCCAAAACCTACACCTCTAATTCCAGCCTTGAATCTCTAATTCTCTGCTTGATATTTCTACTTGGGTCCCAGTTGGGTATCTCAAAGGTCAAAACAAAACTCTGTTCCCCTATTCTCTGTCCCTAATCTCTGGTAAATCTTTTCTTTCTCCCATTTGCACCACACAGTTGTTTAAGCCAAAAACTCTCCTTTCATATATCCAAACCAGCAACAATGCCATCAGCTTTGCCTCCAAAATGTGTCCCAGGTCCATCTACTCCCCTCCATCTCTGCTGCCACAATTCAGTACTAGTCCCTGTTGTCTGTCACCTCAGCCTGCATCACCTGTTACCTGGTCTAATGCCCCTCATTTCCATACCCTCTCAACAATTAATTCTCCATGGTCCGTTCTTCACTCAAGAGATTTTTAAAAACAAGTAAGATCATATCACATTCCTGTTCAAAATCTCCAATGGCTGCCCACTGTATTCCGCCTAAAACTCAAACTCAGTGGTGACGTACAAGGCTCACAAGGGCAGAGTAGAGTGGACGGAGCCCAGCACTGAGACCACTGAGGAGCTGACCATTCCTAAGTCAGGAGGAAAGAAAACACACCCCACATGAAGTGGTGTGGAACACAAATAGTGCTTTGTGAATTTTGTTCCTCATAAAACCTCTTAGGTATTCTTCCAGCTTTCCAACAGTCAACGATTTGATAAACAGGCCTTTCTGGGTTGTTCTCTACATTGAGGTTCCTAATCAGGGGTCCACAGGCATGTACATCCTCAAACTCTGAGAGTATCTGAAAACGTGTGTGTTTGTGTTCTCATGTGCTTTGTGTTTTTCTGGAGAGAGAATCCATTGCTTTCATCAGCTCCTCAAAGAGGTCTATAGATGCTAATAGAAATGGCTTATTTACATACAGTGACTTGGGGATAAAGCCAAGGAAGGGAAGGTAGCAGGATCTTGGTGGCTCTGAGGTGCCTCTGAGATCTGTGTTTGGAATGTGGTGGCCATGAGGTCCAGTTTGTGGTGTCCAGGCTGTAGCAGGACTTCCTGTGAAGTTGGGGATATTTTATCTCTGTGCTGTTCAGCATGGTAGCCACTAGCAGTGTGTGCACTCGAAATATAGCCGGTGCGACTAAGGAACTTTTTTAACTGTATCTAATTTTAATTTATTCAAATTGAAATAGCCACATATGGCTAGTGGCAGTTGCATTGGACAACATGAGAATGCAAGCCTCGTCCAAGTGTAATAGATACTAATTAATTACTCCTCATGGCGTTTGGCACTAGAGCTTCTCACGCTCTTCAACGTCTCTTGTCTCCTGTCATCCTAACCCTGGGAAGTAGAGTGGATGTCTTTTCTTCTATGATATTGAAGAGACACAGTCATGTTTGCATGATTTGTCTGGATTTCTAGGAATAGAACTGAAGTTTTATAGAACAAGTTCCAGAATGTATTGAAAATTTTGAAATAAGTCACTAAATGCTTATGAAAGTCTTTGTTGTGAATAATTGCTGTAATTATTAATACTAATGGCTACCCTTTATTGCCTGTCTCTGGTGCATGCTTCAGTGGTACTAGGTATTGTGCCCTGATATCTCATGAGCTTTCATCCCAGCTCTTTGAGTAAGTATGATCTGGGGCTCAGAGCGGGCAGAATCTTGTCCATTGAAGTGGTTGTTCTGTGCTCTAGCCTTCGGTTGTCTGCAGTCTTGCAGGGAGCCTCCAGCTCCTCCTCCCCTTCACTTGACACAGGGTCCAGGATACCATGGGGAGGGGGTCTATCCACCCCTGCTGCCCCCCTCTGTGAGGTACATTCAGCTTTTTGTCATGTCCAGTAGAAGAGACTCTGGTTTTCCCTCCCCTTCAGCCTAGTCTGTTCAGAGCCTAACTTAAATTTTCTATGGGGCTCTGGGTTACTCTCTCCCAGTCCTACTTTTCTTTATGGAATTATGCATTTCCATATTGCTTAATTGTGCTCAGCTCTACTGCTGGTGACAGGTCACTGTTGATGCTCTCTGGCCTGGCTAGAAGGAGAGGTAGTCTCTTGGGAGTGCTGCAGCCTGGCACCAGAACACAGAACACCAGAGATCACACACTCAGGGGCTGGCTGTGGGCGGGTGTTCCTGGGCCATATTTGAAAGGTGGCAGGGATGTATGAGAAACAGGATTGGTACATGGGCTGGCTATCGGCAAGGAAGATGCATCTCATCATCTTCAGCGATTGGTCTTATGCACCCTCCTTGCCTTAAGGACTTAGTATCCATGTCTGTTATCTAGCTTGATGGTGTTTAGAAGATTCCCCTTGGCACAGCAATCCTGTGAAGGGAAGACACCCTTAGTGACTTTAGTTCCTCTATCTTTTGGTGAGTCAAGCATTTTTATTAATCCAGCTAAATCAAACGGAAAGGATGCCTGCCTTTTCCTTTCTGCATATGCCATTTGAAAACACTGGAAGTGCTGGCCATGCCCAGTGCTGGGTCCTTTCGAGCCATTGGTGGCAGGGTGCTTTGGCAGTATGTATCAGCTGGTCTTAAAGTGTTGATACCCCTGCATCAGTAATCAAAGTCATAGAAACTTATCCTAAGGAAAGAATATGAGAAATGGGCAAAACTTATATTTAAAATGGTAATTGTGGCATTATCTTTAACAGGGAAGACTAGATGAAAAATGGAAGCACTAAAAACATGCAACTGAGTAGTTGGCTGAGCTCAGCAGTCCTGTATTTTAGCTTGATTCCCATGGAGTCCTACCTTTTCCACCATTCGTGGACTCTTACCAAAGGCTGCCTGCCAGTATGTGATTGGTTTGGAGCTTATATTTTATAGATAAAAGAGATATTAAGTTGAAAAGGAAAAGCAGTTACTTAAAACTACTTTTCTTCAAACCAGAGAACAAACAGCACAGGGACAGCATTGCTGGCAATAGGTTTTATCCACTTCAGGTGGTAGAAAGTTTCCAGGTCTGCCTCCAGTGCCCTTGATCCCTCTGGTGAGAGCTGTTGAGGTTCCAGACCCACAAAGCCTCCCTTTGCTCTGTCTGCCCTCATGTCCACATGCCACCTTCTCCTGGGGCCTGGGCTCTGGGAAACTGCACACATGAGCAAGCCTGGAACCGCACCACCCCCCAGCCTTCCCATTTCTTACCTCTAACGGGGATGTGAGAATCAACTGGGATAATATATTTAACAGCTCTGCACCGAGCTTTACTGCATCTGGGATGCCGACAAAAGGCAAGCTTCTTCTCCACCCTGCAAGCCTCCTACAAAGTACTGCCACAGAGCTTCTCCCACCCACCCTGTAAGTCCGTGGTACTCCCCAATTTCCTCCCTTCTGAAAGATCCCTGCCAGCAACAATGTAATCCATGTCCAGTTGAATTAGAAAGTTTGAAAAGTGTGATATAAAAGTTTGAAAATGTTACTTTATGCACAGATTTGGAAATAATTTGAACCTCACTTGTTTTTACTTACAAGTTGCATGAGTTCAAAGGCAGAGGGCTAAACTATAAAAACCACACCTACCCTTGAAACTGTACACAGAAATAGCCCATTCTTGACTGAGGGGAGGCGCTCAAGATGGCAGCGTGAGTACAGTGGTAGAAATCTCCTCCCAAAACCATATATATTTTGAAAATACAGCAAATACGACTATTCCTAAAAGAGAGACCAGAAGATACAGTACAACAACCAGGCTACATCTACATCTGCAAAAACTCAGCATCCCACTAAAAGGGTAAGATACAAAGCCGTGACCCAGCGGGACCTGAGCACTCCCCCGACCCCAGCTCACCAGAGGGAGGAAAAGAATCAGAGCGGGGAGGGAGTGGAAGCACAGGACTGCTAAATAACCAGCCCTAGAAATCTGCACCAGGAACACAGACACACATTGCATGGTGTACTGGATATTAGAGAAACAGAAAAGTAAAATCCGAGATGGAGACTGCGAGCGGGTCCCCACAGCCGGCTCCCCTGGGACAAAAGAAAAGCGGGCGCTTTAGGTATTAAATGGGCAAGGGATTAACAGGTGGACAAAATCGTCCCAGCACACTCAGCCCATCAGGCTGGGATCTTAGGAACTTCAGGCGCCCTAACCACCTGGGTGGCAACGCAGCTCTGAAGCCCCTGACAGTGATAAGCAGCTTGCCTTTAATTCGCCCCACACTGCAAGCAAACGAGCTGACCCGCCATTGCTGTGGAGCAGCCGGGGAGTAGCCCCGCCCAGAGCAACCGCACAGTCTTCTCCTTCTCCCAGCGCACACCTAACCGGGCCAGACCCAGAGTCTGCTGCCAGACAAAGGAAGCTGGAACAAGGTCTGGAAGGCACAAAGGGGCGTTATTCTCACAGGAGAACACATGCCGCATGCCTGTGACCCCCGGTAGTGCCCTAGGCCAACCCGAGGGCTGCCCCGCCGATGGCAGCTCAGGGAATTAACCCAGAGACTGCTCCCTCTGTGTGGGTAACTGGTGCAGGCAGCAGAGAAGGGCAAGGCGACCAGCAATCAGGAAAGGACTTTGTTCTCCCAGCTGACATATGCATCACTTGCTGGCAATCACTTCTATCGCCATGAAAAGGCAGAAGAACCTGGTCCAGTCCAAAATACTCAAACAACACCAGAGAGAGGGCCTGGCAAGATAGATAGATATAACCAATCTTCCTGAAATAGAATTCATAATAAAAGTCATAACCATTCTGATGGAGCTGCAGAGAAATGTGCAAGAGCTAAAGGATGAAGTCTGGAGGGAGATAACAGAAATGAAACAATCAATGGAAGGACTTAAGAGTAGACTGGATGAGGTACAAGAGACTGTTAATGGAATAGAAATCAGAGAACAGAAATACAGAGAAGCTGAGGCAGAGAGAGATAAAAGGATCTCTAGGAATGAAAGAATATTAAGAAAACAGTGAGATCAATCCAAACGGAATGATATTTGCATAATAGGGGTACCAGAAGAAGAAGAAGAGAGAAAAAGGGATAGAAAGTGTCTTTGAAGAATAATTGCTGAAAACTTTCCCAAGCTGGGGAAGGAAATAGTCTCTCAGACCATGGAAGCCCACAGCTCTCCGAACACAAGGGACCCAAGGAGGACAACACCAAGACATATAATAATTAAAGTGGCAAAGATCAAAGACAAGGACAAGGTATTAAAGGCAGCCAGAGAGAGAAAAAAGATCACCTGCAAAGGAAAACCCATCAGGCTATCATTAGACTTCTCAATAGAAATCTTACAGGCCAGAAAAGAATGGCATGATATATTTAATGCAATGAAACAGAAGGGCCTCGAACCAAGAATACTGTATCCGGCAATGTTATCATTTAAATTTGAAGGAGGGAATAAACAATTTCCAGACAAACAAAATTTGAGGAAATTTGCCTCCCACCTCTACAGGATATTTTAAAGGGACAGCTCTAGATGGAAGCACTCCTAAGGCTAAATAGATGTCACCAGAGAAAATAAAATCACAGCAAAGAAAGCAGACCAACCAAATACTAATTAAAGGCAAAAAATAAAATCAGCTATCTACAAAAGCAGTCAAGGGAAACATAAAAGAGTACAGAATAAAACACCTAACATATAAAGAGTGGAGGAGGAAGAAAAAGAAGGGAGAGAAATAAAGAATCACCAGACTGTGTTTATAACAGCATAATAAGTGAGTTAAAGTTAGATGGTTAGATAGTAAAGAAGCTACCCTTGAACCTTTGGTAACCATGAATCCAAAGCCTGCAATGGCAATAAGTACATATCTATCGATAATCACGCTACATGTAATAGACTGAATGCACCAATCAAAAGACACAGAGTAACAGAATGGATAAAAAAGCAAGACCCATCTATATGCTCCCTACAAGAAACTCACCTCAAATCCAAAGATATACACAGACTAAAAGTGAAGGGATGGAAAAAGGTATTTCATGCAAACAACAAAGAGAAAAAAAGCAGGTGTTGCAGTACTTGTATCAGACAAAATAGACTTCAAAACAAAGAAAGTAACAAGAGATAAAGAAGGACATTACATAATGATAAAGGGGGCAGTCCAACAAGAGGATATAACCATTATAAATATATATGCACCCAACACAGGAGCAATAACATATGTGAAACAAATACTAACAGAATTAAAGGAGGAAATAGAATGCAATGCATTCATTTTAGGAGACATCAACACACCACTCACTCCAAAGGAAAGATTAACCAGAGAGAAAATAAGTAAGGACACAGAGGCACTGAACAACACACTCCAACAGATGGACCTAACAGACATCTACCGAACTGCACCCAAAAGCAGCAGGATACCCATTCTTCTCAAGTGCACATGGAACATTTTCCAGAATAGACCACATAATAGGTCACAAAAAGAGCTTCAGTAAATTTAAAAAGATTGAAATTCTACCAACCAACTTCTCAGATCACTAAAGTATAAAACTAGAAAAAAGTTTTACAAAGAAAGCAAAAAGGCTCATAAACACATGGAGGCTTAACAACACGCTCCTAAATAATCAATGGATCAATGGCCAAACTGAACCAGAGATCAAGCAATATATGGAGACAAATGAAAACAACAGCACAATGAACCAACTTCTGTGGGACACAGTGAAGGCAGTTCCAGGAGGAAAGTATATTGCAATCCAGGCCCATTTAAAGAAGGAAGAACAATCCCAAATGAATAGTCTAAAGTCACAATTATTGAAACTGGAAAAAGAAGAAAAAATGAGGTCCAAAATCAGCAGAAGGAGGGACATAATAAAGATCAGAAAATAAATAAAATTGAGAAGAATAAAACAATAGAAAAAAATCAATGAAACCAAGAGCTGGTTCTTTGAGAAAATAAACAAAATAGATAAACCCCTAGCCAGACTTATTAAAAGAAAAAGAGAATCTACACGCATAAGCAGAATCAGAAATGAGAAAGGAAAAATCATGACAGACACCTCAGAAATACAAAGAAATATTAGAGAATACTATGAAAATCTATATGTTAACAAGCTGGAAAATCTAGAAGAAATGGACAACTTCCTAGAAAAATACAAACTTCCAAGACTGACAAAGGAAGAAACAGAATATCTAAACAGACCAATTACCAGCAATGAAATTGAATCGGTAATCAAAAAACTACCCAAGAACAAAACTCCAGGCCAGATGGATTCACCACTGAAATTTATCAGACATATAAAGAAGACATAGTACTCATTCTCCTAAAAGTTTTCCAAAAACTAGAAGAGGAGGGAATACTTCCAAACTCATTCTATGAAGCCAGCATCACTCTAATACCAAAACCAGGCAAAGACACCACAAAAAAAGAAAATTACAGACCAATATCCCTGATGAATGTAGATGCAAAAATACTCAACAAAATATTAGCAAACAGAATTAAAAAATACATCAAGAGGATCATACACCATGATCAAGTGGGATTCATCCCAGAGATGCAAGGATGGCACAACATTCGAAAATCCATCAACAGCATCCACCACATCAACAAAAAGAAGGACAAAAACCACATGACCATCTCCATAGATGCTGAAAAGGCATTTGACAAAATTCAACATCCATTCATGATAAAAACTCTCAAGGGAATGGGTATAGAGGGCAAGTACCTCAACATCATAAAGGCCATATATGACAAACCCACAGCCAACATTATACTTAACAGCGAGAAGCTGAAAGCTTTTCCTTTAAGATCGGGAACAAGACAAGGATGCCCACTCTCCCCACTTTTATTCAACATAGTTCTGGAGGTCCTAGCCATGGAAACCAGACAACACAAAGAAATAAAAGGCATCCAGATTGGGAAGGAAGAAGTCAAACTGTCCCTGTTTGCAGATGACATGATATTGTACATTAAAAACCCTAAAGTATCCACTCCCAAACTACTAGATCTAGTATCTGAATTCAGTAAAGTTGCAGGATACAAAATTAATACACAGAAATCTGTTGTTGCATTCCTATACACCAACAATGAACTAGCAGAAAGAGAAATCAGGAAAACAATTCCATTCACAATTGCATCAAAAGAATAAAATACCTAGGAATAAACCTAACCAAGGAAGTGAAAGACCTATACCCTGAAAACTGCAAGACACTCCTAAGAGAAATTAAAGAGGACACTAATAAATGGAAATCCATCCCATGCTCTTGGCTAGGAAGAATTAATATTGTCAAAATGGCCATCCTGCCTAAAGCAATCTACAGATTCAATGCAATCCCTATCAAAATACCTACAACATTTTTCAATGAACTAGAACAAATAGTTCTAAAATTCATATGGAATCACAAAAGACCCTGAATAGCCAAAGCAATCCCGAGAAGGAAGAATAAAGTAGGGGGAATTATGCTCCCTGACTTCAAGCTCTACTACAAAGCTACAGTAATCAAGATAATTTGGTACTGGCACAAGAACAAAGACCCATATACCAGTGGAACAGAATAGAGAGCCCAGATATAAACCCAAGCATATATGGTCAATTAATATATGATAAAGGAGCCATGGATATATAATGGGGAAATGACAGCCTCTTCAACAGCTGGTGTTTGCAAAACTGGAAAGCTACATGTAAGGGAATGTAACTGGATTACTGTCAAACCCCATACACAAAAAGTAAACTCAAAATGGATCAAAGAACTGAATGTAAGTCATGAAACCATAAAACTATTAGAAAAAATATAGTCAAAAATCTCTTGGATATAAACATGAGCAACTTCTTCATGAACATATCTCCCTGAGCTAGGGAAACAAAAGCAAAAATGAACAAGTGGGACTATATCAAACTAAAAAGCTTCTGTACAACAAAGTATACCATCAGTAGAACAAAAAGACATCCTACAGTATGGGAAAATATATTCATAAATGACATATCTGATAAGGGTTGACATCCAAATTATATAAAGAGCTCATGCACCTCAACAAATAAAAAGCAAATAAGCCAAATAAAAAATGGGCAGAGGAGCTGAACAGACACTCCTCCAAAGAAGAAATTCAGGTGGCTAACAGACACATGAAAAGATGCTCCACATTGCTAATCATCAGAGAAATGCAAATTAAAACCACAATGAGATATCACCTCACACCAGTTAGGATGGCCAACATCAAAAAGACAAAGAACAAAAAATGTTGGCATGGATGTGGAGAAAGGAGAACCCTCCTACACTGCTGGTGGGAATGTCAATTAGTTCAACCATTGTGGGAAGCAGTATGGAGGTTCCTCCAAAAACTCAAAATAGAAATACCATTTGACCCAGGAATTCCACTCCTAGGAATTTACCCAAAGAAAACAAGATCTCAGATTCAAAAAGACATATGCACCCCTATGTTTATCGCAGCACTATTTACAATAGCCAAAAAATGGAAGCAACCTAAGTGTCCATCAGTAGATGAATGGATAAAGAAGATGTGTACATATACACAGTGGAATATTATTCAGCCATAAGAAGAAAACAAATCCTACCATTTGCAACAACATGGATGGAGTAGAGGGTATTATGCTCAGTGAAATAAGCCAGGCAGAGAAAGACAAGTATCAAATGATTTCACTCATCTGTGGAGTACAAGAACAAAGGAAAAACTGAAAGAACAAAACAGGAGGAGATTCACAGAACCCAAGAATGGACTAATGGTTACCAAAGGTAAAGGGACTTTGGATGATGGATGGGAAGGGAGGGATAAGGGGGAAAAAGAGGCATTACGATTAGCACTCATAATGTATTGGAGAGGGGGGGACATGGGAAAGGCAGTATTTACATAGAAGACAAGTAGTGGTACTATAGCATCTTACTATGCTGATGGACAGTGACTGTAATGGGGTAGGTGGGGGGGACTTGATAATAGCGGGTCTAGTAACCATTATTTTGTTCAAGTAATTTTACATTAACAATACCAAAATAAAGAAAAAAATACCAGAAAGGAGGCCAGACCCTGCCATGCTGCACTGCATGGCAGTGCTGGTGTAAGTGCTCAGTGGATTAAGGGCCATACTGAGAAAATAAAAAGCAGCTTTAAAATAAAACATGTGAGAGTACTTGCAGATTTCTGTGCTTCTAGGGGTCATCCCTTTACTTTGTATTTGTCCCTAGCTCCGGTCATGGATGTGTTTTAACTTGTCTGACACCTTCAGAAATGCATCCTTCACCTAAAATGCAATTATCCTGCAAGATCAAAGAGGTCTCCACCATGTAAAAGTTGTTTCTAAGTTTTACTGGTAAGTTCCTCCTGTATCAATAAATAATGAATTGTTAATGAAGAGGAGAAAGCTCACTACAGGGAGGTCCAAGAGAGGCCCCACCTGGGTGTGTTCAAGTTAATCAGGGAGCAGCTCCATGACACTAGAATGGTTTGACTCACATGTTTCTCCCAAGTGCGCCATGTCTACCATTGCTAGTATGCAAGATAACTGTAAGTTGGTACAGAGATAAACCATTTTTATGTTAATAGCTATGTCTTTATTTTAATATTGTCTTAAACCATAGCATTTCAAACTCATAAAGTTTCCTTTTTAAAATAAAGTTATTTAAGTGAACAAAATGGGCCTATCTAAATAAATATTTTAAGTAAATAATACTACAGGTAGCACATGGCTAGAGCAGAAAAGTATTATGCAAATGATGGAACATTGGGAAATGTTGGTTTTAACTTATTTAGGTAAATATGAGTGTTGTGTTGATGGAAATCCTGGCTAACATTGTTCTTTTGTGGCAATATATCGTGTAATTGGATGTAGTGCTATTTTATATGCAGCTAATTTCAGAAACTAAAACAACCATATCTATTAAATGCTGTTTTATTTGATTAATAAAAATGTAGATTGTTTTAGGATTGAATAAATATAAAATGCTAATTGGACATAAAATCCTTATTTATGTGATCATGGGCATTACCATAAAACTATAAGACAGTTATTACTGTTTAATATTGCTTTAATTAGAAGTGCTCTTTCAAAAGTTAGAAGACAATAAGCTTCTCCTCATAGCAGTTCCTGTGGAACCAAAGTGATGTTTCAGTGACATCAGAAGTCAAAAAGAACAGGGAGATTTCCTTTTCTCTGGGATAACACAGGTTTATGTTAAGTTGTACTTTTGAAGGCTGGGGTTTAACTAGGCTGCCACAGAGTCATTGAATTCAATTTGCTATTTATTGAATGTCTACTACATGTCATGTTCTGTTAGGTCCTTAGGGGGTGGCAATGTTTATATGAACCAGGATTGTTTCGGGAGCAAGTGATAGAAAACCCAACTCAAACTGCCTCAAACAAATAAAGAGCTAGAGAATTTATACGTTCATACAGTGAAAAGTCTAGGTGTGGAATTTAGGCATGGCTGAATCTAGGTGCTCAATCAGTTTTATCAGAACATAGCCTCCTCTCTCTATCAGCTCTTGCTTTCTTCTTACTCTCTCAGGTTCATTCCATGTGGTAGCCCCTAACAATTTGAGGCCACCATCCGTCGTGTTTCAGGTCTAACAAAAAGAGAGCTTTACTCTACAAGGTTTGACATCATTCTCAGAACTGAGACTCACTGGCCAGGACTGCCTGCTTGTTCTGTTTCATGGGGTGAGAATGGGGTCACTTGTGTGGGCTGAGGAAGAGGTAATGCTCTTTTGGCACAATAATGTTCACATTGGCAACTGAGGGAAGGTACACTTGAGCAAGACTTTTAGCAAATGAACAAGTATGGAGAGAGCATTTTAAAAAGAGGGTCAGATGCCTAAGGACATTGAGGTACAAATGGGAATGGAGCATTTGGAAAACTAGCAATCAGGAATTGCTTGTGCAGTGATTCTTAAGGATGAAAAAGGGTGAGATGTAGTCATATCAAAATCTTCTGGGAATTAAAAGACTATATCCTGCTATTTGACAGCTTCCTACTCTTACCCTCCCTCAGAGAGATGGTAGGAGTGGGGAATGTGTGCACGGAACCTTGACTGGAGGCTCAGGGTCTGCCTCTACAAAGCTCGGAGGAGAGGGCTTCCCAGAGCCAAAGTTCTCCAGCAGAGCCAGCCTTCTGAACTCTTGTCTCTGTGGGCAAAATAGAGAACCTCAGCCAGCAAGTACTCAGTTCATCAAGTTCTTACTGAGCACCTGCTGTGTGCCAGGCTCCTTAATCAAATCAGAGCCTCACTGCTCCTTGTCTGCTGCACCACCCAGGACTTGTGGAGCATCTGCTGAGTACCCAGGATTCTATGAGGTATCATGAGAGAATCAACCAAGAGAAACAGGGAATCTGTCTTCCAGAAGGGGGACAATAAGATGCATGGGGGTTTGGGGGGCTCCGGAGAGGAGAGGCTCCTGGGAGACAGGACACTGGGGAGTAGGAGGGCTGGCAAGTCCAATGCTGTTTTCTTCCATTCCTCCTGTCTCCTCCTCTCTGTTTCTCTCTTCTTTTCCTCCAGGTCCCTGGCAGACAGGCTTCCCTTGAGACTGGAAGTTCAGAAGCACCTAACATCTATCAGGGCTCCAGGCCACATGTGGCTAGCAAAGTCCTCTATTCCTCCTGCATTCCTAACCCCATTGCTCTATCTCAGGGTGCTCATGTAGCCTTTGAGGTCCTCTCTCTGGCATCCTATTGGGATTAACAGTGAGTTAATCATTCATGTTCTCCTCTTGCAGTCCTGCCCCTCTTCCCAAGCTTATTTGCAATTCCCCTGTAAGAAAGGAGGGCTCATTGGTCAGTGCCTGAGATCTTAATTGGGCCACAGTTCCTGGTGTGTATGTGTGTGTGTGTGTGTGTGTGGTAACAGTGGGGTGAAAGCCTGGGCCTCAGGCCTTCTTTCTCTCTTGTGCTCCCAGAGGGCTCTTTGTTTCCCATGACCACTGCTTCCTCGCCTGGAACCTGCAGGGAAGAGGATGTGTGAAAGATGCTGGTGTCCAGCTAATCCTGGGTCTGTGGATAATGAGCAAATGGGTGCGCAAACCTCACTTTAACCTACAACACTCCTTCTCCCAAAGGGCTTTTTGCCCAAAGAATGTGTCCTCACCTCTCCCATACCCTCCCCCACAAAGAAACTCATAAACTGTTTCTGCATCCTCTTGAATGTTAAATTTATTAACACTGATTAAGGTATTGGCACAAATGCCTAAAACAATGCACAGAAGTGTGGGCTTTGTGGACAAACATATCTTGGTTCAAATCCTTACTTTGCCATAAACCAGTTATGTGCTTTGGGGTCAATTTAAGTCTCAGATTTCTTATCTGCCAACTAGGGACCAAAAATACTGTCCTCGTAGGGTTGGGGGAAATCATCAAAAGTGTATGAATTAAAAGAATGTATCCTGCTATTTGACAGTCCCCTACTCTTACCCTCTGGGATGACAGTAAGTGGTGGGTCACCAGACAAATGTGACTTGTGGCTGTGCAGTGGACCTGTGGAGGTGGGGCTGGACCCTGACTGCTGCCTGCTGGGGCTCCTGGGGCAGTCGTGTTACTTTCTGTTGCCCAACCCACAGGACATCTGTGGTGGAACCTTCAAGGACCTGGGGAGTCCCCAGTGAAGTGAGTGCTTACCTCGGTCCTCAGAGATGATGGCTCGCCTGCCCTTTGTACCTGCCGCTGTCCAGAGTGGAGCGTGAAGCTCATTCATAGAGGTCTTCAGGCAGACAAAGCATTTTTCTGCTGTGCCTGAACCAGTCCAGATCTTGGGTTGGGGCACTTTGCCTTAGTGGAATGAAATTAATTTGCCTCCAAGAAATTTCAGCTTGCCTATACTGAAATCCATCTTTGAGTTTTCTTAGAAACTGACCTTTCCTTGTATTTTAATAATGTTTCATACTTATCATCATACTTTCATAACCATATCATTTGATCCCACCCAACCTTGGTCTGTATTTTATCATTTGACATCTGAGGAAATTGAGGCATGATATCTTACTGTAGGTCTCCTACCTGCTGATCTCATGCTTACTCTATTGCTCTGTGTCACCACTTCTGGCATTCCGCCTTTATTATTCCTACATAGAGATGATTTTTTGTGATATCTTAAGGTGCTTTTGCTTTTATTATTCTGCCCTAGTTGAGATCCTGGGCTACAACCCTTCCAGAATGTGCAGTGCCCTTGAGAGGACTGGTACTCTCTGCATCCCCCTTGCCAACTACCCCCTCGCCCAGCTTCTCCTATTCAGTACTTGTATGATACTAACACCAGGTGCATCTTTTCTGTGCATATTTTCTATTGCTTACCTGAGTCTCTTGGATTGGCGAAACTGATTAGGCAATTTGTGAGAGTATGCTCTGCCTCATGCGCTTTTAGGCAGCGAAGGTGTTATAAGAATTAAGATGCTTCCCTTGCCACTAGGGCATTTACAAGGAAGAGATGGTCCCCTCTTTATGATTTCTTCCCCTCCTTTCCTTACTTAGAATCCTGATGTCCTTCCTAAAGGACTCAGGTCACAGGCTCAAAAACTTTGGCTTTGAACCAAAATAAAACCATGCATTACTGGTGTGTTGGCTTTCATCTCTCTGACGTTTGCAGGCTGCCTGTTCTGAGCTGTGGCTCTGAATTTGAGGAGCTTTGGGGTCATATGGAGAGTTAAGGCTGGTGATATTAGTCATGCCTCTGGCTCTTCCTTGGCATCCATCTTTCTAGGCTGAGATCCTGCTGGTGGTGAGCTTCCAGGGATGACATTTCTGTCCTGAGCTCTGAGCATCCAATTTCCCTTCAGGAACCCAAGTGACCAAGGCACCCATGGATGACCTATTTTTTTGGGAAATCCTTTTCCATTTCCAGCCTCCACACCCCATAGCATAGCATATTTCCCACATGTGAAGTTACATATGCTGTTGTCTATCCTGATTTCTCTTCCTCTCAGAAACCCAGCGGGCAGACACTTGGTTTTTTTTTTTTTTATGGCACGCATGGCAGTTTTATGGACTGTGCATCCTACTCCATCAGCTGACTTTTCTCCTCTCTCTTGCCTGTGATCCCTTGAATTCTTCTTCTCTGAATTGCTTGCTGTTCTGGACATCCTGATCGGGTTTCTAATCCATCCAGTTTTCAGTGCAAGTGACTATGGGGAGAGCTGTGAGGAGGAGGAGTTTGAAGTCTTCGCAGGTCCATTATTGATGTCTGTCATGGTCATGATTAGGAAAAGTGGTTTGTTAAGTTAAAGGTTAAGATGGCTGCAGAGCTATCTGCTACCTGGGTTCAGGTGTACAGTGGGGTTGGAGAACCTCCTGGCTACAGGTTTCTAATATGCAGTGATGTGGGTGGTAGATAGCTGTTTTTCACAGATGGCAGTGTTCTGGCAATTGCCAATATTCAATTGCACCTGTGTTCCAAATTTTTATAATTAGGTCTCAGGTATATAGATTTGGATTAATCAGAGTTCTTTGCATGACATACTATTATCATATGTCTCTTTTATTTATTTATTTATTTATTATTTTTTTAATATAATTTATTTTATTATCATTAATCTACAATTACACGTGCAATATTACGGTTATTAAACTACCCGTTTAACAGGTCCCCCCCAGCAACCCCATTACAGTCACTCTCCATCAGCGTAGTGAGATGCTATAGAATCACTACTTGTCTTCTCTGAGTTGTACAGCCCTCCCCGTGCCCCCCCAACATTACATCTGCTAATCGTAATGCCCCTTTTTCCCTCTTATCCCTCCCTTCCCACCCATTTTCCCCAGTCCCTTTCCCTTTGGTAACTATTAGTCCGTTCTTGGGTTCTGTGAGTCTGCTGCTGTTTTGTTCCTTCAGTATTTTTTCTTTGTTCTTATACTCCACATATGAGTGAAATCATTTGATACTTGCCTTTTTCGGCTTGGCTTATTTCACTGAGCACGATACCCTCTAGCTCCATCCATGTTGTTGCAAATGGTAGGATTTGTTTTCTTCTTATGGCTGAATAATATTCCATTGTGTATATGTACACATCTTCTTTATCCATTCATCTACTGATGGACACTTAGGTTGCTTCCATTTCTTGGCTATTGTAAATAGTGCTGTAATAAACATAGGGTGCATCTGTCCTTTTCAAATTGGGCTGCTGCATTCTTAGGGTAAATTCCTAGGAGTGGAATTCCTGGGTCAAATGGTATTTCTATTTTGAGTTTTTTGAGGAACCTCCATACTGCTTTCCACAATGGTTGAACTAATTTGCAGTCCCACCAGCAGTGTAGGAGGGTTCCCTTTTCTCCACATCCTCGCCAACATTTGTTGTTGTTTGTGTTTTGGATGTTGGCCATCCTCACTGGTGTGAGGTGATATCTCATTGTGGTTTTAATCTGCATTTCTCTGATGATTAGTGATGTGGAGCATCTTTTCATGTGCCTGTTGGCCATCTGAATTTCTTCTTTGGAGAAGTGTCTATTCATGTCCTCTGCCCATTTCTTAATTGGATTATTTGCTTTCTGTTTGTTAAGGTGCATGAGTTCTTTATATATTTTGGATGTCAACCCTTTATCAGATACGTTTTTTATGAATATATTCTCCCATACTGTAGGATGTCTTTTTGTTCTACTGATGGTGTCCTTTGCTGTACAGAAGCTTTTCAGCTTGATATAGTCCCACTTGTTCATTTTTGCTTTTGTTTCCCTTGCCCGGGGAGATATGTTCATGAAGAAGTTGCTCATGTTTATGTCCAAGAGATTTTTGCCTATGTTTTTTTCTAAGAGTTTTATGGTTTCATGACTTACATTCAGGTCTTTGATCCACCTTGAGTTTACCTTTGTGTATGGGGCTAGACAGTAGTCCAGTTTCATTCTCTTACATGTAGCTGTCCAGTTTTTCCAACACCAGCTGCTGAAGAGGCTGTCATCTCCCCATTGTATATCCAAGGCACTTTTATCAAATATTAATTGACTGTATATGTTTGGGTTAATGTTTGTATTTCTATTCTGTTCCACTGGTCTCTGGGTCTGTTTTTGTGCGAATACCAAATTGTCTTGATTACTGTGGCTTTGTAGTAGAGCTTGAAGTCAGGGAGCGTAATTCCCTGTTTTATTCCTCCTTCTCAGGATTGATTTGGCTATTTGGGGTCTTTTGTGGTTCCATATGAATTTTAGAATTATTTGTTCCAGTTCATTGAAGAAAGCTGTTGGTAGTTTGATAGGGATTGCATTGAATCTGTAGATTGCTTTAGGTAGTGTAGCCATTTTGACAATATTTATTCTTCCTAGCCAAGAGCATGGGATGCATTTCCATTTGTTAGTGTCCTCTTTAATTTCTCTTAGGAGTGTCTTGTAGTTTTCAGAGTACAGGTCTTTCACTTCCTTCGTTAGGTTTATTCCTAGGTATTTTATTCTTTTTGATGCAATTGTGAATGGAATTGTTTTTCTGATTTCTCTTTCTGTTAGTTCATCATTAGTGTATAGGAAAGCAACAGATTTCTGTGTGTTAATTTTGTATCCTGCAACTTTGCTGAATTCAGATATTAGTTCTAGTAGTTTTGGAATGGAATCTTTAGGGTTTTTTATGTACAGTATCATGTCATCTGCAAATAGTGACAATTTGACTTCTTCTTTACCAATCTGGATGCCTTGTATGTCTTTGTTTTGTCTGATTGCTGTGGCTAGGACCTCCAGTACTATGTTGAATAACAGTGGAGAGAGTGGGCATCCCTGTCTTGTTCCCGATCTTAGATGAAAAGCTTTCAGCGTCTCGCCGTTAAGTATGATGTTAGCTGTGGGTTTGTCATATATAGCCTTTATGATGTTGAGATACTTGCCCTCTATACCCATTTTGTTGAGAGTTTTAATCAGGAATGGATGCTGAATTTTGTCAAATGCTTTTTCAGCATCTATGGAGATGATCATGTGGTTTTTGTTCTTCTTTTTGTTGATGTGGTGGATGATGTTGATGGATTTTCGAATGTTGTACCATCCTTGCATCCCTGGGATGAATCCCACTTGATCATGGTGTATGATCCTCTTGATGTATTTTTGAATTCGGTTTGCTAATATTTTGTTGAGTATTTTTGCATCTATGTTCATCAGGGATATTGGTCTGTAATTTTCTTTTTTGGTGAGGTCTTTGCCCGGTTTTGGTATTAGAGTGATGCTGGCTTCATAGAATGAGTTTGGAAGTATTCCCTCCTCTTCTATTTTTTGGAAAACTTTAAGGAGAATCGGTGTTATTTCTTCTCTATATGTCTGGTAGAATTCAGAGGTGAATCCATCAGGCCCGGGGTTTTGTTCTTGGGTAGTTTTTTGATTACCAATTCGATTTCGTCGCTGGTGATTGGTCTGTTTAGTTTTTCTGTTTCTTGCTTGGTCAGTCTTGGAAGGTTGTATTTTTCTAAGAAGTTGTCCATTTCTTCTATGTTTTCCAGCTTGTTAGCATATAGATTCTCATAATATTATCTTATGATTCTTTGTATTTCTGTTGGGTCCGTCATGATTTTTCCTTTCTCATTTCTGATTGTGTTTATGTGTGTAGATTCTCTTTTTCTCTTAATGAGTCTGGCTAGGGGTTTATCTATTTTGTTTATTTTTTCAAAGAACAAGCTCTTGGTTTCATTGATTTTTTGTATTGTTTTATTCTTCTCAATTTTATTTATTTCTTCTCTAATCTTCATTATGTCCCTCCTTCTGGTGACTTTGGGCCTCATTTGTTCTTCTTTTTCCAATTTCAGTAATTGTGTCTTTAGACTATTCATTTGGGAATGTTCTTCCTTCTTTAAATAGGCCTGGATTGCAATATACTTTCCTCTTAGAACTGCCTTTGCTGCGTCCCACAGAAGTTGTGGCTTTGTGTTGTTGTTGTCATTAGTCTCCATATATTCTTTGATTTCTGTTTTGATTTGCTCATTAACCCATTGATTAATTAGGAGAGTGTTGTTAAGTCTCCATGTATTTGTGAGCCTTTTTGATTTCTTTCTAAAATTTATTTCTAGTTTTATACCTTGGTGATCTGAGAAGTTGGTTGGTAGGATTTCAATATTTTTGAAATTACTGAGGTTCTTTTTGTGGCCTAGTATGTGGTCTATTCTGGAAAATGTTCCATGTGCACTTGAGAAGAATGTGTATCCTGTTGCTTTTGGGTGTAGAGTTCTGTAGATGTCTGTTAGGTCCATCTGTTCTAGTGTGTTGTTCAGTGCCTCTGTGTCTTTACTTATTTTCTGTCTGGTTGATCTGTCCTCTGGAGTGAGTGGTGTGTTGAAGTCTCCTAAGATGAATGCATTGCTGTCTATTTCCTCCTTTAATTCTGTTAGTATTTGTCTCACATATGCTGGCGCTCCTGTGTTGGGTGCATATATATTTATAATGGTTATATCTTCTTGTTGGACTGACCCCTTTATCATTATGTAATGTCCTTCTTTATCTTTTGCTACTTTCTTCGTTTTGAAGTCTATTTTGTCTGATACAAGTACTGCAACACCTGCTTTTTTCTCTTTGTTGTTTGCATGAAATATCTTTTCCCATCCCTTCACTTTTAGTCTGTATATATCTTTGGATTTGAGGTGAGTTTCTTGTAGGCAGCATATAGATGGGTCTTGCTTTTTTATCCATTCAGTAAACTCTGTGTCTTTTGATTGGTGCATTCAGTCCATTTACATTTAGGGTGATTATTTGATAGATATGTACTTATTGCCATTGCTGGCTTTAGATTCGTGGTTACCAAGGGTTCAAGGGTTGCTTCTTTACTATCTAAAAATCTAACTTAACTTTCTTGTTAAGTTATTGTAAACACAGTCTGATGTTTCTTTATTACTCTCCCTTCTTATTGCTCCTCCTCCATTCTTTCTATAATAGGTGTTTTATTCTTTGCCTTTAGTTAGTATTTGGATGGTCTGCTTTCTTTGCTATGATTTTATTTTCTCTGGTGACATCTTTTTAGCCTTAGGTGTGCTTCCATCTAGAGCAGTCCATTTAAGATATTCTGTAGTGGTGGTTTATGAGAGGCAAACTCTCTCAACTTTCGTTTGTCTGGAAATTGTTTAATTCCTCCATCATATTTAAATGATAGTCGTGCTGGATACAATATTCTTGGTTCGAGGCCCTTCTGTTTCATAACGTTAAATATATAATGCCATTCTCTTCTGACATGTAAGGTTTCTGTTGAGAAGTCTGATGATAGTCTGATGGGTTTTCCTTTGTAGGTAATCTTTTTTCTCTCTCTAGCTGCCTTTAATACCCTGTCTTTATCTTTGATCTTTGCCATCTTAATTATTATGTGTCTTGGTGTTGTCTTCCTTGGGTCCCTTGTGTTGCGAGATCTATGAGCTTCGGTGGACTGCGAGACTATTTCCTTCCCCAGCGAGAGAAAGTTTTCATCAATTATTTCTTCAAAGACACTTTCTATCCCTTTTTCTCTCTCTTCTTCCTCAGGTACTCCTATAATGCGAATATTGTTCCGTTTGGATTGGTCACACAGTTCTCTTAATATTCTTTCATTCCTAGAAATCCTTTTATCTCTCTCTGCCTCAGCTGCTCTGTACTCCTGTTCTCTGTTTTCTATTCCATTAACAGTCTCTAGCATCTCATCCATTCTGCTGTTAAGCCCGTCGATCGCTTGTCTTATTTCTGCATTGTCTTTCCTCAGTTCCCTCACTTCCTCCCTCAGCTCTTGCACATTTCTCTGTAGGTCCATCAGCATGGTTATGACTTTTATTCTGAATTCTTTTTCAGGGAGGCTGTGCATTTCCATCCCTTCAGACTCCCTCTCTGGGGTTGTCTGGTTGATTTTGGTCTGAACCATATTCCTCTGTCTTTTCATGGCTGTATAATTGGTCACTGATAGTTGCCACGTATGTCAGCTGGGCTCTTTAAGACTTTAAAAAGAGAAGAAAAAAAAAGAGAAAAAAAAGAAAAAAAAGAAAGAAAGAAAGAAAACAAAAAAAACAAAACAAAAAAAACAAAAAAACAAAAAAAAAACGCCCACCGGACGTAGATTCTGTGGGAATGCTGTAGGTGGCGCTATTGCCCCACTGTTCCACAGCTGTGGCTGCGCTGCTCTGCAGGGCCCTTTATCGCTCTGGCAGGGGTGGGAACGAATAGGAGCCTGTTGATCTCAGTGAGTAGTGTAAGTATGGCTACGCTTCCTCAGTTGCCAGCTAAGGCATCTGAAACTCCCCAGGACTCCCAGCCTGCTGGGCTGAGTGTGTTGGGGTGATCCGGCTTCTCCGCTGGGCTCCTGTCTCTTTAAGACCCCTGAAGAAAGTGCGTGCTTTTTTTTTTCGTTCCCGGGAGCCGGCTGCAAGCACCCTGGCGAGTTCCCCGTTCAGATCCTGCCCCTCTGTCTCTCCAGTCTCCGCTGCACTGCGCGATGTGCGTCAGCGCTCCCCACGCAGATCACCGGGGCTGGCTACTTCGCGGGGTGTACTTCCACTCCCTCCCGGCTCTGCATCCTCTCCTCCTGCCTGTGCGCTGGGGTGGGGGAGGGCTCGGGTCCCGCCGGGTCAGGGCTCCGTATCTTACCCGCCTCTTGGGGTGCCGAGTCCTCTCGGGTGTAGCTGCACGCTGTGCGCTTTCCTGTGTATTCTTGTCTCTCTTTTAGGAATAGAGTATTTGCTGTGTTTTTGTAGATAAATATAGTGTTGGGAGGAGATTTCTGCCGCCCTGCTCACACTGCCATTTTCTCTTTTATTTATTAAAAAATAAAATAAACATTGTGAACCCACAATTCAAACCAAGACTTCTATATTAGCAATAATTTCCACCTACCTATGTGTTCCCTCAATCCCACTCTCTGCTTTCCTAACCCCACACCAGTGACCATGATTCTGAAGGTTGTAATTATTGTTCCCAGTTTATTTTTTAAAAACCTTTAAAATCAAATGATACCCAAATCCCAATACAAGTTTTACTTCTATTGAACTTAACAAAAAAGCAGCTTACTAGATATCATAGATACCATTTTTTTCCCAGTCAACCCTAAAATGTTACTATGTGTATCTGAATAATATTCCAGTGTGTAAAACATCCATACCTTATTTGTCCGTTATGCTACTGATGGGTCTTTGGGTAGGTGACTGTCTAAATTTACAATATGATGCCAAATTTCTTTTCAAAATATTTATATTGTTTTGTACTCTTACTGCCAAAGTATAATATATCCACATTAAATTATATTCTCTTGATCACTGAAATGTCAGAGTTCTTATTTTTCCAATTAGATGAATGCAACAATGAAATCTGATGTACAGTTTCCTGATTGCAGCTAAAGTTTAGCATTTCTTCATATGTTATTGGCTGTAAGTTTTTTCACTTCTGTGAAAATGCCTGGTAATGTCTGTTGCTAATTTTTCTACTGGGTGTTTGTATTTTTCTTATTTCTTGGAGGTGCTTTTCATAGATTCTTCACGTAAATCATCTATTCAATCACTGGTATCTTTTCTGGGGTGTAGTTTGTTCTTTCTCTTTCTTTGAGTCATCTTTTGATGAATAAAAGTTTAAAGTTTTGATAAAATCAAATGTGTCAATTTTTTCTTTTATTGCTAGAATTTTCTGAATCTTGTTTAAGAAATCTTTCTGTACCCCAGGGCCAGCAAGATAGACAGACAAACCACACACACACAAACACACAGAGTTGTTATGTGAATGATGAGTTAGAGATCAATTTTAATTTTTACACATGGAGAACTGTGTTTTCCAGCTCCATGGACTGAAAATTATCTGTACTTTCCCTTTTGATAATCATACCTGGGCTTTTCATTCCAGTGTGTTGGTCATTTTTTCTAGTCCTATACCAACACCATTCTATCTTAATTATTACACTTCTATATTTAATCTTTGTATCTGGTAAGGTAAGTTCTTTCACTTTATTCATCTTCAGAAGTGGTGTGACTGTGCTTTGTCTATTTTTCTTCAGTGCATATATAGAATTAATTTGTCAAGACCACTGAGAAAGCTTGTTGTTGTTTTGAATAGTTGCATCAAATTTATAGGCCAATTTGGAGAACCCTGACATTTCTCTAGTATTGAAACTTCATTTCCATGAACATGGTATATATTTTCATGAGGTAAAGACTGGGAATTCATAATTTTCTTAGGACCCTGGAATTTCAGGGCACATGTTTAGAAGACAGGACCACTTTCTTTCTTTTTGCCATTCAGAGGTTTGGGCAGTATTTTACTAGAAAAAAATTAATGAGCATCTGGTCTAGCCAAAAAGTTTTCTTTCCTACTCTCAGGAGGATTGTGACAATTAACATGCAATCCTGTCTGTCAAGGGTCTAGTGCATTGTCTGGTCCAGGGGTTACCTCAGTAATGAGAACAGAAATTGTAGGGAAACAAACCTCCTTGAGCTTAGGAGTCAGGCCTCACTTTGTATCCCCACACCTACTAACCAGTGGGTCTGGAACAAGGACTTAACATCTAACTCCAGTTTCCTCTATTTAAATTACGGCTAATGTTACCTACAACACAGGGCTTCTGGGAAGGTTCTTCCAAGTGTACAGTTCAGCATTTAGTGCTTGATGCAAGGCAGGAGTTCAGTAAAAAGTGATTATCTTCACTGATTTGAGACCAGCCCATAACATTGACCATCTCCCTGCAGCTTCAGGGACTGCATGAGTCCTTCCCATCAGGGTCCCACCTCCTGCCCTGGTCTGGCTTGGAGTGGTCTTAGAAGCTGACAGCCCCATTTCATCAGCTGATTTTCTGACTTGTATGCTTGTCACACACAGGCTACACAAGATCTAAATAGGTTCCTGGAAACCTTGAGGCTAAGTTTAAAATGCGATTATCTCTGATGGAAAGAGCAAGAACGTCAGACTCAGCTTTTCTTTACTGCCTGGACCTTGTGTGTTTTTGTTCTGAATCCTCCACTGATCCCATTATGTTTGCTTGTCCCCATGGGCAGATCCTCTGCTCTTTGGAGAGGGGCTGTCTCCAAGCACCAGCCTCTTAGGAAAGCCTCTGTGGTGATGGCCTGAGGTTCCCTGAAGTTTTCTGATTCCAGCTTTGGGGGAACCTGGGAATGGGGAATAAATCCCATATCCCATACTAGCCTGCCTTGGGCCCTAGGGCTGTTCCTCCATCTGTGCAGCTCTTTAAGGAGGAATCTGTGCCTTGCCTGGGGCTCCTGTGGGTAGCTGTTAGGTCAGAGAATGGCAGATGTTCTGGGGGCTTTGACTCAATCTCAGATGTGCTTAACAGGGATGGGACCCTAACAGTAAGATACATCCCAGTAAACTCAGATGCTCTAGCTTACAACATGAAAGGAAATCCGAGACAGAGACATTTGTTATTTATTTAGCTTCCATTAAATACATGAAAAAATGCAAGAAAAGTAGACGTTCCAAAGTTTCATTCTCTGTGTGAATTATATGTATGGAACATTTAAAATTCCAGATCTTGCCTTTTTCTCTGAGATCTCTGTTGTCACACAAATGACAGGTAAGAGACAGCATGTCTAATAAGTGTTGACAATGTGCTGGTCACTGATGTGGGTACCTTATGTAATCGTCTCTTTTAAGCTGCACAGCAGTTCTGTGGGGGTAGCAGTGGTTAACAACCTGACTACATAGTAGATGGGGAACTAAGTGCCAGATGTGTCTGTTTGGGTTCAGTCAGGCCAGATATGAAGGTTCCTAGCATACAGTGGCCCTCAACAGGTATTTCCCAACTGTTGAGTCATACATTGGAGTTGACAAAAGAACTTGTTAGCTGGGTGGCCTCAAAGAAAGTATTTAGCTAATATTCATCCTAGAAGGTTGTTGTGGTAAATAAGTTAATTTACATGTGAAATGTTATGACCAGTGGCTGGCATATAGTATGCACTCCTTAAATATTAACTGTAAGTAAAATAATATATAGTAGGTCATAATAGTTGATAATTAATATAAATTACTGAATATGGGAATTGTGGTCTCATTTTATCCATGCCTTAATCCATAAAACAGGGGTCACCCAAAATGGAGAGGGTCAGATAGGAGACTTAACATGGTGTCAGGGCCCAAATGAGCATTGTTCCTGCCACAGTATATAGACTGTTCCGTCTCAGTGGTCCTCACTGGATGATGGTAGTGTGAAGGATGTCTAGGAGCTGAACTATTTTCATGTGAAGTCTGGCAGGAGATGGTGCTTCTCTGGTAGAACAACCCAGGATTTTCATCTTGCTCCTCCCTGGCCTATATTATTTTTCTTTTCTCCAATTTCCTGTCCTGTGCCACCTCTCATCTTACCTGAAACACAGGAAAATCCACTCCATGAGTCTGCATCCCCATCTTTCCATCTTCCAGACTGACCAGGGCTTATGAGCCTAGATGTCTAGTATTAGGGCCTTTATTCCAGAGTTCTACTGTTATTGGCATATGTATTGATTCTGGGATAGAGATGGTTGGGAGAAGCACACAGATAATACTCAAAAAATATCCTGCCTTACTTTAGAAAGGCTGCAGTGATGACTTATTTGTTTCCATTGTACATGCAGAAACTGAAGCTCGGAAGAGTTAGGCCACCAACTAGGCATACCATTCATTCATCCAGTAAGTTATCCCAGTAAGTAGCCCCAGAGAAGGGTGGGGTGCAACCCAGGTCTGTCTTACGACAACACGTAGAACAACTTTAACTACATGTATGTTAGAACATTTGGCTGTTTCTCACATATCTCTTGTGCTCTTTTCTCTTTTTCCCTGATTCTTGTTTCTCTCTGTACACTAGTGTGACTATTCACTAATCTTGTCTTCTGATGCATCCAGTTTACTGTCCTGATGAATTTTTAACTTCCTACATTGCATGTTTGAGTTCTAAAATGCTTTTTAGCACTCTTTCCTTTCTTTTTTTTCAGGTTTATCATTTATTTATTGGGATTATCTTTACATTATTTTTTGTTGTTTCTTTATAACTTTTTAATTAATTAATTTATTTTTTGATTTCTATTTTTTATTTCGCTACTATTAATGTACAATTACATGAGAAATATTACAGTTCCTAGACTACCCTATTATCAAGTCCCCTCCACCTACCCCATTACAATCACTGTCCATCAGCGTAGTAAGATGCTATAGAATAACTACTTGTCTTCTCTGTGTTATACTGCCTTCCCCATATCCCACCCCAGCTAGATTATGTCTGCTAATCGTAATACCCCTTTATTCCCCTTATCCCTCCCTTCCCACACATCTTTTCTAGTCCCTTTGCCTTTGGTAACTGTTAGTCCATTCTTGGGTTCTGTGAGTCTGCTGCTGTTTTGTTCCTTCAGTTTTTTCTTTGTTCTTATACTCCACAGA
Source organism: Smutsia gigantea (assembly GCA_032199065.1). Classification (NCBI taxonomy): domain Eukaryota; kingdom Metazoa; phylum Chordata; class Mammalia; order Pholidota; family Manidae; genus Smutsia; species Smutsia gigantea. The sequence continues at coordinate 59,026 of JAVSCE010013479.1, forward strand.
TGAGTGAAATCATTTGATACTTGTCTTTCTCTGCCTGGCTTATTTCACTGAGCATAATACCCTCTAGCTCCATCCATGTTGCTGCATATGGTAGGATTTGTTTTATTCTTATGGCTGAATAATATTCCATTGTGTATATGTACCACATCTTCTTTATCCATTCATCTACTGATGGACACTTAGGTTGCTTCCATTTCTTGGCTATTGTAAATAGTGCTGCGATAAACATAGGGGTGCATATGTCTTTTTCAAACTGCACTGCTGCATTCTTAGGGTAAATTCCTAGGAGTGGAATTCCTGGGTCAAATGGTATTTCTATTTTGAGTTTTTGGAGGAACCTCCATACTGCTTTCCACAATGGTTTAACTAATATACATTCCCACCAGCAGTGTAGGAGGGTTCCCCTTTCTCCACATCCTCACCAACATTTTTTGTTGTTTGTCTTTTGTATGGAGGCCATCCTAACTGGTGTGAGGTGATATCTCATTGTGGTTTTAATTTGCATTCCTCTGATGATTAGCGATGTGGAGCATCTTTTCATGTGCCTGTTGGCCATCTGAATTTCTTCTTTGGAGAAGTGTCAGTTCAGCTCCTCTGCCCATTTTTTAATTGGCGTATTTGCTTTCTTTTTGTTTAGGTGTGTAAGCTCTTTATGTAAATTGGATGTCAAACCGTTATCAGATATGTCATTTATGAATATATTCTCCTGTACTGTAGGATGTCTTTTTGCTCTATTGATGATATCCTTTGCTGTACAGAAAATTTTTAGTTTGATATAGTCCCATTTGTTCATTTTTGTTTTTGTTTCCCTTGCGTGGGGAGATATGTTCACCAAGAAGTTGCTCATGTTTATATCCAAGAGATTATTGCCTATATTTTTTTCTAATAGTTTTATGGTTTCATGACTTACATTCAGTTCTTTGATCCATTTTGAGTTTACTTTTGTGTATGGGTTAGACAGTAGTCCAGTTTCATTCTCTTACATGTAGCTGTCCAGTTTTTCCAACACCAGCTGTTAAAGAGGCTGTCATTTCCCCATTGTATATCTAAGGCTCCTTTATCATATATTAACTGACCATATATGCTTGGGTTTATATCTGGGCTCCCTAGTCTATTCCATAGGTCTATGGGTCTGTTCTTGTGCCAGTACCAAATTGTCTTGATTACTGTGGCTTTGTAGTAGAGCATTAAGTCAGGGAGCTTAATTCCCCCCACTTTATTCTTCCTTCTCAACATTTCTTTGGCTATTCAGGGTCTTTTGTGGTTCCATATGAATTTTAGAACTATTTGCTCTAGTTCTTTGAAGAATGCTGTTGGTATTTTGATAGGGATTGCACTGTACTGTAGATTGCTTTAGGCAGGATGGCCATTTTGACAATATTAATTCCTCCTATCCATGAGCATGGGATGTGTTTCCATTTATCGTTATCTTCTTTAATTTCTCTCATGAGTGTCTTGTAGTTTTCAGAGTATAAGTCTTTAATTTCCTTGCTTAGGTTTATTCCGAGGTATGTTATTCTTTTGGGTGCAATTATGAATGGAATTGTTTTCCTGATTTCTCTTTCTGTTAGTTCACTGTTAGTGTATAGGAATGCAACAGATTTCTGTGTATTAATTTTGTATCCCGCAACTTTACTGAATTCAGATATTAGATCTAGTAGTTTTTGGAGTGGATTCTTTAGAGTTTTTTATGTACAATATCATGTCATCTGCAAACAGGGACAGTTTGGCTTCTTCCTTGCCAATCTGGATGCCTTTTATTTCTTAGCATTGTCTGATTGCTGTGGCTAAGACCTCTAGAATTATGTTGAATAAAAGTACAGAGAGTGGGCATCCTTGTCTTGTTCCTGATCTTAAAGGAAAAGCTTTCAGCTTCTCACTGTTAAGTTTAATGCTGGCTGTGGGTTTGTCATATATGGCCTTTATTATGTTGAGGTACTTGTCCTCTATACCCATTTTGTTGAGAGTTTTTATCATGAATGGATGTTGAATTTTGTCGAATGCTTTTTCAGCATCTATGGAGATGATCATGTGGCTTTTGTCTTTCTTTTTGTTGATGTAGCAGATGATGTTGATGGATTTTTGAATGTACCATCCTTGCATCCCTGAGATGAGTTCCACTTGATCATGATGGATGATCTTTTTGATGCATTTTTGAATTCAGGTAATATTTTGTTGAGTATTTTGCATCTACGTTCATCAGGGATATTGGTCTGTAATTTTCTTTTTGGGGGGTATCTTTGCCTGGTTTTGGTATTAGAGTGATGTTGGCCTTGTAGAATGAGTTTGAGAGTATTCCCTCCTCTTCTACTTTTTGGAAAACTTTAAGGAGGATGGGAATTAGGTATTCACTAAATTTTTGATAAAATTCATCAGTGAAACCATCTGGTCCAGGTGTTTTGTTCTTTAGTAGTTTTTTGATAACCAATTCAATTTCTTTGCTGGCAATTGGTCTATTCAGATTTTCTGTTTCTTCCTGGGTCAGCCTTGGTAGGTTGTATTTTTCTAGAAAGTTGTCCATTTCTTCTAGGTTATCTGGTTTGTTACCATATAATTTTTCATAGTATTCTCTCATAATTCTTTGTATTTCTGTGGTGTCTGTAGTGATTTTTCCTTTCTCATTTCTTATTCTGTTTATGTGTGTAGACTCTCCTTTTTTCTTGATAAGTCTGGCTATGGGTTTATCTATTTTGTTTATTTTCTTGAAGAACCAGCTCCTGCTTTCATTGATTCTTTCTATTGTTTTATTCTTCTCCATTTTATTTATTTCTGCTTAATCTTTATTATGTTCCTCCTTCTACTGACTTTGGGCCTCATCTGGTCTTCCTTTTCTAGTTTCATTAATTGTGAGTTTAGACCACTCCTATGGGATTGTTCTTCTTTCCTGAGGTAGGCCTGTATTGCAATAGATATCCCTCTTAGCACAGCCTTTGATACATCCCACAGATTTTGCAATGTTGAATTATTGTTCTCATTTGTCTCTATACATTGCTTTATCTCTGTTTTTATTTGGTCATTGATACATTGATTATTTAGTAGCATGTTATTAAGCCTCCATGTTTCTGAGGGATTTTTCACTTTCTTTGAGTAATTTATTTCTAGTTTCATACCTTTGTGATCTGAGAAGCTGGTTCGTATAATTTCAATCTTTTTGAATTTACTGAGGCTCTTTTTGTGGCCTAGGATATGATCTATTCTTGACATTGTTCCATGCACTTGAGAAGAATGTGTATCCTGTTGCTTTTGGATGGTGTGTTCTGTAGATGTCCATTAGGTCCATCTGTTCTAATACGTTGTTCAGTGCTTCTATTTATTTTCTGTCTGGTTGATCTGTCCTTTGGAGTGACTGCTGTGTTGAAGTCTCCCAAAATGAATTTATTGCAGTCTATTTCCCCCTTTAATTCTGTTAGTATTTGTTTCACATATGCAGGTGATCCTGTGTTGGGTGCATAGATATTTACAATAGTTATATCCTCTTGTTGGACTGACCATTTATCATTATATAATGTCCTTCTTTGTCTCTTGTTACTTTCTTTGTTTTGAAGTCTATTTTGTCTGATACAAGTACTGAAACTCCTGCTTTTTTCTCCCTATTAGTTGTATTAAATATCTTTTTCCATCCCTTTACTTTCAGTCTGTGTATGTCTTTGGGTTTGAAGTGAGTCTCTTGTAGGCAGCATGTAGATGGTTCTTTTTTTTTTTTATCCATTCAGTGACTCTATGTCTTTTGATTGGTGCATTCAGATCATTTACATTTAGGATTATTATTGATAGGTATGTAGTTATTGCCATTGCAGGCTTTAGATTTGTGGCTACCAAAGTTTCAAGGGTATCTAACACTCTAATTTAACTCACTGTGTATGCTATTACAAACACAACTTAAAGATTCTTTTTTTTTCTCCTCCTTTTTGTCCCTCCTCCATTCTTTGTATGTTATGAATCATATTCATTACTCCTTGTCTATCCCTTGGGTGACATCTATTTAGTCTTAGGAATACTTCCATCTATAGGAGTCCCTCCAAAATGCACTGTAGAGGTGTTTTGTGGGAGGTAAATTCTCTCAGCTTTTGCTTATCTGAAAATTGTTTAATCCTACCTTTAAATGTAAATGATAACCTTGCCGGGTAGAGTATTCTTGGTTTGAGTCCCTTTTGCTTCATGCATTAAATATATCATGCCACTCCCTTCTGGCCTGTAAGGTTTCTGTTGAGAAGTCTGATGATATCCTGATGGGTTTTCCTTTGTATGTGATCTTTTTTCTCTCTCTAGCTGCTTTTAAAAGTCTGTCTTTATCCTTGATCTTTGCCGTTTTGATTATTATATGTCTTGACGTTTTCTTCCTTGGGTCCCTTGTGTTGGGTGATCTGTGCACCTCAATAGCTTGAGACACTATTTCCTTCCCCAGATTGGGGACTTTTTCTGCGATTACCTCCTCTATGACACTTTCTATCCCTTTTTCTCTCTCTTCTTCTTCTGGTACCCCTATTATGCGAATATAGTTCCGTTGGATTGGTCACACTGTTCTCTCAATATTTTTTCATTCTTAGAGATTCTTTTTTCTCTCTGTTCCTCAGCTTCCTTGTATTCCTCTTCTCTAATTTCTATTCTATTTACCATCTCTTCTACTACATATAATCTGCTTTTAAATCCCTCCGTTTTATGTTTCATTTTAGATATGGAATTTCTTAATGATTGAATCTCTGTCTTAAATTTATTCCTGAGTTCTTGAATATTTTTCTGTAGCTCTATAAGCATATTTATGATTTTTATTTTGAGTCCTCTTTCAGGAAGATTGGTGAGTTCAGTTTCATTTGGCCCTTTTTCTGGGGTTTGTGAGATTTCGGTCTGAACCATGTTGTTTTGACATTTTATATTTCTGTGTGTGTGGTGCCCTCTAGTGCCCAGAAGCTCCAGTCTCTGGATCTGCTCAGCCCCTAGAGTGAGGTTGTGGGTCGTAGGGGAGCAGAGCTGGTGCCTGGCAGGAGGAAAGATCTGTTTCCTGATTCCCACGTGCAGTGCCTGTCTCCAGTATCAGAGCCAGTGGGCCGAGCACAGAGATGTAAGCCTTTGTGTTTGGCATCTCTAGCTCTTGTAGGTGGGGCCTCCTTCTGACTTGCCTGATGCCAGGGCAGTGACTGCCGGTTTGCGAGCCGGTGCCGACAGGCCAGGAGGAGTTCTCAGCAGGCTGCATGTCACAGTTGGCGGCCTTGGATCTGAGTAGCCATCCAGGGGGTTGGAGCACCTGAAGCTCCCCAAAGTTCCCAATCTGCTGGGCAGAGTACACCCAGACAACCTTGTCCCCCTATCCCTTCTCCTGTGCAGCAAGCTCCATGCAAATCCCGCCCCTTCCACAGCCCTCTCGCTGCTAGGAAGCCTGTCAGACCGCTTGCCTTTCCCTTGTCCCAGAGCTACTGGGTGTGGATCCCGTCCTCCACAAACGGCCTGAATCTGTCTGTCAAGCACTCCACCTTTCCTAGGTCCCCATCCTTTAGAGCACCACACGATGTAGGTTTCTGCTTGCAAAGCAGATCTCCAGCGCTAGGTGTCCAGCAGTCCCAGGCTTCCACCCCCTCCCCCGCTCCGTTTCTCTTCGTCCCTCCGGTGAGCTGAGGTGGGTGAAAGGATTGCTCCCCCTGGATCAAGGCTTTCGTACGTTACCCTGTTTTGTGAGTTCTGCTCTGTTCGTGAGGTCTGTATGCAGTCTGGTGCTGCCTTCTTTCTTGTTGCTGTTTTAGGGTTAGTTGTATTAACTATATTTTCACGCTATCTGTGGTTCTGGGAGGCATTCTCTGTCTCATCTCTCACGCCGCCATCTTGAATTCTTCATCTAGCACTCTTTCTTATATGTTCCCATTTCCATTGCAGTTCCTATCTTTTCATCCATTTGGTTCATTTTGCCTCCTATTTTTAATGTTAATCTTGATTCAAATCCTTGTCAGCTAACTCAGATATCTAGATAATTGATGGGTCTATTTCTATGACCTTTCTTCCTTCAATTATTAGTCAAATTTTCTTGCTTCTTCATATGTTCAGTAATTTTTTATTGTATGCTGGTCATTTAATACAAAAAACTGTAGAGGCTCTGATGTTATATTCTACCAAAGAGGGCTTCCCTTCTTTCTGTCTAGTACATAGGGTGAGAAAATGAGTACCTCAATCGAATAAAATATATACATTCATATATTTCACACCAATTAATGCTCAGTGCCTCTTTGACAGTTTCATAATCAGGTGGTCTTCCTCATTAAAAGGATGAAGTTGCAATTTCTCTTACATCAACTAATTAAGTAAGTACCTTCATTAATATGTAATCCTCTTATTTATTCACAGAATTAAAGCCAGAGAGAGAGAGTCAATCAGTTGGAAGTTGGCTTTCTTAATGTAAGCAGATAACTAATCTGACCATGATTTCCATTTATGACAGGTGCCATCTGGAAAGCCCACCAGGGGAGGTACAGATATTGATGAGGTGGATGGAGGAAAAGTCAGTGCAAATCCACCTCTGACCACCTGGATCCCAACAGGGAAATCCCATATAGCTATCATCACTGAGAGCTACTCAGAGGGAAGCAGGAAGAGTGAACCTTTAGAAATATTCAGGTGGTCTTTCTTTAGAGACCATCTATGATATTGGTGTCCTCTCAATGACTTAGTTTCCTGCCTTCAAGGCCTTCTGGTAATTATTCATTAGCATAATGAAGCTTTTCATGTTGGAATTCATCCTTGGGAAAGATGTCTGAGTTGGAAAAAGAAACAAATTTCTAGCAGGAAGATCTGGTTTCTCTTCCTTTCAACCAATGCAAGTAAAACAGTATGAAGGGCTTCTTGTAAAATTTGGTTGTAAGTTCATAAAATACCCTTTGGACTTATATGCAGGGCTCCATGATTTTATTGATTGCTTAGCAAGGTATACAAATTTAAAACAATCTCTTTTCCATCCTATGTTATTCAGTTCTCCATAATATGGCCATATGATATACCCCTTCTCTTGGTCCATTGGAGCCAAAGTTTATGATTCACAAAAAAGTACCATTACAGCAGATGGCCTCCAACTTCAATGGCTATTGGAGAAGGTTAGGGAAAAGACAGTGGTAGCCAGTGGCTAGCCCTTGATATCAGCACAAGTGGGAAAGGTAGAACGTAAGCTGAGTCCAGGACTCCAAGGGCAAAGGAGCTAAGCACTTCAGACATTGTCCTGGGAATGGGGAGAATTCTTGGCATGGCTCTGAGGAGGACAGTGTCCCATGATTCCTTGGCCATCAGGTGGTCTTCAGTACCCTCATATGAGGCATGGCCTTGGTCCTAAACCATATGCCTGGTTGTTTCCCTCCTCACTCCAGATCCTCCCAGCTTGTGTTGTTACAGCTGCTTCCCTTGTTCATAGTCTTTCCCATCTTTGCTCACTTTATCATGACCTCAGCCTCCCTCTGTCTTGATTGTTAATCCAGCCTCTGGCTACACTTCTTCAGGCTGCCCCAAAGGTCCTACCAGGCTCCTAGATCTGTCACTCTCTGTTCACGAGGTCTCATACACAGAGCCCCACCTACCTTTCTTTGTGTCTCCCCTCTAGTAAAGTAAACCTTTTAATTGATAGCCTAAATGTACTGATCCCTGAGCTGAGTGCTATGAGAGTAAGTGAAACAAAATTCCCATTGTTGAGTAGCTACATTCTATCTGAGGAGGCAAAAGTTTCTCGATTCTTAAATATAGATGAGACTCTATTTAATTATGTGCTAAATGGTGTGGTGCTGGTAAGTGCTGGGGAAAACCTGATGAGAGAGAAGTTAATGTAGTCTAAAGTGGGAGAAGTAGATCTTGACCTGGGATGTGTGTTCTGACCTACTTTTGGACTTCAGCCAATGTCTTCACCAACTGGCAAGGTGTCTAGCAAACAAAATGACAAAATAAGCGAAGTGATAAACAGCTGTAGAGTTGCCAACCCACACATACTAGAACAGTGATAACTCAGTCTCAGATGTTGACAGCTTAGTCTGAACAATATTGTATATTTGGTCTAGTCTAGAGTTAATAATATTGAAGTTCATTCATGCTACTGCTAATATTAGCAAAATTATGGTTCAGGAGCCGAATTGATATATTGATACTCAACATAACATACACATTCTTGAAAAAAACGGCTCCCAGTTAAATCCACCCTGAGGTTTCATGGTTTCTCAGTGGGGTTTCCAGGGATCCCTGGGTGTTAATGAGAATGTGGTATTCATGAGCAGATGAAGAACGCTGACTGATGGCTTTACATCAAATGAGACATTTTCCTGTGAGATATTTTGTTCTTTCTGAAAAATTTAAATTGCCAGAAAAATACTTTTGGCCATAGATTTCATAATAATCTTACTCCCGCATATCTAAAATAATCTTATGAAAAATTCAAAGCCTAGGTTTTCAAATCCCTACCAGATTTTCTCCAGTATGTGAATCCTCTAAGCAGGGAAGCCTTTTCTTAGCCCATATGCAAATGTTCATGGAAGCAGTTGGTTGGTCTCCAGAGCCCATCCAGATTTCTCAGGACGTCGGCATGCACCGCGGGATGCACTCTGACTCTCTCTGGCTGGCTGCAGAGTGCTTCCTTGCGCCATTTCTCCCCTAAATAAGATACATAGTATGTTGGAGTCTGCTAATTAAGCATGGTCCAATTCACTCCCTCCTGAATCTGTGTCCCCACTACCTCCTACCAGCTGTGTGTCCTCTCCTATACCATTTACTTTTCATGTCTCAGCTTTCCCACTTAGCAAATGGGAACATTCCTAACTACTGATAGGAGGTTTGTGAGACTTCTGTGAAATTTTTTAAGTGCAAGTGTCTCGTGTATTTATTGACACACAATAAATAGTAGCTCTATCTATAGGGACTAGAATAAAATGAGTGAAACACTTGTCTCAGGTGTAAAACAGAAGGGGGCACCGAAAAAAAAAACCACCTCAGAAATAAGGATAAGTAATATTTCAGAAAATCAAAATTAATGTAAAAATCCAAGAACAAAATATCAAAATTTAAAATAAATATAAGGTCAGTGTTACTGATTTTTCCGTTTGGCTTGGAACACCATTGGTAATGATGTGTAACTGCACATCCATGCCGATTCCTACCCTTTATTCCTCTGTGGCCCACCAGGAAGCCCTCTTCCTCTGTCACTCACTAAGGATCTGAAAATGACATGGAATGGGGTGGAGGACTGCCCATTTTGCAGTCTACTGAGGCAGTTTTTCCCCTTTCCCAATCCCATCCAATCCCAGTTTCCTTTTGAGTTTGTAGTAATCCAGGTAGAGGTGTGCGGTTGAGTCCCATCATCTATAAATTTAATCCTTCATTCATTTGTGCTACCACCAGTTAAAAAAGGAGAAAATGAGAACAGTTGCTAGAGGGCTGGGGATTCCATCCACCATCCTACTCTGAGCAGGTGGACCCCAGTGTGAGCATGCATGGGGGCACCAGGAGCTTGGCCTGCCCTTGGTTCCCATGTTCCCACGGTGGTGTGAGAACTCTGTGGTGCCCAGTGTGTCTTATGTTTGTGTACTTGTGTGTACAAGTGGGAGACTGTGCAGCATTGTAACTCTGTGAGCTGGGTAACCAGTTCCTCTGGCTTTCAAGAGAACAACTGTGACTTTGTCTAGTGGTGGAGGAAAGATGCTAGCCGGTTCTGTATGTACCTTCCAGACAGTTAAGTGATTTCCTGGAGGTAACTCATACCATGCAAGATTTTCACAGTACATGCTGACTTGGTGCCTAGCCTTTGGGTGAGATACATTCATTAACTCATTTAACTGCCAGTAGTTACTGAATGAGGACTCTCGGTAAGACACTGTCCCAGCTGTAGGGATGCCAAGCCCAGTAGGATATGGTCCCAGCTTCAGGAGCTCACATTCCAGTGGAGAATGACCACATGTAGACAGCTGATCCCAGCACAGGAGGAGTGGCACTGGGGACATGGTTCTGTGTGATGATGTCCCCTCTTCTTTTCCAAGTCCTTGAGTTTGCCACTTAAGTGCCCCATGCTTCGTCAGAGTAGCAGCTGTGAGCTGTCCGGCTGTCCCCAGAAGCTATAGACAGTGTCTTTGCAGTGGCCAGTTTGACCATGCCCCAGGCATCCTTTTCCCTTAGGCCAGTACTCTAAGGCGCAGCTCAGCTCCCACCCCTACAGTATGCCTCTCCTGACCTCTGCAGCCTCCTGTGAACCCCTTCCCTGTTAAGCGAAGTGACATGGTAAAGCCTGGTGAGTGAGGCAACCCCAAGAAGGTGGGAGGTGCACTGCTCATGTGGGGCTTGGGAGGCCATTGTGGGATACAGGCAGCTGTTCTTGCAATTTATGGGGCATCTCCAGGGCCCAGAGTCCACCATTTGGCCAGCTTCCCATAGCACCTGCCGTCTGCTTCCTTCAAATTTGCCAGGATCAGAGCCAATGTTCGGCCTCCTTAGGGGCTTCCAGAGTTTCAAAGTTAACAGAATTTTCCTAATCATATGAACAATCAGAGGATTACAATCTGGCTGCAAAAGGACATCAGAGAGTCAAAAGCGTTATTTGCCCAGCACTCGCTTTTAGTGATGGTGACAGCATAGCTGGCTGTGATTCTGCTCAGCCACTGGCTTGGTTGTCTAAGGCCACATTCTCTGTTAGCTAAAACATCTGGCAGAAACATGGACGATGCCATCAGTCACCTCAGAAATTGATCCAAATGGCATTTATCTTGCAGATTTTCCCAAATATTTAGATGTTTGGCATAGATAGACCTCTTTTTTAATGTAAATTTTTGGGCATCCGACAAGCATAAGCTTGTTGACTTTATTTTTGCATCATGTGTTTTCCTTTACAAACACTTAACTTGTGTGCTATGTTGTAGAGCTGATAAACATAAAATATGGAATGGGCTGTGATAAGCAGCTTTTGCCTGTGACACTGAAAAAAGATTTCTTTCTCTCCAATGTTCATAGGAAGCATGTTTCCTTATTGACCATGCTTTTCCAGCCACGCTATTTTCTGTTCTTTCTTAGGGTCCCATTTCCTAATTATAATGTTAATCTTTAAAACGGACCTTGGTGAGTCATGGCTTACTTTGGCAAGATTTCTTATTTATCCTTTTTATTGTACAAGTAATTCATGTGCATTATATAAAAAGATTAGATAGTGCAAATAAGCAGATATAGACAACAATTTAAAATCACCAATAATCGGCTTCTGGGAAGATGGCGGCCTCAGCAGAGTGGAGGAAATCTCCTCCCAAAACCAAATATATTTATGAAAATACAGCAAATACAACTATTCCTAAAAGAGAGACCAGAAGATACAGGACAACACCAGCCTGCAGCTACACCTGAGAGGACTCGGCACCCTGTGAGTGGGTAAGATACAGAGCCGTAAACCAGCAGGACCCGAGCACTCCCCCACCCCAGCGCACCGGTGGGAGGAGAGGATTCAGAGCGGGGAGGGAGTGGAAGCATAAGCCCACCAAATAACCAGTCCTGGTGATCTGCGCTGGGAGAACTGAGACACTTTGCGCGGTGTATCGGAGATTGGAGACACAGAGGTGCAGATTCCAAGATGGCAGGTCAACCCAGCCGGTTCCCCAGGACAAAAGAAAAGCACGTGCTTTTCTAGGGGTCTTAAAGAGATAGGGGCTCAATGGAGGAGAAGGAACGTCCCAGCGCACTCAGCCAAGCAGGCTGGAAGCCCTGGGGAATTTTGGTCCCCTTGGACTGTGACTGGGAAAAGCAGTTGCATGGAGACTTCCCACAGAAATCAGCAGCCTCCCATTCGTTCCCTCCCCAGCCAGAGTCACAAAGGGCCTGGCTGAGCAGTGTGGCGGCAGAACAGTGTAGCAGCAGCGCCACCTACAGGATCCTAACATAAACTACACCTGGCAGGCGTTTTTTTGTTTTTTTTGTTTTTTGTTTTCTCTATTTCCCCTTTCTTCTTTTTTTCTTTTTCTGACCACTTCTATCGCCATGAAAAGGCAAAGAAATATGGTACAAACAAAACTTACCCAGAAAACCCCGGACCAGAATACCCCAGAGAGGGAGTCTGAAGGGATGGACATGCACAATCTTCCTGAAAAAGAATTCAGAATAAAAGTCATAACCATACTGATGGATCTACAGAGAAATATGCAAGAGATAAGGGAGGAAGTGAGGGGAGTGAGGAAAGACAATACAGAGATGAGACAAGCAATCGACGGGCTTAGCAGCAGACTGGATGAGATGCAAGAGACTGTTAATGGAATAGAAATCAGAGAACAGGAATACAGAGAAGCTGAAGCAGAGAGAGATAAAAGGATCTCTAGGAATGAAAGAATTTTAAGAGAACTATGTGACCAACCCAAATGGAACAATATTCACATTATAGGAATAACAGAGGAAGAAGAGAGAGAAAAAGGGATAGAAGGTGTCTTTGAAGAAATAATTGCTGAAAACTTCCCCAAGCTGGGAAGGAAATAATCTCTCAGACCATGGAAGCCCACAGATCTCCCAGCACAAGGGACCCAAGGAAGACAACACCAAAACACATAATAATTAAAATGGCGAAGATCAAAGATAAGGACAGAGTATTAAAGGCAGCTAGAGAGAGAAGAAATATTACCTACAAAGGAAAATTTATCAGACTATCATCAGACTTCTCAACAGAAACTATACAGGCCAGAAGAGAATGGCATGATATATTTAACGTAATGAACAGAAGGGCCTTGAACCAAGAATATTGTATCCAGCACAATTATCATTTAAATTTGGGGGAGAGATTAAACAATTTCCAGACAAGCAAAAGCTGAGAGAATTTGCCTCCATAAAACCACCTCTACAGGATATCTTAAAGGGACTGCTCTAGATGGAGGCACTCCTAAGGCTAAAAAGAGGTCACCAGAGAAAATAAAATCATAGCAAAGAAAGCAAATCATACAAATAATAACTAAAGGCAAAGAATAAAACACCTAGTATATAAAGAATGGAGGAGGAAGAATAAGAAGGGAGAGAAATAAAGAATCATCAGACTGTGTTTACAATAACTTAACAAGAAAGTTAATTAGACTGTTAGACAGTAGAGAAGCTACCCTTGAACCTTCAGTAACCACAAATCTAAAGCCAGAAATGGCAATAAGTACGTATCTATCGATAATCACGCTAAATGTAAATGGACTGAATGCACCAATCAAAAGACACAGAGTTTACTGAATGGATAAAAAAGCAAGACCCATCTATATGCTGCTTACAAGAGACTCACCGCAAACCCCCCAAAAATACACAGACTAAAGGCGAAGGGATGGAAAAAGATATTTCATGCAAACAACAAAGAGAAAAAAGCAGGTGTTATAGTACTTGTATCAGACAAAATAGACTTCAAAACAAAGAAAGTAGCAAGAGATAAAGAAGGACATTACATAATGATAAAGGGGTCAGTCCAACAAGAAGATATAACCATTATAAATATATATGCACCCAACATAGGATCACCTGCATATGTAAAACAAATACTAACAGAATTAAAGGAGGAAATAGACAGCAATGCAGTCATTTTAGGAGACTTCAACACACCACTCACTCCAAAGGACAGATCAACCAGACAGAAAATAAGTAAAGACACAGAGGCACTGAACAACACACTAGAACAGATGGACCTAACAGACATCTACAGAACTCTACACTCAAAAGCAACAGGATACACATTCTTCTCAAGTGCACATGGAACATTTTCCAGAATAGACCACATACTAGGCCACAAAAAGAACCTCAGTAAAATCGAAAATATTGAAATTATACCAACCAACTTCTCGGATCATAAAGGTATTAAACTAGAATTAAACTTTAGAAAGAAAACAAAAGGCTCACAAATACATGGAGACTTAACATTCTCCTAATTAATCAATGGGTCAATGACCAAATCAAAACAGAAATCAAAGAGTATATGGAGACAAATGACAACAACAACACAAAGCCACAGCTTCTGTGGGACGCAGCAAAGGCACTTCTAAGAGGAAAGTATATTGCATCCAGGCCTATCTAAAGAAAGAAAAACATTCCCAAATGAATAGTCTAAAGACACAATTACTGAAATTGGAAAAAGAAGAACAAGTGAGACCCAAAGTCACCAGAAGGAGGGACATAATAAAGATCGAGAAGAAATAAATAAAATTGAGAAGAACAAAACAATAGAAAAAAATCAATGAAACCAAGAGCTGGTTCTTTGAAAAAATAAACAAAATAGATAAACTCCTAACCAGACTCATTAAGAGAAAAAGAGAATGTACACACATAAACAGAATCAGAAATGAGAAAGGAAAAATCACGATGGATCCCACAGAAATACAAAGAATTATAAGAGAATATTATGAGAATCTATATGCTAACAAGCTGGAAAACCTAGAAGAAATGGACAACTTTTTAGAAAAATACAACATTCCAAGACTGACCAAACAAGAAACAGAAAAACTAAACAGACCAATCACCAGCAACAAAATTGAATCGGTAATCAAAAAACTACCCAAGAACAAAACCCCCGGACCAGATGGATTCACCTCTGAGTTCTACCAGACATATAGAGAAGAAATAACACCGATTCTCCTTAAAGTTTTCCAAAAAATAGAAGAGGAGGGAATACTTCCAAACTCATTCTATGAAGTCAGCATCACTCTAGTACCAAAATCGGACAAAGACCTCACCAAAAAAGAAAATTGCAGACCAATATCCCTGATGAACATAGATGCAAAAATGCTCAACAAAACATTAGCAAACTGAATTCAAAAATACATCAAGAGGATCATACACCACGATCAAGTGGGATTCATCTCAGGGATGCAAGGATGGTACAACATTCGAAAATCCATCAACATCATACACCACATCAACAAAAAGAAGAAGAAAAACCACATGATCATCTCCATAGATGCTGAAAAAGCATTCGACAAAATTCAGCATCCATTCATGATTAAAACTCTCAATAAAATGCGTATAGATGGCAAGTACCTCAACACCATAAAGGCCATATATGACAAACCCACAGCCAACATCATACTTAACAGTGAGAAGCTGAAAGCTTTTCATCTAAGATAGGGAACAAGAGAGGGATTCTCACTCTCTCCGCTGTTATTCAACATAGTCCTGGAGGTCCTAGCCACGGCAATCCGACAAAACAAAGACATACAAGGCATCCAGAATGGTAAAGAAGAAGTCCAATTGTCACTATTTGCAGATAACATGATACTGTACATAAAAAACCCTAAAGACTCCACTCCAAAACTACTAGAACTAATATCTGAATTCAGCAAAATTGCAGGATACAAAATTAACACACAGAAATCTGTTGCTTTCCTATACACTAACAATGAACTAACAGAAAGAAATCAGAAAAACAATTCGATTTACAATTGCATCAAAAAGAATAAAATACCTAGGAATAAACCGAACGAAGGAAGTGAAAGACCTGTACTCTGAAAACTACAAGACACTCCTATGAGAAATTAAAGAGGACACTAACAAATGGAAATTCATCCCATGCTCTTGCCTAGGAAGAATAAATATTGTCAAAATGGCTATAATACCTAAAGCAATCTACAGATTCAACGCAATCCCTATCAAACTACCAACAACTTTCTTCAATGAACTGGAACAAATAATTCTAAAATTCACATGGAACCACAAAAGACCCTGAATAGCCAAAGCAGTCCTGAGAAGGAGGAATAAAACAGGGGGAATTACGCTCCCTGACTTCAAGCTCTACTACAAAGCCACAGTAATCAAGACAATTTGGTATTGGCACAAAAACAGACCCACAGACAAGTGGAACAGAATAGAAAATCCAAACACTAACTCAAACATATACAGTCAATTAATATTTGATAAAGGAGCCTTGGATATACAATGGGGAGATGACAGCCTCTTCAGCAGCTGGTGTTGGCAATACTGGACAGCTACATGTAAGAGAATGAAACTGGACTACTATCTGGCCCCATACACAAAAGTAAACTCAAAATGGATCAAGACCTGAATGTAAGTCATCAAACCATAAAACTCTTAGAAAAAAATATAGACAATAATCTCTTGGATATAAACATGAGCAACTTCTTGGTGAACATATCTCCCTACGCAAGGGAAACAAAAACAAAAATGAACAAATGGGACTATATCAAACTAAAAATTTCTGTACAGCAAAGGTTATCATCAATAGAGCAAAAAGACATCCTACAGTATGGGAGAATATATTCATAAATGACATATCCGATAAGGGTTTGACATCCAATTTACATAAAGAGCTTACACACCTAAACAAAAAGAAAGCAAATATGCCAATTAAAAAATGGGCAGAGGAGCTGAACTGACACTTCTCCAAAGAAGAAATTCAGATGCCCAACAGGCACATGAAAAGATGCTCCCCATCACTAATCATCAGAGGAATGCAAATTAAAACCACAACGAGATATCACCTCACACCAGTTAGGATGGCCTCCATACAAAAGACAAACAACAAAAATTGTTGGTGAGGATGTGGAGAAAGGGGAACCTTCCTACACTGCTGGTGGGAATGTATATTAGTTCAACCATTATGGAAAGCAATATGGAGGTTCCTCACAAAACTCAAAATAGAAATACCATTTGACCCAGGAATTCCACTCCTAGGAATTTACCCTTAGAATGCAGCAGTGCAGTTTGAAAAAGACATATGCACCCCTATGTTTATGGCAGCACTATTTACAATAGCCAAGATATGGAAGCAACCTAAGTGTCCATCAGTAGATGAATGGATAAAGAAGATGTGGTACATATACACAATGGAATATTATTCAGCCATAAGAAGAAAACAAATCCTACCATTTGCAACAACATGGATGGAGCTAGAGGGTATTATGCTTAGTGAAATAAGCCAAGCAGAAAAAGACAAGTATCAAATGATCTCACTCATATGTGGAGTATAAGAACAAAGAAAAAAACTGAAGGAACAAAAGAGCAGAAACTTACAGAACCCAAGAACAGACTAATAGTTACCAAAGGGAAAGGAACTGGGGAAGATGGGTGGGAGGGAGGGATAAGGGGGAAAAAGGGGCATTAAGATTAGCAGACGTAATGTTGGGGAGGTGCGGGGAGGGCTGTACATCTCAGAGAAGACAAGTAGTTATTCTATAGCATCTCACTACGCTGATGGACAGTGACTGTAGAGGGGTTGGTGGGGGGGACCTGATGAAGGGGGTAGTTTAATAACCATAATATTGCACATGTAATTGTAGATTAATGATACCAAAATAAATTATATAAAAAAAATCACCAATAATCCCATCACCCAGAAGTAATGACTGTGAACATTTCGTTTAGTGTTTATCTGTTTAGACATATTTATTTGCCACTCATTCAGTAAGTATTGAATTCCTATTTTGTACTCAATACATGGGACTCCCTGTACACATTCTTTGAAACCGGCTTATTTCTCCTAGACATGTACATCCTTCCAAGTCAATAAATGTGTGTTTACATTGTCTTTTTAAGTGTTTTTCAGTCGTTTGGGCATAGTGACATATTTTGTTAATTTTTCAGTTTCAATTATTGTAGGTTTCCATTGTTATAAACATTGCTGTAATAAAGGGCCTTGTAAATACTTCTTTGCATGCTTATCTGATCAGTTTGGAAAGATTTTTCCTATGTACTTATGTCCAAATAATAAAAGAACATGTAGAATCCACTTTAAATCCTCCCCCTGTACCCCCCACAAAAATGCACTGGTATCCCTGAGTACTGGTAATGAAACTGCTGTCTCAGCAATGGGTTTTCACTTACGTTGCTCCTGCCCAGCTTTTGCTTCATGAAGTTTGCATTTGATTCATCCTTCAGTTTCAGTTTAAATGTGACATTCTAGGACAGTCTTTCCTTACTCTGTGACTAGATTTGTATTGTTATTGCCAGCAGCCCCAGCCCTTCCATAGTGTCTGTGCTTTTCCTGTCCAGTAAGGTCACTGGGAAGCAGGATCTTGTCTATTGGGCTCATCCCACTTATTTCAACCAATGAGCATGGTGCTCGGCCCATAAATATTTGTTGAAGGAGTAAAAATAACTATCAGTGATTGTCTTATGCTCTTCTTTGATTTTCACTTCTGTTTTTTGGGAGACTTCAGTGCCCTACCATCAATTAGGTCTCAGTTTTATAGTTTGTGTTGGTGTAGAGACTCTTTCTGTCATAACTGAGACGAGAAAATATTGACTGACATATGTGAAAATTTCAGAGGTGGGGTTGGCTTGAGGCAAAGCTGGATTTGTGTGCTTAGTGATATTTCCAGAAATTCATCCTCACGTGTCCGGATTGCTTTCCTGCAAACTGATCTCATTCCCTGAAAGGCATTCTTCTGATGGGGGTGATGAGCCTTGGGTGCTCCAGGTTGACGGCTTGCTCGTTCCTGAGAATTCTATCCAATGTCCCAGGGAGGATCCTGAGTGGCCTGGTTAGGGTCGCAGGCCCCTTCTCTGTTGTGCCCAAGGGGAGGCAGTCCTCTGAGCCCCTGGGTCCCACAGGAAACCAGAAGGAAAGAGAGGAAGGCAAAATGAACTGTTAACGACCATCCACTGCACTGAAATTGCTGTGAGGTCTTCAGCATCCAGACCTCTTAGGGCCTTGCATTGTTTCTGTTGATGCTATTCATGTAGAAAATTAGAAAGTAATACTGGCCTTATCGTGAGGACCCAATGCAATAATGGATATGAATGCACTTGCATAATTATAAAACAATTATATGAATTATATAAATTATAAAAAAATACATAACGAAGTAGTCTAGACTTAGAATTCCCTTCATCTTAACCCCCAGGTGTAGTGAGTGGCCTGTGTTTCAAGGGTTACAGAAGACATTGGCTACATGGGTAGGTCTGAGCTCTGCCTGTGAAGCCAGGCCCCCTCCGCCACCTGTCAAGGGGCATCTCCCTGCAGTAGGGCGTGAGCAGACCCTTTCAAGCAGACCCAAGTAATCTGCTCCAGGTAGATCTGGGACTGAGCACAGTACTGCTAACCTGGCAGCTTGTTAGGGCATAATGTTTCTAGGACTCTATAATCCCTTGACTGGTGTCATGGCCATGTTAGAGTCGGATCTGATACAGCTCTTCTGCTGGTGTTTTGGTGGTTACCTGGCTTTAGGAAGGGGTCTCAGCAGAACTGAAGATTTAGCAGCAGAGCATATAGGGAGAAGGCTATCCCCTGCTCCAGAAATGCCCACCTGCAACCTTGACCTGCAGACCATGAGCTCTGCCAAACCCATTTTTCTTTACCTTAGACCACTGAATTGCCCATTACTTGCTGTGTGATTTCAGACCCACTGCTGAACCTCTCTGAATCTTGGACTCCATTCTCTGTAAAACTACCCCAATTGTGCACTTTAAAATGAGATAATAAATGGATGCCACCTGACCCAGGCCTTAGTATATGGTGTCTGTTTACTCAGTGCTCATTATCTCCCTGGCCTAGTCCTTCTGATGGTGCCCTGCAGGGCCATTTGGTTCTAGATGATGTGCCAGAATGTAGCCCCTCATCCTTCCTAAACCTCTGGACCACTGAGGCCCTGTCTCTGGCTGCTGCTGCCCTCTCAGCAGTTTCACTGAGTTGCTGCAGGAGGGGTGAGGGTCTTCGGAAATGGGATCCAAGTGCTGAGCTCAGGGGTGGGCAAGCAGGGCGGTGGGTGTGGCTTGGGAGTGGGGGCAGTGGACGGGAAGAGCCCAGCTCTGCAGAGCATCATGACCCCTGTCAGGAGAGTGAGACCAGAGAAGCCTCAGGGGACCTGAGGGTCACTGAAGTAGCTCAACAGAGGAAACCTGAGATGTTGTTTCTGCTGGAGGTGTGCAGGGGACTCTTGAAGAAGGGACCAGACAGGTGACATGACCAGGCTCGGCCCTGACTAAGGTGCACAAGGTGAAGCCTGGCCTGGTGCCCTGGCTGCATGCATGTGCAGGCTCCTGCTTTCTCTCCAGCATGCAGGGCAGAGCTGTCCAGAGTGGGTGCTCAAGAAGCAAGCACTTGCTGAAACAATGAGAGAAGGGAGGGAGGAAGAGAGAGAGAAAGAAGAGAGGGCAATTGAATAAGAGGTTCTGCGTGATGATCTGTGAGCAAGGGTAGGAAGTGGAAAGAGAAGAAAAGGGAATGAGCTAAGTGTATCCGTAAGGACACTTTCACTGCAGGCAACAGAAAACACAATACAAATATCTCTTTGTCTCTCAGGACCGGCTGTCTGGAAGCAGGCTGTTCAG
Source organism: Smutsia gigantea (assembly GCA_032199065.1). NCBI lineage: Eukaryota > Metazoa > Chordata > Mammalia > Pholidota > Manidae > Smutsia > Smutsia gigantea. Next base: position 79,237 of record JAVSCE010013479.1, read on the forward strand.
AGCTTGGGTGATGGCTCAGCAGTGCCACCAAAGCGCCGGGCATTTTCTTCCTCCCTTCGACTCTGAGCCCATGTACTTGCTGTCCTCCAGGACCTGGGCTGTCGCAGCTCTGGATACATGTCAGTGTTGGGGGAAGTGGAGGAAGTGGAAGCTGAGAGGACGAGGGGGAAGCAGCTGCATCAGTCCATATTTTTAGGAAAGCAAAAGCTTTCTCACACACCCCAACAGACTTCTCTTTGTAAGTCATTGGACAGACCTGTGCCTCATGACCACGGCCAGCTGCCAGAAAGCAGTCATTAGCTTTACAGCCTCTGCAGGGAGGCAGACGAGTCAGGAAGGGTGGAAAAGGGTTTGGGGTGAGTGACAGTAAGTTGTCTTGATCCCATGGGGTGGGGGTAAGCCTGGGTGACTGAGGGGCTGCAGGCTGAATTACCACAGAGAGGGAGATTAGGAGGTAGGAGGGACTTTGGAGGGAGACTGCTGAGCCCCAAATGCCTAGATGCATCTAAATAGAATCAGAGCTGGTGCTGGAAATGCAGCCCAGAGGTGGGGCTGGAAATAGACATGAAGGTGGCCATAGGGGAGAGAGTGCTGTCCTCACCTACAGCAGGAGGGAGAGGGGCCAGGGGCTTTCAGGGCAGCACACACAGTGGAGGCCAGGAGAGGAGGCCCAGCTGGTGGGAGGGTGGGGGCCAGGCTTGACTGTGCCTTGTCTGGGGGGCTGCCTCTGGGGAGCACCTCTGGGGAGTGTGGTGGACCATGGAGCCAGGAGGACAGCTGTGTCAGCTCAGGCAGAAGTGGTTTGGGGAGAGCCTGGTTGGGAATTGATGAATCTAATTCTGGGCGAGGGAAAGTGGCAGAAGAGGCTGTGGCTCTGGAAGAGCCCGGGGCTGAGGGCAGAGTCTGCAGGCTGCATTGTCCCAGTAAGGAGAGGTGCCGAGGTGCCGGGGAAAGGCAGCTGAGCTCTGGCTTTGAAAGAGGGCCTAGTTCCCTCTCTCAGCTCTTTGTTTTGACTCACAGCGATGTGGAGGGTATCACTGAGAGTGTAGGAATAGAAAGAAGCGCACGGAAACGTGTGGGCGACATGGAAACAACGCCGCGGGGAGCCAAATATTGAAATATCCTTTTTTTTTTCCCTGCGGCTTTTGCAACCCAAATATATAAACTGCATATATGAACACATCATGGTACATTACAGACAATTTGATGCTTAGGTCCAAAGTTTTAATTTAAGAAAATCTCACTGCAAAACACTCAAAATAATCAGAAACATAAATAGCAGAGCAGGGCTGTCATAATCGCCAAACTCAAAAACGTAGCTGAGCAGAGTGTAAGATGCTGTAGAAAATATATCAGTTGAAAAACTAAACTGACTGTTCCAGAAGTCACCAGCCTGTGCTAGAGGAGGGGGCAGGGTCCACGTGTGCCTGGAATGCCAAAGCATGATAGTCTGAGCCTCCTTCCAGATGCCTGGCCGAGCTCAGCCCTGCGCCACGTCCTCCTCCCCCAGTGTTTCTGCAGCTCCCTAGGGAATGGCGACATTTATCCCACCGGCCAGTGCCGGTGACCCCTTGCTCCCCTTGCTGCCTTGAGGGCCAGGCCGGTGCTTCGGCCTTTTGCTGAATGGAAAGCTCCTTCCTGCTCTCTGCTCTTGTGTTCCTCGCTGCCATTTTCCCATTCCCCCAGGCCAGGAGATCCCCAGGTGCCCTCCTGTATCTACCAGTCATTGTCAGAGTCTAGGGCTGGAGCCAGGTCAGTTTGCCCAGGGTGAGGGCGGCGGTGACACTTGCTAAAACGACCCAAGAAAGCCATTCTTGAGGAAGGCCCTTCACTGGGGCGCAGGTGCCCTTGGGGTTGTGCTGAGGGCCTGTGGTGGCAGGAGGAGGTGAATTTAGATGGGAAGTTCGGGATGGTCTCAGCGAGACGGTGACGTGGTGCAGAGACATGAGGGAAGTGAGGGGGGGAGCATGTGGATGGGGGGAAGAGCACCCAGCCGATGGAGCAGCAGCTCTCCAGGTGCTCGGTGGGGCATGGGCCTGGGGTGTGTGAGTGGGAGGGACGGTGGGGAGGCCACTGTGACTGGAGGAGGGAAATGAGGTCAGAGGCAGGGTGGGGGCAGGGTGGCTCATGCAGGGCCTTCTGGCCACTGTAGGGACTTTGGATTTTACTCTGAGTGAGATGAGGGCCATTGCAGGAGTTTGAGGAGAGGAACGACATGACCTCAGATGCTAAATTAGAACTGTGGCTGCTCTGTGCCAAGACCTGGACAGGGCTTGCCTCCCTCTGACCACTTCCCCTGCCGTGCTTTCCAAGGTGATGGCACACATGCAGCGCCCCGGCAGATAAAGGATTAATCACTCAGAGCACAGTAGGCAGTGCAGCTTGAGCTTGTTGTTCACACCCATCCCCGTTCTCTCTGAGCCCCATGTGGGCAATTTGGAGCAGCCCAGGTGGGTGCGGTGCACACAGTGGGTCTGTGTCACAGAGAGGGACCCAAGTCTCCTAAGGGACTATTGTTCCCTTATACCGGCCTGCTTGCCCTGGAGTAAGACAATATAAGTTATTATCCTGTTTGGGAAACAATCTACTTTCTGTCCAGGAAAGAGATATTATCTCTATCATTCGAAGGCTGCTTATAGAAATAGAAACATCCTTGAAAAGACAGTCCACAAATGCTGTCACAAGACACGCAGACATGCCGTGGAGAATTGCCCCCAACTTTGTGATGACAATAACCTTGCAGGAGGCAGGAAATTGGGAAGACCCATCAGGAGGCCTGAGAGGGATGTGCTGCTTAGGCAGAGGTCATAGCAATACTGGTGTTGGAAAATAAAGGCAAGTTCTCGGTACACATTGCAGGTAATGCCAACAGAATTTCTTGACAGACAGCATGAGGGGTGTGAGAGGAGAAAGGATGGAATTTCTATCAACTGTGCTGGGGATCCCGGTGGGAGGAACACATTTAGTTGTAAAGATCAGAAGTTCTAGACTTGATGAGTTTGATTTTCCTATTAATAAATGGCTCGGAAAGCAAGGCTGTGGATATCTGCCCAAAGCAGTGGCTGTCATGAGGGCAGCAGAGACTGTTCCGGTCAGGAGGGAAGGGCACTGGACCACTTGTCCTCTCATGCCTTTGGGGTTGACTTTCTTTTTCAGTTCTCCACTTGACACCTGCAGGGCTGGGCCAGGAGGTGCCGTGGGAACTGTGCCCGACTTAGAGTGCATGGTGTCTGAAAGAGGTGTGCAGATGAGGTGTGGGGTCTGGGGATTTCGGCCATTGTCCAGGTGCCGCCATGGGGAGGGGGTGCTCCCTAGACAGGTAGTGGCATGCAACCGGGAGGGTTCCGCCTGGCTCCCAGGCCCATGAGTAGGGTTGTGCATGCAGTGGGAGTCCATTTAGGCTCGAGTCACCATGAAGGGCTGGGTGGGGAGTGGTGCCCATCAGTCCTTGGACTTTGGTGTGAAGGGACTGCTTCCCAGGATGGGGGAAAGGAGGTGGCATTCCAAAGACAACAAAGTGGGGAGAAGATGTAGAACGTGATTTTCTTCATTTTTTGAGCTACCTGCACAGGTGAGGGCTCGATACAGTTCTGCTCAGGCCTTTTCTTCTATGTGCAAGTGATATGGACTGGTGTCCCACTGTTGGAGCCCCTGCCAGGGCCTGGGAACTGGGCTTCATCCTCATCCAGGCAATTTCGGAGCTCGGGGCCTATGCCAGTGATTGACTTTCCTAAGTGACTCTGACTGTGGAGGGAGATTCTTATTTGGTGCTTCTGCAGATCAACCAGAGTGCAGTCTGTTTTTGCCTTTTTTTTTTCCCCTTTAAGGAAAGAAGGAATAAAGTGTTTTTTGTACTTTTGAGGCTGAGTAATGGATCTACAATTATAAAGTATAACTTTAGGGCACCCCTTTATGCCACATTTTTAAAGAAAAAGTTGTCATTCTTCCCTACATCTCATTGTATTGACTGAGAGTTGGTCGTGGGTACTGTGAACATGCATCTGGAAAATGCTTTTAATCTGACCTCATGCTTCCGCCCTGTTTACCTAAGTGTCAGAGGAAAACCCATTGCAGCTGTGATGTGATGCTTCTCTAAACAAGTCCTCAGGTCCAAGGCGGCTGCATTTTGCCGTAACTCTGGGAACAGTAGTATTCATAGCAGTCCTTGCTGACAAAGTCCTTCTCCTGCGAGGGGGTCGGGGGCTTGGCTGCAGTAAGTACCTCGTACAGAAGCTGGGGAGGCATTTGATGGGGCAGAGTTACAGTGCCCTTTGCCAGGGCTGCAGCCCGCTCTGCAGGGCAGCGGGAGGCCCGAGGCCCTTGGGGAGCGGTGGGTCCCAGAGAGGCAGTGTGCTGTCATGGCTTTCTGGGAAGAGTGAGGAGAAGCCAGAGGGCAGGCTGTGGGCGGCTCAGGTCAAAGCTGAGCTCCTGTCTCCAGGCCTGCGTGCACCGCCTGTGCTTGGTGCTCTTGCTTGTGGAGTAAGCCTTAGTTTGGGTAGCACTTCCAAGTAAAGGAGAGGCCTTAGAGGCTCCTTCCCTTCATCTTCATTCCCACATCTCTCCAGATGAGGAGACCACCTAAGTAGAAGATGTGGCTGTGGAGACCCAGCTTCAGGACGTCCGGCTACCTCCACCCGTCCCCTCTAGCCCCTGCATTGAAGGAACCCCCTCCCCCACCATGCACACCCTCTGCACCACAGGGACCCACAGGGCCTGGTACTCACTAGGTGTGGGGACCTGCTCAACAGTGAGGACTCAGTGATAAATGACACACGGTATGGGACCCTCAGCTTTTATGCTTTTGTTACTTGCATTTTAAGTGCTTACTGAATGGAGGCATGACATGCTTCAATTTCCCAATTAATGGACTGTGACGTGTCTGTAGGAGTTTGACCATCGCTGGGCCTCTCTCTTCCCACTGCTGTGTGACAGGCTCTGATCAGAGAATCCTTGGGGTCTCTTCAGCTCTGAAGGTCTGGTTTCCTCGGCATGGAACCACTCAGGGGACACTACACTGGTCATGTAGAAGGGAGATAAGTCCTCTTTGCTCCCCAAAGTCTCAACCACATCATTATAGAAAAGACATGGTGTGATGGCAAATTTAATGGGCCAACCCGGTGGGCCACAGGGCCCAGAGATGTGGTCAAACACAACGGTTGTTTCTGTGAGGATGTTTTTGGATGAGATTAACGTTTAAGTTGGTGGACTTTTGAGTAAAGCAGATTACCCTCCATAATGCGGGTGGGCCTCATCCGATCAGCTGAAGGCCTGAATAGAGCAAAAACTGACCTCCCCTGAGCAAGAAGGTATTTTACCTGCAGGTGGCCTTGTACGGGAAATGTAATATCACCTCTTCCCTAGTCTTCAGCCTGCCGGCTTAGCCTTCAGATTTTGGCCTTGCCAGCCTGCACGATCACACAGGTCGATTCCTCAAGACCTGTCTCCCTCTTCCTCTCTCTCTCTTCCCTCTATTGGTTCCTCTGGTTCTGTTTCTCTGGAGAGCTCTGACTAATGCAGATGGCATAGTTCGGTCTTTTTAAGAAATGGTTGTCAGACATGTTTCCAGACAAAGCAGTTTCAGCCTCATCCTGATTTGGGTGGAAGTCACAAGAGTTTAAAGCAGAAGAAAGATACAATTGGATTTATATTTTAGAAAGATGCTGGGGATGGTCAGACAGTAGGTGGGGAGACTGAGGGTCGGGAGACCAGTATACTTGTTCAGGTGGGATATGATGACTTTGGTGGCAGAAGTGGGGATGGAGAGGAGGGCCACACTGAGGGAGTACTTAGGCAGAGGATGCTAATAGGAGTTAAGACCCCCTGAATGAGGCATGAGGGACATAGCCAAGGTTCTGGCTTGGCCACCCTGAGCGTGCCGGGGCCTGGCAGTACAGAAGGAGAGTCAGGTTGGGGTGGTGGACCAGGGAAGGTGATGAGTTTCCTAAGGGGAATGTCATATCGGAGGGACTTCGGGATATCCTGCGGGAGGTACCCAGGGAGCACAGCTTTGGGTGATGTCCTAAGTTGGTCTGGGGGTCAGAGTTTGAAGCCCTCGGGAGCATGAAGAGCTTATCTGTGTTTCTACCAGAGTGTCATTCCTACAGGACAGCCATCCAAGTGCCTTGCTCAGCAGGTTTCCAGCCCAGGTCCTCACCCAGAGAGCAGCTTGATAATGCAGAGGGGTATCACTCAGTACTTGTCACCAGAACTCAGCAATGGTGTTAAACACCATCTGATGCCAGACAAGAAAACAAAAACAGACTCTTAGAAGATCCTACACTAAGGGAAGAGGTGTATTGTTTATGCTAGAGGGAGGAGGGGAGAGTGATTGTCCAAGTGTGTCTGTGTGCTCGTGCATATTTGGGTAGAACCCTCATGCATGTACGTGTGTGCATTTAGGAATATTTGAATCTCTATAAACCTACTATTCAAGTATATCACATTAGCTCCACAGATGCCCTCCCTCTGCCCCTGTGACAGCTGTATCATCCATTGACAGATGAAGAGAGTGAGGGCCTCCTGCCTGCAGATAGGTTCAGTGTGCTGTCAGGGAGGGAGGCAGTGGTTCTGGCCCAAGCCTCCCCTTTGGGCACAGTGTGAGCCCTGTCTCAGAATGGCAGAGCCAAGGCCAGCCAGGCTCTGTGTTCTCCAGTGCAGCAGGGAACAGCACCTCTCCTCCTCCAGGCTGACCGGCCTCTGAGACAGGACGCTGACACTAGGGTTATAAATGTATCTGTCCGGGTGCATTATCTAAATCGTTATGTATCGCCCTGGGTAGTGGCAAAAGTAAAAACCGCTGTTAGCTCAGTGAATAAATCCTGGGTGTTGATCGATCATTGCATGGCGTAGACTCTTTTAATAGGCGCAATTTACATGGAGGCTTGGCAGACTGCTCCGTCTTCTAATTGCAGGTGGAAAACGGATGCCGATCTCTGCTGTGCTGTAAAAATGTAAACTATAAATGACTTAAATGCTCCTGTGTTCCCTTCTCTACCCAGCACTCATTTTCACCTCATATTTAGGTACAAATTGGAGAAAAAACTACTCTCCTGCGAGATAATAACTTTTATGATGTGGGGTTCCTTGCTTCTCCCATCTGATGGCCCAAACGCTCTGGTTACCCCAGGTTTCTGTCCACAGTGGGGGACACATTGCTGTTGGCGTCACACACAATCCCCAGCCTCTCAAGTACCACGATGTTATCACAAACTCTTAAGTACTCTGAGTTACTGCTCCTGTGCTCATTAATGCTCCTGTGGGCTAAAGGGATTGGAAGCTTCCAGAAGAGCTTAACTCCAGCACAGAGCCCTGGGAGAAAATGGATTCTAATGGCAGATGTATGTCAACAATGGGCTAAAAACAGGTCAGGAGTGTCAGGGCAACACAGGTGACTCAATGATGTTGTTTACCAGCAGCCTTGGCAGGGACCGGCCTTGCTTCACTCTACATGTACGTCTCTGACACCAGCAGGCCCTGTTCTGCTAGAAAATTTCCCTGCCAGGTTAGAGCCATGAGTGTGTACCTGCTATTCTAACCAGGGCTGGGAGGGATGTGTGTATGCCTGTGTCTCTGTAAGTTGGGGCTGTTTTTTAATGGGTGTTCCAGGGGTATTAAAGAAGTACATATGACTACTGTGGGATGATTTGGGGTACCCTGAAGTCTATTCTCTTCAGGGCTCAAAAATTTTTACTCGCCTGCTCCTAATATTCCACCCATAAGAGAGATGCATTTCTTTGGGATTGAAGGCACAAAGACCCCATTAAACCCAGATAACAGAACTCTCCTATGAGCCCAGTCCCCATGTTAGGACATGAGTTCAGATCAGAGTGTGGGACCACGGACTATTAAACGTGAGGTGGTGCCATCCAGCACGCTCGCTTCTAGGGTGAGAGCACGGAGACCAGGGTGGGAGGGCCATGCCCCAGCCAGGCAGCGGGCGGAGCGGGGCCCAGCAGGGCTCTTCGAAGTGGAGTTGCTGGAGGGCTGTGCAACGCCAGGCGGTTGTGATGGACGACAGTGGCAGATTCTTTTGGGAACTCTGGGTCCACTTGAGGATGGAGGGGTCACCGGGAGGCAGCGGAAATGGATAGTAGCCTGTGGCTGGGAACAGCTTGGATGCCTCAGAGTGCTCTGAGGGAGGCTCAAGAAGCACAGAGGCACGGAGGCCCCAGCTGCTCTGCTCATGGCCCCTCCCTCTCCCAGTTGCCTCTGGAAGCAGCGGAGCAGCCTTCTGGGGTGAGGGGGAAGGGTGCAGGCCACACGGGGCCCATGCCATCCCTGTGCAGGGGAGAGGGGCCGAGAGAACCACTCCTCCTACCTTAGTAACGCACTGGCCCTGCCGTGGGCTTCACTGCCCATGCGGCTCTCTGTTCTCCGGTCCTTCCTTCCACGGGCCCCACTCCTGCTGCATGCAGCCCCAGCTCCTTAGCCGTACAAATACAAGGAGCGGGGGGGTACCTCAGTGGGCTGGTCAACTTTTGTGGGCAGTATGGTTGCTTCCCCTGGGCTGATATAATGGTGCATGTGTGATCTATCAGCACAAAGGGCTCAGCCATTTTTATGTAAGATTTTTAAATAAATCAAATGATTAAGTATGGGAAAATGAAGGCGTGTCATTAAAGAAATATACCCAATTTTTTCATGCCATTTGTATATTTTATGAAGCCCCAAATGTTTATGAGGCTTAATTTGTCCTTGGGCCCTCGTTCCTCTGGTCGTGTCAGAGCTGAACTGGTTGCAGGCTTCACCCCTGGAGGACAGACAGGAGGGACACACAGACAGGCAAAGAGCCAATACAGTGTCATAAGGCAGGTGCCAGGTGGGCTCTATATAGGACATGCAGGAAGGATCTGCAGGAAAGTGTGATGAGCCCCAACCTAGAGACAGAGGCAAGGTACCCAGGAGAGGTTCCCGCTGAGCAGAGAAACAGGGGAGAGGGGGCAAACAGCTGAGAGGGGCCCAGGCAGCGCTGGCACGCAGAGGCATCCTAAGGCTGAAGCAGACACTAGTGGGCATGGGGTGTCAGGAGATGCGGCTACTGGTGACCAGGCAAGAGCCATTTGCCTGGAGGTGTCCAGCATGATATTCAGCTGGGAGGTCGTGGGGAATAGAGGGGTCCTAGGGAGGCTGTGCCTAGTGTCCCTGGAAGAAATGCACACTCTCAGAAGTGGTCTCCTCTGAAGAACCACTAGCTTGTGAGATGCATTTTCAGTATGGTTGTGAAAATGTTGTCCCTTTTATTACAAAAAATAACTATGGACACCTAGTGTGTGCCAGCTCTGCTGGGCACTTGGGATCCACTGGTGATTAGAACCGACTCACCGTGGCCTATCTGGAGGAACTGAGTAGGAGGGGAGATGAGGAGCAGACCTCCCACAGAATGGAGTTAATTACCCATGGCATGCGCCACAGTGGAGAAGCCCAGCGTCTCATTATTTATGAGTCTTACTCTGTTTCTTCCTCAATTATGACCAAAGCAGGGAGTCAGGAGCTGCAAGGAGACTGAGGAGAACCCTGTCCATTCAGAGTGAGGACCCAGCAAGGCTCAAAAGAGGTCACTCCTGCCCACCTGAGAGCTGGCCTGGCTCCAGACACCACCTTCTTGGCTTGGGACTTCTTCCTAAAATGAAAATGCATTGATGAGAGCAGGTGAAAATCTCTCAAACAGAGGAAACTTGGCATAGTTTTTCTTGAATCTTGCAGAAAAATTGCCATTTGGCCCTGGACCAGCCCTTGCTTTTTTTGAGCCAGTGTCCCCATTTGTAATCCAGAAGAGCAGAACAGATGATCCTCTGAGGGCAGAACTGCTCTGTGTCCCTGACACTTGGGGCATTTGCCCCCCTATTTGGGGGAGCACCTAAAACCCCCATTCCCTCCACAGGGCACTGAGCCTGCACCAGCACCTCTGCATGGATCAGCTCTGCAGGGATGGCTGCCCTGTGCCCAGAGTCCTGGCCCTGTCTCCATGGGGCAGAGACAGAGACTGCTGGTACAGCTTTCAGTGCTGTGAGCTGAATTTGCTCTCTCAGGAGGTGCTCAAGCTGGGCACCAGGGTGCCTTAGCAACGGCCGGGCCCCCAGGGGAACTCTGAGCAGACTCCTTGTTTACCCAGTGGCTGTCCCTGGACTCTGTGTCGTGTTACCACGTCCCCTGCTCTGCTTCTCTCCAGGCACCGCTGCTTCTTGGCAGAAGTCTGGTCCCAAGGAAAAAGAGCTCAGGCTGGAAGCGCTGAGTCTGGGTGTGGCTCCGCCTGGCACTGGACTGGGGTTCAGGGCCGTGCTCTGATCCTCAGTGTTGTTCCCCCTCCACTCACAGCAGCAAGGAGGTCCCATGGTGGACTACAGTTATCTGGAGGAAGTCAGCTGGAGGTTAAGCTTTCAGCCTTTCAAGTCAGACAGCCTGGGTTTGAACTCCCACTCTGCTAATTGTATAGTACAGCCAATCTGGGTCTCAGTTTCCTCATCTACAAAATGTGGATAAATACCAATACCCAGTTTGAAGAAGGTGAGGATTCAATGAAAGAGGGCATGCGAAGCCCCTAGCACACTTCCTGATGCAGCTCACTGAAATGTCAGTTGCTTTCTGGCTACTACTAATAAGACCTTATAAGTCTGAGCACGAAGGGAGGAATGTTCCATAGTGTGGTGTCCATGGCACAGGGGACCTTCCACCTTGGGTGCCCACCTTCTCTTCCCTTGGGAATGTCCTCACACTGCGGACAGCCCAGGGAGTGTGTGGCCCTGCCACAGGGAGACATGGACTGAGCCACTTGGTGAGGTCCACCTCAGTTGCATGTCCTTTTCCTGTGCAGTGAGGTTCTTCCCTTAGAGATCACTGAGGGTATTGAGTTTTCTGAAGCCCCCAGGGTAACCTTGGCCTGGCCCCTACAGAAGGTTGGTCACTAGCAGACACCCTATGGTATGGCTCAGATTGTAGATTGGAGCTAGACGGCACTCAGACCTTATGCAGCCAGCTCCGTGTGTCACACAGCTTCCTGTTAGTACAGGACCATCTCATGGTGGCCCTGCAGGTGAGGAAGACACACACTTTGGATATAGCGAAGTACAGACCCAATCTCAGCTCTGTAGCCTCAATGCAGTCACTGGGGTTTTCTGAACCTCAGTTTTGCCATCTATAAAACGGGGACGGTAACCCTTATCTTGCAGGATTGTTTTAAGACTCAAAGATACGGCATATAAAGCACCTGGCATATATTTGCTGCTCAGTAAATAGTAGTTGCTGTTACTTTTGTCAAATAAATATACCAAATGCCAGGGATTTAGTATATTTAGAGTAAACCTAAGTGATCACTTACAAAGCTACCTGAACTAGACTAAGAATTTTAGAGCCTGAAAGAGCCACAGTCAACTTCTTCCATTTGGCAGATGAGAAATGAAGGTCCAGGGAGGGCTGGTGGGTTGTCCAGAGCCTCCCTGCTCGGGAACCTTGCCTTTTCTCAAATCCTTTCCCTTCAGCTTCCTATTATTTATTTCAAAGTAGAAATTTTGAAAGTGACCACAGTTTTGTTCCCAAAGTGGTTTGTTTCTCTTTACTGTTTTGGATACCTTGGAAATGTGCTCCACTAGATTCTATGTGTGGGTCTGCAGAGCAAAGTAAAGATCTGTACACCTTTCGGAGGACCTTAACGCATGGCTACAAAGACGGGGGCTCACAGGAAGGCAAGTTGTTCTTTTCCAGGTGTTCATTTGGGAAGAGTGGAGGTCTGGAGGCGCTGCATTTGGCTTCTGACTCTGCTGCTTGTCCCGTTGTGTGATTTCTGCAGATTATGGGTCCTGTCTGCCCCTCAGCTCCCCACCTGGAGATGACGGCTAACAGTCAGCACAGCCCTATAGGGTTTCTACTGTCGTTAGTATTACAGATGGTTATTTCCAGTCTCCCATTGCCTCGCAATAGATGTTCTTGTCAATGGGATTGATAGATGATGAGGAGGGTGTTAACTTGTTTTTCATGAGCAAAGCAGGGGGAGGAGGAGTGAGGGATGAGGCAGCTGATGGTCAAAGAGATGTCCGAGCAAGATTTAAAAGACATTTTCAGTGTGACATATGATGTAGTCCTCTTCCAAAATCTCCAGTAATATCTGTCTTGCTGGGTGTATTATGTGAGGTTGGGTTTGCTTTATCAAGAGACAGATGGAGTTGAGTCCTGCTTCAAGGAGGGCATAGGATGGGCACAGAAGCAGCTCATGTGGCCATGCAAGGAAGTGATGTATGCCCAGCACCAAGCACCTGAAGCTGTGTGAGATCAGGACCTGTGGCTGCCCCTAACGGTGAAGGAGATCCCCTCTTCCGGGTGGCCTGGTCCCGCTCGTTCTTAGAGGCACTTGAAAGTCCATCCCCCCTCTGGCATCCCCTCTTAACCCTGTGTGCCCCCCATGGGGTAGGAGGAGGTTAAGCTAACCCCACTGGCAGGGTATTGAGGAGTTCTCTTAGATGAATTCAAGCCTCAGCTCTTCAGTATTCTTGACATGAGGATGTATCGCTATGGAAAATTTTGGAGTTGGGAACTATTAAAGTGTTTTCCGAAGTCAGGCTGTGGACTGCAGATTTATAGGGAAGGGTTTTGTTAGGGGGGACAGTGCCGAGAGCATAAAAGCCGACCATACCCAATATCTTACCCAGACAGAAATAATATTTCAGTAGGTAAAATAAATAGTATGTGGAAGTGCTTGCAAATACATCAATATGCCCTTTATGTACTGTGTGGGGTGTGTATGTGCTAAATATGTCCTGAAGCTCAGAAAGCAGAGAAAAACTAAATGGACAAAAAAATTTGCCTTCCCATAAAGGGCCATCTTTTCTCTGCTTCCTGTCTGTGTCACCGAAAGCTGTGGGGTTTGAGAAATGGGGCTGCCACATTTTTCTTGTTGGATTGGTCACAACGACAGGAGGGGTGCGTCCCGAGTCTACTCTTCAGAAGGTCTGGCCCCTCAGGGCCCCCACTGCAAGGTGACGCTTCAGGACTGGATGGACAGAGGCTGAGAACTTCTCTGTCCCTGAGGCTCTCCACTCTTGGTCAGCCTCACTGTGCCCAGTCATGAACGTTTCCTAGATGGGCACAAAGGCCCACAGAAGGGAGGTGAGACCTCCTCACTCAATACTACTCTTTTTGGGGTGCTACTCCAACTGGCTGAGAGCCTGAATTCTGGATCCCCTGTGAGAGGGATCACAGGAGCTCCATCATGCAGCTAATGGGGGCAATGGCCTTCCCCCACTGAATGGAGCTCTAGGAATTACTGCCGGTGGACCCACAGATTAGATCCAGGGCTGGTGGTGAGACTTCCCCTTTCGCTGCATGTTCTGTATAACTTGGAAAAACAAGTGTCAGTCTTTCTCCTGCACTTGGCAGCCGAGGGGCTTTGCCAGAGCCAAAGTGGCCCAGTGGGCCGGATGCAGGGAGACAGAAGACCCAGCAGAGGGTTCCTCCCAGTTCATGCCTGCCCAAAACCTCAGAAAATGGCCTTACTTGGAAATAGCGTCTCTGCAGATGTAACTAGTTAAGATGAGGTGATACTGGATTAGAGTGGGCCCCGTATGCAACAACTGTGTCTCTGTAAAAGGAGGAGATGCACAAAGAGACACAGGGGAGAAGTGAAGGCAGAGGGGCCCTAAGCCAAGGAGTGCCAGTGAAAGGGTTCTTTAGCTACCCGACTCACTCGCTCGCATCCTTCATCAGCGTGGTTTTATTCCCTGTAAGACAGACAGACAGGATGGCTGAGAGAGAGAGAGAGAGAGAGAGAGAGAGAGAGAGAGAGAGAGAATTTGTGGGTGAGGTAGCATGCTTTTAAGGAGTAGGGTGTGTTTTACTATGGGGATGTTGGTGGTTGGGTCTTAAGGGGTGGGGGCAACCATCTGGTTGGTGGTTGGGTCTTAAGAGGAGGGGTGAAAAGGTGAGGGAAGTCCAGACAAGATTTTCAGCGACCCATGTGCTTGGGACCATGGGATACATGGAGGATAAAGTCTTGCAGCCAGCAGCTGCCAGCAGCTGGAGGAGCAAAAAAGGATCCTTCTCTGGGCCCTTCAGAGGGGACACGGTGCTGATGACACCTGGATTTTGAACTGTGGCTTCCAAAACTATGTGAGGGTAAGTTCCTATTGTTTTAAGCCACCCAATGTCTGGTGATTTGGCAGCTGCAGCCCAGGAATCTAAACAGATAGATAGGGCTGTATATATGAAAGGATTTGTTACGGAGAATTGGCTCGTGAAATTATGGAGGTTGAGAAGTCCCACAGCCTGCTGTTTGCAGGATGGGAACCCAGGAAAACAGGCGATGTAATAGGGTCTTACGGCCTGACACCCAGGAGCTCTTGGAGCAGGAGAAGCTCCATGTCCCACTGAAACAATCGGGCAGGAAGGGACAAATCCCTCCTTCCTCTGTTCTGTTTTATTTCCCCCCTTTTCAGGCCCTCAACAGATTCGATGATGCTTACTTACCCCGGGGGAGGGCAAACTGCTTTACTTGGCTCACTGATTCCAAGCTCCTTTCATCTGGAAAGTTCCTCGTAGACACATTCAGGACTGATGTTTGCCAGCTCTGTGGGCACCCTGTGGTCCAGTCACGTCGACACATAAAACCATCACTGAAGCAGTGGAACTGCCACACAGTGAATGGTGGAGCTTCCGTATTTCATTCTAAAACGCCCTGACTGATACGGGGTGGGTTGTGCGGCACACTGGGCCTTCCTTCCGGAACGACACAGTGGGTTCCATGGGTCGCTTCCACATTCACACTGTTTTGTTGTAAAGTTATTTCTGATTCCTCTTTTCCTTGCCTCCTCTAAAACCTCGCATAGATCCAGAACATTCTTGTCCTGAGAATCCGGTACATTCTCTCAAGCTTTCTAGAGGTTTCTCTCAATCTGTCTGGATTAAAAGTGGGGCAGTTTGGGTTAAATGGAGGAAGGAAGCATTGAATTTTGAAGAGAAATGAATTTTCTCTTTTGACCCACCCCCCCATATTTTTACATTTTAAGAAAGCCAAAAATAATGAGCTTTGTGACAAAAAGCCTGGTATACATATGGCATATATGTATTCTTATAGTTGCAGTTGAATTTAGATCTGCAAGAGATGCTGGGGAAAACAGAAAAACCAAAGATGATGTCTGGCCCATGCATGCAAGGCCTGTGTCCACATGTTGATTTTTTAACTATATGTTTGGAATTTGAAGTCATTCTCATAAAAGCATGGTCAAGCTTTTGGAACAGTCTCCTCCAAAATACTTAACTCAGTGACTCAAGAACCTGGAAAGCAACTTAGGCTTGGGGAATATCTATATGAAAGAAATATACAGTACAAAACACAGAGATGAGAAATGCTATATTGCAGATGTCTAAATATTATACAATTTAAAATTTCCCCCTCCAGAGCTTTAGAGCTTGGGGTATTTTCATTTCTTGCTTTGGGATCATTATTCTCTGATTCTTCTAGGACTCCTTATTTATGCTCCCTATCTGCTGATCCCTTTCTATCGCCTGGTAGTCTAACCCTGAGCTCTCCAAAGACCCAAGCCAGAAACATCAATGAATTTCAGAGTTGCCAGAATACAGTAGATGCCCCATTAGAATTCCTGAAGGCTGAGTTCAGAGAAGCCAAAGCTATTTCCGAGAGGTCACAGCTTCTGCTGGTTCTCTAAGCACTTCACCTTAGACCTGCATTTTCTGTTTTCTGTTCAGTAATGAAACACACTCTCTGCCACTACATTGACAGCACCAACAATAGTCGGGAGTTGATTGGGGGTGAGGGAGGCAGCACAGGACCACAGAGAAGTCACCGTTTCCTGTCTGGAGGGCTTGCTAAGTGCCAGGCACCATACCAGCTGCTTCACATGCCCCACGTCACATAATCCTCTTGTGAGACAGATAATATTGTACTCATTACAGAAACAGAAATGATGAGTTAGGTAACTTTCCCAATGTTATACATCCAGTAAATGGTAGCATACATTCCCTAGGATGCCTGCCCTCAGAGCCGCTGCTCTTTCCTTCATCCTGACTCTTTAGAGTTGGGTATGTGTTGAGCTGTGTCATCAGGAAGCTAGAAAGGAAACAGAAGGAGCAGGTGTGGTTCATCCTTGCAGCCTCCATTTCCCCTGTTCCCTGAGAGCCCAGGAGATCTACTCTCACCAGACAGGTGGAAGACTAAGGGCACACACTGGGCTGAGGGGACCATAGAGAACTTGTCCCCCGCACTCTCCCAGGGAGGGCACAGAGCCAGTCGGGCACCTGACATACGATGCTTGCTCACACTCCTCTTTAGTCCTTTAACAAGAAAAAGGGTCCCCTCACCTCAGTGGAGACAATTTAACTGAACCTAAAACTCCTAATACACTTTCAGAATTGTTAATTAAAAAATGCATGCCCAACAACATTTTCACAAAGTACCCAGAATGGCAGGTAAATTGCATCTTCTGCCTTGAATTCCCTTTGGTAGGACACATTATTTGAGTCAGAGAAACAGCGTAATGGCTCTGCAGCATAAATTAGGCTGAGGGAAAGAGGCGCCCCAGAAGAATGGGTATGTTTCCTTCTCTTTTCCATGTCAGCCCGTGTGTTGGGGCAGTATGAGCTTTGACCCGGTCTCCTCTTGCTTTTGTTCATCTTGGAAAACCTCAACAGTGCCATGTCAAAAGGGTAGGATGCCCTTCTGCTAAAAACCTCAACAGATATGCCTAATGTTTTTAAGGGCTTCAAATACATCTAATTAAAAGACCAGCATTCCTCGGAAGCCACTGTGGGGTCATGTGTTGCTTCTGTTTGGTTATGCTATAAGTCAAAATAGATTTTACATGTGGCACGTGAAGGGAAGACATTCTTGAACTCTGAGGCTGTGAAGAGCTTCATTCAATAATTCTTGGTTCTTTGTTGAAGAGAAACAATATACAGTTCCCAAGGGGTGGTAGTGGGGGGAATAGCCCCCATGTCCCTGGGGTGGCTGAGCTGTTGGCAGCCTAATTCGGCGTGGCCGCTTGGAAGAGTCTCCAGGAGGCACCTCTCCCTACCTGAACTCTTGTTGTCCAGTCTGAGGAGATGAGTAGTTTGGATAAACACTTTGAGATAGGACAGGTGTCCATTGCTGTCCAAACTCTTGGTGCATTGCTAGCCAATTCTCAGGAACTAAAGAGACCCAGATAATTAGGTATCCTTCTATATTTGGGAGGAGCACCCAAGTCTTCTTTTTCTAACTGTATGGGTTTGAATATCAACCTATACTTGGGATATTTGTAGTTTCCTTATTCTAGACACGGCTTAACAACAAGGACAGTGTGTGTGAGCTGGAATCTGGTGTAACGGAGGAGACAGACTCAGAAGCTGTTTGTTAGAGCTGGGTCCCTGCTGCTACAAGTAAATGGGGTGGTGCTGTCTAAAGCTGACCATGGGAAGAAATCAGGTGGCTGGCAGCTTGCACAACTGGAGGTGTGCTAGGGAGGATTCCTGTGTCTTTGAGTAACTCAGTGCTAAGCCTGAACTAATCTGTCCAAAGTCACATGGTTGGTAGGAGGCAAAGCTGGGGTTCAAACCAGGTAGCCTGGCTCTATCTAGTACCTGTGGCCTCAGCTGCTGCATGATTGACTGGTGACCTTGGGCAAGTCCCTCCTCTTTCTGGACCTCAGGGCTCCTCTATGACATGGGAGGTTGGATTCCAGGATTTCCAAACCTCTCACCAGTCCTAGCAGTCTGTAGCCCTATACTGATACATGCTGCTCTGTACCCTGAGCGAGCACAAAGTGAGGTGGGAGGGACCTGTGAATTCCTTCCTCTACCCCCACCTAGACAAAGGAGGGTGTTGACCCTGGACATATTGCATAAGGCTTGTGAAAATTATGTCTGTGCAAAATGAACAGGCTTGCTGGGGAGAACAAGTCCATAAATTGACTAACAGGGAAAAACTAATTTTTAAAATATATATTTCACATGTAGCCTTTTTATGAGTCTGCCAAAAATTTATTCTTATTCTCCTGCTTTGTCTTTGTTCCCACCAAGCCTAAGTTCTAGGGCCAGTAAGTACCACTGATGGGTGGTCTGATGCTGGTAGAGGGCTGCAGAGGTATGTGCATGCCTTCCTGCTTCCTGCCAGTAGGGCATCATGGATGGTGCAGGGGCTGGTGCAGCCCAGGAACCAGGAAACCTGGCTTCCAGTCCCACATCCACCAAGTGCCCTCTGTGTGACCTTGGCCAAGTTGCTTGGTCTCACTGCCCTTCAAGTTCCCCATTTATGAAACGGCAGTTGAGGGTAACAAAATACCCCTCTGGGTTTGTTGGTGAGAAATGAGTGTGGGAGCAAAGTGAAAAGCCCTGTAGAGATGGGAGAAGCAGACTGGGGCTTGGCTTGGAGCATGGACATTGGAAGCAGATGGGTCCAGCTGAATCTGGCCATACCAATTATCAGCCAGTAAGCCAGCAAGGGTCCCTTCATCTCTCTGAGCCTTGGTTTCTGTATTGGTAGAATTGGAATAGTGACCCCTACTTTAGGAAGTGTTTCATTCTTAATACGAAATAGGAGGCCTTGCACATAGTAGATAGTATATAAAAATTCTAATATGCTCTGTGATACATCTTAAGAGGATGCTGCACAGACTTCTTGTAGACCAAAGGGACGTAACGTGGTAGCAAGTTCAACCTAACTGCCTCAGGGACCAGGCAGGAGGCAGTTCCTGTGTCCCCAAAGACAGTAGCTTCACAATGATAGCCCCAACATTTTTATCGAACACCTACCTTCTCTGGGCACTGGGCTGGAGAGGAGCCTCCATCTTCTGCTGCACCTTCCCTGGGACACCAGGCGTGACATCTTTTTTTTCCCATTCCAGGGGTGCATTTATCTACCCGCCCCCTCCAGAAGCCATTAGCACATTTTAAAATTGCATGCAAACACCTGACAATTTCGTTTGGGAGCAGAGAAATAAACACAAATACTGCTTATCATTCTGCAAGCCTCCTCTCAGTACTGATACCCCTGATGGAATGGGCAGCCATCAGCTCAATAAATAAATTAGGAGACTGAAAAAAGAAGAGAGGCAGAATATTCTCTGGGGTTCTTGGGCTCTCAAGTGAGCCAGAAAATATCTGAAACCATGTTTTAAGTCTGCACAAAATTATCTTTTTTGTGTGGGGATGGGTACACCTGAGTGAAAGGATGGGTTTTACTGGGGAGAAGATCCCATAGCACACTTCATATTCTTAAAGGGCTGAAGATCAAAAGGTTGGAACCCATTAATCTACTGAGTTGTTATTTTATTTTTAGACAGAAAGAGGTTGAAATAATTAGTTGTATCATAATATATGGAAGAAAACATCTATTAGCCCTTCAACAGCTTGAAAGTGTGCAAACTTCCAAGACTTCACCAATGAATGTTTTCAATTAACGTTGAGTAAATTTGCATTTTGTAAATGTGATCAAATTTGTATGACTCTGTATTAGAAATATTTCTAGGCTCTGACAGAAAACACAAAGCCAGAGCAGGGGGTTAATGCTGGCAATCCATGTCTACTCTATTTGTTTTAGAGATAGCTCTGCAGTGCATAGAAATTAAGTAATTTTCTTGGTGACAGCCTGAGGCAACTGAATGAATGCTGAAATCCAAGTCTAGGCAGTGTGGATAGGGGCAAATGATTTTTATCGAGAGTGTCTATAGGAGAGGGTGGTACTATGAGAAAATATCTAATGGGAATTCTCATATTTCAGTCATTAATCTAGAACCATGATGTCATTATCCTGTCAGAGAAAGAAGGGATAAAAATCCTGGAGGCCACAGGAGTCTCGAATGCCAAATTAGAATCAAAGTTTGAAATGGGGCTTGACCCTGTGCTCTTTCCTTGGGGAAGATCTCCATCCTGCCATAGGCATTCCACATGCCTACAAATACTGGGCATGGCCCCGGAGGGCTAACAGGCTTTGGGAAGCCTGCCCTTCCTCCTCTCCTTCAGCAGAGCATCTCCATTAGCTGGAATTCTGGCCTCTTGAGGTCCAAAAGAGTGAGTAGCATGGAGGGCAGGCAGGGGGAATTTTTTTGAGTTTGATATCCACTGATATCAGCCAACTGTTTTCCTGCGACATCTTCATTCAATAACTCATTCATTCTAGAAATGGAGACTCTAAGTTAAATAGGCTTAGATCCAAATGCACATTTCTCATCCATAAAGTGGAGATCATAATGCTTGCCTCACAGGGTGACTGTTGGGCATATTACTGATGCAAAGCCCAGAGCGCACAGTGGGTGCCCAGGAGAAGTTAGGACTGAAGGATTGTTGTCCTGTTCTGGGCAAAACAGTCTATCCCCACACAACTCCTTTCCTGGACTTTGGGGTCCCCTTTTTGACCCTATTATGCCCCTAGTGGTCTTCATAGGAATTCCCGGGAGCTACCCTTAACCTGGTTTAGGGATGATTGACACACTAAGGACATTGTTTCTGCCTCATCATACATATTGGATCTTATCTGAAATAAACATTTTCCTTGTAGATTTTAAATTCTGGCCAGCCAAGGTGCCAGCCCCATGCTTATGTCAGCTAAGGACCTTTGGTTGAATCTCTGCATCATTGGGAATTCTGATCAGTCCCCAGATTGGAAGAGGGCTTGGTGATCCTGGTGGCACCTTGTCAAGGGCCTCCCTGAAGTCTGGAGTGATGGCCGTGAGTTGGAATGTCTTTCTTCCCTGTGCTGTAAGCTTTTTGTAAAGTATATGGGGCAATAGGAAATGGGTGACTCCAGTAGCCTGCCTGATGACCTTCCTTCCTACTCTGTCCCTGCTGTCCGTTCCCAGCACAGTAGCCATGTGAGCACTGAAACGCCACAGAGCATTATGTCAAGAAAGCAGACTTTGGACTCAGTGTTTTAGTCCCAGCTTTAAATCTTACGAGTTGTGGGTGCCGCCGTCTGTTATTTAATCTCTGCCCTCATCAGTGCACCTAGAATAATAGTAGTGTCTGCCTCAAAAGGCTGTTGTGCAGATAAAGCGAGGGAATCCTCATAAGCCCTAGGGTGATACCTGATTCAAGGACGTGCTCAGTGATGTTGGCAGTTATTATCATTTTGTCGGTCATCTGCCTACAACACCTTCATTGACCTAAGACTGAAAGTTTTAATATGGCCTTTAAGTCCTGGCCAGATCTGCCTTCTGCCTGACTCTCCAGCCTCATCCTGAGCTTCTTGCCTGGGGTCCAGTCGTACTTGTATTCTTTTCATCCCTGGTGCATTTGCTTCCCAGTTCACCTCCTTAGTTGCATGGGTGGCCCATGCTACTTTTACATCTTTCACATCTCAGCTGGGAGAGGTCTGCCCTGAGCCCCAGCATGGGGCCTGGCCCCTGTCATATGCTCACCAAGTACCTGGTGCTTTAACTTCATGGCTTCCATCACTACTTGTAATTATTCATTTGTGTCTCCATTTAATTAAAACCTTTCTCTCCCAGTAAACTCAGCTCTGCAAAGGCAGAGGCAGGGTCAATTTGCCTGTCCTCATTTTTTAGTGCCTGACCTGGGATTCCACACCAGCTAGATGCTGGAGAGTATCTGGTGAATGAGTGATTTACCTTCTGAAACCCTAGGCATTGTGTACACTTATGTTTTGTTTCACTTCTTACAACTGCTTCCATTCCATTATCTAAGACGTTTATAGCCAAGCCCCAAATCCACAGTGATTTATGCTGCATTTAATTAGACCCAGCTCTGAGACAGCTTGGCTGACACCTAGAAGAACTCATGGCCTGGTCAAGGGTTTGCCTGAAGAATCAGATGGTGTTATAAACCTATATCTTTCTTGCTGATACTTCTGTTTGAAGTAAGTGGGAAACAATGATATCCTGGGGCACTGTCTCATAGTATAGGTATGCAGGTAAAAAGCCCCAAATCTGGGCATAACTCGAGATATTTGGAAACATTTGGATTTTCACTTTAAGATTCCACTTTCTTTCCCGACTGTGCATGAGGTGAGCACAGTGTCAGTGTCCACCTCAGCATCACGTCCAGTGCTCTGCCTGTCCCCGTTATCCTTATCACATCAGTGAGGATGCTAGACCTGTTTTTTATAGAAAGCTGAGCAGCAGATAAAATGCACAACATTCTGCCACTCATCTAAATGTTTCCAATATTTAGAATGTTGTCATTAATTTTGACCTACATTTTAGATTACATTGATTTAAGGATGGGGGCATGTTTAATCCAGTGCTTGAATGCTGTGCACACTGTTAGATGTAATCAGAAATAATACTTTTTTGATTAAAGCATGTGATCATTATAAATAAGTACAAAATAAAGAACTGTATACAGAAAATAAAAGTCCTACATAATACACCCTGAGATAATTACAGTTGGCAATTTGGAGTATATAATTTTAGTTTTTCCTCTTGTGTTAAGCAAAAAACTATATTTATATGCCAAATTGGAATCATACACTATGTGCAATTTTGTAGCATCCTTTTTCTGGAAATGAATACACTGAGGATACATTTTAACATTTTAATTACTATTTTCAAACTTAAACTCTTGAACCTGGAAAATTTCAAACATCTATGACAAGGAATACAACCCTGTCATAAAACTCATTGCCCAGGGTCGACACTTTGATACATCTGCCACTCTCTTGCCTGCCACTGAGGTATTTTAAAGCAGCTCTCAGCCATATCATTTCCTCTCTATATATGTGAGCCTGGATCTCTGAAAGATAAGGATTTATTTTATTAAGTACATACTCACAATGTCATTATCTCACCTAAATAATATAACTCCTTATTATCCTGAAATACTTAGTCACTGTTCAAGTTACCCTAATTGGCTCATAAAAGATTTTTATGATTTGTTTGAATCAGAACCCTAAGTCCATAATTTAAAGTTGGTTGATATGTCTCTTAAGTGTCTTTTATTTCAAAAGAACACACACACACACACACGGTTTTTCTTTCTTGTGGTTTATCTGTTACTTTCTTCTGTAGAGTTTCCCCCAGCCTGAAACTCCATCCCTGTGGCATCCTTATAACATGTTCCTCTCTGCTATGTATTTCTTATAAATTGATAGCTAGCTCTGGAATTTAACTAGGTTCTGGTCTGAAGTTTTGGCAAGATGACCTCGTATGTGCTACAACGTATTTGCACCAGATAGCATATAATGTCTGTTTGTCTTTATTTTCATGGTGTTGGTAGTCATTGATGCTTTTTGCCTAGTATATTATTCCCACTGGGGCCTATGGAGTAGTGATATTCCAATTTTATCATTCCTTTTGCACTTATTGGCTGCAATACTTCTTTTTCTTTTTTTTTAAATAATTAATTTTGGTATCATTAATCTGCAATTACATATGCAATATTATGATTATTAAACTACCCCTTCATCAGGTCCCCCCCACCAACCCCATTACAGTCACTGTCCATCAGCATAGTGAGATTCTATAGAAACACTACTTGTCTTCTCTGAGTTGTACAGCCCTCCCCGTGCCCCCCAACATTACGTCTGCTAATTGTAATGCCCCTTTTTCCCTCTTTCCCTCCCTTCCCACCCATCCTCCCCAGTCCCTTTCCCTTTGGTAACTATTAGTCCGTTCTTGGGTTCTGTGAGTCTGCTGCTGTTTTGTTCCTTCCGTATTTTTTCTTTGTTTTTATACTCCACATATGAGTGAAATCATTTGATACTTGTCTTTTTCAGCTTGGCTTATTTCACTGAGCATAATACCCTCTAGCTCCATCCATGTTGTTGCAAATGGTAGGATTTGTTTTCTTCTTATGGCTGAATAATATTCCATTGTGTATATGTACCACATCTTCTTTATCCATTCATCTACTGATGGACACTTAGGTTGCTTCCATTTCTTGGCTATTGTAAATAGTGCTGCAATAAACATAGGGGTGCATCTGTCCTTTTCAAATTGGGCTGCTGCATTCTTAGGGTAAATTCCTAGGAGTGGAATTCCTGGGTCAAATGGTATTTCTATTTTGAGTTTTTTGAGGAACCTCCATACTGCTTTCCACAATGGTTGAACTAATTTGCAGTCCCACCAGCAGTGTAGGAGGGTTCCCTTTTCTCCACATCCTCGCCAACATTTGTTGTTGTTTGTGTTTTGGATGTTGGCCATCCTCACTGGTGTGAGGTGATATCTCATTGTGGTTTAATCTGCATTTCTCTGATGATTAGCGATGTGGAGCATCTTTTCATGTGCCTGTTGGCCATCTGAATTTCTTCTTTAGAGAAGTGTCTATTCATGTCCTCTGCCCATTTCTTAATTGGATTATTTGCTTTTGTTTGTTGAGGTGCATGAGTTCTTTATATATTTTGGATGTCAACCCTTTATCAGATACGTCATTTATGAATATATTCTCCCATACTGTAGGATGTCTTTTTGTTCTACTGATGGTGTCCTTTGCTGTACAGAAGCTTTCAGCTTGATATAGTCCCACTTGTTCATTTTTGCTTTTGTTTCCCTTGCCCGGGGAGATATGTTCATGAAGAAGTCGCTCATGTTTATGTCCAAGATATTTTTGCCTATGTTTTTTTCTAAGAGTTTTATGGTTTCATGACTTACATTCAGGTCTTTGATCCACCTTGAGTTTACCTTTGTGTATGGGGCTAGACAGTAGTCCAGTTTCATTCTCTTACATGTAGCTGTCCAGTTTTTCCAACACCAGCTGCTGAAGAGGCTGTCATCTCCCCATTGTATATCCAAGGCTCCTTTATCAAATATTAATTGACTGTATATGTTTGGGTTAATGTTTGGGTTTTCTATTCTGTTCCACTGGTCTGTGGGTCTGTTTTTGTGCCAATACCAAATTGTCTTGATTACTGTGGCTTTGTAGTAGAGCTTGAAGTCAGGGAGTGTAATTCCCCTGTTTTATTCCTCCTTCTCAGGATTGCTTTGGCTATTCGGGGTCTTTTGTGGTTCCATATGAATTTTAGAATTATTTGTTCCAGTTCATTGAAGAAAGCTGTTGGTAGTTTGATAGGGATTGCATTGAATCTGTAGATTGCTTTAGGTAGTATAGCCATTTTGACAATATTTATTCTTCCTAGCCAAGAGCATGGGATGCATTTCCATTTGTTCGTGTCCTCTTTAATTTCTCTTAGGAGTGTCTTGTAGTTTTCAGAGTACAGGTCTTTCACTTCCTTTGTTAGGTTTATTCCTAGGTATTTTATTCTTTTTGATGCAATTGTGAATGGAATTGTTTTCCTGATTTCTCTTTCTGTGAGTTCATCATTAGTGTATAGGAAAGCAACAGATTTCTGTGTATTAATTTTGTATCCTGCTACTTTGCTGAATTCAGATATTAGATCTATTAGTTTTGGAATGGAGTCTTTAGGGTTTTTATGTACAATATCATGTCATCTGCAAATAGTGACTGTTTGACTTCTTCTTTACCAATCTAGATTTCATTGTTTTGTCTGATTGCCATGGCTAGGACCTCCAGTACTATGTTGAATAACAGTGGAGAGAGTGGGCATCCCTGTCTTTTTCCCAATCTTAAGTGAAAAGCTTTCAGCTTCTCACTGTTAAGTATGGTGTTGGCTGTGGGTTTGTCATATATGGCCTTTATTATGTTGAGGTACTTGCCCTCTTTACCCATTTTGTTGCGAGTTTTTATCATGTACGGATGTTGAATTTTGTTGAATGCTTTTTCAGCATCTACGACATGATCATGTGGTTTTTGTCCTTCTTTTTGTTGATGTGGTGGATGATGTTAATGGATTTTTGAGTGTTGTACAATCCTTGCATCCCTGAGATGAATCCCACTTGATCATGGTGTATTATCTTCTTGATGTATTTTTGAATTTGGTTTGCTAATATTTTGTTGAGTATTTTTACATCTATGTTCATCAGGGATATTGGTCAGTAATTTTCTTTTTTGGTGGGGTCTATTGGTATTAGAGTGATGCTTGCTTCATAGAATGAGTTTGGAAGTATTCCCTCCTCTTCTAGTTTTTGGAAAACTTTAAGGAGAATGGGTATTATGTCTTCTCTATATGTCTGATAAAATTCAGCTGTGAATCCATCTAGCCTGGGGGTTTTGTTTTTCTGTAGTTTTTTGATTACTGATTCAATTTTGTTGCTGGTAATTGGTCTGTTTAGGTTTTCTATTTCTTCCTTGGTCAGTCTTGGAAGGTTGTATTTTTCTAGGAAGTTGTCCATTTCTTCTAGCTTGTTAGCATATAGATTTTCATACTATTTTCTAATGATTCTTTGTATTTCTGTGGGGTCCATAGTGATTTTTCCTTTCTCATTTCTGAATCTGTTTATGTGTGTAGATTCTCTTTTTCTCTTAATAAGTCTGGTGAGGGGTTTATCTATTTTGTTTATTTTTTCAAAGAACCACCTGTTGGTTTCATTGATTTTTTTCTACTGTTTTATTCTTCTCAATTTTATTTACTTCTTCTCTGGTCTTTATTATGTCCCTCCTTCTGCTGACTTTTGGCCTCATTTGTTCTTCTTTTCCCAGTTTCAATAATTGTGACTTTAGACTATTCGTTTGGGAATGCTCTTCCTTCTTTAAAAAGGCCTGGATTGCTACATACTTTCCTCTTAGAACTGGCTTCGCTGCGTCCCACAGAAGTTGGGGCTTTGTGCTCTTGTTGTCATTTGTTGCCATATATTGCTTAATTTCTATTTTAATTTGTCATTGATCCATTTATTATTTAGGACCATGTTGTTAAACTTCAATGTGTTTGTGAGCCTTTTTGCTTTCTTTGTTCAATTTATTTCTAGTTTTATACCTTTGTGATCTGAGAAGTTGGTTGGTAGAATTTCAGTCTTTTTGAATTTACTGAGGTTCTTTTTGTGGCCTAGTATGTGGTCTCTTCTGGAAAATGTCCCATGTGCACTTGAGAAGAATGTGTATCCTGTTGCTTTTGGGTGCAGAGTTCGGTAGATGTCTGTTAGGTCCATCTGTTGCAGTGTGTTGTTCAGTGCCCCTGTGTCCTTACTTATTTTTGTCTGGTTGATCTGTCCTTTGGAGTGAGTGGTGTGTTGACGTCTCCTAAAATGAATGCATTGCATTCTATTTCCTCCTTTAGTTCTGTTAGTATTTGTTTCACATATGTTATTGCTCCTGTGTTGGGTGCATATATATTTATAATGGTTATATCCTCTTGTTGGACTGCCCCCTTTATCATTATGTAATGTCCTTCTTTATCTCTTGTTACTTTCTTTGTTTTGAAGTCTATTTTGTCTGATACAAGTACTGGAACACCTGCTTTTTTCTCCCTATTGTTTGCATGAAATATCTTTTTCCATGCCTTCACTTTTAGTCTGTGTATGTCTTTGGGTTTGAGGTGAGTCTCTTGTAAGCAGCATATAGATGGGTTTTGCTTTTTTATCCATTCTGTTACTCTGTGTCTTTAGATTGGTGCATTCAGTCCATTTACATTTAGGGTGATTATCGAACGATATATACTTATTCCCATTGTAGGCTTTGGGTTCGTGGTTACCAAATGTTCAGGGGTAGCTTCATTACTGTCTAACCATATAACTTAACTCTCTTATTAAGCTATTATAAACACAGTGTGATGATTCTTTATTTCTCTCCCTTCTCATTCTTCCTCCTCCATTCTTTATATGTTAGGTGTTTTATTCTGTACTCTTTTGTGTTTCCTTTGACTGCTTTTGTGGATAGTTGATTTTATTTTTTGCTTTTAGTTAAAATTTGGTTGGTCTGCTTTCTTGCTGTGATTTTGTTTTCTCTGGTGACATCTATTGAGCCTTAGGCATGCTTCCATCTAGAGCAATCCCTTTAAAATATCCTGTAGAGGTGATTTGTGGGAGGCAAATTCCCTCAACTTTTGCTTGCCTGGAAAATGTTTAATCCCTCCTGCAAATTTAAAGGATAATCGTGCTGGATACAGTATTCTTGGTACAAGGCCCTTTTGTTTCATTGCATTAAATATATCATGCCATTTTCTTCTGGCCTGTAAGGTTTCTTTTGAGAAGTCTGATGATAGCCTGATGGATTTTCCTTTGTAGATGATTTGTTTTCTCTCTCTGGCTGCCTTTAATACTCTGTCCTTGTCTTTGATCTTTGCCATTTTAATTATTATATGTCTTGATGTTGTCCTCCTTGGGTCCCTTGTGTTGGGAGATCTGTGGGCTTCCATGTTCTGAGAGACTATTTCCTTCCCCAGCTTGGGGAATTCTTCCATTTCTAGAGATCCTTTTAACTCTCTCTGCCTCAACTTCTCTGTATCCATGTTCTCTGATTTCTATTCCATTGACAGTCTCTTGCACCTCATCCAGTCTGCTCTTAAGACCTTCAGTTGATTGTTTTGTTTCTGTTATCTCCCTCTGTACTTCATCCCTTAGCTCTTGCATATTTCTCTGCAGCTCCATCAGCATGGTTATGAGTTTTATTTTGAATTATTTTTCAGGAAGATTGGTTATATGTATCTCACCAGGCCCTCTCTCTGGGGTTGTCTGAGTGTTTTTTGACTGGACCAGATTCTTCTGCCTTTTCATGGTGATAGAAGTGGTCACAGGCAGGTGGCATGTGTATCAGCTGGGAGAACAACATCCTTTCCTGCTTGCTGGTTGCCTTGCCCTTCTCCGCTGCCTGTGTTGGTTACCAACACACAGGGAGCAGTCTCTGGGATAATCCCCTGAGTTGCCATGGGCAGGGTGGCCCTCGGGATAGCCTAGCACCCTGTGGGGTATGGCAGCCGCACAGGGTGTGTTCTCCTGCAAGAACGGTACCCCTTCATGCCTTCTGGACCTTGCTCTGGTTTCCGCTGCCTGTGACATTTACCTGCATACCGGGAGCAGTCTGTGGGATAATCCCCTGAGCTGCTGTGGGTGGGGCAGCCCTCAGGATAGCCTAGAGCCCTGTGGGGAGTCGCCCCTTCGTGCCTTCCGGACCTTGGTCCAGGTTCCTCTGTCTGTGCTGGGCAGCTGCATGCCAGTGGCAACTTCTGGGTCTGTCCCAGTAAGCTGCGTGCTGGGAGAAGACTCTCTGTGGTTGCTCTGGGAGGGGCTCTTCCCTGGCTGCTCCACAGCTGTGGTGGGTCAGCCGGTTTACTTGCAGCGCAGGCTGGGGGAATGAATGGCTGGCTGTTTATCATCGTGAGAGGCTTCAGGGCTGGGTTACCCCCAGAGTGTTAGGGCACCTTAAGATTCCCAGCCTGCTGGGCTGAGTGTGCCAGGACGATTTTGTCCAGCTGATAAGCCCTTGTCCCTTTAAGATTTAAAAAGTGCTGGCTTTACTTTTGTCCCAGGGGAGCTGGCTGTGGGGACCCACTTGCAGTCTCCATCTCGGATTTTACTTTTCCGTTTCTCTAATATCCAGTACACCATGCGATGTGTGTCTGTGCTCCCGGTGCAGATCACCAGGGCTGGTTATTTAGCAGTCCTGTGCTTCCCCTCCCTCCCCTCTCTGATTCTTTTCCTCCTGCCTGTGAGCTGAGGTGGGGGGAGTGCTCGGGTCCCGCTGGGTCACGGCTTTGTATCTTACCTGCTTTGTGAGATGCTGAGTTCTTGCAGATGTAGATGTAGCCTAGCTGTTGTTCTGTATCTTCTGGTCTCTCTTTTAGAAGTAGTTTTATCTGTTGTATTTTCAAAAATATATTTGGTTTTGGGAGGAGATTTCCACCGCCCTACTTATGCCACCATCTTGAGCCCCTCTCTGGTTTCACCTATTTTTAAGAAAAAACACATTACAAGTTCAAACTTTTATATCTTTAGCTTCATCAACCTGATAGTCTGAGCTACTTATCCCTAGGTATCTGGTGGGGTTGGTTCCTATTCATTCTCCTCTTTGCTTATGAGTTTCTGGGCTGTTGGTGATTTGGAACTTCCTTCCTTCCTTCCTTCCTTCATTCCATAGTTGTGTAATGGATGCAAGACCATCACTTACATCCACCATCATTTATTTAATTTCCTTTTCATGGATATTCTGGTTCCAATTTTTCTGTCTTGTAAATGTGGCCATGGTAAACATACTTAAATAGGAATCTTTGTTGTATATTTGTAATTATTTCCTTAAGATAAATACCTAAAATGTGAAATTTCTGGGTCAAAGGTTAGAGACCTTTAAAGGCTTTTGGTACCTTTTGCCAAATTCCTTTCCTCTCCAGCTTCCACTACTGTTCACTGTTCATTTTTCCATTGGATTCTCTAATTCCTTGTCACCTGGATATTTCTAGCTTATATTTCCATCTTTTGTATATTAATAGCTGTGTTATTAATACTAAGAATATTAAAAAGCATGCTGAACTGTTTGTAAGTAAATTAGAGTTTTTAATTTATTTTATAACCATGCATGACATTACTATAGCTAATTCAGACTTAGGGCCTATCTTAAAACCACAATTGATTTCCTTCTCCACAACAATGCTCTGATGTCTCTACACTGCCAACAGGTAATTTGTGGGGCAGAAAACAACTGGAGGGCTAGGATTCTAAGCTCTGGGGGAAAGTTCTGCTTTATGTGTGTGTGTATATCATAAAGTAAATGCATACATATTATAAAGTATTTAGCTTATAAATCACTATAAACCAATGAATTAAATAATATCAACCAGATTAAAAGACAATAGTAACAACTTCTAAGTTTCACAAATGTTAAACTAAATTATTTTGAGTTAGATAAATTAGGGTTTTCCTTCCCACATTCTTCAATACTAAATATCATTTTGCCCAGTCAAGTTCATTATTTATCTCCTGTAACCCAAGCATGTGCCACGGGAGGTTACACAGTTTATAACATTGCTCACAAAGTTGCTAACGCTACAGTGTTTTGAGCTCACAGGGTCTGAGTCTCCCTCTCTTGCACATCAGCCATTTTCTGTAGCTGGGCCTTCCTTTCTTCCTTCCATTTAGTATCTTTCTTAAGCAGTGCTCTCCAGCACACAGCTGAGGCAGTTCTTACCCTGAAACAGACTGCCTTATTCAATCCATGTGCTTTCTAGCTCTTCTTCGCTTTGTGCCATAGAAAGACATCAAAAAAGTTTCAGTCAGCACTCTCTGGGGGCTTATGTGCAAACAAAGAAACAGTCTGAACCTTTCAAAGAGTCAGACCATGCATTGCATAGGCTCAATATGGTCAGATAATCTATCAGAACGGTTACCAGGTTATACATAGGAGAAGATTTCCACCCCAGAATCATTCTCGTATGCTGGGTCTGTGTCTGCCAGGTGGAAAGGAGGCCAGTGATCAATATCCTCACATGCTGACCCTCCCTTACCCAGATTTTGCCAGGGGTCTGAGTGTTTTATTCCGTGCCAGCAGCTTTTCCCACTGGTGAAAAGAAAATTCAGGCAGCCAAGCAATTTGAAGTGATTAAAGAAAATGGAACACTTCTTTAGAAATGCGCCTTTCCTTCTCTCTAGTTTGAACTCAGTGGCAAGAGAAAAGGAATAGTCTTAGCTCAGAGGCTGTTGATAATGCAGTGTGAGTGACGGTGCCACTGAAGGGGAGAGAATATTTTTCACGATTACAAGGAAGAGTGTGCTGGGTCTGGCTGTTAGGGAGGCCCAGCTGTGAATCAGTCATGTCTAGCGTGATGGGGGGATGAGGGAAGGAAATGGGGCTTTGACATCCAACTCCTGTTGCGAAGGGCAGTGATTAACGAAGGAAATAAGCGCTTCCAAAATCAGGTGGCCTATGTGGAGAAAAGGAACCATAATAAAGATGGGAGATACCTTCCAGGGGAGCTTTTGTGAGCTCTTCATACAGTTTATCACCCCTGCCATTTATTGTGTTAAGTCCAGAGAGCAGTGCAGGGACATAACTGTTCATTTTTGTCATCTTGAGATACACAAGCTCTGATTGTGACTTTAATTAACTGACTCAAAGCAAGTTTATTTGAGGTTGCTTGCCAGCTGTCTGTGAGGGTCATTTGGCCACACACAGACAGCTCATGGTAGAGATGGCTGTCTTCTGTGCACAAGTGATTGGTTGGTTGACATACACAGAGTACTGATTTTCCAGAGACCAGAGGAGTTGCACAAGAGGTTTCTAGGCAGGCCTGGTCTCCTCATATCCAGGAGGTCAGGGACCAAAAAGAGAACTCAGTTCCACCTTCAAAAGATGTTTGCAGGGGACAGTCCTAGAAGAAATTCAGTTTTCCCTTTATACATTATGGAGAGGGGTACATGGTGAGGAGGAAGGATGGGAGAAGCCAGGACTTTGTGGAGGTTTCACCATTTGGAGGCACGTGGGGGCTCTTCATGGCCCTGCCTGCCTCTTCAGATCCATCTCCTTTCAACACTTAAATCTGCACAAACTCCTCGCAAAGCCTCGGCCCCTCTTTCTTCCAAGCTTTTGCACATGTCTTTCCTTCTGCCTAGAAGGTGTCTTCTCACCTTCTGGACCTGACCATCTCCCATGTAGTTTTAAGGCATATCTGTATCATTTTGGATCATCAGTGTTATTGCTTCTTTCAACTCACTGGGTAAGAACGTGCACAGAGGCAGGGGCCTCAGAGGCAGGTCTAACTGGGTTTCCACCCTGTCGGCAGCATCTCTAACAATAGCTTATGCCTGTGGGTGAGAAAAACCTTCACTAGGGCGGGGTGAGGGGACTCAGCTGCCGTCACTCATGATCCCTCTCTTTTGTTCCTTCTACACCCAGCCCTGGTTTTTTCTATGTTTATTTTTTATTTAACAGCTTTATTGAAATAGAATTCACATGCCATAGAATTCACCCATTTAAAAGATATGATTCAGTGATTTTTAATATAATCACAGATCTGTGCAACCATCACTACAATGAATTTTAGAACATTGTAGAATTTTTAGAGCATTAGAACATCAGGAAAACCCCATGCACATGAGCAGTCAACACACAGCTAAGTCCATTTGATTCATTATGCAATTGAAACCAAAAAGAAACCCTGTACCATTCATAGTCACCCCCATCCCTCCAACTCCCACCCTCCCAGCCCCTGGCAGTCACTGACCTACTTTACATCCCTATTGATTTGCTTATTCTGGCCATTTCATAGAAATGGAATCATACAGTACGTGTACGGCCTTTTGTGACTGGCTTCTTTCAATTAGTATAATGTTGTTAAGGTTCATCTATGCTGTAGCATATCAGTACTTCATTGCTTTTTATTGCCAAGTAACATACCATCGTATGGATAGATGACATTTTATTTATCCATTCATCCGTTGATGGATGCCAGCCCTGATTCTTAAAGACAGCTCTGAAGTCACCTCCTCCAGGATGGCTTTCCTGGCTCACCTCTGTCGCAGAACTGGGAAAATTTCCTTGCTGGGTCTACTGCTCAAATATGATACTGAAGGGAGGGACATGCTTTTCATTTCTGCATCCCTGCAGCTTGGTGACTGGCCTAGCCTGGGGTTGCCCACATTTAGTTGTCCCTTCTAGGTGAGTTTTGCACATCTTCATGCCATCCTTGTTACCCTTTATGTTGAAAGATCTATAATATAAAGAAAAAGGCAAGAATATTTGTGAAACATCCATGTTGCTTCCTTCCAGATTGCTCGCATAGTGTTAGATTTTCTTCAAGTCACTTCCTTTCTCTTTAGATAGAAAAATAATTTAATAATTTTAGTAACTTATGTTACCTTTGACCATCAATCTTAGCCATGCGCCTTCCTCTCTCTTTCTTCATCATCCATGGGAAACACTATCTTTCTAGTCAGTTTTGTATCTCTTTACAAACCCATATATGTAGTCATGGTAAGTATCAGTATTTTGTGTGTATTTGTTTTCCATAAATGATGCCACAAAATATATATTGTTCTGCCACATTCTTTTCAGTCAGCTGTATGTCTTAACATTTGCTCCATGTTGATATATAGATCTAGTTCATTTTTTCTAACTGCCACTTCCACCTGTGTCTTTTATTTACATAATATTTTCTTTTAATGCACTTCTTACATAAATTAATTTAAGAAGGAAATTTTATGTCAACCCTATAAATGAGAAATGATTATTAATTGCCTTAATGATTCAAGAAAATAAAGAAATGCATGGCTATTAAAATTAGAGTATAAAGTATAAAAAGTTGACCAGAAGGATATTGTTCCCATGGTGACTGCGAGGACAAAGGAAGAGGGGGGAATATAACTAAGGACTGTGATCTAAAGGGACATACATTTATCTGAGACAGTGTCATTATTTAAATGCAAAGCTGATATTTACTTCCTTAAATATTGATATAAAGAAAATTTAAAAATACTTGGCTATTAAAATTAAAACAGCATTCTCCAGTAACTCTTAGTGTCAACGTAAATACCACAGCTGTACAAGGAGCATGCTTTGGGAACTACAGCTGAGTTCACAGTTAAATGACTGACTGAATGCCAGACTGAAAGCAGTAGTGAAATTTCAGCCATCGTGCTGACAAACCCGCGGGGAGCCATGGTGACGGAGGGCTTTCCTCAGGTCCTGCCCACACACAGGCCACGGGCTGCCCCTCAGAGTTGGCCGATGTCGTGCTAACAGTAATGGCAGCTGCCACAGTGTAGCACATACCAGGGGCACACACTGTTCCACACGCTGTACAGGTATTAATTTACTTCTCACAACCACAACAGATGTTCTTATTATCATCCTCACTTTACAAGTAAGGAAACTGAGGCAAAGAGAGGTTGAAGAGATTGCCTAGGGGCACACAGCTAGTGAGTAGAAGAGCTGGATGTGAACTTGGACAGGCTGACTTCGGGCTCTGAGATCCTTCCCTCTGCCCCACTGGGTCTCTCTCTCAGCTGAGGGGCTGCACTGAGCCCTCCGGGGCTGACCCTATGTCACAGGCCTCAGAGCTGGCTGGGAGGGGCGCCGGCAATCTGTGTCTGAGCTCACTGAAGCCATAGCCCTGCAGCTGCCTCAGTTAGCATCCTTGTTAGCGTCCACTCCTCACTCCCATCCCCACCCCGTGGGAAAGGCCAGACTCAAGCCCTGCCTGTGTCTCCCGCTCACCCAGACTCTCACCTCCTGGTCTCTAGCCCCACCTGTTTCTCTGTCGGTGTTTCCTCCCAGTTTGACAATCTGTGCTTTGCTAGCTGGCACTGGTGAGCCCACACCCTATTGGTCCTTGCACCCTGGGCCCCATCACTGGGGGAGGCACCCGCAGGCTGGAACTGGAGTCGGAGCCAGAGAAACAGTCAAAGGGACCCAGCAGCACGGGGAATGGGGAGCTGACTCTGACAGAAGCATGGAAGGTGTTTCCACTGAGCACGCTGTGACCAGCAGGGCCTGCAGAGCGCCAGCCCCAATGAGGAATAAGCGCCTTCAACTCTCACCAGCTCTGCGTGGCCTTTGATGACTTCTCAGATGACTTCTTTATCTTCCCGAAGGCTGTTGCCAAGGAAATCCTGGAATTCAACAGTAAACTCAAGAAAACCATTTTTTAAGGCAGGTTTTTAGACCCCAGGTGCATAAAATCAATATGTGATAAACAGTTTTAGCCTCTCTTCTTAAACCACTAATTATAATCTCTAGATTAGAAATATTATTTCCAGAATGAGAGAACTGAACCAGCTGTTTATTAAATGCTTATTAAGGGCCACCCACTTTACCTTTGCGGTCTTATTTCATCTTCTCAGCCTCTCTGAGGGGGGCTATTATCTCCCTTCAGGGAAGGACACTGAGTGTGGGGAGACTGAGGAGTCCGGGGTATGGAGTCCAAAGGGGCCAGAGCTGGGCCGTGGTCTGTCTGCCTCCAGAGCTTCCTGTTGACTACATCACTTTGAGAGAAACATGGTGGGGTCCCATCGGCTGGACAGGACCATAAGCAGGTCACAGGAAGGAAAGGCAGACTGTACCTCAGCACAAAACTTCAAGACAGTGGTGACCCCAGGGACCCCCCTGAAAGGTGACCCTGCTCCAGCCGCCTCACATGGCATTCTCCAGTCTTAATCACTTTTAGCTGTGCTTCCATCACCTCCTAAAGCTATATTCTGTACCTAAGCTTGTACTGAGTCTGTCAGAGTGGAAGGAGGATGAAGGCAGAATGAAGACAGCAGCATTATTATTTCTCAATGAAAGGTAGTGGGGCATAGTGGGAAGGAACATGGGCAGAGGAAGCAAACAGATATGGGGACTACGACTGGGCTTTGGTTATGGGTCTGCAGTCAGGCAGTCTGCCCAGTGCCGGCCCCTTTTATCTTCAGCAGAAGCACAGGAGGCTGTTATTCCTCCACCGCCCTAGTCTGTCCTCTGGCCCCTGAGGCTGGCTGTGTAGACTGCTTCAGCTGAGCTCCTTGCCCTCTTGCTTCTGGCTGAGTTTGACTAAAGGGAGAGCCCTCGGTTAGGCTCCAGAGGAAGGTTACTCTTAACTAATCCAGGCCTCAGGGTCCCCATAGGTACAATGAGTCTAATAATACCAGACTTTTATATCAGATTTTGGTAAATCTCAGTTTTGATGATTAAATTAGAGCATCTGTATGAATTGTTAGCACAGTGCCTGGCACCCAGTAAACTCTCAGCCTGCCCTTATTATTTTCTCGACCTTATGCACTCTGACCTTGGATGAGACAATGAAGCTCTGAGTCTCTCACTGTGAGCAGATGCTAACATCTCACCAGGCCTGCTGTGTCGGCCAAGTACACAGAAGCTCACCACAAAGGATTAACTGAGGAGGGTTTTGGGAGAAGGAACTATTTACTAGATAGAACCTATAAAACTGCAAGTAATTTGGCCTTTATTGACCTACAAACACAGCAGTTTCACATGGCTCAAAAGTTTGGGCACTGTTGAAGAGACACCAATAAGGGACAGTGAGAAACCAGGGCTAGCAACATGGAAGCCATTAGTACCCAAGCCAAAGGCAAAGGGGCCAGAGTGGTTACCAGGAGCAGTTCCTGAGCCCTGGTGAGAGCTGGGCACAGGGAGGAGAGGCCACCCGCGGGAGCGGTGGCCCTCTGCAGAAGAGCAGGGTACCCACTGGGACCAGTGGTGAGGGGCAAAGGAACCATTATCCCAGCCCTCACTCCCCCTGCTGTTAGGGTTTCTCCCGGTGCTTCCCATTGGCCAGACCCAGGCAGACAAGAGAGAAGAGAGCTTGGATAAAGCAGCTCGTAGATGTCAGCCTCCCGCACCCAGAAGGGAGGTGGGGGGTGATCTGGAGGTGCAGGAGGGGAGTCACCAGCTCCCATGCTTGCAGCTCAGCTGAGATGTTCTGAGGGCTTGGCACTGGGCCTGCTTCCTCATCGTCATCATTGTTGTTACTGTCAGTGGTTTGAAGGCCAAACGGGTCAGGAGGGTGGGTAGGGTGCAGGGAAGTGGGGAGAAGGATGCAAAGGTTCAACAACATCAAAAAAAGAAACGTAAAATGACAAAAGCCCACTCAGAGGGCAACTTCGGAGGCCGTCCTGGATTCCACACACCTCTAGAGTTCCCTGGCTCAGACCTGGAGCTGGCATACCCACACCCTGTCCCCTGCCCTCCCTCTGACCCCCTTCAGAATCAAGGGAACAGAAAATACAGCCTCCGATGCCTGTTGAAAGCCTAGGCCAGGCTGAGTGGCTTCAAGGTCTTTGGGAGAACTGGGGTTTTAAGTGGCAAATGGCTCCAGGGAGAGGCTGCCAGGAATCGCCATCAATCTTGTGGCATGTGCAATTTGCACAAGTTTGCAGACCTTCAGGACTTTTTCTGACGAATGAAAAACAATCGGACTTGGATGACATATCACAGACTTTTATGAAGCCCCATTAAAATCAAAGTTGAAAACCCTGACTGCCTGTAGTCAGTTCTTGATCCATCCTTGGCATGGCCTCTGTGCATCTTCCTACACAGCTTTCTTGTCATTTATCCATACCCCACCTGCATGCTTGCTGGGCCCTGCCCGACAGGGGGAGGAGCCATAGGGCATCTGCCGGCTGCCAGGGGCCATGAGGAGGGCTCGTTCATGCTCACCTTTCTCCATCTGTGGACTTCGTCTGGACTCTCCTCTCCCTGTGAGGACTGTGAGTGGACATCTCCAGAGAGTGGTGCGGCTCATCCTGGCTGCAGCTGGAGTCCCCAGGAAAGCTTCCAGAAAGTGCTGAGGCCTGCATTTCCCCCCATTGACATAAGAGATGATGATGGCATTGGCCTGGAGGGTGGCCAGGGTCCTGGGGCTGCTGTAGAGACTCTCTAGGCAGCTCTGGTGTGCACCCATTGCATGAAGGGCACTGCCGACAAGCAGGGGTGCCCTTGAGCTGCATCAGAGTCCCCAGGAGGGCTTGAAAGTAGGCAGCTGGACCCTGCTCCTGGAGTTGCTGGTTCAGTAGGTCTGGGGCGGGGGCTGGGCATCTGATTCGTGTTCTCCATTCCCAGGCAGTGCGGATGCTCTCCGGGGCCCACCCTCCAGGACGGACTGCTGCTGTGGTGGAAACTGAGGCTCAGAGACTTTAGATGACTGGCTTGAGGTCAGACACCCCTCAGTGGATGGAGAATTGAAGTTGGTTTATCCCTGTCCTTGCCAGGTTGAGTCTGAACAGAGGGCCTATATTTTCTTCAGATATTTCTGGTATCATATTAGCACAGGGTCCAAACCTGCTCCCCACCCCATTCTAGATTTATTCTCATAGACCTGTGTTTATTAGATTTGCCAGATTATAAGAATCCCTCGGGGGGAGAGGAGCATTTGTTTAAAATATTTATTCCTAGCCAGCTCTATCTCCTACCATCAGAATGTGGGTTGGAAACATCCCCTTAAGCAGCATGGGCCTCCCTGAGCTTCTCTTTTGAAGTGTGGCCTTTCTTTCTCCCGCTGGAAATCCCTTGGCTTGGGCTCTGGAGTTCCAAGCACAGCTTGTCAATTCATGAGCTGTGTGGCTTTGGACATGTTACTTAAGTTCTCTGACCTCATTTTTCTTCTCTGATAGCCCCAGTTCTACAAGTAGTGACTGGGGAGGATTAAATAGCAAACCTTGGGTGTGGGCACAGCACATTGTTTCACCCTCCACTGTGCAGGGCAGAAGCGGATCGTATGGTAGGGACAGACAAAGCTGCCATCGAGGAAGCAGAGCCACCCATGGGCCTGCAGGGGTGGCACAGACCCCTCCGATGGGTGGGGATGGCAGTCAGGAGCCCAGTGCATGCCCTTGGTCTCCCTGTCCCTCCTGGGTGCAGGG
This sequence comes from Smutsia gigantea, assembly GCA_032199065.1. Taxonomy (NCBI): domain Eukaryota; kingdom Metazoa; phylum Chordata; class Mammalia; order Pholidota; family Manidae; genus Smutsia; species Smutsia gigantea. Next base: position 118,239 of record JAVSCE010013479.1, read on the forward strand.
AGGACACGGGGCTGGGTCATCAGCTGCCCCCCTCCCAGGAGGCCAGCCCTCACAGCCGGCAGCCGCGTTGTGCCCCTGCCAGCCTCTGGGCTCTGGACGGGAGGTAGTTTCATGCCCCTGGCTCTCTGCTCCCTGGTGATGGATGTGTGTAAATGACCTTGGCCCCTCCAGCCACCACCAGCACATGAGGATGTAATTGTATTTGTATACACGGTAAATTTTATTAGAGGAAAGCAATCTAGTTCCAATTCTGGTTTCCTGGAGTTATTGGATTGTATCTGAGGGTAAACTCAATGGTCAGCTGGGTGGGGACAGAGGTCAGAGCCGCTGTAACTCTCACTAGCTTTCACTGGGTGTGATAAACAGAAGTATGTGACAAGTCCCAAGAGTGCCAGACACCTCCAGCATAGGGAGCCTTAAGGAAGGGACATGTGCAGAGGCTAGTGCAGCGGCTCACAACAGGAGCTCAACAGAGGGGAGTCCAGATTGGTCTTTCATGTTTGACTCTCTGCCCTCTGTCCTCCCTACCTGCCATATCCCTCCTCTCCTTCTTCCTGTCCTCCTTCCATGGTTCTGCTTCCTTTCCTGTCCTGAGCTGTGAGGCTTTGGGGAAATCACTAGTTCACTTTGCATGAGCCTCAGTGTCTATGTCTGTGAAATGGAATCAATAATACTCATGTTAGGGGGCTCTTGCTGGGATGGACCACGGTTGTTACTGTAGAGTGCTTGGCACATAGTCAGGACTCACTCAGTTCATGTGAGGAACCTTTCCTACATTGAAACCCACCTGGGGTGATTGAATACCTTGTCTGTACACACACATCTACTAATTGCCTACCCCGAGCGAGGCTTGGGCCTGACCCTGGTGGGTCACCACAGTCAGTCCTCAGGCAGCTGCAGTCTGGCTGGGAGTCCCAGCACACAGACATTTCTCTCTCCCAGGAAAAGCCGAGAGTGACCACAGACAAGAGGCTGATGGTGACCAACAGTATCACAGAGCTCGTGCGAGGGACGGTCCTCAGGGACCCAGGGTCCGGGAGGGCTTCTTGGAGGAGGTGAGGGTGAGCTGGACCTTTAAAACACACTAGATTTGGGGAGGGTGAACAGAGCAGGGAGGCCAGGCATTTATCTAGTGCTGTCCCTACACAAAAACCTCACACTGTCATTTTAGTTCTTACCTGAACCCAAGAAATAGGCCTGCTCTTCCCTCCGTGGCAGATGCTTTGTCCATGAAGAACACACACACACACACACACACACACACACTCACACACACACACCTTCAGTGCAGAATATCACAATGGTAAGGAAAAGGGAATGTGTAAATACAAGACCACGTGGCCAGGAACTGGTGGGAATGACTTTCAAACCTACATTGGTCTGACCCTACAGACGTGGCTATACCCACTTCTTATACCACTTATCACCTGTTGCCCATGGTCTCTGCCAGAGGCCGCCCTTACCTGGTAGCCAGGCAAGAAGACAACGCCCCACCTGCTGACTAACAGAGCGCAGGTGGGCCGGGCTGTGGAGAGCCGGCACACAATAGTCTGCACTGTGTGTGTGTGTTTTCTTCATGGAAAAATTTATTAGCAAGGTCAAGTCACTGAGCACTCCCCCATGCAACTAAGTGGTTGTTGAATACTGTTAACTCCTTTTTGGGGTGATTGGGGTGGGGAAGAGGAGGAGGGCATTTAGGAAGAAAACTTAAAGCGGATGTCATCAGAGGCATGATCCCCCAGCGACAAAGGCAGCCCCCCTCACATGGACTAGTTCAACCCAAAGTTGATTTCCACCCAACTTCTCAGAAACACAGCTATTTTTAGAACACACCTGAGAAATGCCTGTGGGTTTATGTACTATTGTTTCTGAACTTGGCAGATAAATTGGCCTTGCTTTTGTTGAAGGTTTTCTGTTTTATTAATGTCGGGTTTCCCTTCTAGCTAGGAAGGTAGCTCAGTGATGTGTAAAACCTCCATTTTCATTTTTTTTTCTCAGAATTTCATTCCAGTTCATCACCTGCTGCTTCCTATCTAAGGCCTCCCAGAGATGGATGGCAGTGTCCAGAAACCATTTTCTTATTCCTCTTATCTTGTTTGCTTAAACCCTGGCTTGGAGGTGCCTACCTCTCCCTTAAGTAGGTCCTGGATTTTCACCTGATTCGGAGCCACCATCCCACAGTAAACAAGTTCGGTGCTCTTCCCAGAATGCAGCATTGAAGCAGGTCTTTCAATGTAGAAAAAGATGTTTTCTTGGGAAAAAGCTTGGTGGAGGAAAAAGAGCTTAGATTCCAGAATCACATCGCTGTGTTTAAATCCCAGCTTTGCCACTTACTGACAGTGGGACCCCGGACAGGTCAACCAACTCCTTAAGCCTTGATTTCTATATATGCTGTGAGGGTCTGAAAATGCTCACCTTCAGGACTGTGGTGGAGAGGAAAAGGGAGATCAAATCAGAGCATCCAGCACCACACCTAGCATGTAGTAGATGCTTAGTGAATGACTCGTTTTTTCTTCAATCTCCTTGAAAAAGAAAACCAAATGTGCTCTGGAATAGCGCTAAGGGTGGTGACGTGTAGGAGGAAGTGTCTCATTTGCAGCGCCTAGTTAATCATTACCCCTGTCTGCTCAGTATCTGGAGCTGTCCTTGGCACAAGAAGGTATAAAAGAAGGAAGCAGTATCCCTGCTAAGTAGGGATGTAAGGTGAGTGTAAGCAGAAGGGCTGGGACGCCCCTGCTGCGGCCCCGTCAGGGACAGGTGCCCACAGTGGCACTTGCCATTGATATAAAGAGGCCTGGGGAGAGGCTGAACTTGAACTATGGCCCTGAGCTAAATTTGGATGGGAAGGGGACATCTAGAATGGAGGGGGCATTTTGGGAAGAAAGATAACTTGTATACCAAAGAGGCCAGGCCTCCCTGGGGAAGTCATGTCAGCATGGTGGAAATGTAATGAATGAACATTGGAGTGAGTGACTGGAGTGAGCCATGTGGATTCTTGGGTTAGAAACTGTCATAACATTCAGGGTTACAGCCTTAGCATCTAGCACAGTGCCTGGTACACAGGAGGTGCTCAAGAAATAGTTGCTGAGTTGTCATATTGGGTGACCAAGACTCAGCTTGAACATGACCTTCAACAGGAAGCCTTCCCTGACACTCTTGCCAGCATCCTGCCCTGGGTTGGGTGACCCCTCTCTGTGCCTACATGGCCCCAGGTGCATCTCTGTGTCAAAGCCCTTGCTGCAGTGGGTTGGTCTTGTCTGTTTCTGGTCTGTCACTCCCACTGGACTCCAGCCTTCCTGAGGACAGGACTATGCTCTGTATCTCAGTCTGGTTTATGGAACACATGGGTTGAATCAATGCCCACAGACATGGGTTGGAAGATTAGGGAGCAGCTCTAGGATGGGAACTGAGAAAAGTGGCTGTTTGCAAACCTCAGAGGACCTTAAGGGCTACAATTTGGACTATTTCATTGCAATGTAATTATGGGCAGCTACAGCTATGGACCTAAACCCAAATAAGTCAAGAATAGGTTATATTTGGAGAAATTCAGGCTACTGAGTAACAAATTATTTCAAAAAAATGTGAACTACTTTGTATCATTGAACAGTGCTGGGTTTTTAGAACAGTGCCTCGGAAGTTGTTTAGAGAAATGCTCTCATTTTATGGGCATTGAAAGCATGCCATTAATGCCCTAGATCACTTGGCTTTAACTCAGAGGACATGGAGGGGCCCAGGATCCTGACCTTTAAATCCTCCTTGCCAGAGAGCCCTCGCCTCAGGCCAGAGTGTCCTCCTGGAACCAGGGATTTCTCATGCCCTCCCCACTCTGCAGTTTCCACAGCGACCTCCCCAGGACCCAGCAGCCTGCTGCTTTCCATTCCAGGAGCTTGCATTACCTCTTGTAATCCTTATGATGCTTGAGGCAGGTGTCATTAACCCCATTTCACAAACAAAGAAATCAAGGCCCAGAGCAATTACACAGACCATCCCAGGTCACACAGCTCTGACCGGCAGAGCTGAGGTTTTAACCTAGTGCTTCTGACTCCCGAGTTAATGCCATTCTTGTGATGCCATGTCGAAAAGATGTGCTGAAAGCAGGACAGATGCAGCAGCCTTCGGAGCATTTGTTACAGCAGATGATTCATGGTCAGGCAGGTCAAGCTGCAAAGAAATGGACGCTTTTCATGGCCGTCTCTCCGCCCTGCCCGGCATTCCTGACAGTAGCGATGTCTTTTCTTCCTAGAGTCCTTTGGTCACTGATGCCATCAAACTGAATTCCTTAGCATGGAAATGTTATGTCCTAGGAATTGATTTTCCTGCATAATATTTCTAGAAAAGTTAATCACCTCATTAGTCATGTTTACATTCTGTTTTAATTGCATCCTCGAGAGCAAATGTATTCATTTTTCTCCTATGTTATAGTTCTCACTGTAACAACCTCTTAACAAAGCAGAGAGAAGATCAGAGCACATGAAGAGTATTCCTCGCTTTCTTAAAATACGCAACTTCCAAAAATGTAGGGCCCAATTATCGCTGTGGCTATAAGCTAATTATCAGATACAAAATATGGATCACAACTAATTTCAGCATCTGACCTTATTTTGAAGTCATAGATTCCTGTAAACTAGGTTACCATTACTAGTGAAATAGAGATTTAAGTAGGAATTTCAGAACTGCAGTAACGAGTGGGTATGAAATGTTTGTATTTCTAACAAATGGCAAAGGCAAGAGATAATTTTTCTAGGCTTGTGTCTGGTGAAATTTTCCAGAAGTCCACCTTCTGCAAGGCCTTATTAGTGGGACACAGACAATAAAAAGTCCATTTCATTAGCATTCAAGAATCTTCCATTTTTTCAGAAACTGAACAATGTATACCTGCTGTCCGCAGAGCTCTATGCTTGGTGATATGAGATCATGAGACAATAAGCCAGTGTCCCTGCCTTCAAGGGGTCCAACCAGGTAGGTGGAAATGCGATGTGGTCCCAAATTCCAGGCATGTGAGCACTGAAATCCCATGTAGGTGGCTGCAGGTGAAAACATCGAGGGAAGGTTCTTGTCTGGCCTGGTAACATAGGAACCAGGGTTTTAATGGGTTACCAGGATTTCATCAGATGGAAATGAGAACAGAGGAAGCATTATGGATGAATGAAATGGCATGAACAAATGTTGAGAGGTGGATAGGAAGATATATGTTATGTTTAAGGAATTAAGGAAAAGTGCTAAGATTTGTGTATCTGCAGCAGAGGTCTTCATGGTGACACTGTGAGCTGGGGCCAGTCCATAAGGCATGTCCTAACTTTGGGAAGAGCTTGTCCATGTTGACTTTCCTGGGGAGGAGTGGTCTATGGCTTTTGTTGGCTTCTCAAAAAGCCAGTGATTCCATTAAAACTTTAGACCTACTGGCCTACAGGACAGCTTTTGTGAATTGAACATTGGTGAACAGAGGGAGAAATGCAGAAATGTATATTAGGAGAGACTGTGCGGGCCTTGAAAGTCAGGGCTATACACATAGACATTATCTGGGACTCAGCTGGGGTGGGGCACAGGATGGAGAGGAGGGGAGAGAGTCTGTTGGGGAGCCAGGCAGAGGCTGGAGGAGGCACGGAGGCCAGAGGGAGGCTGCTGTGCTTCCAGGAAGATGGGACAAGGGCCAGGGGTGAGATACCCAAAAGGAGAGCAGGAGAAGACAGGAGAAGCTGTGGAGGAAATGCTGAAAGGGTTTGGTGTCCGAGTAAAGCAGGCGAAGATATGTGATAGCAGGGAGTGACGGTTCAGAGTGTATTCTTGTGCCAGATGCCTGGTCCAAACCCAGCTCCACTGCTTCCTGCCTGTGCAGCCTGGAGCAACTTCCCTAGCCTCCCTTGCCTCAGTGTTCTTAGCTGTAATAGTAACTTCTTTCTTAGAGTTTTGTAGGGGAGGAGAAAGCGGGCAGAGATGCACCAGTACCTGGAACAGCCCATGCTAGGTGCTCCGGGCATATCTGCTCTTCCTTTCAGAAGGGGGAGCTCCACGAGGGCAGGGGTGAGCACGCCGCTCTTTTCCCAGGGCCTGGAACTGTGCTTAGAACACAAAGGGGGCGCCGTACGTGTGTGTTCAGTACTGATGGATGACTCAAGGTGCCGTGGCAGGAGCTGGGTGCAGGCGTGCTGGGTGGAGGTGTGTGCTCATGAACAGGGGACCAGTGAGAGCTACATGGGGACCCATGGGTCCCAAGAGGACCACAAGACCCCATCCAGGCCACCTCCTCCACCTATGTGTCCAGCCAGCCCTTCAACACTCGCTATCTTGTGCAATCTGCATGGTGGTCACCATTGAGCATGGCAGGTTGGATATAATTATCCCGTTTTCAGGCGAGAGACTGACTATCTTAAAGATATTTGCTTGGAAGGAGCTGAGGTGGACTTGCTCCATGGCCCTGTCTTCTCCTTCCCCATCCCACGCTGCTTCCCTGTATCCTCAACCTGATTTCTCAAACTTCAATGGAAGCCATTAGTTCACTAAGCAAAATGTCCAAAGACAGTATTTTGAACAACGGAAGTTTGGGATGCTTAGTAATGTAGCTCATTCAGTATGTGAATAGTTTTGCTTAATGTGAGGTTAAGAATAACATCTCAGACAGTTTTCAGGAGGAACTGGCCTCATACCCTACCCCTGCCACTGCCCAGCAACGTGGCCTTTGAAAGACCACTTCATCTCTCTGAGCCTAGCTTCCTCATCTGAAAAATGAGGATCATGAGACCCTTTTGTGGGCTGTTAGGACAATTAAGTAACATGCTTATAAATAACCCAGCAAGAATTTTGGTATAAAGGAAGAGTTCGATAAAAGGCTGTTAACATTCACTCTTGTATTATTATGCCTTATTAGTGTCGACTGCCTGGCTCCAGGAGATAATATTGGTACTGTGGTGGGAGCTGAAAGACTAGTCCTCGGTATATATAGTCCACCAGAATAAAGGTGAATGTGAGGGCCAGGGGTGATGTCACTGGGGAAGGGGTGTGTGAGGATGGAGGAGTGAGGGTCAGGGAGGAAGCCCTCCCATCACTATAACCAAGGTTGTCCCCACTGCTAACTTGAAAAGTTGACAAGAAGCCACCTTGATCCAACCCCTGAAGTCCTCTTAGGAATGAACTTCACCAGATCAAGGGCAGCCTCAGTTTTCCCAGACATTTGGAAGCCCTGGATCTCAGGGGGCTCAGCTCTGCCGCTCCATGGGTGTGTGGGTGAGCTGAGCTTTGCAGTGCAGGGCCAGATGGGGTGACTGATGGACTAGGGCCTAATGCCTGCCTGGCCCAGAGGAGGTGTTTTGCATCTGGCTGTTAGGGCAGACGGGTCAGTGTCTGATGGGATGCCCTATGCAGGATCTGGAGTAACAAGGCCTGTGGTTCACCTGGGTAACTGGTATTGACCAATGTTGGGCAACACAGGGAAACATTTGGGCTTCACAGACATAAATACTGAGTTCTGGATCTTAGTTCCATGGGTGTGCCATTCCTCTCATTCATTTGACATTTTCTGAGCATCTCTTAGGGCAAAGTCCATGCCAAGCAAAAGAAACTTGGAAAAGGATGAGTTGCGATCCCTGCCCCCAGTGAATTTCCAACCTGGAGAGGGAGACAGAGGAGTAATCAGACCATGGCTCGACACTGGATCTGTGCTCTGGTGAAGGGAAGCCCTGTGTTTGGGTGAACAGGAGACACTTCTTACTCAGCCCGAGGGCTAGGAAGCAAGATTCCCCAAGGCTCTTCCCCAGAGACTCTATATAACCTTCTCACTTCACACGGAAATAGTAATGTTGATCATTTTCTCATTATGAGCTTTCCTGGATCAAATTCTATTTTGTAAGCAAAGTGGTAGGTAAACCTTTAAAGGAGAGGAATTAAAGCAGGCAGGTAAATGCATGAGAATAGACAGTTTTCTTTATCTGAAACATGAGTCAGTTGCCGACATAGGTACATGAATCCACTCAGCCCCATGCTCTATAGCGATAGCTCAGTGAAGCAGCCCGCCACCGCAGATTCAATTTGCCCATCCCCTAGCTGATATTCCTGACTTTCCAGGTAAAAGATCTCTCCATATTTCCATGGGGGATTCCGCAGTTCTAGACCCTGCACAGGAACATGGCTTATACTTTCCTCTACGAGCCCAGCTTCTCTCCAGGTCTGTGGCAGGGTTTATCCTAGAACTGGAGGTGGGAAGTCCCCTGCACCACTCTTTCGGGCTGGACCCCTTCCCAGAGTATTCTCTCCACTTTTGCTCTCCTGTCAGAACTGCTGCCAGGCTGAAAGGCTAGAAGAAAGTCTACCTCTCCAAGAAATCCAGACTGGTGTAGCTTTCTGGGACATGACGCAGTTACATTCTGCACCAGGCAGAGGGAAAGTCCTGATGGGGCCATGCTGTTTCTAGCCACCGAGCCTTCACCTGTGCTGTGTTCTCAGCCTGGAACTGTTTTGCCCCTGTACCTTTAAGATCCAGCAAAAGGCCCTGAAACTTGTGCTCACTTTTCCTAACAATGATCATACAGTATTTTAAATGGTTGTTTATACAGCAGCCTCCCTTATAGACAGAGGGCTCATCATCGTTATTATTAAACAGTGGTGTGGAGAAGGAATTCCAAATGATGGCTCAGCCTGAGAGAAACTCCAGGCTTTCAGGGAAGGCCAGGAAAGAGGTGAACGTGTGCTAGGCACCCAGTTTGCAAAAGGTCAGGTGCAATGATGTCTGTCCCCCTAAACATGCGAGCATCCTCCTCTGAGAAGCACTTCCTCTCTGGTTCCAAGTTCTTGATCTCAGCAAGTCTCAGGTATCAGCGGAAAAAGCCATCCTCCGAGTTGAGGGCTGCCTGTTCTACAGGCAAGCATGCCACCCCTGTGAGATATATTATGGGATTATATTATCTCCCTAAACTGCTCGAGTACAATTATAAAGAATACACACACGTGATGAGGGTTTTAACTGTAAAGACAAATCAAGCCCTATACCCTCTTGTGCGGCCACTGAAGGATCATTTAATCTATTACTTGGTTCCATGTGAGAAGACTTCAGGAAAACAAATAGTAAATATTTGTAACTGCTGCTCTGAGGGCCTTCTTGGCTGAGCAGGCAGGTCTGCAGACTGTGCAGGCTGGCTTTCCACTTTCCCTCACTGCCCTGCCCCCCCCCCCCCCCGCCCACCACACGCATACCTGGACTGCATGCCTGCTCCCACAGGTGTCCCAAGTCATCTCATGACAGAGCTGTGGGCCCACTACCTGCACCTCCTTGCCTCCGCCCATCCCTCTCTGTAAGATCATCAGATGCCAGTAGGGCTGGCAGTCTGGGTTCTGGTCCCACTTCTGCCATGGGTGATCACTTCTCTCTATTTCCTCATCTATGACTAGGGATCTTAAACATGTTTTCGTACCATGGACTAGTGAAGCATATTAACTCCTTCTCAGAATGATGTTTTTTAATCAGTTAAATAAAATATATTGGACTATAAAGTAAACTCATTATATTGAAATAGTTACCAATATTTGTAAATTATGGTATTGGAATACGTACACTTATTTATTAACACATTATGTGACAAATTCTAGTTGTGGGTATAATACGTGTCCTAATTCTGAAGTAGTGATGAAGTTTTTGAGATATTTTGAGATATGTATGGTAACATGTCTCACAAACCCCTGTTATTTCTATAGGGCACAATTCAGGACTGCTGTGGTCTGCTACCTACATGTGTAACAAAGGAAATCCTAAGATGCTGAGGGATTAGTGAGGATAAAGGTGAAACTGTTTCTTATCCAAATTTAGGCACTCCTGAATTCCCCCTATGAATTCTAGTAGTGAACTCCTGAACTAGATGGTCTCTGGGCTCTTCCAGCCCTGGCACTTCACTGGTGTCTGACTCTGCAAGAGGTAGGCTACCATCTCCGAGCTTGAGCCCCAAACTAAAGGGAGAAGGTAGTAAAGGAACCTCCTTAACCCCATGTTAATTGAGCACCTGCCATGTGCTGGGCACTGTCCTAACCCTTTCATGTGCACTATAGTCCACAGGGCTGGGTAAAGTCACCCCTCATCTTAGGGAATAAGAGGTGTTTAGGAAAGAAATGGTGGGAATAAATCATTTAAAAGTTAAATACGTAAATAGAGGGTTAAAACCCTGGCAGAACTCTGAGGATCTATACTTAAACGTTTCCTCCAGAAGCCTAATCTGAAAAAGGAATGTCTAAATCACCACCATGTTCTCCTACAATATCTTGTCACCCTTTTGTAGAAAGTGCCATCCTGTACCGTCAACCCTGACCTGGGGAATAAGTTCCTTAGTCTTTCTGAGCCTTGGTTTCTTTATCTGTGAAGGAGGTTAATAACCACTTCATAGGATTAAGTAACACAATCATGGAGTGATACATCCGGCGTAGGGTGGACACTGCCCTGTCTGGACAAGTCTAGCCATGACCTCTGGGTGCTGTTCTTGCATCTGGGATGCTTGTGAGCAAAGACCTCCCAGGGCCTTTTCTCTTGCTGCTCTGGACTTGATCCAGAAGGTGGAGCACTAACCACTTGCCGCCTTTCCCGCTGCCCAGGGATCAAGTGTGAAGAGGGGCAGAGCGCTGTAGGGGGCGGGGCGTCCTCTCAGCAAGACTGGGGGGGGGCGGAGGGGAGGGGCGGTTGCACTGTGTGCCCTGTTGTCGTCCTTGCCTCTAGTTGCTGAATCCCTTCACTTCCCTCCCAGCCCTAAAAAAAGGTCACTGACAGTTGTGCATTCTCTTTTGCTGAATCAGAATCTCGGGGAGCATCTACTTATGCAGAAAGTTTCGATTCTCATTTCTCCCTTTCTGGTTTCACTGGCAATTATCTCGGAAGCTTTAGGCCAGTTGCCTGACCTCACCATGCTTCAGTTTCCTCCTCTGAAAAGCGGAGGAAGAATGTCTTTCCTGCCAGTGGGGAATCATGTTGTAGCATTTATAACGGAATCAAAGCAAAACAAACCCTAATCCCATGGAAAGAAAAAAATGCTTTCTTAAATGACTGTTGGGTACAAATGAATCAAAACCACAATTACAACTATTAATAGAGCAACATTATATGCCAGAACTTATGGAATATGACCAAAGCTGTACTTAGAAGCAAATCCATAACCTTAAATGCTTCATAATCAATGAGAAAGAATGAAACTAAATAAAACATTCAACACAAGAAGTTAAAAAAAAGAGAAATCTGAGTAAATTAGGAAGCAATAAGCCATAAATATGGCAGAAATCAATGTATTAGAAAATAGAAAAACATTTAGAACTTATGAGTGAATCTAAAAGCTGATTCTTTGAAGAAAACAATAAAATTGACATACTCTTCCTAGATATAATCAAGAAAATAATAGAGAAAGCACAGTAACACAAGATTAAAGATGAGAAAGGGAATATAATCATGGATATGGAATAGATTAAATCAAACTGCAAGAGGATAATACATAAAGTTCTAAACTAAGCTATTGGGAAGTCTCTGAAATGTACAGCATTCTGAGAAAATGTATATTCTCAGATTTGACTCAAAAAGTTAACTTGGCTAATAGGGAGAAACTTTAAATGTGGTTTAGTGAATTATCAAAAAGTAAAAATAGAGTTTCAGAAACCTAGTCAGGGTTTTACTGGAGCAGGTGAGTGGATGAGTCAAGACAATGAGCAGACAAGGTCAAAGGCAGAGGGAGTTCAGAGTGAAGTCAGGAGTCAGGGCCAAGGGCAGGTGTGTGGGATGTGAGGGCAGGTGAGCAGAGTCTAGGGCAGACTGGACCTCCAAACCAAGCCACAGAGTCCTCCTTCTGAGACTCAGGTCTGGCCACCTGGGCCCTGCCTTTATCTGCATGGTCATCTGGGGAGATAGCTCCTTATAACCTACTTATCTGAGTTTTGTGACTGTCAATGGGAATGGGTTATGGAAAGCTTGAGCACTTGTATAAATTCAATTTCACAGTAACTTGAGGTTAAGAGCTACTCTTGTCCTGGTTAAGAAAGATGATTTCTTTAAAGCTATTGTGTTGATAACTGCAAGACTTCAAGTGCTTCCTACGGGCTTGAATGTATTATCCTGAGAAGGGATGCCAAGATGGCTGGGCAGAGGGAAATACCCGGGGAGCAGATCTGCTTGCTTCTCTTTCCAGCCTTAACTGGCCTCCCAGACTCTCTACACAGCCGTTCTGGAGCCAGGAGGTCAGAAGATGTTGGGATTTTAAAGGCCCAATCCTCAGGGACTGTTAAATGCGTCATGCTTTGCTTCGTTCATTTAAAGGACTGTGTTGGCAAATACAGCCTTGGGAGTGAGGGGCACCAGTCTCAGTGAGTGATAAAATGCTTAGTGGGAATAGATCTTAATTGGCTACTTTTACTCTCCTGTGGAAGGATGAATCTTATGTAATCTGCTCAACAATGATGGTCATCAAGTTCTGATGATCTGCCATCCGTTTTACATTCACTACCCCATATAATGCTCACTGTCACCAGGATATGCAGATATTATTATCCCCATTCCATAGAATGGGCAATTGAAGAAATTAAATGACTTGCCCATGGTCTTTCAGCTAGAAAGTTGCAGAGATGAAATTTACAGCTTGATCCTAAGGTCCTTGATTTTTTCAGGTAAGCACAAGCCCAGTAAGAATATTTTCTGAAATCTTCCATCCGGTTTCCCTGGGGTCTGTCTGGGAGCCCACCACAGCCTGCCCAGCTTCAGGGACAGATGTGGGCAGGAGAAGCAGTCTCCCACTTTCCATTTGCATACGGAAGCTATCCCACCTCTGTCCTGTTGTGTTTCCAAGGCTTTCTGTCCAGTCTTTGATGCCTGGAATTCTTTTTGCAGGCACCAAACTTTTGTTCTACAAGGAGAGAAAAGGCCAAGGGAGGAAATGACCTTGTGAAGGAAGACAAATGGCTTTACATTAACATAAAAGTGTGACTGATTTCTAGGAGATGCTCTCCTGGAGGAACGTTTAGACAGGAACGTGATTAGGACTGAAGGCACAACACATTTTATGCAGGAATATTTCTGTCAGAAAGGGATAGGCACAAACTGAAGCTGGTGGTTGTCAAGACAGACTTATCCCACTTTACAGCTTTGCCACCTTGGGGGAAAAAACCCTGTCCTTAGGCTCCTGGTATCTTAAACCAAAGGCATGATAATTTGTTGGCTTATGTTCATCTATGATCATTACAAACTCCAGATCCCCTTCTAATGCATTCCTTCTATTGCTCTTTCCCCACAGACACTCACAGATGCTTAGAAATCAGAAAATGATGGCAGGGACGTAGGCTGGGCTTCGCTGTTCTTCCCCTTCTGTGATGATCACCCTGGGTTAGCTGTCAGTGGCACTCTTACCACGCACTTTTCTGTGTCAAGGAGTTTGATAATTTATCATCGGTGTATTTTAATTAGGGCAGGAGATGCCTGGAGTACATTTCATCAATCTTGAAGGAGGAGAGGTTTGACTCTGACCCTCCCTGTACCCCTCAATCGGTGTGACTCCATGATGGATCGTACAAGGTGATATAGGGTAACGGGAAGGTGTCTCACTAGCTCAAAGACAGACATGCTGGTGTTACCCACGCTTGCTGGGCCTTGGCCTCCCCTCTCTACATCAGGACACGGTGGCCCGCTTGGAGCGCTATTCTGAAGGTCATGTGTGTGAAGCTCCCAGCGCACTGCCAGCCGTGGTTGGGGCTGAACAGCTTTGGGTTCCTAACCTCTCTCAAGATGTGTTTTTAGAACAGTTATAGCTGCTTTTCTCTGCAACTATAAAGTTCTTTCTTGTTCAGCTGTCTAGCTCTATTGATGGGGCAATGCACAGCTTCATCTCCCCTCCTGGGACACCTCGGCCCTTGGGCAGCCCTGCCCACACAGGCCGCATGGGGAAGCACTCCACAAACCTGGCTATCCCTTACTCCCAGACAGCCAGGGCAGGCTGGCGGCTCTCACTCTCCCTGGCCCTGCGGTGAGTATCTTCTTAGATCCCTATATTTGGGTTCCATTGCAGTGCCAATGCCCTTTTACCCACCTTAAGTTAGGGGGTCTCATATGTAGGGCAGGGGAATGGATGGTGATCTTGAGATTGTGGTGAAAGCTGTAGACTTGCTTCCCGGGAAAATATATCTCACAAATGTCAGTACAATTTCAGAGAATATCTAGGTCCCATGGGATTTCTTCCTCAATCCCAGAAAAGTCTATAGATCTGGTTATAAGCCTTGCATTAAACTAGTGAGTTGAACTAATGGGTTGAACAGAAGTCAATGTGAACAGTTTCATAGGCAGTAATAAGCAAACATGAAAATGGATAAAATACCTCACACTAAACTTAACAAGAAGTGTGCAGGAGCTATGAGGAAAACTTCAAAATCTTAATGAGACCCAACAATGAAGCTGTGAATAAATGGAAAGGAAGAATGCATTCTTTGATAGTAAGAGTCAACATTTAAACATGTAAATTTTCCCACCATTCATCATTTAAGACATGCCAATGAATAGCCCAAAAACGGTTTGGTTGTTTAGGTGGGAGAATTTTCAAAAACAATGCTAGGTATCATTCAGAACAGAGATTGGCCAACTATGACTCACCCAAATCAAGCCCACTGCCATTTTGTAAATAAAGTTTTATTGAAACACAGCCATACTCTTTGTTTACATATTACCTGTGGCTGCTTTCCAGCTGCAAAGGCAGAGTTGGGTAGTTACCATAGATATTATATAATACAGCCCACAAAAGTAAAAATATTTACTGTCTCTTTGAGAAAAAGTTTGCAGACTTCTGACCCCAAAAATTAGACATGTGAAAATATCCATGAAAACATAAGAAAAGTTGATAGGGGTGAACTAGCCTTACCAAATTTCAAATTGTTTTATAAATACACAGTATTTCAATCAGTTTGGTATTGGCACAAGAATAGAAAATTGTTCTGTTCTGCAACAGAAGAGCAAGAAATAGGCCCAAATATTGGGATATTGGGAGAACTTAACATCTAATAGTTGATGCTATTTCAAATGAGCAGGAAAAAGATGGACTATTCAATAAGCTATGTTGATATCTAGAAAAAGAAAAAATAATACTCTTCTCATGTCTTACTTGAAGGAAATTCTAGATGAATACAATATTTAATAATAATGACTGAGATCATAAAAAAGCTAAAAGGAAACAAAAGCCACACAGGAAAGAAGGTTGATGTATTTTACTTTAAAATGTTTTTAAAGCCTACCCAATATGTTTCTTGGAAGAAAAAAAAGACAAAGTATCTTCAACATGAGAGATAGATTGTATGCAAAGAAAGCAGACAAATTAATGAGAAAATAATAAAATACTCTAACAGAAAATCAGCAGAGCACCAACAGGCAGCTCATACATAATACAATTAAGAAATGGAAAATATTAAATGAGCATATGGAAAAATACTTATTCTTCTTTTGATTAAAGAAGAGTAAATTAAAACAACTCTGACATATCTTAATTTACCTGTCAGATTAGCAGATTGGCAAAGATATAAAAAGTGTCAAGGGTATGTGGAAACAGGCATTTGCATACATACTTTGGAAAGAGTAATTGCAGTTGTTGGAGGGTAATTTGACTGCATTTACGAACATTGTAATTCATCTACACTTTGACCTGATGTGACCTTACAGGTACACTCACACACAAAGATACTTGGACAAGGAGAGTAATTGCACATTGTTTGTATTGGTAAGATAACAGGAAACAATGAGATACCCATCATTAAGGTTTCATTGTGTCCATGTTTCTCAAACCTGAATAATGTATCCATTCCATTTAAGAGAGAAAAGAAATTCTCAGAAACTCTTGTTCTTGAATTAATATTTTTATCATGGTCTCTAAAATGTGGAACTACTGAACTAAGTACAACCTTCATAGATATATAATTCCGTAAGTCAAAAATAAATGTATAAATTATATACAAACACATAAAAAACAATAAAATTCAAGTTCACAATATTAAGTTTATAAGATGTGTGGTGTATTCTGCTGAAACTAAAGGGTGAATATTGTGTTAGCAGTGGGGTTGTACCGACACGGATTTGTTTTATATATAGAATCTATACTTTCAGCTCAGTAATATTAATGAAAGGAAAGCCTGCTTACATAAATAAGCTTTAAAAATTATATTAATAAATTTAGGCTTTGCTTGTTAGTTCAGGCTATTGAGATCCATGATTAATAAGAACGTCAAATGCCAGTTTTAATGAGCTGTTATTGATAGTTCCATGAAGGTACCCAGGTAATTTGAAGATAAGGTTAGCATCGTGACTTACGGTAATGTGTATTAAATAGTACCTAATCTAATTATCACTGGAACCAAGACCAGAAATCCTCTTGCTGGAGTATTTAGCACTGCTGTTTACTGCTAACGAGTCAAGGCTTACTCTTGTGCAGGGGCAGACAGCTGTGGGGAATGCTTGGAGCCCTGATTTTGTTCTACCCAGAGGACTCAATTTCCTTCCTTGTTTTCAGATTACTGTGAAGTCTTTCCTTCCACAGATGGCTATGATTTCCTTTGATCTTCATTTGCAGCAACTCTCCTGGTAAATACAAATGACGCAGTTCTTGGTTAAAAGATGGTCATCCAGATGATCCAAAACGGCGTTTACTCACTGACTTAGGGAGATAGCATTAAAAATGACATCGCAGAATCAGCAAAGTCTGAGCTCCGGACTACCAGCTCTCTCCGGACTACCAGGTGGTGACATTTGAAAGTTATAGAGAAGGAGTTGGAAGCAGGAGTGGGGGAGAGAAAGTAGTCCCAACTCCAAAGTCATAATTACAGAATATATTTCCTGGGCAGGCGTGTGCTGTGCCTGTTGACAATGTGCCTGGGCTTTGGAAACCAGACAACATGGGTTTGGATCTGGGCTTCACCACCTACTCACCGGCTGACTGACTGGGGCTTGCAGGATGGCGAGTGCTAGAGGTGGCACTGTGGGCAGCTGGGTCCTCTGCTCAGGGCCACCCACCTCCTTCTGCCAGGCCTGATTGACCGCTGCTCCTCACTCATGACGCCACCCAGCACCCTGCCTCTCAGGGTCCCCTAGGGCAGTGGCCAGGGCCAGTGGAGAGATGGGGGGAGAGGCGCTCTAGAGCTCTCCTTAAAGATCTGGATGCTATGCACAGCTTTGGGCAGTTAAATAGATGTTGGCAGAGAGCATTTAAGCATTTAAAATCCTTACATCAGATGTTTTCATGCACTTCCCTGCTGAGAAGTGCAAAGGGTGCTTGGTTTAACTGTGGTTATTTACAGCCCAAAGAAAGTGGCTGGCAGTTCGTGGGAAGCCAAGGGTTTTATTTCTCACTCCTGTTTTCCATTTCTGAGATTTATGGTCCTTGGGCTTGGCAGAACTTGACTGAAAAGCTCTGAACTCAGTCCATTCCTGCCCTGCCCCTGTGGAAACCAGCCTGCTCTCTAGAAGCTTGGGAAGGCACGAGGTGTGCCTTTGCAAGGAGAGGTCCAGACGCTGGTCTTGCTGACGAGGGGTGCCTGGTTAGCCAACCTCTCCCCTTCCATTTCTGGCCCTGGGAATATCAGTCCCAAAGCTCTGGGCTCAAAAACTGAGGATAAAGCTATAAATCGATGTTAGTTTTTTTTCCCATTTGCCATTGACCTCTGATGTTCCTTAGATAAAATGTTTATTTAAAAAATAATTGCCACTTCTTCTCAGGACAATCATTACTATTTTTCTTGATTCCTTGGCACCTGAGTATCTGAGAGAGATTTCCTCACCTTGTCTACCCTAGCCCATGATATAATTGGACAGGAGGCTCAGTGTGTGTGCCAGCCTGGGCATTGACCAAACGTACCCCTCCCTCTGGGCAGCTCCTGGACATCAGCCTGTGTGGGAATGGTAGCTGTTTTTGGCACATAGGAGGCACTTCATAACTGACTTGCTGAGGGGATGGAGGGATGAGGGACTCTCCTGTTTTCTGTGCCTATCCACAGAAATGCACTTCTGCTTTCCTGCCCAGATTGGTACATTAAACTGTGTTCACAGAGGTATAAAATAATAATATTCAAAGTAACACTCAGTACAACTGAGCATGTATTCTGTCAATCTTTTAATATTCACCATAACCTTATAAGGGAGGTACAATTATTACTCCCATTTTACAGATAAAGAACTAGAGGCATGAAAAAATTATAAGCACTTTGCACAAGGTCACAAGGCTAGTTAGTTGCAGAGCTGGGATGCAAACTCGGTTCCATTCAGCTCCCCTTCCTGTACTTGTGGCCACTGTGAGATGTAGTCTTCTTTCATAGCTTTCGAGTCCTTGTGGCATTAAAAGCTCTCATCACTGAAACCATCAGGGTTCTACTCCTAACCTCACTGAAGTAGCTTCCCTGGCTTCCCCAGTCAGGGACTCTCTCTCTCTCCTCTGAACATCCTGCCTGGAGTATTCACTTGCCTTAAATCTCTTCCTGATACTTTTCATGGACCCCTAGTTTGTCTTTGTCTGCATTTTCAGCATCCTGAAGCAGAGGCCAAGGCTTTCAAGTCAGTGAGCACCGTTTATGCCCAGAAAAATAGCTCCACCAGTAATCCTGATCCTGGTTATTTCCTCCTTCCTTTTTAAATCACCCATGCTAGAAGTTTAACATTTTTATTAACCTTTTCAAAGAACCTGCTATTGGCTTCTTGACCTTCTCCGAATTATGCTTATTATTTTATTAGTAGCTTCTTTAATCGTTATTATTTTTTCTTCTACTTCCTTTGGGTTCAATTTACTCCTCTCTGTCCATTATAGGAAGGTGGATGTTTACCTTGTTAATGTCCTTTCGTCACTTAAGGCTCTGCATTTTCCTCTAAATACTGCTTCAGCTGAATCCTGCATGCTTTGATGTGTACATGTTTTACATCATTAAATCCAAATTTTTTCTTTTTATGCTATGACTTCTTTTTTGACTTACGAGTTATTCAAAAGTATGTTTGTTAACTTCTAACTACACGGGGGATTTCTGTGGTTTATCTTTAGATAACTGATTTCTTCTTATATACAAATACTCTTACATCAAAACAGGAACAACATGTCATGTATCACTCCCTACCCTGTGGCAAGAGCTTACTCCTCATTATTGCAGCTCCTTACACCTTCCCTGCTTAGTTCTGTTTCACAGATGAGGAAATTGAAATTAAAGACTTCATGTGATGTCACACAGTTGGTGGTGTGGGGATGGCAAGAGGAAGATAGTCCAGTCAAATTCGGCTCTTTCTGGTTCTGAAGCTCGGCTCTCTGCCACCACTTCCTCTTCACCTCACAGTCACCCGGGCTGTGAGCAAGTGAGAGGGTCAGTGCTGGCAGAAGAATAGGGGGTCCGGTGAGCACCAACTTCTGCTGCCCTGCAGTCACCCTTTCACTTCCTGCCTTGTCCTCCTTTTCATGAATTAAAGTACCTCTCCAGACTTTCTGGGTGATTTTTGACAAACTCAGTCTCTGATCACTGTCTCTCCTCATTTCAGCCACCCACAGCAAGGAGAAATGCTTCTAAGTAAGAGCAGCAAAAAATTAGTTATAAAAATGCAAAAATAGCTTGGAGGGAAGGGCCTGCCTTGGGATGAGAGTGACTTGTCATTTCAGCAACTGATGGATGTCAGCACCAGCCTCCCACACTCCACCTGATGGGCAGACCTGTTGGCAGGTGGGTCCTTTAAGATTTCCATCATAAAACAAGCCCATCCAGTGGTTCATCCTTAGCAAGTATTAAGGAGAAAAATGAGAACTCCAGTCATTATTTAGCACACAGTTTCTCATTATTGTGTTGTCCCCCAGCATGTTTTTCTCTGCCCTCCTGGAGGTAATCTCTTTGCTGTCAAATTACTCAAGGCAGCTGGAGAGAGAATTTGTTCCTGTACATGTCCTTTCTAGAGCTTATCAATAAATAATAAATAAGCTTGAGAGCTTCTAGATCTTCTGTTTCATAATGAGGTCATTTGAGCTTGAAGTAGTGAGAGGTTAGTTCTTTAAGGAGAAATGGATGTGGCCCAGATATTCTGAGTGTTAGGAAGCTAACCTGCCAGGTGTGAGTTCTTTAAAGGATTTTAAATGATGGAGTTTAATGTTGAATCCATAACTGTCCAAGGGCTGGGGCAGGCTCGGGGTGGGTGATTCCAGCTGCAGGGCTTTCCCTAGGGAAGGTGGCCCTGGCTTTCTTGGAGTCTACCCCCTTGACATGAGCTAGGTGGCCAGTTTAGTTTGTGGCATTTTTTCAAAGCGTGTATGGGGCAGAAGAGACTATTCATTCTTTATTAAAAAATTTTTTTCTTATATAAAAGCAGTGCAAGTTCACTCTGGAAAACTGCCTTAAAGTTCTGTATTTGCAGATAACCACCTTAAACGTTCTGGAGTACATTTTTTTTTTAGACTTCTCAAGGAAAAAAATACATTTGTACAATGTACATTTTCTTTTGAATCTTACATGTTCAAGTAGCTGTAACTGGAGACAATATTTCTGGGATAATAAATATTCTGATACAGCATGTTAATAGCTGCATTGCATTTCATTGTATGAATATATCATAGTCTATTTCACCAATACTATATTGGTGGGCTTTTTTTCTTTCTGCTTTAAACAGTGCTGCAACAAGCAACCTTACAGCTGACCTGACATGCATATGTTTGATCTTTATAACCCTAGGAAAGCCCTAGAATTGGGTGGTCAAACGGTAGGCCCTTCTTTTTAAGGCTTTTGATCTGCATTTCCTAAAAGCATTCCATGAAAACTGAGCCCTTTATGCTTTCACTCACGTAGCTCAAATGTGCAGGGTCTCTGTGTCTTCTATTCCCAGTAGATGATACGACAGACAAGCTAGGTAAGTATTCCCAGGCCCGGTGCTGTGCACATCCTAAGCACAGCTGGATGATAGCACCTAACACTCCAAATTGAATTCATTTGCTTGCTTTTCTGTCTTTCTCACGGGACTAGAAGCTACTTGAGGTGAAGAACTCTTTTGTCTCTGTGACTCCAATGCCTGGTACCCAGTAGGAGCTCAGCAAATGTTATTTCATTCATTTATTTTAGAAATATTGATTGAGTGCTGACTAGGTACCAGGCACTAGCGATATCTCAGCAAGCAGGGCAGATTGCCATCCCTGCTCTCGGGGAGCTTTCGTGGAGCTGAGCTGTGTGGTCAGGGACTGCCAGCCTGCCAGCAGTGGTTTCTGCACCCTTGCATGCCTGGCTTCTCTCTGTAGTCCTCCCTGATCCCCCAGCTCCCCACTATGCGGCCTGTGAACTCAGCAGCAGCGAATGCCTACATGATTTATTTGGCACTTAGCTTATGCAGTGCGAATTGTTTTCTATATTTTTATAGCTCTCTCTGGCCTCCCAGCTTGACCGAGGACACTGGACGGGAGAACACCACGACAATGGAGACTATGGTTTCTGTGTCTGTGGGTTTCATAGCTGCAAATGGCCGTACACAGAGCTGGGTGTTGCTCTGCGCACCAAACCAGGCTCAGCCAGGCAGCGCGCTCTGGGGCTGCACACCCCGGCTTCTCTACTCTGGATCCCCAGTGTTTAACACTTGACTTGAATTTTCTGCCTCTGAACTCACAAGACAACTAACTGAAAGATGAGTGGAAAAGGCTGAAGTCTCTTAATGAAATGGAAAGCAGGTAAAACTTATTAGAAGCAAACTTAAGCAAAAAATGCATTCTGATCTCTGATGCCTAAGAGACCTTCATTGTGAGCCCAATGTTCTGCTAGACAGCCACAGCTAGACACAGGTTCCTGGTCCTAGCTCTGTTCTGTCTCAGCAGTTCTTTGCCAACTGCTGACTCTCAGGCATACCCTCCCCTCTGATCTGTCCCAGGCCGTATCAGGCTGATTGGTTAGTTTCCTATCACAGAGCTCTCTTACACACCACGGGTTCTCAGTATTGCCGTTAGCACTTGCTCAAAATTCCTTCATTAAAGCAAGGTTCTTAAAGCCTAAGAATTCTACCAGTGTTTCTGTTGCTCCAGTGATTTCTGTTTCTGTTGGTCCCACATGGAAGTTTTCAAATGTAAGAGAGGTGGGAGGTCCCCTCTTGTCAGTGGGAATGGCTTTGCTAACGCCCTGTGAAGGTGAGGGTTTCCTATAAAACCCCACTATGCCTGCCCTGGGAGGGGTTTTGTCTCCTCTTCACTTAGAGGGGAGGGAGAAAACACTCAAAGCTTATGGTTTGAAAATACTCCACCCTAGAATACTCTTCCAGCTACTGTCTACAAAGCCCTTTCTTCTTGTGTGCTTTCATCTAATATCAAATGCCCACCAGGCTGAGGCTGCCAGCATTTGGCGTGGCTGACAAGCTCCTCTGCTGAAATGTAACTGTTTGATGGCTTCCACATAGACTTTCCTGGAATCCAATCCAGATTTGATTATTAAAGCTTGCAACTCTATCTCAGGGGAAGTGGTTGGAACTGGAAGGAAACAAATCAACCATGAGAAGGTGCTGGCATTGGTGGAGAAATTTCCCTTCAAAGGGCCAGCTGAGAAGCCTGATTTTGGGTAACAGAGGTGCAGAGGAAGCATGGAAGATGGAAGGGGAAAGGAGGCATTACTGTGTGTGCTGGTGGCATTTGGGGGCTCCCTCCAGCCCACCTGAGCTCCATCCTCTGAACTCACAGAACTCCTGCCTTCCTCCTTTGAGGCAGGATCTTGCAGCTGCTCTCCTGGGATCAGTTCTAATCCTTAACTTTGCACCTGTGCTTGGCTTAGCTCCTCAATGAGGTAGTAAGAACAGAAGCACTGAACTAGTTTCTGCTGCCTGAGTGGTTGAATGAAGAATTGGGAATTAGAATCTGGAGCTGCCAGTGCATGGCCTCTGTCACTGTGGTTTAGGGGAGATGGTTTGGGGCAGAACCAAAGTGTGATACAACATACTACTGGGAGGATTAGAAAATTAAAGGTGACTTTTCAATCCTGGATTGCAAGCTGACAGCAGCCTGTCTGAGAAGCTCCATGTAATGAATATATTGTCTCCAATAGGGGGCCTTGATGACTGATAGGTGAAAAGCTGTACCACAGCCTGGAATTACTATGCTCGCTCACAAAAGAGGGAGAGTGACAGCACAGTGATCTATTTGTGCTGTCTGTGGGGTTAATGGTAAGCTTTCCTGCTGCTAGTGGTCTGTAAAAAGAGCAAAGAATAGGGAAATGATGTGGGTGAAAATCAATAGTATTAGCAGAGTCATGGTAATAAATGCAATCATTTATTTCTGAGATGGTTTTTATTGAACTGGTTATGAACTGAATACTTCTTTTTACCAGTTCAAGAAAATGAGAATTCAGGAAAAAATTCTCCAATTCTTTGGTAGACATAGCAGCCATGCTTGGCTGGATTAAAGCTAGAGTTTTCATAGTTTTTGCAAAGGAGAAATGAGAAATGCATACATATGCAGACAGAGGAGCTCTGGGAATGCTGGGGACACAGTGTGATCTTTGATGGCAGAAAGACCTGGTTTGACCCTAGTTCTGCCTGTTAATAGCTGTATGACCATTGCCTAGTTTATTCATCTGTATAACAGAGTAAGTATATGTCCCTCGCCAGGGTGGCTCTGAGACTCAAATAGCATCATGCATATTTGTAAAGGGGTCTAACCCAGCACCTCGTTGGAAACAGGTACTCATCAAACCATGGCTATGGTTTCTGATGCCATCACCACCTAGGTAGTTTATGCTCCTTTATAGTCACATAGTGCAGTGGCCTCTGGGCCACAGACCAAGGAAGAGTTATGTGGTATATGTAACTTTTTGAATCTGTTGATTAACAATAATCATACTAGTATCAAAAGTTTGAGGAATGAGCTCAAGTCTCTAAGAGGTAGAGAAAGTCCCTCCAAAGACAGCAATAAGCTCAGGAAATACATAAGCAGAGGTGGAATATTCATATATCATGGACACTAAAGAAAAGATTACTAGGGTGGATAGAAAGGAGGAATCAGAGTCCATGCATCAGTTGTTTTCTCTTTTCCAAACCGAGGTTCAAATAGTTATTTTTAAAAGCTAGAAGAAATTCTGAGGAATAATATGTTGGTTCTTGTGTTTAGCTTTTAAAAAGGTCCAGTGCATATAAGTTTAGTTATTCTTGATTATTTGGCAGGGAGGCGTTAACATATACTTTGTGGCAGATGTGTTTATAGACATTATTTTCACAATTCAGTGATATGAGGCATGTTGCAGATGAGGAAATTGAGAGCAAAATATTTAATGTAGACTCAAGTTGCACAGCTGAAGTGAAGCCAGGGTTCACACTCTAGTCTCATGGAAGAGGAAGGTTATTGGCACCTGGGAAACCTTCCTTGAACCTTTTCCCCTTCCCAAGCCCAATGGGTGCCTATCCTTAGGTTCTCACAGCAGTTGGGTCTTCCACCATCACTTTATTTAATATACCGTATTGCTCACTAGTAACACCCTTATGTGTTCACTAGTCTTTATCTCTAGTGTGAACTCTAAAATTGCAAAAACTGTGTGCTCTTTGTCTCAGAACCATCAGGACCTTCTAGGGTGGCTGCACATAGTAGGTGCCTGGGGAACGTTGTTTGAATGGATGTTGGAAGTCAGCACCCAGTGCCCAGCTCCCAGCCCTTTCCTTTGAGCCACAGTGGATCACCCTTATTTATTTAGGGTCCTATTTGGGTTCATGTTCATCCCGACTCAACCTTCTTTTCCTGGTCCATGGGTTTTTTTCATCAAGACTAATACTGCCCTAGTCCACAATTCCTGTGGCCTCCAGGGATCTTCAGCTTCTACCAGGCCCCAGCTTCCCTCGGGTTGTTTCCACTCTGTCCAAGGTGCTGCCGCCTTCGCAGGCCTCCACAACCCCACCTGGAGCAAGAGATTCTTGGCTGTCTGCTCATCCCCCATCAATGAAGGCTCCATGAAGCCACCACTCCATTCACCCGCTGCTCCGTGCTCTCACAGGCTAGGTGACATCCAGAGTTCGCCTAAAGAATAAGATGAGTTCAAGGTGTACTACAGGATATGTACAATGATGCAATGGGGGAGGTTTCCACCCACTTCTGCCACTTCCTCAGCTGTGGGACACCTCTTTGGGCCCCTTTTCCTTCATCTGTGTAATAGGGCTAACGATATGTGTTTACCACAGCCCAACTTTGATTCAGGCCCTGTGAGTTTTTGAGTTGCTAAGGTGGAGATGGTGCCCAGCTGACCTCCCACAGCCTTCACCCCATAGCACACATAGCAGTTCTAGTGATGTCATAAACATGCGAATGTGAAAGAAAGGAAGATGCTTTTGTTGATGGTAGAATAGAACAAGAGGTGAAGATGTGTGCGAAAGTGATGGCTGTTTGCAAGAAGAGACATTTGCAGGGGAAATTGTGTGCTATCTGTGGCATTTGTCAATTTGGGTTTCCCCCCTTAGGGCATATCCCTCATGGATATCAAGACACTACTAGAAATGAACAATGAAAAAAAGAGAGAATACAAAGGTCTCGAAAGCATAGGGAAGTTTCATATGTTTCTTTGTTTTGAAAGATTAATAATCTCTTAGCGCCAAGGTTGATGTTTCTCCTTTTGCATGTTTGTCATTAGTATTCTGCGCGAAAAGTTTAACACTTGAAACGGATAAAGATTACCTGCCAATGCTTTCCCCATGAATCAGATTGAAAATGCAAACTGTGACATGAGGCAGAGATATTTATTTTATTTAGTAGGAAACGGGAGAGGAAATTGCTGGGCTCCTGCCTGGCAGCCCCAGGCGCTGGTAGGTCAGGCTGGCAAATTCCTCAGCCCGTTCCCCGCCCCCACGCAGCTCAGGTTCTCCCCTTCCATCACTGCTTCCCCTTCCCTTTTCTAGGCTGTGCCCCAGCAGCACACCACCTCTACCTCATACAGTAGCACTTCTGAAATCTTCAGAGAGGAGCACGATAATCTGGCTCATTTTGATGACTGGATTTAGCTGCCATCCTACTCTGTAGATCAGAGAGACCTTGCTGGTTCGTTATCAAGCTCTGACACTTAATAGTTGTTTGGCCCTCAGCAAGTTGCTAAACCCCTCTGGATTTAGGTTATTTATTATTATTTTTCATATAAAATTCACATCTAACGACTGGGTCACTCATTTAACTGGAATGCCGTCCACTGCTCAGCACCCTGTCCTGCCCAGGCAGGGCTTTCTCTGCAGCCTTTTGGAGCAAGCTTATTAGGAGTCGTGCTGCAATGACTCCAACACCTAACTGGAGAAGCAGGAGGGCTAAGGAGAGCCCAGACTTCCAGAAGGTGGGTGCCTGGTGAGCATTGTCTGTACCCCAGGATTGGAGACTAACACAGGAATGTAAACCTGCTGCTCCTTGCTGTTCTCTTTCTCCTGACATTGAAGGGCTCTAGGCTTTTGTGCCATAGCTAGCTTTTCATTGCCTTCTTTCCAGCTCCTTGACTTCAGAGGGCTGTGTGCTGCCTCCGGAGGGCTAGCCGCGGGAATGACGGAGTGTGCAGTGCTGTTTGCATTGACATTACCTACTGAGACACTGTGGGGTGGACCATCCTTTCAGGCCTTTGCATTGTAGGTGGCAGGCAGAGGAGTATGAGATGTATGCTTGGAATGGATATGTCCCCATTTTGCTTTATTTCTGGGATCAGAATGAGGTTCACTCTGGATTTTAAGAACCTCCATAACCTGACCCCTGTGTACCCCTACAAGGTCCTCCCTACTTCCACACACCTCCTTGCAAGGGGAGGAGTAGCCTCCTGGCTCCTGTCACAGCCCACATGTGTGATTGCCTTCAAGCACTGATCTTGCCACCATCCACTTTCTGGAGTGGTCTTGCCTCTCTTCTGGGCCACTTCAAATCTCTTAGCTCAATCCATGAACCACCCCATAATCTACCAGTTTTCTACTTATTACTTATTCCGAGGTTTGACCTTTCCCTTGGACATGGTCCCTGACTGCAGTGAACTCAGATTCTTTCTTTTATATATTCCCCATGTGTGTCTCGGTAGCAAGGACAGGGCTCAACATCCAGGTGAATGCTGAGATGTGTATGCTTTCCACATGGGTACAGCCATGGACAACATGCTCATTTCCACCCCAGGGGCTTTGTGCATCTGATTTCCTCTGCCTGCATCAGTCTTTTCCCTCCTTTAGACAAGTAAACTCCATTAGGTCTTAGCTGCAATATTACTTCCTCATGGAAGACTTGATTGCTGGATATTAAGCCCTTGTGGCTTCTTGAACTTTTCTGTCATAGCACTAATAGTTTTTACTGATCTGCTTGTGTGATGATTTCAATATTTTATTTCCCTTTTCAAGATTGTAAGCTTTATGAAGTAAGGGTGATCTAATTTGTTCATCACTCTATGCCTAGTACCTGGCACAGTGGCATGTTGTTATTTGGTTAATTTGTATCAAATAAATAGCTGAATAGATGGATAAATGAATTGATGGATGGGTGGATGAATGAATGATTGAAAGAATAAAACCAGGGCCTCCCAAACAGCAATGTGGGGCATTCAGAGATGCCCAGGTGTTCGCCCTGTGCCTTGCTTCTCCTCTCCAACCTATGGTCCATGCTCTGTCCCTCCAACCTTCAGTCACCCTTGGATCCTTGTGCCTGAGTGTCTGCATTTCCAGAGGCAGAATCTAGTTCTTGTGTGGAGTGGTGCATGATGAATTTGTGTTTTCAGAGTAGGATTTCTCAGTTTTAGTTTACCCGTCCTGGGGAATCCTCCCTCGGCACGGTGATGTTACCGAGTTCTGGTGGTGATGCTGCCTGCAAGGCAGCTGTGGGGGGTAACAGCAATGAGAATAGTGGCATCCATATGTCTTGAGCTCAGTGATCTTTTTTTGAAGATATTTTCCCTTCTTTCTTTTTTTTTTAAGTGGTAAACTTTGATCTCCTGCCTCATTCATGGAGCATCCAAAGTGGACTCTTGATACTTACATGTCTGATGTGACACATACATCAGAGATTGGCAGGAGACATTCTTCACTTCCTTTAGAAGGTGCTTACAGGAGAAATAATAGGTTCTCTTGATCTGGGCATGTAGACATTTCACGATGCTCTATATGACCCCAGAGGAATAGGAGGTCAAATCCCAATTAATCAGCATATCTGCTGTGCTCTTTGTATTTCTTGTGGCAAATTTAGCATGTGTGCATCTCCCATCTGCCCTCCTGGGAGGCACCAACACATGCTTACAGCATCACTACCCTGGGCTGGTTACCAAAAGCTGGGGAGGTATGTGTATGGGGCTGGAGTGTGGACATGATCACATTAAGTAAATAAGCACAGGCTTCTTTCTTACCAGCCCAAGGAAATAGCTGGAGTACCAGGCAGAGAATGGGAAGACAAAGTTCCCATTCAGTTCAGCTCCTAACTCTGGCAAGTCATTAAATATCTGTGGGCTTTCACTGAGGTGAGGAGTAGGTGTGTATATGGATAAATACGCATTCATATGTATTCCAGCTGCCTGACAAAAATCTGATTTCCTATAGTAGCTGAGAGTCTGCCAACATCTGTTGGAAACCAAGCCCATAGTGCAGACAACTGTAATAGAATGTGCTGCTATTTTTATGGCTATTTTACCCAATTCACAGGTTCAAAGAGACAATGTTTGAGGGTTCTCTGATATGCTGCAGAGTATAAGGTGCACTGATGTAGGATACAATCTGTTGCTGAACTTAAGCAAATTACAGGAGCACAAATCCTAGGGCTCTGACGGAAGCCTAAGGGCAGTCCTTCTATTGCTACTTGGATCCTCTCTCCAGTATCTGCAACAAGCATTTTCCACCCCTGCTTAACTGTTTCCAGCGACAGGGAGGACAATACCCTTCTTATGAAGCCCAGTCTTTTTTTGATTTGGGTCTGCACCAACCTGTGTGTGTGTGTGTGTGTGAATGTGGTTGTGTGTGTGCATTTAAGAGTGTGTATAAATGTGAGTGTGGGTGTGATGTATACACAGCATGGTAATCTATGAGTTTGTTTCCAGTGTGTATGGCTGAATCTCCCACCATTTAGCTCCTCAACATTTCCAAAGAGAAATAGGTTTTTTCTAGAATTATCAGATATTTTGGATTTTTGCAGCCTCCTCCACCAGTACACTTAATTGAAGGTTGATTTTGTTTGCAAGTGTCATGCATTATTCATCCAGGATCTCTGTGGACACCTCATTTCCTGCCTTAGAAAAGAAATCAACAAACAGATGGGTGTCATTGCTGTTCATTGTTGTGCTAAAAGAAAAATGGTGGATTGGAGCATTTTGTTCCCCAGATTGCACAAGGAGCCTTTTCTTGCCAGCAACTGAAAAGCTTCCCTGTCTCCCGTGGACAGTCTTTCAGACCAGCATTAGATCCACTTACTTGCCTCTTTATATATATAGATAGCTAGGGCTGTGGTATCGACTGATATCTGACACACTAGGGTCATTGCTCACAGTCTATCCTACTGGGGCCACCCTCACCTTGAAGTGGGGAGGGACCAGTTGAGCTACACCTTTCCTGAGAATTCACGTCATCTGGCAGCAACTTACTCCATCCAGAGAACTGACACAACTACTGGTCTGTGGCTAGGTGCTGGGGTCCACCTGGCGAGACTCAGGTATCACTTCATAAACCCGGCCAGAGCTCACGTCCTCTTGGGTTCCTCCCTGCATTGCTGCCGCCAGGATTTCACACAACCCTGGGTGAATACAGGCTCAATGAAACTATGTCTAGAGAGTGAAAACGTGGTGCCTGTGGACTCCCTAGGACTTGTAGCCTAAGAGGTTTTGAACAATGATTTCCTGTGTGACTCAGCTATGTATTTGCCAGACTCTGTATGCAACCATTTGTACAAGCCTTTGATTGGTCATGTTGCATAGAACCAACCAAAGTACAGATCACTTGGGATAACTCCAGGTTATGCCCTCAGATGAGCATTGAGGTTTTTACATGTGTTTGTGAGACCCCTGAGGTTTTTACATGTGTTCAACCAACTACAAATTTGTCTTGGGGCTTTTATTCCTACCTAACTCATGGAAATAGATTTTGATGACTGCCTTATGGACATTTGGACAGGATATGCCAATGGCAGGAATTGCAAAGGGATTTCCTCTGGTGTGACATACCCAAAGATTAGGTGTGGTGCCTCTGAATTCTATCTTGAGAGAATGTTGGGGCTGTATCTCTATTCAGTGACAATGAGTGCTGGGATTGATTAGCAATGTCTGCTATGGGAATGAGATGGCAGAGTGGTAGTGTCATGGTGGGTTTAATGAAATGCATGGGCACAGGCTCTGGTCTGGACCTGCACTTCTTCAATTCAAATCCTCACTAGGACTCTTCCTATAGCTGTGTGATCTTAGGCAAGTTACTTAAACCCTATGTGCCTCTGAATCTTTATCTGTAAATTTAAGATATTGATAATACCTACCTCATAGGCTTACCCATGGATTGGATCACCTAAGACGTGTAATGTGCCTGGAATGGCTCCTGGCACATAGTAATTGCAATGTAAGTATTTGCTATTATTAATGAATACCCATGACCTTCAAGCCCATGAAGGAATTAAAGTTAACCTGGTGCATTTGTCATTAATATGTCTATTTTGGATCTTCGGGATTACCACTTTCTCTTGTAAGGGCTTATAATCATTCTCTTTAAATTTTCTACAATTTTCCCAGGCATCACTGTGTCTTACCACATATATTTTTGGATCCATGCTTTCTCATTTCTTGAAAATTAAGGTTTTGCCATTGCCTGCCTATCTTTAGGCATTGTTCTCATTCTCTGCTGTTACACAGCTGTCTTTGACAGATCCCAGTGACATATTAAGTGTCATTGTGTATCATGCACCGTTTTAAGAGCTTCTTATTCATTGTCTCATTTACTCCTCCCAGCAGCCTTTTCAGATCATCACTATGATTATCTCCATTTTATAAATAAGAACACTTAAATACCTCCAAAGGTTTAGAGAACTTGAATATCTTGCCTGCAATCGCTCAGCTGGCAAGTGGCAGTCTGAATTCAAATCCAGGTCATCGCTCACATGGAAGGTGGTTTGAAGACCTTTTGCCTTATAGAGGAGATTTTTTTTTAATGGAGGAAAGGGATCACAATAGGTATCTGAGATAGGATTTGGGAGTTGAAGTAGAGTTCTGGATCAGGAACCAGTGTCACTTGAGAACAAGCAGACAGGAGTTGCAGTGTGCCCCCTTTGCCTTCTTCATAGAAAGAAGACCTTAATATTAGGTTGAGTTTCCCCAGTAGGTCAAGTGACAGGTCAATGAGATTAGGACAGAATCTGGGTAGGGGTATGGTCATGAATCAGGCAAATGAACCAATTAAAGATGAAAAATATGAATCATGGCCGTGTTTCTTATTGTCTATTTTTAAGATCCTAGGTAAATTTATAATATCCCCTGTCTTTTTAGCTATCTCTCACTATCCTGGTTGGGAAGGGTCCATTTTTCTACCTCCCAGAATCATTCTCTCTGAATGAGTCCACCTTTCTATCCATCCAAGACTTCATCCCTCAAGTCAGCCTTGAGGTAGGTGTTTATGTTGTGTTTTAGGTAAAGAAATGAGTAAAACAGACCTCTGGTTTTGCAGGATGTACTTTCAAAGTTAAACAGAGAAAACTAAAAAGTAAACACACCCACACCGTGAGTTGAGACTTAACACGGAGATCGTATTTAGGTTCTATTGGGTCCCCAAGATAAACACCTAACCTGGCCAGAAATGGGAGAAGAATGTTATTGCACGCTTCTCAGAAGAGGTAGTTTGGAGTTAACTGGGTAAGATAAGTCATTTATAACATTGGAAAGAGTTCAAGAAAACAAAGTGGTAAGGCAGGGAGATGTGGTAATGTCTGCAACATTTGGAAACTTGAGGGGCCAGGGCAACAGTACCACAGACAAGACTCAGACCATATCCCTATGGGTCTTGTAGTCCAGGTTAAGGAGTCTGGATTTTAAGGTTTGCAGCCACTGATCTCCATGGGCTGGATGGAAGCCTGAATGCAAGAGAGTCTGGTATCTTACCAGCCCTTCGTTGTGCTCTGACATCTCTGACACACTGAATTCTTTTGTGGCCCATTATTCCTTCCCCCTAAGAAAACCAGATGCAAACACAATCACTTGGTTAAAATAAGATTTAGAACACTTTTATCACAGAAGAGATGGCGCTATCATAAAAGTCTCTGTCCCACAGGCAACATTTTCTATTAACAGTGGAGGATTTAACAGATGTCCATTATCTGAGAATGAGATTTGTTCTGATAATGGCCAGACAATGAGTTCCAGACGCAGTTTATAATCCAGTCTTGTGTAGAACACATCTATCAAGGTTGACTTTTATGTGACACCTGGACATGCCATAACTTGTTGGGGGAGACATTTTTCTGAAAGTATTAAATTTTTAATCTAGAATTCAGCTGAGCCACAACCCCCCAACCCCACCCCATTTCACATTTATGTCCACCAAGTCCAACTGACATTCAAGGTCATTCGGGCTGACTTGTACAGAATTTAGCTGGAAAAAAACAGGAGAAGCCAGCTCTCCAAGGCAGCTGTCCCTTGGCCCCCTCCCGTCACTCCCTCCCAACCCCAAATCCTTCCATCCTGATGTCTCTGAGGTGCCCGAGGGACCTTCAATACTGGGATGACTCGATCTGCTAAACGGATGTGGTGATGTCATGATCGTCCCCAGGTCGCTCCCTGGGCATTCCGGGACAGGGGTCTTCACAGCTTGCATGAGGGTTTCTGAAGCAAAACCTGCTGACGGGATTTCACTGGTGCTTGTCCCGCTCCTGTTTTCTTGGCCTCTTTGGTCTGCGTCACAGCTTCCTGGAGACCTGTAGCTTAGAGGCTACTCGGGTGTGACCGTCTGGACTGGCAGGCTGAGCCCTGGGCTCCGCTCAGCTTCTTGCCTCATGGTCCGCACGCCTGGCCCTGTTGGGATTCTTACTCAGTGCTTGTATTCCCATAGGTGGCCATGGGCACCCTTCAGAAATCAAGTCGGTCCTTCTGTTCTCTTCGTATTTACCTATGGCTTCCCTTCTTGGCCAAGGTTCAGATTTGACCTTGGGTTATGTGGTCTCTCAGTGCCCTGCCTGAACACTTAGGTGGTTCCCCGGAGTACAGGCCCTTGAGTCTATGTCTCAACCCTTGCTTCTCCAGGAGGCTGCTGGTCCCAGGACAGTGCTTCTGATGTGCCCATGGAGAAAGGAATGCATTGGTTCAGCAGACTCTGAACATCTGAGACACTGGAAGAGAAGTGAAGCCCTATGCTTTTAAGGCTCCTCTATTTTGATGGTCTTCCTTTGAAGCTTTTTTATTATATGGATCAATCTTCTCCAGCCACAATCAATAAGAAAAAATAAAAACATCATTGATGGATGAACAGATGCAGGTCAAGTGCTTACTAGCTTCTTGCATGTTAGGTAATACTGGGGAAGAAGTGAAGTGAAGTCATGACACCTTTGTTTTGGGAACATGAGTCCTGTTGAGTCCTACAACACTAATACCCAGAACATAATTAGAGAACAGTGAACTCTCATGGGGGGAGAGGGCTAGACCAACTAGGGAAGTCTTCCTGGAGGAGGTGCGGCTGAAATGATCTTTGAGGGATAGGGCAAATTTAGTTTAGGGAGAAGAGTGAAGATTCTGAAGGGGGAAATTAAGGCTCAGATGCAGGCTAGACATAATATGTGTAAGAAGGATAAGAAAGGCAATAAGGGGAGTAGAGGATGCTGGTCAGGAGGATGGAACAGAGCTTTGTAGTAGGAAGTTGGGGACCCTCAAATGCCAGGTTGGGAGGTATGAACCTGACCCTGACAGCAGTGGGGAGCATTGAAGGTATGCAGGTCAGGCAAACTGGTGGAAGAATCTGGAGCAACTCTGGACTTCTCCTGGTGTAGTGGAATAGGCGGAGTAGGACTCTCACCAGCTATGCTGCCTTGGTTAAGTTGCTGACCCAGAACCAGTCGTGGTTTCTTAATTTTACAGGTGGGCTGATGATGGTGACCCTCTAAGGCTGTTGTGGGACCTGCTGTGAACACACACTGAGCACAGCCTATGCCCAGCAGATAGTGCTCAAGGAACATGTGGTCCCCTTGACACGAGGGGGACTATGTGCAGGCTCAGGGGAGGATGAGACAGACCCGGGGCACCATGCCAGGTGGGAGAACGTGCCTTGGTGGCATGATCTGAGCAGCGGCTCTTGAGCTTTAAAAATGTGGTGCAGGTTCCAAAGACAAAAAGAAATCTACTCCCCCCTGGTACCCCTCAGATTGTTGGCTTCTAAGGAGCTGCGCCAGTGAGCAGGTTTTCACACATCTCGCCCACGGGCTAGTGTCAGTCCCAGCTTTCCTTGGGGGGAGGAATTCCTTGTAAACATCCGAGCCTGCCTGTGCGGCATGTGACAGTCAGAGAAGCTGAGAGCATTTCATTACCAAAATCTGTTTACAGTTTGAAGACACTTTGAAAATGTTTATGGTGACTTGCTGCTCACGCTGTGGAAGTCACGCTCCTAGTTCACGCAGGAAATGAAAACGTTTCTTCATTTTTTGTTGTTGAAGTGCGACAAGCACGGGCCATCCAAGGCTCCAGGCCTTCTGTGGATCCTCTGAGCCAAGCACAAAACCTCGGAAACAAACACGAAAGGAGAAATATCCCATTATGGATTCCGTTCTTGATGTGCTTAAAAGTTGTATTGTGTTTTAAAGTCCTATTGGGAAGGGAGCTATAGTCCCTGTGGTCACCTTTACGGCCTCACCACACAGCTGTGCGCATTCTTTTGCTTTGGCTGATTTCCCCCATTCTTCTGGGTATTCTGTCCCCAGTCAATATGCCCAGCATGTAGTAGGTACTCAGTAAATGTCTGCTGACTAAACAAGGATGTAGTTAATCGAGCCCGGCCGTGCCTCCGAACCACCCGTGGGACTTGCAGGGAGAGTGTGTCCTGGGCTTCCCCGCCCACTGCCCCAGCAGGGGCCCTCCAGGTCTGTCCGCGGAGGCTGCTGTGGGCACGATTCAGAACCTCTTTCCCTGACGAGACTTTGAAGCTCTTGGGAGTACAGCGTTTGCTCCTGAAACCTCCTGGCCCTCTGTGGAATTATTTAGACCTGAGATGTAGTCTCGCCGTTCAATTTGCTGAGAAATCTTCCTAGAATCATCATCTGCAAACATACGTTTGCAAACATACCAAACAAAGCTAGGTAATCCTCCCAGGAAAAAAGTACTCCCACGTGTCCCTGGCCTCCTCCTTCCTCCCATGATACGGCGTCATGACCCTGACGCCATGTTTCGCTCTGCGCCTGGGGCGTGGGTTGGTGCACCGTTCATGGCAAGAAGCTGTTCACTTAACACGTGCTTTACAGATCTTACTCCTCTGCTCTTGGCAGGAGACTTAGAAGGAGGTGTTACTGTTTCTTTCATGGGAAATCAAGTTTTCAGGAGATTGAGGGTCTTGCCTGAGGTTGCAGAGCCAGCCAGGAGGTAGAGTGGACGCCGCACCGAGGAGGTCTGCCTCCAGGGCCTCTGCTTGCAGGTGCTGCAGTGTGCTCCGGGCAGGGGGTGGGTGACTGGGGTGATGCCACTATGCCCAGAGCAGTGAGCTGGGAGGCGGATGACCTATGACTGATTCTTGCCTTTGTGGCCTCGAGTAAGTTAACTGAGCGCCAGAGAACATATTCCTGAGAGAGCCTCTGCCCACCCCTGCCCTCTACAGCGTGTCTCTGACCATCACGGGGTGGAGGGGGCTGCCTGGATGCCTCTCCAAGCGGGGGGCTCTCCTCTCTAGGCAAGCCAGCCAGAGAGCTGAGGACCGGGAAGAAGGAGTGAGTGGGCACCCTTTTGCTCTTTTGGAGGCCACCAGATCCATTCATCCTTCCTCACCATGTGTGTACTGTTATTTCACAGATATTATTATTATTTAAGGCTAAGTAAAACCTGGAGTCTACTTAAAGTCAAATATATGATTAATTAAAGTAATAAATAATGGTACCAGGCCATGCAGGCAGGAGGTTTTCTAACCACGTTCCACACCTGCCTTGACCTGAAGGTATCCTTGCTGCTTTCCTAATTCCCTCTTTTCAGTTGCTCCTCTTAACCTCTCTCCCACTTGTCCCTGGCCCCCTTCCTTCTCCCCTCACTTTCATCCTTGAATCATGGAGCCCAGGTGCCCTCAGATCCCCTCTGGGGTATGCCCATTTCATATTCTTGGGTGTTGAGTGTCAATGTCCTCTAAGGCCAATGACTGAGGGCTGGCAGAGCATGGGGTGGGCTCTGCCTCAGCGTTTGTGGAGATTGGGAGAGTGGCATAGATCTGATCATTTAAAAGATGGGCTGGAAAGAAACCATGGTGCTCTAACCCCCTAACTCTCCCCTCGAGAAGTATTTCTCAATGAGCGGTGTGCAAAATAATTTTGAATGGCATAAAGTGAACATGGTTGATTTATAGTTCTGTATTTATTTTTATTATATATATTAAAATACCATTAGCATGTCAACCCTATTATTTATCAGATATAAATAATAGTCTCTTAAAGATAACTCACTAAAGTGAGTTTATTCAAAGTCAAGTAAGTAAAATAAGAACAAGGAGTACCTAAAAGTACAAATAGTGTCCACATATGGCAAGAATCCAAGAGGGGAAAGTATAAGTGGCTGCAGTGTTGCAAATGCTGCCCTGGGGATCCACAGTGAAGGATCTCACGCCTGAGAGGATACAGTTCCTTCTGCAAGCAGCCCATCTGTGCCCTAGGAGAAGTTCAAAGCCTTCCTATTAGTAGAGCTTTGACTCCATTTTCTATCACTGATGTTCTTATAATAAGAGAGACACCAGCTCCCAACCGCCAGCACCAAGGTAGAGCAGAAGCAGGTGCCACAGGAAGTTGGCAGTCAGGCTTTCCTCCCTAAAACACCTTCCTGATCCTCGGGGGTGGGGAGCTGATGGCCTTGTCTGAGGTCACAGACTCTAGAAGTGGCACAGCCAGATGTCAAACCCACGTCTGGCTGACTCCAGAGCCCATGCCCTTTCTGATACTTCCCTACAGGAGCTGTAAAGTCTTTCCAAACTCTAGAAACCTATGATTTGAATGGAGGGTATTTTAATTTCTTTCCATGCCCTTTGAAAAATAAAATTGACCTTACATTTTCCTAGGGCTGGCTGATGCCTTTAACTCTCACAGGCATTTTAATTAGCATCATTCCATGTGTTCAAGGAAATGAATTTTATTTCAAATGGTGCAGGAGCCTCTGGAGGGAAGAAAGGAAAAACGTATTAGCAAATGAAATGCTCAACACTCAAAACTCTTTCTAATTTAAAAATGCAACATCGGAAGTGCCTAAGTTAAGTGGCTAGAGTGCTATGTAATAGTAATGCTATATCCTGTATGCTGTCTGCAGCAGCAATGGCAGATAAATGTTGGAAAAAAGCAGAAGAAAATCTCCTCCCTCAACCAAAGTCTGTGCCCCCAAGTGATGCTATCAGGAAGCTCCCTTTGAATATGAAATTGTCAATGTTCTGAGGGCCCCTGAACACATTCTTTTCTCCTTGTGGCAGGTTTCTTTTGTAGCAGACTGAGTGATGTTCTAATGCATCAATGATTCTACTGCAACCAGGGCTTCATAGCCACTGCCAGTAGGACTTTCAATGCCCTTTTGAGGCCTTGGAGTAATCTCAAATAAATAAGACTCAGACTGATTACAAAAACTTAAGCAGATTTTATTTATTGTGCGATGCCCCCCCATGTTAAGGGAGGCAGATAGTGTCTCAACACTGCAAGAGACTTTCACAAAGATTTTATGAGCTAAATTTCTGTCTTTGCCTCCCAATACTACACCATAAATGCTCATGTATTAAGGATATTTGGAATCAGGAGCAATGATGGTGGAGAGAATATCCACAGAGTAGCAGAATAATGAACTTGCAACATTGCCTTTTGTTCTGAAAGGTCTCCATAATGTACCACTGCATGGGAAGGAGGGTTTCTGGAACTGTCTTGTCAAGTGGCCATGTCCCTTATGTTTCAGTAATCCAGGTTGCTTGACCATATCCCTTGATGCCCTCAACCCAAACATCAAAAACAAAAAAATCCCTCAGATCGTTCATATCTCCTGCTAACAGGAACATTGTGTGTGGATGTTTAGTACAGGAAGCCCAGTGCCAGTGGAGAACTGGTGGACCCAGTGGGCTTTCTGCAGCTGTTCCACTCCTGACGATGTCAGCAAATGGAAACCAAGTAGCATGCATTTGCTGCCTTATACAATGGTTATCATCAGGACTTGGCATGTTATTGATATTACTCCACTTTAGCTATAGACACCCCAATTCTCATAAAGTGTATGGAGACTTTGCCTTGTGTCCTGATTATGAATATTGGTCACACTGCACTAAAATTTCCTGCACAGAATGGGAGAGGAAGAGTGAGTGGCTGAAAGAGAACACCTGGGGGCTGGGCAACATGTCAGTGACCAGTGGCAAACATCTGTGACTCTTTAGTGTGACATGTTTTCTAAGGACAGCAACAGCGGCTCCAACCCTATAATTAGCTTTAAGACTTGGAAGTAATTGAGCTACAAGCCGGCACCCACACTGCTGCCGAGTGGGCTGCTGTTTATTTGTCTGTGATGGGCTCTTGTTTCTAATGGTTCTGCAGTTGTGTTGAGCTGCTGTCCTAGCAGATAAAGGCCATGGGTGGATGAGGAGATTTAAGGGCACTGGATGACAATTTAGTCAGCTTCTTGGGAAAACAAAAGCTTCTTTCCCAGATTTTAAGGGAAAGTAATTTGATTTTACCAAATGGCTTCAAAGTCCGGTTTCATAGTTCTCAGACATCATATTTCTTCCTGCCTTTCTGCTCCTGAAATTTCATTTTCCCTCCCATGTCCAGTGGTTTCATGCTGTCCCCAGCTCCCTAAATAGCTCAGGGCATAACTCTTTCTGCTTCAAACTCCTGCCTCTTTCCTTCTCAAGTCAGTGCTAGCTAGTGAGTATCATACTCTGCTCAGAAGCAGTCCAGCTTTCTCAGTAGAAGGTTCCTGACAGTTCAGTTGACATTAATGGCTTACAGTACAGCAGGAGCATTTGTGATATCCCAGAGCATAACTGTCATGGCTGAAGGGATGACAGTCTAATGGCAGACTGTGGCACTGGTGGCAGGCTGCTGGGAGAGAGCCTTGGGCGGGATTGCTTTCCTGGAATTCTACCCTTTTCTTGAATGGCTGGTTCCCATTCCCACGGCTTCTTCGTGTGCTAGTTGGGGGCAGGGAAATCTTCTAGGTCATGACCCAGGACCATGAGAGAAGGATCATTAGCTGCCCATGTGCTTCAGTGCAGGTAGAGATCCATCAAGGCCTCCTGTGAAAATTCCCAGGGATAGATAACAGCCCGTGTTGGAAGCTGAACAGTGGACCCAGCTCTTGATTTAAAATTGGTCTTGTTTCAGAGATCTGTGGTAACTCTTAGCCTGGACTAGTTGGCTCTGCTGTGAGGAAAACAGGAGGAGGGACAGTTTTCATCCTCTTGGATTCGGTGCTCTGTTTGGAGAGACATAAAGTGAGAGCAGCAGCTGGCAGGGATAAATTGAGCCATTGTCTGGGTGCAAGAGATGGGGATTCAAGCCCTTGTTCTGCCATTAACCCTGAGTATGCTAGTGCCTGGTGAGACTTTGGTGGTCTAACTCTGAGCCATGGGTTCTTCATCTATAAGATGGGAGGTTGGACCAGCTGGCCTCTCAGACTCCTCCCAGCCCCAACACTGGATATAATATTATAGGATAATCACCTCAAATGAGTGGATACTTTGTGACTATCTTTACATATCTTCTCCTAATATAATAACAGTTACATTATTACGCTCACTTTATACATGAAGATGCCAAGCCTCAGGGGGTTCAGTAACTCACTAGAGATTACAAGTGGCTGCAGCTGGGGCTTGAGTTTCCCTGTCTCCACTCCACTCACCTTTAAACTGGAGAGATATACCAACGTTCTCATTGGCACTTTCTGTTTCTTTCCTTAGGGACTTCTGCCAGCCTTACTTAGGGGCTACTATTTCTCTTGAGATAACCACCACCATCATCGTAATTACAGCAGCTGATACTGTGTGATTGGCCCATAAGCTGAATAGGCCAATTTACTTGAAACATTTAGGTAGTTGCACATGTGCTTTCAATTCTAGAAAAGAAATAGATGGGGTGGGCCCCAGAGCCCACACATACCCCTCCTTCCCAACTATCCTCAATTCTAGCTCAGTTACAGGGTTGGAAGAGGCTGATATTAAAGTCTTACAGATGGGATTCATTGAAAAATTTGTGGAGTTGTATGTTTTCCTTGTCACAGGAGTTGGGGGTTTTCACCAAGTGATTTAAGATCAGAAGATAAAGAATGTAATTATTTCCCCAAAATGCAAATAGGC
This sequence comes from Smutsia gigantea, assembly GCA_032199065.1. Taxonomy (NCBI): domain Eukaryota; kingdom Metazoa; phylum Chordata; class Mammalia; order Pholidota; family Manidae; genus Smutsia; species Smutsia gigantea. Next base: position 158,596 of record JAVSCE010013479.1, read on the forward strand.
AGCTTTGATTACGTCAGGTGTAAGTCCTTGTATTCTTGTTCCCCACCTAAAATACAATGAAAGTTTATTTCCTGCTATTCCTCTCAGCGACATGAATTTTCTAAACGCTTAGCACAGTACAGTGATACAAGACATTGGTAAGAATATTCCTGAAAATGGCATTGGGAAGGTAATATAAGCTGAATAAATTGGCCTATTCAGCTTATGGGCCAATAATGGTGAGAGTGCAGAGTGAAGAAGCAGAGACCAATGAGAAGCTTTATTCTGTGCCAGTGTGAGAGCCAATTGGAGGTTTCAAGAACTCCACAAAGCAAACCATATTATGTAATGCAGGTTGGTGGAGACCTGCTTCTGCAAACTACTGTTGTTTTTACAACTGCAGTGGGCCTTCCACAGTCCAAGCTGCTGTTTTCTACCAACTTCCACAAAGACAGTACAATCTACAAAGTTAGAATAAGCCTTTTCCACACCATTAAATTTTAACATTTCACATTTCCAAGTATTTGGCTACTAACACAGCATTACTTTTAATGAGAAATCTCAAAGCTGATTTCTCACCAGCTGTCATTGTTGAATTGCTTGACGTTAAATCCTTCAGCAAGACTGAGGGGAGAGGTAGAAAGAGCTATAAAGTGACATTAATGGCTTAATCAAAATATGTTTGTTTGGAAATGTAGAGACACTGAGTATTTACTGTTTTGAAGTACGTCTTTTTTTTTTTTTTTTTTTTTGCTGGAGATTTTATTCATTCCCTTGGCTTTGGAGGCTATTAGTAAATACTCAAAAAACATGTAATCCTCCCTGTATGTAGTTCACTGTTTTATAATAGTCATGAAGTCCCTTGTTCTCTTCCCATCTGGCTTCCAACCATCTTATTTCGTAGCCCTGAACTACTGAGCTATAGACGCTCTGCTCCCAAAAGTATTCTTATTCTTATTATTTTTATTTTATGATTTCATCATTTTCTATCACATGAGAGCGTGAAGAGTTTGAATGCCCACCGAGGAGCAGGGGAAGAAGTAAAATTCACTGACTGCCATGTCAAAAAGAAAAGAGCAAACATTTTGCAGGCCATCTCATAAATTCAGGACTATACAACAGGTTTCAAGCCATACTTAGAGGTGATCACATACATGGACACCTTATGCAACAAAGGTCACATGTGGGGACAGTCAGCTGAGTGAGGGGTGTGCCACATGCCACAGACCAGAGAAGGACACAAGAATCCGCTGGCCCTCACATGGCCCAGACACTCTTATCCAATAGCAGGTCTCTCATGGGGCAGTGTGGATAAAGCGAAGGTTCCTATGGCCAGGATTCTCACCTGGCCCTGGTTGGCTAGCTCACTGCACACGTGTGGGCAATACATTGCTGTTGACTCTCTATAAAGAGCCCTGCCCAGTCCTCTGGGTGACATGGTGGTATGGCCACACAGCTGCTGCATGGCTGCAGAAAGCAGAGGCTGGAGTGGTGGCAGCGTGGAGGACAGAGACTGAGACGGCTGCAGGAGCAGAGGGGCCCAGAGGCAGAGACCAGCTTGCTGCATGCAGACTTGCTCTGAGTGGACAGGATTCTTGTGCTTGACCTGCCACCGTGGGAATAAAGTTGGGTATAAACCCTTTTACCCCAAGAATGTTCCACTGTCATTTTTCTCACTGAATCCATAGTGAACTTGTCTGGGGCTGAAACCCATTGGCAAGACAGGCAGATTTTAATGAATAAAAGGGTGAAAGAGTGGCTGTCAGCTTTTAAGCAGCTCAGAAAGTCCCACTATATTAGTTTCCTAGGCTGCTGTAACAAATTATCATGAACCTGCTGGCTTAAAACAACAGAAATTTGCTCTCTCACAGCCTGGAGTCTAGAAGTAGGGGTGGGGTCCTTCTGGAGGGTCCAGAGAACAATCCTTTTTTGCCTCTTTCAGCTTCTGGTGGCTCCAGATGTTCCTTGGCCTGTGGCTGCATTATCCTGACCTCTGACTTTGTCTTCACTGGTCTTCTCTTCTCCATGCATCTCCCCTTCAGTGTGTCTCCAATAAGAACACTTGCCATTGGATTTAGGGCCCACCTAGATGGTCCAGGACTGTCTCATCTCTAGATCCTTAATTACATCTGCAAAGACCCAAATAAGGTCACATTCACATTGACTATCTGTGAGTCATCCAAGGTATTAAAATTACCATCTGTGACCCTAAGGCACTGTGCCTCATGCTCCACTTACTGGATGTGGACATACCTTTGGGGGCCACTATTCAATCCACTATACCACTAAACTGCTGCTTCCATCTCATGGGCAAGAACGGGGCCCCACAGCCATCCCTATCTGCAAAGGAGAGAGGGATACACATTTTTAGTTGCTGCAGAATTCCTCAATGTAAATGCCACAGGTTCATGCAGAGCTGGCAGAGCAGGTGAAATCTATTTATAGCCAACCCTGATAAAGGGGAAGATGATCTTAGGAGCCAAAGGTAGACTTAGGACACTCAGTCAGCTTCTGTTGCTCAGACTTTGGGTCACCCCGTTGGGAGATGTTCCCAAGGAAGCAGCATGCTGCTCTTGCTGCCTAATTCCTTTACCAGTTAATAATCAGATCTCGCAGAGACCTGTGCGAAGGCTGGTAGTGTTGGACTATTCTCTGTCCCTCCCCTTCCCCCCCTCCTGGGAGTTCATGTGCATTGTTTCCTCTCCCATCTCCAGTAGATACAGCTGCTTGCATACACATGCTGAATAAATCTTCCTAAAATCCCACATCACCATCCTCTGTAGACTGCATTTCTTTTTCTTTGTACTGTGCAAATTTTGTGAACTCTTTCGGGAAGTCATAGCCCCCTGCATTTATCTTGATGTCTCCTTTCATCCTTTGCTATGTACTCATTTCCCTTCTTGACCCGACAAGGGCCTTCTCTCTATTATTTCTTTCCTCCCCTCATGTGATATGGAGGTGGCTCCCCACCCAAGCCCCTTGGCTATCTGTGGATTAAAGTATCAAGGTATTAAAGTTACCATATGTGACCCTAAGGTAATGCACCTCATCCTCCACTTACTAATTTCAGGCAGTGGTCAAGGTGGGCAGCTTTGCCTTGAGCAAAAGAAAATTATTTAAAATGTCGCTTTCTTTCAATATTCTAAACTTAGAGGTAGAAGGGAAGGACTGAAAAATATAAGATTCTCTTAAATTATCTTTAAAACATGACCTTGTGATAGGAAAATATAAACTTATAGTCACTGAAGGTTTCCTTTCCATTTCTTTTTAAATGTACTCCTGACTGTCCAGCCACCCATACAGTCCAGTATACTACTAAGGGTCCAGGCCAAGTGTGGGGACACATGCACAGTCCTCCCTGTGGGCAGCGGGTAAGTCTATGCAGTTGCACAGCTGAGGTGGGTTATGAGGCTGACATTCTAACAAGATGTGAAAGGAATTGTTGGCCACCACGTTGCTGCAGGGGGTTGTAAGACAGCCATAAACCCTGAAGGGACACTTCCCTATGGCACCCGTGCCCATGTGTGATCATGACCACCCTTCCGCTCTCAGCCTTATGTCCCTGATGCTCCTGGGGAGGATGCCAAGGCAGGCTTTACCAGCAGCTTTTGTGATGCCCCTTGTGGTCAGAATGTATTACTGCAGGCCCTTGCACATGGCAAAGGGGAGGCAAGGTTGTAGGGAACCTGTTAGGAAAAGGGAGGCAGATGCACTTGGTCAAGCCTGGGTTTCACTCCTAATGTCAGGAACTATAGGTTGCATGTCTTTTAAACACTCTGTCAGCTTTTCTTTTGTAAAATAGGGTAGCTAGCATCTACTTTATTATTAGAATTTTTTTATAAGAATCCAATGAGGCAGCGTTCCTGGAATATAGCAACGACACACTTGGTAAACGTGAGTCTCTGTCTCCTGCCTCTAATGTCCCTCCAATGGACAACATGGTTTCATGATTATCACAGACTAATTTTGGTTGCCAATTTGTCAGTCAGTCACCAAACAGTAGGAGTAATACTAACATTAATATTAGTCATCAACTCATTCGCTAAGCTATCCAATGTGCCTGCCTCCGTGTGCTGTCTCTTAGGGGAGAGCTGGGAGATTCAGGCTACTTCCATCTTACAGCTGAGGGCTTCTTAGTTCAAAGTCTTGATGAAAGAAGCTATTTTTCTAGGTCTTTATGTCAAGCCAGAGGTTGCTTGAAATGTCACACATGTCATACAGAGGTTGCTGGTTAGCCAGTGGGCTTTCTATTATCAGCTGTCCTCCCTTGGGACAATCACGTGTGACTAGGGGGACATAGGGACATGGTCTGTGACTTTTTGGCAGGGACTCTCTTAGGAACATGTCTCTAAGAAGGACATGTGGATGGAGCTGGCATTGAACAGAAGTTACACCAAGGAGCTTGGCCTGATCTCCCAGGGCCATCTACGACCAACAGTCCCTAACTTAGGAAGCACCCTGTGGGCTCACGCATCATTGCGGCCCACCCAAAGCTTCACGGTCGTTGCTCTGTTGCATGTCCTCATTTCTAGCCAGACCACACATGTCTTATAAAGGTCTCTGTAGTGACTTAGCAGGTTGCTTCAGGCCTTTGGAAAGCAGGGCAGGGGGCAGGTAGAGAAACATTCAGATAATCTTGTTGTGATTCTAGGTAGAAACTTCAAAAATCTTACTGTGGATTGCCTGGTAAGATGTCTTGTAAGCAGGAGGTAATTTCCTCCTGTAGACAACAAAAACTCAACCGGAAGCCATTGTCTTCCCATGACCCAGATGGCTCCTTTGTTATTTCATGTTCTTAATAATATTGAATTTCAGAGCTGGGGAACAGAAACCTCAGCTCCATGCAGGTGGTGTTCGAAGTACCTTGAAAAGGGAATTCTGACTGTGGTATGCAGAATGGCTTATGCAATAAACCAAGAATTCATATGTGGAATAGTTATAGAATGACCAGTAACTGAAAAAGCACTGGAGTCACGTTGGCATCCAATGCTCGGTCTAAAACTTACTGTGGATAAACGATTTTCTCAGTCCCTCTGGCCCTCAGTTTCTTTACCTGTCATATAGGGATATTAATATCTATTTTGTTGTGTACATTTGCAATGAAGTATGAAAATCCTGTAGCTCATTGCCTGGAAGAAAATAGCTGCTCATTGCATGGTTGCAATTAGCATTATGGTTGAATAGTCCTTTGAAGGCAGACCTCATCTAGGCCTGACCATGGTCACAGTGCCCAGACATCAGTTATAGCATAGCCTGTGTGGGTGCAGCAGGTGGAGAGAACACCTGGAGAGATCGCCTTTTGACAAGATGCTGGTGATGGGGTTCATTGGGAAGCCCCCATATCCTGTCCTGCCCTGACACCCCAAGGGTAGCCTGTCTTCTCAGTTCTTAGCTTTAGCCAAGCCAACAACTGCTCACTTCTGCATCACACCCACACTCTTCTGTACTCTCTGCTGCACAGCTGAATGAATGATGAACCACTGGCCTACTGTGAGTGGAGGAGAGGCAGCCATGCTCTTTCCAGAGAGCTTTCAGAGGAGACAGGAAGCCTGTCTCAACCTCCACACCTGCCATAGTGCCTCCAATCTCTTCATCACAGGGTCTCTGTGGCATCATTTAGAGGTTATATATTTATATTTCCATGAGCAGCATGGAGAAAAGAGTTATGCATTCATGTATTTTTCAGGGTCTTTTTGAAGACAGTGTCTTAGCTGTCATCTCAGAATCCTAGGCACAGTATATCAAATTAAGTCTGTATTGGGTACTATGCTCAGTCATGTGTAAATTGTCAAAAATAAAATACAAAGTAATTTTCTGCTTGGAGACATATTATTTTCCCTTGTTTCCTGTGGGCTTGCTCAAGTTCTGGAGAACCACACCCAATGTGACAGGTGTTTATAGAGCACCTACTGTGTGCTCAGTCCTGGTTGGGTTCTCAAAGAGTTGTGGGACTAGCTGAGAAGAGAAAATAAACACATGAAGAAAGGATTCACAATACCAGAGTTGTGAAACAGTAAAGAACAATACCTGCCAGTATTTGAAAAACTGGTTTTCTGATCTCCAGGGAACTGGGACATGATTGATGGAGAAGGTAGAGGGAACTGTGAAAGCTGATTAGAACTTTGTCTTCACCTTGTTCTTATCAGGGAACAAGGAGATACTTGTTCACATTAAAGGCTGGTAAATTTAGCCAGGTGAAAGGAACTGCACATCTTTAATCAGAGTATTGCTAACTCATACAATTCACTATCATGCGGTTAGTAAGGATATCTCTCCCCGCCGCTGACTCCAGTGGTGATAAGGGTCGAATGGCACCCTTCAAAGGATGACCTGGATTCTTCCAAAGACAGTCCCTCCCTCCTGTCCTCCTTCTCACAGAGCAGTGGACTAAGGGCACTAGAGAAAGAGATAAACTCTCTGAAGTATACCACCCACACTTGGAGATCCTTGTTCTCCAAGCGATAGCTGCCAGCAGCAGAACTTTCTAGTCTGTTGCCACCACAAATATCAAAAAAGACCCAGAATTCTTTCTTTGTTGCTAACCAAGTAACACGCAGCTGCAAGGAGCTCCCACTGTTTTCACTTCTCACCCCTGAGCCCACTGACTTCAGGGTATGAGGATTTCCTTTGGACTGACTCATATTTGACAACTGTGCAAAATGTAACCCTCCTAGCTCATACCAATACCCACTGATTGACCCCAGAAACAGTAGCTGCTTATACAAAAAGAAAGCCAGGTAGGATAAAAAGAGAAACTGTTGCTAAAACAGAAAACAAAAAAAAACAAAACCTAAATTTCTTGTGGTAACATGAAAGGAATCTTATTCCAGGCTAAGGACTCCGGGTGGCTTGGAAAGAAGTTTTCTGGTCAAGTCTTGAGATATTTCACGGGTTAGATAAAGCTGTGACTAATGGAAGTTAAGAATTAGTGAGCTAACTATCAACTTTGTCCAGAGGCATATTTCTTTAAATTCTTCTTCCTCTTGGGATGTATCATCTCAGAATACTCTGGTCACTTTGACTTAAACTGCTTTACTGACCTTACTGACAAAGTGCCTTCCTGTGTCTGTGCCCATGCCTATGACAGACCCTAGAGGAACATCAGGGTTTTCCCAAACAAAGCTCATGCCCCAGGTGCATAGTTCCTGGAGTGACGGCCTCATATCTAAGACAGTCCTACATGTTCAACCCCAGCATTTAAAGGCCCAGCACATTCCACACATTTTGGTAGTTTTAATGATAACCGGTAATTGGACAGTAACCTCTGTTCCTTCTCTCCTAGGCCTGTGGTCCTCCACTGAAGGTGGATCACGTACATTTCTCCCAAGTTGTTCAGCTTTGTATCCTCTTCTGTCTTTAGAGCTCAGTGAAAGGTTTGACTGCCAACTCCTAGCATCTACATCAGGCAGATTTCTTAGAGTCATTCATCAGACAAACCTTTACTGAGCATCTCACCCATGCCAGGTCCTTTCACAAGGCAGGCATATCACCTGGGAAGGTGAGGCAGTGTGGGACTGTTTCATCAGACCCTCAGGCACTCCAGGCTTCAGCTTGCTCGCAACTGGAAGAGGTATAGCAGGTCTTGCAGACACCTGGCATCACACCTCTTGTGTTCTGAGACAAGCACCTGCTTTCCCTTGTTTCCTGACATTGGTGCCATCTCTGCGAGGGCTGCTGTGTGTCGGCTTGCTGCCGTGCAGCTGTGTGTCAGCTTGCTGCCGTGCAGCACATAGGGTTTCCTTTGAGCAGAAGTCATGCTCAGTGACCTAAGAAGTGGTTATTCCCAAGTCCAGTCTCCTTCAGTGCCAATCACCCCCTGCTCAGTCTGTGGGGCCGAGGTGGTGGGCCTGGTTTTATCTGCAGAGTGCCACAGAACGTAAATGAAAGGGGCTATGACTTTCCAGAAGAGTTCACAAAATTTGCACAGTACAAAGGAAGGGGTGGGGTTCCCTTCCTTTTCAAATAGCATGTATATGGCAGGCACTTGAGGTTGTTTTAGTTTCAAATTTAGCCTTTAAAGCCCCTATCTGTTTCTTCTGCTTGCTTTTATACACAGCCCAACCCTGAGCAACACACTTTCCAGATAGAAAGACTCTCTGAGTAATAGGTGACAGGGCCCATTTCTGCTCTGGAGAGAGGTCCCGCCAGGTGACCTCCATTGTCCTTAACATGTGCTTCCCCCTCAGTGGAGATCCCAGGAAACCTCTGCAGAGCCTGCCAGAATTCTCCCAGGAGAAGCAGGTTTGATCAAAAAGGACTTTCTTCCCACTGGCAATATGAGCCCAGAATGTACCCAGGTCCCTCACCTGGACTCTGCAGACCAGACACCCGTTGCCTGTCCCTCCCAGAGGGCCACCTCCTGGGCACACAGGCTGGAGTTCCACCCTCACCTCCCAGCACCCCATGTCCCTCTTCATCCCCTGGGTGGCCCTGCCCACAGCACTACTTGCCAGCTTTGCTTCTGCCTGGAATTCCAGGCAGCAGTCCTTTCCAGAAGACCAGTTCCTTCTCCAGGGTGGTCCACAAAGAGATGGGAGGGTCAGCTAAGTCTCTCCAAACACTTCCAAAATGAATCTTCCTAAAAAGCAAGACAGCAACATTTTTTGGTAGATTTTTAGAACACTCTCATGAAAAATACGGAAATTTCTAAAATCATGTTGATTTTATCTTATATTTAGCAAAAATGATGTTATAATTGCACCTATGTGCTACTTATGCTAATTCAAGGGTTGAGTATTTTCCCCCAACACTATTGTTAAGCAACAGGGGAGATATCTGAGTGGCAACTCACTTTCTAAATGATCATTCAATTAGTGATGTGACAACTTTTCCTTTTTTATACAACCTAATTAGGGGCACTGATGATAAAGATTCTCTTTAAAACGACTGCCAATCTATGTAATTTCTTTTGCTGAGTGCTGGAACACGTGGAAAAAGACAGGCAAGGATGCACTAGAGGTGCCCCTACATTGGAATTTCTGCAGTGGCTACAGGAAGCTCCTGCCACACCACAGTACCGTCCTTGGTGATGGGGTTCATTGGGAAGCCCCCATGCCCTGTCCTGCCCTGACTCCCCAAGGGTAGCCTGTCTTCTGGGTTCTTTGAAGCCCCACCCACTTCTCAGATTCTACCCCACCCCTTCCCCCCAACACAAAGAGCTGGATCCACCTCTACCCCTAGCTCTTCCTGAGTCACCCTCATCCCTATAGGAGCACCTCCCAGGGTCCCCTGTTGCTCTTTCACAACCAAGGACAACTCCAGAGAAGAGGCTTGCAGTGAGGGGCCTTCAGGGGAAGGGTTCCCTGCCATTCCACCCCCCAGTGTGAGTGCATACACAGTGGCCCTTTAAGCATGGAACGGTTGGATCAGACATCTGCACATTCATCTCTCAAGAGTGACAGGTATCTTCTGAGAACACCTGTATCTAAGTTTACCAGCACAAGGAAATTTCTTGCTTGTCTACTAGCGAGAGGATCCTCTATCAAATGGCATCAGTGAAGTCCACATGCAGATCAGGGAACCAAAGTTCCTTAGCTTTCCACCCGGAAAACGAACCAAAGAGAGCCTGGAGGAGCCACGGTACTCTCTAAGGCTGCTCCCCCATGGTACCCCAAGAGGAATGGAGTCACCATTCTGCTTATAAGTGAATGAAGAGGGAAGCCCTTCAGCTGAAGGGAAAGGAAGGAGCAGCATTTATTGCACTCCTGCTAGCTGTCAGGCTGGGAGAGCTCCATTATACCCTCTGATCCTGGACGCATCTCTGAGCTGAGTATCATGATCACATTTTAAAGGCAGTGAAAGTGTGCTTCTGCAAGGATAAGTAACTTGCTCCAGCCAGGCAGCTGTCAAGTGGTAAAACTCAGATTTGAGCACAGGGCCTGGGACAGGTGGGGTTCCAGGGCAGAATCCCAGGCTCTGTGGGTTGTGGCTTAGGGAGCCAGAACTTGGCACATGGATCTGTCTTGACACAGGTGCTTACAGCTCTCCAAGTACTCCCTGGGGAGTCTGGGACTTGTGCTTGGAGGAAGCCTTAGCTGGACCTGCGCCCTGAGGAGGCTTGGTTTGCTCTGACTGGGAGACGTGCCCTTGCCTGATGGGGGAAATAGTTGGCTTGGGCTCACGTAAGAGTGGGTGGAGAGTGTCCTTCCTGTCAGCTCTGCAGGCCAGTGATCGATGTGGTGGGGGCATGAGCCTTTTTGTAAAACACTGCTCTTTGGTCTTTTCAAGGCCATTTGAGTTTAGGGACGTCCCCATGGTGTCTGTGCTCTATGAAAGTATGGGGTCCTATGCAGCGATTCAGTTGGGCTTGGAGAATTCTGCGGGAACTGAGGATGTTCCCAGTGTTGGTGGAGTAGTTCACCATTTCAGCAGAAGAATTTTAGGGGGACACAGAGACAGGACTAAAGGATCAGCCTGGAGCTGAAGTGATAGTGAGGGCTTGGGTTTCATGTGGCCCGCCAAGGGGCCATCTGCCATTCTTGCTTTGCAGTCAATAGCCAAGTGACCCAGGGAGGTTTTCCGCAGCAATAAAGGAGTTTGTTAAAGGTTTTCCTGTCTCCTCCCGGTTCAGCCATTTGACCACCATCATCCCTCCAACTCCTCAGCAGCCTTCTCAGAACCATGATTTTCATAATTGTGCATGCCAATTTTATCCCAGGTTTTGCTGAGATGTTTCAGTGCTGGCAATTTCAAGTTACTATCACCACTCATTTTATATCTGAAATACTGGAATAATTCCATCTTAATACTCAGGCTTTACCTTGAATTTCATAATCCTTTTATTTTGAGGAGCATATACTTAGATGGATCTGTGCTTCCTCGGGCTTTTTAATGAGGGTGAACTTCTTGAATTCCAAATGGGTGTTAAGATGACCAACATTTTCCTTAAAGGACTTCCCATAACCAGATCTTTCATATAGAAAATCAGAAAGATCAGGGAATAGGCCACTTTGCAAAAGAAACCTGAGAGCCTATCTGCAAGGTAATATTTTGTCAACAAGCAAAGAGGGAAATGGAAACATTAAATACCATGGGCCATCCTGTTATTGAATTAAGAAAATATGTCTACACATCTGTAGGGAGGACAGCTTTGATTTGAGGGTCAGGACTTTTCACTTTGCTGTTGCTTCAACTTTTATTTACTCTGTATTATTAGAGAAAAACAAAGAAGCTAATTATGGATGTTCTAAGATAATTCCCTTAGAGGGCGAATACATTCCTGCAAATGTTGGAATCATTATTATAATTATTTCTGTTGTAGATGTAGGAAAGCCAAGGTTCCTCACGGGTCATTGCCCCGAGTCATGCAGGGAGTGAGGATTCAGCTTTCTAACTCTCAGTCCTGAGTTCTCTCTGCTGCCTCTCTACCTCTGGGGTGATTCCAAACTGCTTGCCTGAGCCTTGCCTCCCAGCTAGATAGTGAGCCTCTTAGGGCCTGGGTGATGGCTTCTCTGTTTCCCTCACTGCCCCAGACCAGGATGGGACTTGCAACTGGACCCCAAGGAAGAAAAGCAGGTTAGTTGGACAGAGCTATTACCTAGTTTCTGGCTGTGCTGAGGAGGGATCGTGGAGGAAGCTGCACATTCAAGACTTAGCATGTATCACTGCAGGCGCTCTGTCACGTGCTTTCATCCTTGATCACTGTTGAAAGGAGGGATAGTGATTCTATTGGACAGTCTGAAGCAGTCCTGTGCCCAGAGGCAACATCCCTCATTGACTGCTTTATATTTACCCCCTGTCCCCAAAGATACAACCCCTCTCCCATTCCTTGTGTCTCTTCCTGCCTTTCCCTCTCCACCTGAGATTGTGTTTCATTGTTCATCTCTTTTGGCCACGTCCCCAGTCATTGGTGAAAAGCTCATGGATATGGGTTTAAAAAGACCCCATCTTTGTTAGCCAAGTCAGAGAGTGATCTGTCCCACTGAAATGCGAGTCACCAGGGCAAGTCGCCTGGGGAGATCCCTTAAGCAGGGGCTACCTTGAGACAACCTGTAAAGCCATATTGGAGGAGCAGGGTCCTTGCTTTGCTCTGTTGCAGGATGTATCAGCTTAGCAGAGGAGACACCCTCTTCCCTCCCTTCTTAATCGGGGCCCAGTTTTCTTCTTGCTCCAACCTCCTGAGTTATCAACACATTAGTCCACAAGACCTTACTTTGTGTGTTCCTGTGACCTACCAGAGAAGAAAAATGGCCCAAACCTTCGAGCAGTCCAAGTATAGTTGGACGACAAAGTACATGTGTTGGAGCCACTAGAGAGCATGATCACCGTCACATGTATGGAGTGCCCGCTCTGCACAGCAGCCACTATGCTTGAGGGCTTTCCATGTGCTATCTCAGGTAATCCTTAGACCATCCCTGGAAGGTAAGTGCCAGATAAAGAGACTGAGGTTTAGATACTAAAGGCCACACAGCTCGTGGGCTGCAAAATTAGGCTTTAAACCCAAAATCTGACCCCAAGGACTGATCTCTTTACCCCCACTCTACCACTCTCACGACACAGAAGGATGTCCTAAATGCCCACGTGAAGATGCCAAGTGTCACTGGCATGACTCTGTTCAAAATCCCCGGGAAAGGTAAGGAAAGGGATGGATTCTTTATCTGTTGATTCCAAGGTGTTTCTTCAAAACAGAATCTGCTTTCACTTCCTGCTTAAGAGAAAGAGAAAGGGCCAATCCTGATGGAATTTTCACTTCTGTTCTATGAGGGGGCGGCAAGGGAAAGAACGCATCCTTTAGCAACTGTTCTTCTAAGCAATTTCAGGAACACCATTATTTTTGAAGCTTATTTTGCTTATGAAATCCCAGGTGAAGTGAGGTAACAGAAGAGGAGAAAATATCAAAAGTGTGTTTTTTCACTACACTCCAAGTAATTACTTTTCCCCTAAGTTTCCTGGCGTTATATAAACATTTTTAAAACCAGCACTAAAAGGAACCTTATAATTCACAGGAGCGCATCTTCATAGGGAAATCTCAGTGAGCAAGTGTGAAAGTTCAGACAGCCACACGCTGTATTCTACACACAATGCCATCATTTTCTGCATAAACTCAGTAAATGGGGAAGAGTTATTCATCCCTTTGTCAGATATGGATGAATCGGCGGGCTGCAGTCACTCTCATCTCTGGCCTCGCAGAGATGCGTACAGTCCTGGGGAAGCGTTGAGTTCTAACTTGTGCTCAGAACGCCCATCTGACTCAGCAAGCACCATGAAAAAAGGAGCAGGCAGCCCGCACTTACAGCTCGAGGTGGGTCCTGCTGACAGACACTCCGGAAAGGCACGCTAGGAGATGCCTCTCTGCTTTGTAAACATGCCTTTGGAGACAGAACATGAGAAGAACACTCCATACAAATCCTTTGTGGCTGATTTCATTTAACCAAACTGAAGTGTATATGCTTACTACAGAAAATGGCTCATAATCTGTTTGTGATAATTTTCTAGAGAGGCCCAGAGATGCCAAATCCATGCTTCCGATGGCCTCGGCATTCTGCTAGAGCCAGCCCTGCCAGCCTGTGGGAACCCACTGTTAAATATTCTGAAATTTTTAGAGCCAATTCTTAAACCATGGGTGGCTTGAACTGGCCTTAGGTGGAGTTTTTACACCATGGAAATTAGCAAACACTACAGATTGAGGTGTTTTGCTTTTGTTTTCTGGAGGGCTGGTTTACCAGCAGAGCACTGTGCCCAACTGATGTCAAATTCAGAAATTCAGTAGCACCCCGTGCTTGCTCCTCAAAGGTCTGTTGAGACTCTGTGAACCTGGGGGGTCCAGCCACAGTGTGCCTGCAGGCTAGGTGCAGACCCCAGCTCTGTCCCTTGCAGCTGCTGGCTCTGGGTGTCCACTACAGCTGCAGGATGGGAGCTGCTTCCAAATCAGCACAGCCCGGGGTGGGGGTGTCACACTGTGATTGCCTGTGCTCACAGCGCAGGGCCATGCTGATGCTGAGAGCACATTCTCTTCTCCTGTGCTCATCTGGGCGCCAGCCATATTCCTCTGTCCCCTTTCCCATCTGTTTCTGCACCACTCACACAGCGGGAAACAGAACTGTGGGGTTTAGAGTTTCAGTCACATAATTCTGTTAGCTTTGGGTTCAATTTTTCTAAAGTTCCTGAGAAATACCTTTTTTACTTTCATGATAACTCTGCAAGTTGGGCCTGATCATTCCTATTTTATAGATAAGAACAGGGAGGGAGCTGTTGGATGATGGGTGGATTGGGCAAAATTATGAAACTGATCGGTGGTAATGCAGGACCCAGACTGAGCCAAAAGATGAATTTTAAACCATAAAGTGAGTGAAGCAAATGTGTGCATATGTATCATGTATGGATTAGTGACATAAAATGTGAGAAGTTATTTATAACAGAGGGAAAGGCACCAGCTGCATGGGTGATAACTGAGGCAAGCCAGCCCAGTGAACATGGGATGCTCTGGGGCCCGTGGGGGCCTGTGGGGGCCTGCAGTAACTTACAGCTGCCTCTAAGCAGATGTTGCTCATTACAGGCCATCCAAATTTCCTGGCTGGCCTTTAGGAGAAGGCCCAGATCCCTTGGCCTTGTCCACCAGGCCTCCAAATGCCTCCTCCCTGGCACACCTTATGTGGTTCCCATGCAGTGTTTGCGCTCCCTGCTCTTCCTGCCCTGCCTGCAGCTTTACTGAACTGCTCACCTGTAGAGCTGAGCATCTGTTGGTCTTTCTAAGGAAGCTCCTCCTACACCTGTCCTCACTGGTCTGGGTCAGGTCTGCCCCATGGCACTCCCTCTTCCCCCATGTCTGTTGTGACCCTCATCACGCAGCGTCCTGTCTTTGCTCTTTGCTCTGACTTCTGTCTCTGTCCCTCACTAGCCTGTAAGCTCTTAGGACAGGTTTTCATGAGGCTGGTCTCTGAAGCTGCGCCCCCAGCCCGAGCTTTTCAATCAGTTGGGAGAAAGAAGAGACGAACTCAGACAGAAGGATAGGAACTCTCATAAGCAGGTCCATCTGAGTTCCGCAGCAGAACGTGTGCATTCCAGTGATTGGTTTCCTTCAAAGGGTTGCAAAGGGCCATTCCAGTTATGTAAGCCACTGGATTCTAAGGGTCTTGGAGGCAGGATATGATACATACTTCTATCATTTCTATTGCTGGTGCCTGACATTCAGTAGGGTACCACTGAAATTTTTGTTGGATGAACCAAAATAATGAATTAATAACAAATGGATTGGTATTATTTTCACCATTCCAGCTGCAAACGACCCTCCCTGTCATTTGCATCGTTTACATTCCCCGTGTCTGATGCCAGCTTATCCAGGCACTGGCCCTGGACCCTCTCGGCTATGACAGCTGCAGTCTTCCCTCTCCTGCTCTGGTGTGACTTATACCTTGGGTTCCACAGACCCACTCCTGGGCTTGGGTACCATCCGTTTTCCTTCATGATAATAAGGCTTCTGGTTTGGCCAACATGTCTTCATTTCCACTATGCTCTCTGATGATTTCATCAGTTGTTCCCTTAAGGGAGGAAGCACCACCTCCTATTTCACAGCTGAGGAAACCGAGGCCCAAAAGTCACAAGGACTGGAGGATTTATTCCAAGCCAGGTGCTATGAACAAGAGAGGGGACTGCACCTTGCTCCTCAGTCCTTCAGCCTTTTTATTTTCTTTCTGCAATCATGTTTTGCCTTACCAATTACAGGACACTGTAGTGGGGTGGGAGACATTTTCTTAAAACACACATGGCTTTTTCTCTGTGTGTGCCTCTACTGTGTTCAAAGGTATAAAATCATGAGACATTGGAAAGCCTCATTCCTTGCTTATTTCCTGGATCTTCACCCCTTCTTCTGCTCACCAGGGCCAGAAAGAGACCTCATTCCTCACTCCCTCTGGCCCACAGGCTGAGCAACCAAATATGAACAGAAGGTCATCTGCAAAGGGCTGGCGGAAAAAGTCCCCCCTTCTGATTATATTTTTCTCCCCAAACCAGCCCATCCCCTTGTGATGCCTGCACCTTGTCAAGGCAGCCTGGGCCAAAAGCTTTTTGTGTTTGGGATTCTTTCTAAGTGAAGGCACTAGAGCCATATCTTCATTGGTCACCAAGGTGTCATGCCCCAGGAGATGGGCTGAAACACTGAGGACGTCTGTACCATGAAACGGGTCCCGTCCCATTGTTCCTACTGAGCAGACTTGTCAGAGGCCCTCATTCTTCAGGAAATAAAAAGTGGCGGCCTCGGTTTTATCAGAAATCTGTGTAGAGGAGCTTGCTGAGAAACCACAGAGCAGACTCAGTTTTATGCTGAGAAATCCTGGCAGCGGCAAGCTTCCTGCTTTGTTTCCATGGGAAAATGTAAACCCGGTGTCTCTGCCGGAAACGGAAGCCTGTGCTCCTCTGTCCTGGGGCAGGAGCGGCTCTGGCTCAGTGGACAGGGTCTGGTGTGCCGGTGCTTCATGCCCGAGGACGCGGGCTTTCTCGTGCCCCTCAGACTGACCTGCTCCATTCACAGAACAGCCGGAAGTGGGAACACCTACGTTCCCAGACTCGCTTAGCCACATCCCACCTTCTCCCCATCTGCATACCTGCTGCTCTGTTATCAACTTCATGTGTTTCGCCAGGGGACTTCCTTTTCTTACTCAATTTTAAAAAGAAACTTTATATTTCAAACATAAATGGAAAACTAATATCACTTGCTATAAATCTGTAAAAGTAAATGTGGTGAGATCAAAGCAATATTATTAAATTCTAGCTAGATACTATTGCCTGTGGGATGCTCTAAGCATGACGCCTGCTCAAATCCGGAGGGTGTGGCCGGGTTGAGAGACACATTAGCCTTCTCCTTACAGAACCCAGAAGGATTTGATCATGAATTGGAAAGAGACTTATTTTCTCCCTATGAGCAAGGCCAGGAGTAGGGTGAGGTCAGTAAAGCTCCCAGGGTGCAAAATTAAGGAGGCATTCACCCTCAGGGCCAGCCTTGCATTTGCACCAATGCTGGGAGCCAGTGCCTCCCTAAATGTTACCTCCCGGGCACCTCACTTTGCCTTGCTCGGGTCCCAGTCCTCTGTGAGTGGTGCCATTCATCACCAGGTCCCTTACCCCTAAATTCACCCCTGGAGCACCAGCCATGGCCCTGGGAAACACCCATTCCTTCCAACCTCCTGCCCAAAATGAGTTTGAATTGGCATGTTGGTGTTCAGGTAGCTCTTAGGTGTGGTTGAATCCTCTTCTAAGTACTCACACACCACCCTTTTAATGCCTGCTGGCAAAGTGCACCAAGTATTTTTATCGGTTTTCCAGCTCTAGTTTCCAGATTCTACCATCTTCCCCCTTTTGAAACCTGGCTCCTATTTGCTGTTGGTTAATCTTCTGGTATTGCTCCTATTCTTCTGATTCCCCTTTTCCTCCTGCTCCAGTATCCTAACAGTCAGGGGAACGGTTTTTGGTAGAATGGCCCTGGGTGTACCATGCTGTTCCTGGGCCTGTAATGTCTTTTTCCGCCTGCTTCCTTCTCAGCTGTGTCCCCGCTCTCTGGGTGGGTGTTCTGCCTAGTGCATGGTGAAGAATGACCCCTCACAGTCCACTTCCTCTTTTCTGCATTTTGCGTTACATCATGGTGACCTCTGCAGCCTGTGTCCTCAAAAATGGGAATGTGCCTTACACAGCTCAGCACCCTCAGTGCATATGCTCCGTCTAGCACTGGGTCAAGAACATAGGCTCTGGAGCCTCACAGCTGGGGTTCTGCATGCTCACTCCACCTCTGGACCTCCTAAAGTCTGCTTTCTCCACCTGTAAGGCAGAGCTAGTAGCACTTCCTCCAGGTCATGGTGAGGATGTCATGAGGCAAAGTGGGCAGATCCCTTGACCCCAGAGCCTGCCTGTGACTGCGAGCTCTCCTGGAGGGAAGCTGATTGAAGAGGTGGGTCTCTGATTAGGGTAGGGGGAAAGCAGCTGAGTTCAGTTTTCTGTGAACAGCACTTATATTGCTCTTCTTTTTAATGGAAAGTTTAATATCAACCATACAGGTCCAGAGCTTTAAGCTTCTCAAAGAACTTTCACAGCCATGGATTTATGGGATTAGCAGAGCAGCTTGGGGACAGGAGGGAAGGTGTAGTTATGCTCATTTTACAAATGGGAAAATTAGGGAGGAGAAGCAGCTCAGTCAGAGTCACAGACAGAGCTCGAGGAAGCCAGGCCTGGGACTCAGGTGTCCTAACTGGGTTTCATATTCCTTGTATTTGGTCCCTTTGCATCTAGGTAACCTTGTTATCAGGATGTCCTTTTTCTAATTGCCTCCTTCTTAGGGCATGTGATGGGCTGAACTGTGTCCCTCCAAATTCGTATGTGGAAGTCCTAATCCCGAGTCCCTCAGAATTTGACTATATTTGGAGACAGGGCCTTTAATTTGGTAATCAAGGTAAAATGAGGTCATATGGATGGGACCTAATCCAATAGGACTTGTGGCCTTATAAGAGAAGAAGATTAGGACACAGACAGAGGGCTGACCCTGTGAGGAGGACACAGCAGAAAGGTGGTCCTCTGCAAACCAGGAAGATGGATTTCAGAGGAAACCCAACCTGCCAGCCCCTTGGTCTTGGACTTTAGCGTCCAAAATTGTGAGAAAATAAATGTGGGTTTGTAAGCCCCCCAGTCTGTGGTGTTTTGCTATGGCAGTCCGGGCTGACTCATGTAGGCCATATGTAGAACTGAAAGACAGGAAAAAAAAAAAAGAATGGGCTGTCTGGGCAAGGAGAGTGATGGAAAAACCAAGTGACAAGTGATTTGTCACTTGGCCTCCTTGCTGCTGGGACTTTCTGAGCTGTTTCAAAGCCAAGTTCTCTGCAGGAGCCGGGCCATGCTGAGGCCTGGGAAGAAGGCTCTGGGTCTTCCCTCCCCGTCAGCAGTGCACGAGAGGCAAACGTGGCCGTCATCCGGCATGGAGCCGTCGGGCTCTCCCGGAAGTCGGGGTCTGGTAGAAGGAGTGAGGGGCAGTGGGCCTCACAGTGGGTTCGGCTGGGAAGTTTGCACTGGGGCGCATGGTCCAATTTCAGATACTCTTGGGTTTGAAATGTAGACATTGGGCAAGTTATTTGACCTGAGGCTCAGTTCCTGGGTCTTCAGAATGCAGACAGTGTGCTCTCTCCTAAAGCAGAAATAGCAGTGTCCTGTCTGGAATAGAGAAGAGGCTCTGTGAGTGGTGGTTGCCGTGATTATCATCACTTCATTTGTTAGCAGTTCCTCTGGTGCTGTTCTTGCGCTGCCAGGACACAGAGAGGGCAGGAGTGGTGACGTGGACGGCGGCCACGTGGCCCAGAGGACAGAAAACAGCAGAGCAGGCAGGCGGGAGCCAAGGAGAGTCGCGGGAGGGAGAGAGTAGCCCAAGCTCCCCATGGGTCATGGGGCTGGAAGGGGCACAGTGCTGGCTCAGGGAGTGAGACTGGAGTGTCACAGCTCAAGGTCTTGATAGGTCCTGCTCATGTGTGTTCCCGCTCCCCCCCGCCTGCCTCCGCAACCTGCTTTCTCCTGGATGAGGAGCAGAAAAGACACACTATGACCCCATGGCCCCCGCTCAGCGGAATCCCAGAATCGAGTCAACCCAGGGCCAGTGTGTAATGAGCAATGAGCACCATGGTGTACACTCAGCCTTACACTGAGGAGTAGGAGGAAAGAGAGGCCTTAGGTTCCGCCCATTTCCCTGGAAAGCTGGTAAGATGTCTGGATGAGACGTGATTAAGTGAAGTCATGGGCCTAAGCCAGCCAGCACATAGCACATGTGTGTCTCACGTGGGCTGTGAGTTAGAGCAACTTACTTGCTAGAAACGGAGTTGCTAGGGCATCCTGTGTCTCAGAGAGGGCACCGGCTGCGGGGTCCTCAGCTGCCGGGTGGGTGCTGGCTGGATGCCCCATGAGCCTCGATGTCCTCTCACAGGAAGTGGGGCCCTCGGCCTCCTCGCCGGGCTCTGAGGTGTTCCCGTGGGGAGTGCTGCTTGCCTTCCGGGCTGGAGAATTCCTCCACTGGGCATCCCAGTGCCCTGGCCACTGGACATCCCGGCAGCCATGTACACCCACATTTTCAATGTCCCTTCGGTGTTGTTGAATCACCTACCAGTTGAAAATTGACATAAATCAGAAGGCTTTAATAAAAGGACTATTATAATAAAAAGAGTTTAGTAAGAGGACTGTTTTCAAATGTGTGGGCAGAGCTAGGGAAATCGCAAGAAATATGCAGCACCTCAGGGCTAGAACATCAGGGTACTAGCCCTGGGCTGGAAGGGACCAGGGTGTGAGGGAGAGGCAACGAGGCAGAGAGGGCTCCTGACGGGAGCCGTGGCCTTCAGTGGAGGGACCGGGCAGCCCGGAGTGCCCTGCAGGGAGCAAACCAGGCTACAATATTCCCCACGTTACACTTCGTGACAGTCAAATGCAATCAGAAGCCAGAGGCAGAGGGCCTGCTAATGCAGACGGGACAGGCAGGCCTCCTGGGTCCCGGGGCAGGAGGAGCAGGACAGAGGGCAGGCCCAGAGGGGCAAAGTGCAGACCCCAGCGCACACAGCTAGCGTGGGGTCTGCCACACTGTATGGACTCAACGCATACTAAGTCTCCTCTCCCTCTGGGCAGAAGCCCTGCAGGGATTCAGAGCAAAGGGAGGCCTCCAGAGCAGGCAGAGCTTAAGAATAAGCTGAGCTGAGCCTCAAGTCTCCAAGTCCTCGGGCCCTTTCTCAGCTCCCCCAGAGTGCAAACAGAGGGCTGCTCCAGGAGCCGTGCTGTCAGGGGGAAGCAACACCAGGCTCAGCTCAGAGGGCTTGGTGAGAAGCAGCATGTCACTGGCACCACCCCCAGCAGGGGAATGCCCAGCTCTGCAGATCATCCCTGGAAGAGCACGGCCTGGGCATTCAGGACACCTCAGCAAAAGAGTGGGCGAGTGTGGGAAGCCTGTCGATTACTCTTACCTTCCCTCATGAGAAAACCAGTTCTCAGGGAGTCTCGGTTGGTGGGAAAATGCACAAGCCTGCCATTTGAAATAGACACCTGTAATGGCTCTAGGGGGAGTACAGAAGCAACCGTAGTGGGGGGATTGTTAATTATAGTGTTGATCCAGTCAGGAGCAGAGCAAAACCCAGCAGCGCATCTCCCCATGGTTCTCTCTCCTGCGGTTCTGCAGCTGGACATTTCTCACACGCCCTTAGAAAAGCACTGACGTTCGACTACAATTCCGACTTCCGTAGGTGCACACCAGCTTTCAGTACGTGTTTTGCAGCCGGAGGATGCGTGTCCCCTCTGCGTGAGCTTGTCCGTGCATCTTTAGCAGTATGAATCTATTAGCTGTGCATGTTTGGCATTTCTGAGGAGGCAAGGCTGGATGGCCCCTCATAACTTCAAAGCCAGCAAAATGCTGTGGTTGGATGTTCGGGCAACAACATTTGGTACACAACAGAAGCTGAACGGCGAAGAGTGGCGCTAACTGCTAATGGCAGGAATCATGCTAGCTGAATCATGGACTCCTGATTCACAATATAACTATTTTATTAGATAATAAAGAATGTCTTTACTCCCAACAAATGGATTCTTAGGAAATTTCCATGAAGAAACCTCCTGAGCACTCTGCTGTGTGCCACATTAGCTCCCCTAATGGGCTGGAAACGGGGCGTTAATGGCACAGGGAGGGTGTGCATCACCCCGGGTCACGTGGGGACAGTGTCTGGCGGCAGAGTGACAGGCAGTGGGCACAGCACGCCCTCCAGAGGGGCCCCGAGGGACTGGGATGCCCACTGTTGTCTTGATCTGCTGGAGTGGGGTCTGCAGTGTTCTCTGCGAAGCGCCAGATGTTCCAGGCTTGGTGGGCATATGGTCTCACACATGCCCTGGCTGCTGCTCTGCCTCCTCCCATTCCTCCTCCTGCTCTTTATCTTCTACGACCCTTTAAACATGCAAAGACCATGCTCGGCTGATGGGCTGTACAAAACCAGGCCATGGGCTGGGTGGGGCCAGTGGGCTTTTGCCCCCTTTCATCTTGGAGAGCCAGTCAGTTCCTGAGCCTCACCGATGGGGGATCACAGCACTGAAGGAGTCTGTACCTCTCCACTGAGCACCTTTTGCACACCGGGCACTATTCCAGGGCATGTGGGATACGTCAGTGGGCAAAGTAAATAGGGACCCCTGTCCCTGTGAATCTCACATGCTAGTGTGGAGGGTGAGACAGTTTTAAAAACATGATAAGTAAGTATGTAGGAGGGTGTTAAGTGCTGTGAAGAATGTCTGGAGAAGGAAGGAGACAGAGCCATGGCGGTTGAGCAGGTTTGCATGGACGCGGTTGTAGTGCTGGGTGATGGACTCTAAGTGGAACGAGGAGGGAAATGGAGACATGGGGATATGGTTGGCGGCACCAAAGCGGCGAGGGGCAGTGGGGCCAGTGGCAGGCCCTGGGGGGCCAGAGAGTTGTCAGTGCATTTACACTGGAGTGAATGAGTACAGAGGACAGGAAGTGGTGGCCAGGAATAGATGGTTGAAATAGGAACTTTGTAGTTGGTTCAGGGATTGGTGGTGATATATATAGCCTTAGGAGTGGTGCCCAAGCGGGAGGAGAAAAAAGATTGGGCTGAGGAGGTCAAAGCACTGAGAGACCATGGTTGTGGAGAGACCAGCCCCATGGATTTTCAAGTCCCCCCACATGAAGAGAGGGAGGCAGGTGTGAGTCATCAGTGACTGGTGGGGCGTGGGTGGCCAGGAAGCTGGCACACGATATGCTTCAAAAGAGCTGGAAGTTTTTAATGAGCAAGGCAGAGACAGGGCTTGGAAGTGGCAGTGGGGATCCAGGACACCTATCCTCCAGCCCCTGAGCTGAAAAATTAGCCTCTACCACTGGAAAGGACTGTATGAAATGCCCTGAGGGACTTGTGGGTTTTCATTAGGATAAGAATGTGAAGCAGCGAGTGAGAGACTGAGGTGAGATTTTGATATTCTTTGAGTTCCACAGGGCCTGGTAGATGGGTTTGAGGATCAGGGAGGGATACTGGGTGCATAAGGAAGGCATAGGCTGGTATGCTTTCTCCATCACTTGCTTCTTCTTCTAATTCTTTGGCAAATTATTTTTTTCTAACTGCTTACACCTTTAAGATCCGAGACTCATCTTTTAAATTCGTTCATTCATGCATCCTTGCATGCATTCATTTGTTTGCTGGGAGCCTGGACTGTACTGTGGACACAGAGATGTCATATCTGGCCTCTGCCCAACATGGTGGGTCCCTGACACTGTGTGCAGACACCTAAGTGGTCTGGCATCCATCAGGAGGTACAAGCACTATGTTCCTAGCAATGGTTAAAATAATGCTGTTAGCAAATTTTGACTAAAGGAAATTCAGAGCAGGCCAAGGTTATCACTATTATGTTACTCTTTTTCACTTGTACACCAGGATGCATTCTTGAGGGAGACATGGACGACGTTAGGGCCAGTGGGTGGGATATGTGGGAGTGCCCCACAGTGTTATCTTAACCCTGGAAGGCAATAGTAATCTGGGACAACCTGCCAGGGTTCACAGCCCAGATCCACTACTTATTAGCCTTTTGAACGGAGGCAAATCACTTGCCATCCCTAAGCCTCCACTTCCTCATCTGTAAAATGGGAATAAGAGTACTTCTAATGATAGAATTGTCATGAGGATCAACTGAGGTGTAATGCCTGTAAAACTCTTAGGACAGAGCTAGTCCAGTACATAGGAAGTCAATCCAATTTATATTTAATTATTATTCCTAATGTGCTGTAGTCTATGTCCTGGGCCAAGAGTGTCACATGGCAGAGGCAGTGTGCAAACAGGTGACTGACTATAACGCCGATGTCTGAGTGTAGTGGCAGTGCTGAGAGCAATGCATTGCCGACCTAGGGATGAGAGGGCTGTCAGGAATCACGGCTCTCAGACCTTTCTGAGTCAAATTTCCTAGTCAGGAAATGGTGTCCCTGACCCTTATGGACAGAAAGAGCCAGGCTACTCTCAAAGGCTTGAGGGCTTTAGGGTGGAATAAGAATAGGACTGACTTCATGGGGTTGTGAGCATTAAATGAGTTAATATTTGTAAGGCAGCCAGGACAGTGCCGCGCACAGAGTTAAGTCATATATGTGGTCCTGTTATTTTTCTCTTCTGTCATTTATAAGCTTCCAGAATTTTGTGTTTCATCCCAGATCTTGTCAACAGCACACTGACTTATAAACCCAAGTGCCATGACCACTTAAATAATAATAATAAGGTGTTTAGAATTGACTGTGTCTTAGAATTGGGAAGCAAGTACTCACATCCACATAGGATTCTTTGATTAAATAAATAATGGATTCATTTCAGGGGTTCTTAACCTGTGGCTTCTTAACTGCCTGAAAATGTATGCAAACATTTGGGAAAACATGACTTTGTATATTTTTCTTAAGTGGAAGATCTATAGCTTTCATGATATTTCCTAAGAGATCCGAGTCTCCAAAATAGATTAAGAAACATTTAACTCTTCTGATTAAAATAGAATTCCATTTACAAAAAAAAAGTAAATTTAAATAAATTTGTCATTAAGTCCAAATCTTGGGCGAGCAAGGAGATACCCAATCAGGCAATTCCCACCCACGGTGGGCCTGACTGCTCTGTAATTGATGCCATAGGTAATGAAACAATGCATTAAATACGGTTTCTGCTCTAAGAGATGGTATCAGACAGCATCCTGGCAGGAAACAGATGGCACATTCAAATTAGGTAGTTTGAAGAAGGATTTGCGAAGGGATTATTTTAAAAAGTGTGGGCAGGATGTTGTGACTGACAAGAGATAGTGTGGTACCCTAGTCTAGATATGATGGGTCATAGTAGCCACACCCAGGCCTGAAGGGAGGGAACCTGAAGATAAAGCTGAGCAGCAAGGGTCTCCGGACAGGAGTTGTGACCTTCCTTTTGGTGGAGGGACTCGGCTGTGTTGCAGTAAATATCCCCCTCCCTTCCTTCAGTCCTGCAATGCTCCCCATTGCTGAGCCCACCCACAGGGGGAGTGGGAGGGGACCACTGTTGTTGCCCATATGGCTCCCAGGGCACAGAGCTGGGCAGAGAAGGGAAAGTGCTTCCAGAGGGGCAAATGCAAGGTGCCCAACCCGGGGGACCTGTTGGAGGAAGGGGATGGAGCTGAGTGGATCATGTGAGATTCTCAGAAAGACATGATTGAGATAATCAAAAAGGCAGATCTGATGCATAATTAAGTTCTCAGCAGGAAGAGCAGATAGTAAGTTCAGAGGAAGTTGGGAGGTTTGAGAGCACGAAGTCGTCATATTTTAGGAGATGTGAATTATAGTATATCTAAAAACTTGTGATCCTGGAAACCGAGTGGCCATCTCAAGTTTCCCCTGATGGCCGCACAGCATTGATCACGATTTGGAGATTTGGTAAGGCTGGAAAACTGAACTGATTCAATGTTTTGAATTAAACTTATTTTTTAAATTTCCTTTTGAACTTATTATAGACTCATAAGAAGTTCTGAAAATATCACAGAGAAATCTGGTATACTTCTCCCCAGCCTCCCCCATGGTGACATCTGTGACTACAGTATATTATCAAAACCAGATTCCTACCATTTTTTAAATTGTGCCATTGTATGAGGGTCACATTTGGTGAGGAGGTTTATTCAGAGGCACTCACTTTGTAGACCAAAGGCCTGTAAACACCCCTACTTACCACTCCTTTGACAGCCCAGGGGGACTTTCAGGAGAATTTGTGATGCCAGGATGTAGTCTCCAACCCCTTAACAAGCTATGTGTCTTTGGTCAAATATCTTAACCTCACTGAGCCCTGGTTTGTTCATTTGAAAAACTGAGATAATAATACATTCCTCATCAGGTTTTCATGAGAATAAAGATAGACAAAGCATGCAGAATGTCTGAGACTTTCTAGGTACTCCTTGTCTGTAATCATTGTCTGCATATCTGTAGATGAACTACTAGAAAGGACTCTGGGATCAGGGGACCCCAGTTCAAACTCAGGGTATTTTACTAATTAGCCATAATGACCTGAAATGATTAGTTAATCCTTCTTGGTCTTAGTTTTCCCATTTTTTTAATTAACTTTTTTTTTTATTAAGGTATTATTGATATACACTCTTGTGAAGGTTTCACATGAAAAAACAGTGTGGTTATTACATTCACCCATATTATCAAGTCCCCTCTCATACCTCAATTCAGTCACTCTCCATCAGTGTAGTAAGAGGACACAGATTCACTGTTTGCCTTCTCTGTGCTACACTGTTTTCCCCGTGATTCCCCACACCATGTGTACTAAACATAATACCCCACAATCCCCTTCTCCCACTCTCCCCACCCAACCTCCCACACCCCTCCCCTTTGGTAACCACTAGTTCCTTCTTGGAGTCTCTGAGTCTGCTACTATTTTGTTCCTTCAGTTTTGCTTTGTTGTTATACTCCACAAATGAAGGAAACCATTTGGCAATTGTCTTTCTCCGCATGGCTTATTTCACTGAGCATAATATCCTCCAGCTCCATCCATGTTGTTGCAAATGGCAGGATTTGTTTCCTTCTTATGGCTGAATAGTATTCCATTGTGTATATGTACCACCTCTTCTTTATCCATTCATCTACTGATGGACACTTAGGTTGCTTCCATATCTTGGCTATTGTAAAAAGTGCCACAATAAACATAGGGATGCATATGTCTTTTTGAATCTGAGAAGTTGTATTCTTAGGGTAAATTCCAAGGAGTGGGATTCCTGGGTCAAATGGTATTTCTATTTTTAGTTTTTTGAGGAACCTCCATATTGCTTTCCACAATGGTTGAACTAGCTTACATTCCCACCAGCAGTGTAGGAGGGTTCCCCTTTCTCCGCATCTTCGCCAGCACTTTTGGATGCTGGCCATCCTTAATGGTGTGAGGTGATATCTCATTATGGTTTTAATTTGCATTTCCCTGATGATTAGTAATGTAGAGCATCTTTTCATGTTTCTGTTGGCCATCTGAATTTCTTCTTTGGAGAACTGTCTCTTCATATCCTCTGTCCATTTTTTAATTGGGTTATTTGCTTTTTGGGTGTAGAGGTGTATAAGTTCTTTATATATTTTGGATGTCAACCCCTTATTGGATATGTCATTTACAAATATATTCTCCCATACTGTAGGATGCCTTCTTTCGTATCTTTATTTGTTGCTTTTGCAATGTGTAGTGGGTACTGGTGTTTTCTTTGGGAATACATGTATATACTTGGTGGTTGAAGTTATCTGTATTTTTCATTTTCTCTGCTGTGACTTTCACTTTCCGTCCTTTTCCTCTGTATTCTGAGAGGTGTCATTAAGTTTGTGGTTCCCATGTAGAACATACACAGCGCCTGAGAGGCAACAGGGAGGCCTGGCTCTGTTTGGTGGTTTCTAGACTGATATTTACTTATTGTTTACTGTTGTCTATAATTATGCCTCTGCTTAAAGATAGTGGAGGTGTGAGATGAAGTGAGGTAGACAGATGATTCCTCTATAGTGAGAGGTCTTATGTCCTGTTGGTGATGGGGAGCCATTTAGGGCTTTTGTGGAGGGCATGGCCCAGGCAGTTTTGTATTTTTGGAAGCTCACTCTGGCATTTGTGTAGAGGAGGATAGACTGGAAGGAAAAAGCCAGAGATAGGAACACTAGCCCAGAGAGCGGCTTAGAATCACCTTACAGTTGACCCGTGTCTTGTCTGAACTGGCTGGTGGATGGGGAATTAATGTAGACATGGACAGTGATGTTTAAGACATTGAAGAATAAATAGTTCATTGCCTCTATACTTGTGTGTGATTTAAAAGCAGGTGATACAGCACCCCCAAAGTAATAAGCTTCTTTCAGAGATGAATTGGGATTCAGTCTGGCAATTACATAAAGATTTCTGATAGTTTACATGGAGGGCTGCAATTATGATACCTATCGCTATTCTGCATGACGGACTCACATAGCTCATCATGTTTGTTGACGTTTTACAGGAGGAAAAAATGTAAAAAGACTCCTCAGTTTAGGAGAAATGCCTTCCTTAGATTTCTATAATTTATACCAACAAGCACTTAAATAATTGATTCTTTTTTCTGTGTTTGAAGGTGGATAATAAGTAGGTCCATATGTAGCTTCCTTCTTATTTTTTCAAGCTAATGCAGGTAACCTCACTTAGAATACATTCATCTAAAAATACTTTATCTCTCCATTCAGGAAGAGAACAGAAAATAATCCTCCTGTGATGTAAAATGTAGGGAAGAGAAGGCAGAGGGTAGGAGAAGATGCCTGGACCATAGGCTTTGGTGGACCCAATTTCTGGTCCCAGCTCCATCACTTTCTAGGTGTGGGAAGTTATTTAGTATGTCTGAAGTCAGTTTCCTGGCTGGATATTGAGCACAATAGGGTGCCATGGGGATTAAATATGATGGTGTGTGGAAGTGTAGCTCAACCATAGTGCTTCAGAGAAGTGAATTCTTTTTAAACATGTTTATATTTCTTAAAGTTGAAATGCATTGCTAAAAAGGACACCAAAAACACTTCTTACAAAGAGCAACTCAACTATGAGCAACCTAATACGTATAGTTAAAAAATGATTGCTCTCTTGTAATTACGTACATATCCCTGTGGGAGATAACAAAACCTACCCCCTCACCCACCCGAGGGATGTCCCGGATGGAAGATGCTGTATAGAATGGTGTGTTCGATGTCTCTAGAAAATGATGTATTTTTGTCATTATTTTAAAGGATATTTAAATGGGGATGGGGTACATTCTTAAAATGTTTGCTTAATGGAACAGGCATCTATCTGCTGACAATTGGTAAATCAATAATCAGGAACTTGGGTTGAAGCATGCCCAAGATTATATTTTGGAAAGGCCCAGTTCAACATCTGAAAGTTGATGCTTGGAAATGTCTGAGGTGGAGCCTGTCTTCATTGTCAGGTTCAAGAGCATGCACAGATAATGTTGCTGGAAGGCCAACCACATTATAAGGTACTGAAAAAGCTTAGGAGGCAGGAATGCAGATACTCCATGCAGGACATTCAGTGCAGCTAGGAAACCTGGGCCATTCTCCCTGGAAATGAGATATCCTGGAATGGTATCTCTCCTTAGTGGAATATCCACACCCATTGTGGAGCCAATAGGACACATTTGGCTACAGTTTGCACCCTAGGAAGTCAGAGCTTTGATGGGATATCACCCCACTCATGGACCTTGGGTAACTAACTGGTTGCAGGTAAGAGGGGAATGAGCAGCTGACCTGAAATTAGAGCTTTCACCTGGCTTGGTGTCCCGTCCCCATCACTTGCTTGAGGGGCCCCAGGATATAACGTCACTGCCTCTGACCTCAGTTTATCATGTAACAGTAAGCACTGATGATATTTTTTCCTCTGGCTTATATGCTTATTTTCTGAGCTGGGTGTTTCCCTTCTGGACATGGAAAAAGTCTTTTCCCCTGGAGTCACAGAGATTTCTGCAGCCCAAGGCTCTCTATTTCCTGCTTGGACAGCTCTCTGCTCTCCAGCTGACATCAGGCTGGTGCCTCTTCTCCATGAGGCAGGACAGTCATACCCCACCCCAGCCAACTTGCTTCTTGGGAAGAGCAACCATGCATGGGGCTTAGAAGGCCATCCAAATGGTCTGGGGAACTAAATTAGGATATCTCCTTTAAAATAATGTTTCCATAGAAACCTGGCCTGTGCTAGAGCTAAGAAAGCTTGGGTTGTTAATCAGGCCTGTTTGGGCAGAGGGAGTTACCTCTTGGGCATCAGCTTAGGAGAAGATGGTTTGACACTTGCTGAGCATTGTCTTTGTGGATTTCTTCCAGAGCAGCACAAGGGCCACTGGGCAGCACATCGTGCAATAATGCAGATCATTGAGCAGGAGGCAAGGAGGGGAGGACAGAGCAGTGCCCGCAGCGCCTGCTCTGGCAACCCACTAATCCATCAGCGAGCATCGTGTCCGTCAACAGCTCCAAAATGCACACAACACACCGCCAGTTGATGGCTTGTGAAGGTTTTCCAAGCTGGGTTTAAAAAGAAGATCAGAAGGACCATAGAAGAACATTTTAGAATGGAGAACACATGGAAGTTCTTGCCCCAGGGTGTGTTCACTTCACAAACATGAGAAAGTTTTCGATAGCATTTCCAAGGGGGTGTTCCACATAATAGCAGTAATCCAAGGTGATGTTTGTAAGAGGATCAGGTGTATTGGGATTATACTTGGCACCATAGACGTCCTTTGGAGTTATACAGTGTCTATTCACATATAAAACGCTCTGAGATCTATAGTTAGGATACCTATTTAATTTTGTTTTATTCAGCGTTTTCTAAACTTACTTATTCTGGAACATTTTTGGTGTCCCTAATTGTACTCCATACCTCTTCTGCAGCACATACGTGGGAAACCCTGTGGAGTTTCTATCACACATTTCCTCAGTGTAATTGATGTGGTCATCCTTAAGGTAGATTCTGGAGCTGAATGGAGAATAAAGTTGACCTGATGTGTCCTTTCTGATTCTCACATTCTCTAATCATAGACCAGGTTTCATAAGAGATATTAATGTGTGCCTAAATTTCTAGGAATATCAAAGAAAGTATCTGAAAGGAGAAACTGAGAGCAGATACTTCAGGGCCATATGGACAGCCTATGGCACCGCCTTATACGTTGAGAACAAAACAGTAGCAGATCACACATGATTGCACATGGAACAGTAACATTTGACTTTTTGACACGTGGTGGTATTAATCTGGTGGAAACATTTTATGACACTGAGGTTGGAAGTATTTATCTCAACCCTTTTTTGATAGCCGAAGCCAGTTTATAAAGGAAATGAGCTGTGTTGTGTGGAGTCTCTTCCTGTGTGGGGACCCTCTGTTTTAGAAATCTGCCTTAAATCCTAATCTCTAAAATTTTGCAACCCCAAGCTAAGTTATATTTTTGCTATTCACCTTGAGAGCATTGGTGAATGCAGACATACACTTAGGAGATTTAAGTCTCTATCTTGGAGCATTAATGTGAGTAAGTCATTATTTATCTTGGCTTAAGAAGATTTGAAGGTTTTAGATCCAGGAAGGCAGAGTGAGGGTCACCGTCATTCTTAATGAGCAGTTCCTTCAGAATTTATGGAACAGAGGGAGACTGATTATGCCTATCAACCATAGCTCCCCTGAAATGGTTTGGATGAATAACAGTGCTCTAGTAATTAAAAATATATATCGCTCTTAGGCATTAAGCCCCATAATCTCTCGGATTCTTATTGAAAGGAGGCAAATCTCCCCCTCAATTCTTGCTGCATATGTAGTTGGTACTAAGTGGTGCTGTGGTGAGAGAACAGGCTTTGGAGTTAGGCAGCCTAAATAGAGAAAGTTACTTAGCCTTTCTGATCCACATCTATAAAATGGCGACAATGGTACTTATCTCATAAAAATTGGATTAAGGTGACAGTACCTTGCTTTGTCAGTGAGAGGCATGACACTCAATATATAGTAGTTATTTTTGTTGCTGCTGTTAGTATTTTGTCTGTGACCGCCCCTCCTGACTAACCCAGGGGGAAGCTTGACTCCATATGTGGCAAAGAACACTGGTTTTGGGATCTGCAATCATTTATTAACCAGCTATGTGACTTTGGCAAGATCACTTTGCTTTAGTTTCTCCATCTGTAAAATGTGGTAACTCTCAGCTGCCCTGCAGGGATGTTAGGAGAATTAGATGGGAAAACTTAAGAAACCCACTGAGCACAGTCCTGGAAGTGAGCAGATGATCAACGGCTGTTACTCTTATTCTGGACTTTGAGGAGGCGGAGTTACAAAACCATAGAGCCAGGGTAGCTGGGTCTAACTTCAGATATGGACTGTGGAGATTGGGTGGCAGAAAGTGTCAGGTCACTGAAGAGATAGCTGAAGTAAGTTTGTAAATGAAATGGCTATAAAAATTTAGGACTATTTGATACTCTAATGGCTATTTTATCATAATCACAGTTTGCTACCTCTAGATTATACTGGAGGTTGAAGATGCATTTATTCAACAAATAATTATTGAGAACCAACCATATGCCAGGAGTTGGGCTAAGTACTGAGGATGCATTAATTTATTCTGAAGAGGGAATCATGGATGAGGGCCGGCTCTGTAATAAGAGGCAAGGAGAGACCCACCTTCCTCTTGTCCCAGCCCTAGCAGGGTTCAGGTGCCCAATGATAAGGAAATCACTTAGGCAAGGAGCTGAAGTCCTTTGCAGATTATCAAATTACTGGCCTTCCAAACATAGCGTATTTTTTTCTTTGCTTTGTTTCATCTTACATGCTGCTTCTCTGCATGCTGAGAAGGTTCCTACCAGTACCAGCCTTCTGACCTGCATTGCTCTTACACATCCTCTTTGGCAAAAGCTCAAGGGTCACCTCCTCCATGAAGCCTTCCTGGGTCACAATCTAGGTTTCCTCCTTTGGAACCTGCCTTCCCTCACCGTGCTTCCTTCCCCCTAGTTTAGCACCCACTACTCAGTGTTCTCTAGTTGGGAATATCTCCCTCCTAGACCATAAGTTCTTTTTTTTAATTGCAGTATTGTTGACCAAATATTATAATAGTTTCAGGTATATGACACAGTGATTCAACATTTATATACAATACAAACTTCTCATCTTGTTAATAAGTGTGGTTACCATCTGGCACCATACAAAGTTATTATAATACTGACTATATTCCCCATACTGTACCTTTCATCCCCATGACTTAGTTATCTCATACCTGGAAGTTTGTGCCTCTTGATCTTCTTCACCTATTCTGCCCCTCCAGTCCTTGTCTCTGGCAACCACCAGTTTGTTTTCTGGCAGAGGCTGTATCTACCCCAGGATTCTAACACGTTAGGGGCAGTAGTGATGTGATTTGCATGTATGGCATAAGCATACATGCAAATCACAGAGACATAACAATGGTCACTGTTATTACAACTATGCTAATATTTACATAAAGCTTTGCAGCTTATAAAGCATCCCCTCAGTACTCCCTGAATTCTCACCCAGCCCCAGTAGGCTCTGCTTCACTGTCCCCTGTTCTGCAGATGAGGAATCAGCAAAGGGCTGATTGTATTGGCTGTGTCATGTCAGAGAAGAAATTCACGTCCAGGTCTGTCTGATTCCAAATCCTTTTCTTTCTCTGTTACTGTAATTAGTTTGATAATTTTCATGCTGAACAAAAGTCCTAAGGAAAAAACAAGCACACAAACATATGGTGTATGCATATGCACCCAGAATGTCCAATAGCCAGTGCAGCAAGTGGGGGCTCTTCGGTGAGGAGTCCCCTAGTCGGAAGCTCATCTTCCCCTAAATTACTTACCCTTACCTAATTTTCTAACATCTGACATCTTTCCAAAGGGCCAAAAATCGAACATAATAAAATAGGGCTTAGGTTGTGAATATTGCACATGCCTAAAATGGCAGATAGCAGATTTCTTCTGGGACCCATGTGCTTGAAGGGAGGATACAGTACCTCACAACAAGGGAGAGGGAGAGGTAGAAAAGGAAACAAACTTTGCTGCCCCCACCTGCTCCTTGTTGTGGGTCCTTTGCTGTGTTAGATCACCTGTCTGGCTTTTGTCCGAGAACCCATGTGGTCACAGGGCCATTGTTTGGGGAGCGACAGCCTTCCTGGGTCAGAGTCCCTTGAGGTAGGTACACTTCCCAGGTGCTCTGAAGCAGCATGGCTAAGGCAGTGCTGAGATCAAGGCTGAGGGAAACCAGGTAGACATGGAAGCCTCAGTCTGAACCTCAAGTCTGAAGGGCACATTCATCCAGTGGGGCACTGGGGTCATGGCGACACCGTATCCTGGAGCATGGTGGGGCTTGGAAGCACATGGATGCTTGCTTTGAATGGGCTTTCTCTTTGATCCATCCATATCCTTGGGCCACCCTCTATGCTCACCGAGGTCAGTACGGCCATCGGAAGTCCTTCTCTGCAACTGGTTCAGCCAGACCTTGTAGGAAAGGTAGGGGAAAGTGCAAAATTGTAAATAATAGATTTATCTTTTCCTGGTTCTGATTTACTTTGTTGTGATGGCTCCAAATCAAATCATTTTAAGAGGCTGTGCTGGCATGCTCTCATGTCCTCTCTCCCAGAAAGGCAGTATGGTGCAGTGGAAAGACCACTGTATCTAGAACAAAAAAGATTCAGATCCAATTCCAGCTCCATCATTTATTATCGGTATGATATTGGGCAAGTTATATATTTTTCTGCCCTCGAGTTTTCTCTTTGCAGAGCATGAACAGTCGCAACGGTCTGGCAGTGTGGCCGCCGAGGATTAGGGGTGGTATCAAGTGCCTGCCACACAGGAGATGCTCAGTATATGGCAGCTCTCCAGGCAGAAGGGGGAGGCAGCATGTCTCAGTGGAGTGGACTCTTGCATCATACAAGACCACAGCTGGGGCCCCCGCCTCAGCTCGGTTCTGACCACCCTACAGCTCAGGCAAGCAACAGCACATATCTCAGAATCTCACAGTGGCACAGTGTGTTTTCCCTCACAAAACTGGAAAAATAACATTTGCCTTTCCTTTCTCCAAAGGTTTTTGTGAGGTCCAAGTGATTTCCAACTCATGAGCTGGCTTTACGAGTTGTAATGAGAATGGCTGAGTCCGTGACCCGAGGAAAGGGACCACAGGAACGGAGGGGTGGGGACGGCGGAGACAAGGGGCTGGCCTCTGCCTACCTGTGGGCCACCGGCATCTCCGGCTTGCCCCACCTGGGTGAGGGTTTCACAGCCCTGTGTGTGCTGCACACTGAAATCACCTGCGGGGCTTTAAATCTACTCAGGCCTGATTCTCAGCTTCTCTGAGAGGAGGTGTACAGCCCAGGCATCTGGATTTTTCAAACCTCCCCAGGTGCAGCCAAGGTTGAAAACCACTGCTTTCAAGGGAAGGCGAATCTAAAGAAATATATGTGGCAGCCATGTTCAACCAGCTCTGACTCTGCCAGCATGTACTGAGTGCTTACTTTTAGGGCAAGTTCATTACCCTGTGTAATAGCAACCACTCAGATTCCTACTGGATTAGATTGAATTGGATGTCCTCGAGGCTCATGTTTAATTAAGTGGAACTGCACTTTCCTCCTTCACCTAGTGACTTGTCCCAGGTGATCATAGCTCTGTCATGACTGGTCTGGCCACCGGCCACTTCCCTACTTCAGCTCTGAAAGTCTGTACAAATGAAGGTCATTTCTTCATGTCTGGATGGGGACAGACTGACATTTACCAAGAGCTTACAGAGGTTCTTGAACCTTCAGGTACATCGGAATCACCCAGAGGGCTTGTTAAAACACAGACTGCTGGGCTCAGTCCCAGGTTTTGGGTTCGGTGGGCTGCAGTAGGGTTGGGAGTGTGCGTCTCTGGCAGGTTCACCATGATGCTGATACCACTGGCCCAGGGAACACACTTTGAGAACAACTAGTCTAGGCAGCCTCAGTCTTTTTATTATTTACCTCTAATCTCATTAAACTACCTGACAGGCATCACCCCCATTCCAGAGAGCTCAGAGAACTAAGTAACTTGTTAAAGGGCATACCTTTTAAGTGTGCCAGGATGTGAGTTAAGGGTAAGAGTCTGGATTTGAATTGAGGACTGCCTAACTCCCAAATCTGCCTGCTGCACATACCACTCTGCCTCCTAACAGGCCACCACTGGGTTTCTGCGATAATCTCAGGGATGTCACTGAGAACCTCTTAGTGGTCTCCATCAAGGAAGGAAACTCAGAGCCACCCCAGGTATGCACCAAAGCGACAGCAACAGGAGCCTGCCAGCGCCCCAGGGCCCAAAGGTTCCTTCCCACCAATCCCCCTGTGGAGAAAGTGAAGGTTCCTGTGGCCAGGATTCTCACCTGGCCCTGGTTGGCTAGCTCACTATACACGTTTGGGCAATACATCGTTATTGACTCCATATAAAGAGCTCCGCCCAGTGCTCTGGGAGACACGGTGGTATGGCTGCAAGGCTGTGGGAGAGCAGAGACGATACTGGGGTGGTGACAGCGCCAAGGACAAAGGCCTGCAGGACGGCTGTGCAGACAGAGGAGCCCAGAGGCAGAGACCGGCTTGCTGCATGCAGACTCGCTCTGAGTGGACAGGATTCTAGTGATTGACCTGCCACCGTGGGAATAAAGTTGGGTATAAATGTTATCCCCCTAAGAACATTTCATTGTCATTTTTTTGATCTCACTGAATCCATAGTGAATTTGTCCGGGGCTGAAACCCACTGGCAAGACACACTGTCAGGAGCGACAGGGACAGGCCCATCATGAGGGCTGTTTTAGAGGGAGCACGGCAGTGACTGTATATTCCGGAAGTCACTACTGATGGCAAGCTGGCCTGCCTTATGAGAATAACAGCAATAATAATAATAATGCAATAGTAATTGAGAGAACACCCTGGCCTAGCCAGCACAGCGAACAGCTGCTCATAGAATCCCCCACTGATCTCCTGAGGGTGACCCCTGGGCTAGAGCACACACACAGCTCCGGAAATAAAGCCAGTCAGCTCCCAGCCCATCGTCCTGCTCAGACTTGGAAGTACACCCCACAGAGCATATCTCTGCACACAGCTGGTGGGGCCAGTGTCTATAGTCTTTGCCTTATTCCCACCACCTGGGGATGAGAAGCCAGTGTCTATGCTCATCCAGCAATACTGTCACCAAAGACCTTTTCCTGGCTCCCAGGCATGAGTTCCGTTGCCTAAAGAGTTGTGCTTACCCCAAGAAGGGGTCTTGTCCTGAGTAGTCTGCAACTTACTCTCTCCTGATTAATGGAGAACCCAATAAGCCTGAAGAGCTGTTCCTTGGGGGTAAAACAAGACAGGGGCCCCAGGTTTTCCCCTTAATAGCCCTGAGGTTTTCGATAGCTCACTTCATTCTTCCTGGATCAGCTGCCTCATTTGTCTGATTAATATAATCATTTGTAATTTGCATAAGGAGGTAAATAGACTAGGAGGTACACATTCTTCAGGAAATCTTGGCATCCAGGTATGTGTTTGCCAAGTCCCAACTTGACTCCTGTTTCTTCCTTAGTGTGGACACCAAGGGCACCGGTCATGGTTTCATTGTTACTATCGTCAGGAGCAATGGAGGCAGTTGCTGAGAACATGGGACGCCCAAGAGAGGGGGCACCTGGGAGCAGGAAGGCTGCTCACAGAGGACCCCAAGCTGAAGTGAGGTTCAGAGGACCATGGGACTGTTCAGGCTGTCTAGGCTGGGGAATGCCTCCCAGTGAGAAGGCTCTATCCTGGGGTGGGAGGGAGCAGAATGCTCTTGGCAAACAGGCATTGTGCAGATCTGGGCCCACCAAGCCAAACACACACCAGGTACCAGAGACTTTCTCAAGTTCCATCTCTGTAAATTATAGGATGTGTCATGAATAACCAAGTTATACGCCTGGATTTCTGTGATTGCTATTTTTTTTATTATTGTTTTCAAATACCCTTTTGTGTGCTGAGGATTATTATCCCTTGTCTCTGGGCATTTCTGCTCAAGTAATTGAGCCCTTGTGAGAGTTGGAGAGAAGTCCTGAGAGACAGGAGGTGGCATCTTTTTTTTCTTATTAAGGTATCATTGATATACAGTCTTATATTTCACATGAGCAACATTGTGATTGCTACATTCCCCCCTATTATCAAGTACGCCCCACAGGCCCCAATACAGTCACTGTCCATCAGCGTAGTAAGATGCTAAAGAGTCACCACTTGTCTTCTCTGTGCTATACTGCCTTCCCTGTGCCCCCCCAACCTTATGTGTGCTAATCATAATGCTCCTTATTCCCCTTCTCCCCCGCTTCCCACCCGCGTTCCCCACCCCTTTCCCTTTGGTAACCACTAGTCCCTTCTTGGGGTCTGTGAGTCTCCTGCTGTTTTGTTCCTTCAGTTTTCACTTTGTTCTTATACTCCACAAATGAGGGAAATCATTTGGTACTCGTCCTTCTCTGCTTGGCTTATTTCACTGAGCATAATATCCTGTAGCTCCATCCATGTTGTTGCAAATGGTAGGATTTGTTTTCTTCTTATGGCTGAATAATATTCCATTGTGTAAATGTACCACATCTTCTTTATCCAGTCATCTACTGATGGACACTTAGGTTGCTTTCATGTCTTGACTGTTGTAAATAGTGCTGCAATAAACACAGGGTGCATATGTCTTTTTGAATCTATGATCTTGTTTTCTTCAGGTAGATTCCCAGGACTGGAATTCCTGGGTTAAATGGTATTTCTATTTTTAGTTTTCTGAGGAACCTCCATATTGCTTTCCACAATGGTTGAACTAATTTACATTCCCACCAGCAGTGTAGGAGGGTTCCCCTTTCTCCCATCCTCTCCAGCATTTGTTGTTCCTTGTCTTTTGGATGTTGGCTATCCTAACTGGTGTGAGGTGATACCTCATTGTGGTTTTAGTTGGCATTTCCATGATGATTAATTGATGTGAAGCATCTTTTCATGTGCCTGTTGGACATCTGAACTTCTTTGGAGAAGTGTCTGTTCATATCCTCCACCCATTTTTTAATAGGGTTATTTGCTTTTTGGGTGTTGAGGCATGTAAGCTCTTTATATATTTTGGATGTTAACCCCTTATCAGATATGACTTTTACAAATATATTCTCCCATACCGTAGGATGCCTTTTTGTTCTGCTGATGGTGTCCTTTGCTGTACAGAAGCTTTTTAGTTTGATGTAGTGCCATTTGTTCTTTTTTGCTTTTGTGTCCCTTGCCCAAGGAGATGTGTTCAGGAAAAAGTTGCTCGTGTTTATATTCAAGAGATTTTTTGCCTATGTTTTCTTCTAAGAGTTTTATGGTTTCATGACTTACATTCAAGTCTTTGATCCATTTCAAGTTTACTTTTGTGTATGGAGTTAGACAATAATCCAGTTTCATTCTCTTACATGTAACTGTCCAGTTTTGCCAACACCAGCTGTTGAAGAGTTTGTCATTTCCCCATTGTATATCCATGGCTCCTTTATCGTATATTAATGGGCCATATATGTGTGGGTTTATATCTGGCCTTTCTATTCTATTCCTTTGATCTATGGCTCTGTTCTTGTGCCAGTACCAAATTGTCTTGATTACTGTGGCTTTATAGTAGAGCTTGAAGTTGGGGAGCATAATCCCCCAGCTTTATTCTTCCTTCTCAGGATTGCTTTGGCTATTTGGGGTCTTTTGTGGTTCCATATGAATTTTAGAACTATTTGTTCTAGTTTGTTGAAGGAAACTGTCAGTATTTTGATAGGGATTGCATTGAATCTGTAGATTGCTTTAGGCAGCAGGATGGCCATTTTGACAATATTAATTCTTCCTATCCATGAGCATGGGATGTATTTCGATTTATTGGGGTCTTCATTAATTTCTCTCAAGAGTATCATTTCGTTTTCAGGGTATAGATCTTTCACCTCCTTGGTTAGTTTTATTCCTAGACATTTTATTTTTTAGATGCAATTGTGAATGGAATTGTTTTCCTGATTTCTCTTTCTGCTAGTTCATCATTAGTATGTAGGAATGCAAACGATTTCTGTGTATTAATTTTGTATCCTGCAACTTTGCTGAATTCAGATATTAGTTCTAGTAGTTTTGGAGTGGATTCTTTAGGGTTTTTTATGTACAATATCATGTCATCTACAGACAGTGACAGTTTAACTTCTTCCTCACAGATCTTGATGCCTTTTATTTCTTTGTGTTTTCTGATTGCTATGGCTAGGACCTCAAGTACTACGTTGAATAAAAGTGGGGAGAGTGGACATCCTTGTCTTGTTCCCTATCTTAGAGGAAAAGCTTTCAGCTTTTCACTGTTAAGTATGATGTTAGCTGTGAGTTTGT
Organism: Smutsia gigantea; assembly: GCA_032199065.1. Classification (NCBI taxonomy): domain Eukaryota; kingdom Metazoa; phylum Chordata; class Mammalia; order Pholidota; family Manidae; genus Smutsia; species Smutsia gigantea. The sequence goes on from JAVSCE010013479.1 coordinate 198,331, forward strand.
CATATATGGCCTTCATTATGTTAAGGTACTTTCCGTCTATACCCATTTTGTTGAGAGTTTTTATCATGAGTGGATGCTGAATTTTGTCAAATGCTTTTTCAGCATCTATGGAGATGATCATGTAATTTTTGTCCTTTTTGTTGAGGTAGTGGATGATGTTGATGGATTTTCAAATATTGTACCATCCTTGCATCCCTGGGATAAATCCCATGTGATCATGATATATGATCTTTTTGATGTATTTTTGAATTCAGTTTTCTAATATTTTGTTGAGTATTTTTGTATCTATGTTCATCAGGGATATTGGTCTGTAATTTTATTTTTTTATGGTGTTCTTGCCTGGTTTTGGTATTAGAGTGATGCTGGCCTCATAGAATGAGTTTGGGGGTATTCCCTCCTCTTCTACTTTTTCGAAAACCTTAAGGAGGATGGGTATTAGGTCTTCTCTAAATGTCTTATAAAATTCAGTGGTGAAGCCATCTGGTCCGGAGGAGGTGGCATCTTCATCCTGGCTTAGCCCATTGTGATCTTGGTAATGAGCACTCAGGCCTCAGTTTCTCCAGCTGTTAAATAGGAATACTGATATCTGTCTCATCCACCTCATGGGAGGCCAGAGGTTGTTGTAAGCTGTTTTAAACTCTGCAAGTGCAAGGGTAGCAGATCAACCTATACTTGAAAGCACCTCTACTTTTTGCTAATATTGTGATCAGCAATCTCTCAGACACCAATTTTCTTAACTGTTTGAGGATAATAATAACCTCATCACAGCAGGACTATTGGGTTGCTGTGAATTAAGATAATGTGTGTTAAGCATCTAACACAGTTCCTGGCATATAGAATACAATCCAGAAATAGTGGCTGCTGTTATAGTGATTATAATTACCAGACTGATTATAATCTTCATATATATAAATACATATATTTCTGCCAGGTAGACCCAGTTCTTTCATGGAATTCCCTTCCTGTCTCTTTCCCTACAGTGGTTCTCAGTACCTCTATTTAAGCCTAGAACCAGTCTTGCTAAGACTCCCCAGGGCCTCCAGGGCCTGAAAGAAGACCAATTCCCAGAGCCCCAGGACTCACCCTCTGTGCATTTCACTGCACATTGTCAGTTTGGGAAGGACATTTCTGCATGCTGGGTGTACCCATTCCCTCTAATGCAGGATGGGCCAGTCAGGAAGCCTGCCTAATCAGTTGTGTGAGAACTTGGGATGCCTAGTAGCAAACTTCCAATCGCTTCTTTGCCTGAAATCTTTGAAGGAAGTGTGCAGAAAGACATGTTATGATTCCCACTTTCCTAAGCAGTGAAGGCGAGTGGAGGGTGCCATGCTAATTAGCATTCTGTTTCCCTCACGGAGCACCTTTGTGCTGTCTGTCAGCCTTCACTTGGTAGATACTAACCCCTGTTAAGGCAGATGATATCATGACAGACAACTTAATAGATATCTTTTTAGGTGAATGTGCTCCTCTGTGCTCCAGCCAGATAAAATTAACAGAAACCTTCAAGACCATCCTTCTGAGGCTGAGGCTGGAGACAGAGAGATGTGAGCAAAAGCCTTCTTACCCACGTGGAAGCAATGAAGGTCAGTCCCACTGAAGGCCGATGTTTGTCAGCAGACTGCCGCTGACTTGCTGGAGAACTGATATTTTCCGTTATTTCTGATGACAGGCAAATGTTATGAAGGGTGGAAACAAATATGACTCTTGTTAATGTGAACAGGATTAAGGAAGATTTGAAGAGAAAAGCAGTCCCCTTAAGAGACTGCTTGCTTATTCTGATTACACCGAAAGTACTTAAAATATCTTTTTTCACATTTTTTTTAAAAGATTGTTTTCAGAGCCCATAAACCCAAAACTATCAAAGTCGTGCAGCTCAGTTTGAGACTAGGCTCAAAGTGCAGTTTGTTCTAGAAGTGAGGGTGCTGGGCTTCTCTTTGTTTTTTTTTTGTTGTTGTTGTTGTTTTAGCTTTATTGAAATATAATTGATATACAAAAAAATCACACACATTTAATGTATATATGTTGATTTTGAACATATACATACAACTGTGATACCATCACCATACCAAAGGTAGCAAACCTATTTATCATGTCCCAAAATTTCTTTGGGTTCTTTTGTGGTGTTTGTTTGTTTGTTGTTTTTGGTAAGAACACTTAACATGAGGTCTAACCTCAACATAAAGTGCATAATACTGTATTGTTAACTGTAGATACTATGCTGTACAGCAGATCTCTTGAACTTATTCTTCTTGGATAACAGAAACCTCATACCCACGGACAAACAGTTCCCCATCCCCTCTCCCTGCAGCTCCTGACCACCACCAGTTTTCTTCTACAGTTTGACTAATTTTAATACCTCATATAAATGGAGTCATGCAGTATTTGCCTTTCTGTAACTGGCTTCTTTTCACTGAACATAATGTCCTCTAGGTTCATCCATGGTGTCACAAAAGGCAATATCTCCTTCTCTAAGGCTGAATAATACTGGATAAAGAAGGTGTGGTACACCCATGCACTGGGCTCCTCTTTACGCCCCCAGTCCCATGCTACCTTGCATCTGAAATTCTGATCACACTAAACCATTTTTATTCACCCAGCAGGCTGCACATTCTCCTGCTTCTGGGCCTTTGCATGTAGCCTTTCTTTTGCATGAAACAAATTCTCTTTCTTTTGGGACTTGATAACTCCTTGTTGTCTTTGAAGTCATATCAACACATGTCTTCCGTGAACAAAGTCCATACCTCTGTCTCTCCCCAATGGAGACCAGCCGCTCCTTTTCCACGTGGCAGTTTTATCATCTTGGAAGAGCTGCATTATGGGATTGCCCCCCATGCTGTGATTTCCTTTAGATCAGAGTACATATCTTTACTAAACCTTCCATGACCTGGCTTCTAACAGAGTATCTGGTATATGGTGTCACCTCAGCGAGTGTTTATGCAGTGACTCTACACAGCTGTGGATAGGATGCATAGGTAGATAGAAAGAGTTCAGGCTCTGACATGAGAGAGCCTTGATTTCAAACTCTTTCCCTGGCCTGTAGGAGCAGGAAGCCATGGGGGAAATCCCCAGTGCATCTGAACCCACTGTCTCCTGATCCTTACAAGGGAGAAAAGGATTCCTAAAGGCATAGGATAAGGTGCTCTGCACACCACATATGGGCCATGTAAAGCACTTACTGGATGGATCATAGCGTCTCAAGGCAATTCTCAGAGAGAAGCTCTCCGAATGGTTCCAGCTAGGCTGAATCATTGGAATAAGTACACAGGCTCCCAAGGGGCTACTTAGAAGAAATCTCACTCAACTGTTTTAGGAGATGCTGCCCATGGTGGAAAGCATAGCTTTGCTTTCCTCTAGCCGAGGTTCAAGCTGAATGCCCTGCCCAGGGCTGCCCCAGCCCCCAGCCAGACAGCCCTGGTGGCAAATTCCAAAGCATTTCCAGCTTTGTCTGCGTGCTCTGTTGGGCTTTCTGCAGTCTGACGAGTCCTAGGCAGCGTTCCAGCGCCTCTTCTCTGCACAGGGGGGCTTCTTGGGTCTAGGGGCTGCCATTCCTGGAGCGGGCAAAATGACCTTTCTTACCCAGCCCGCCTATGTGGTGCGGGTGGTGTTAACAGAACATTCTGCCTGGTGAAAATCATCATCGTGAGTGAAACTGCCCAGCCTCCGTGATGGCCTGCCATTTCACAACACTTTTCCACAAGAAGGCTGCTTTTTTTCTGGGAGCTGATCGGAGGGACCTGGACATGTGGCCAAAATACTTGGAGCCACAGTGCAGACTCTGGGAAGACCTTCCCAGGACCCCTGAGTCCACCCATCACCACCTGGTGAGGTATAAGTTCCCTTGGTTCCACTGGTTTAGAAAGCCTTTTGAAAAATATCCATAGAGGGTCATAGAATCCATTACAGAAATGAAAATAAACAAAACTGGAGACAAGTGCAATTTAATAAGTTCAGCTAAGCATATAATAACTTACAATAGCTCAGATGCCCTAAAGTTACTGAACACATGATATGGGAGGAGGAATTTAACTACTTAAAATTCTGTGTTCAAAACACATTGTTTTATAAGGAAAAAGATATTACAGAAAGAGCAAAAGCTCAGCAAAGTGTTGCTAGGATGCTTCTGAAAAGTGGGGGAGCTAGACCATAGCTCAGACAAGCATGAGAGTGAGCGACCGCTCCCCGGGGTGAAGCGAAAGATTTTGGGGTGTAGGCAGTGCTGTGGAGATGCAGGGGGAGCCCTGCTCCTCTTCAAAGGCTCCTTGAGGTTTTGCTAAATAAAGCAGGTAGGTAATGTAGAGGAAGTTCAATTGAGGGAAATGAGAACTTGAAAGAAATAGTGTTACACCTACAAAGTAGTAAAAATAATCTAGCAAATATTTCACTAGCAACACAAAAGAAGAAATCTAAAAGAGTACTGGTACTGGGAATAAAAGATTTTTAATGTGTTCGGATGGAGCCATGAGGAAGACATTGCTGGTCAGCTGGAATATTTATGTCAGTCTAGGATCTGAGGCTTTAGCCGCGGTGACATCATCCCCTCGCTCCTCCTGCACCGCCCCCTCCCAGGCCTCCAGCGGTAGGGCCGCCTGGGGATGTGGCCCCACTGGCAGAGGTCCTCATCGCCTGCGCATTCATTCATCAGCATGTGTTTAGTACTTACTGGGTGCTGAGCTCTGTTTCAGGAGCCAGTTATACAGACAAGGTAAGCACCTGGCACTGTGAAAGGAACATGGTGACTCAGTCTGTTGAGCGATTTAGAGACCGAATGAGTGATCAGATGGACAGACGGGTGGGTGGAGGAGGGAGTCTGTTTGGACACTACCCTTCCCTAGCAGAGCCCACCAGGTAATGGAAACAAGAAGTGCACAAGGCCACTCCCCTGCACTCAGATAGGAGTCTGTACAGGGCCCAGTGGGTCCCCTGGGGAGTGGGTTACTCACCCTGGGCAGCCAGGGAGGGCATCCCAGAGGGATGCTTGGTCACTTAAATCATCCTCTGTCCAAGCAAGCAAAGGGAGCTCATTCCAGAACTATCTGGAACTTGTAAAGAGGATCACAGTAAAAACAAAATGAGGGGTGGAAAAGGACAGGATTAAAGCAGGGTTCAGGGTCCATCACACTGCCCATGCAGCTGCCCTTTACCACCTGCTGTGGCCCCTGGGGCTGCCTGGAGCCTTGTGAGGACCACAGAGGCTTCTCTCTTTCCAGTCAAAGGCTGGGTAAGGACAGTGAAGACCTAGTGCTGTCCCAGGACATCTAAGACGGTGAGAACTCTCACTTATTTGGAGAAATGAGCTGGACTGCCCCTTTTTCCCTAAAGCCTTTAATTGCTAATGACTTTGGGTGGGATTTGTTAAAGTGATTCTTTGTGTTCAACCTTTTTTTGTTCAAAGTCATTACTCACCGTGGTTAGTTTGATAATCTGAGACAGCCTACCCTGGCATATTCCCCATCGTGGCACTTAATAAATGTTCTTGCTGATTAGAACTTTTATTTCTCATAATGACCAGGAATGTAATGATAATGCAAGTAATAGTCCATATCTAATGGCTTCTTGTCCAAGGGTTGAGGGAATTCATTTAATGTATTTAGTGCCAAAGTCCTAAAAAGAAAACTATTTAAGCTGTTGCATTCACTTATGCATTTTTATGTATCTCTGGGTAATAAAAGGGAATGGCTTGTCTGGAGAGTTGGGAGAAAAGGAAGAAGTTCGGGTCACTTGTGATGACATTTTTGATTGTCTACACTCCATGTCCTTATCACAGAGCTGCCAAGAAACATCACGTTCTAGGCCAGTGACAGAATGAGGAGACTCTGAGTGGGATGCTAGGGCCTTTGCAATGCCTGGGTCTGCTCCGGATGCAGTGGCACCAGACCACTTGGCAGCCCGTAAGCAGGTCCTGGTGCTGCTGGTGGGCAGAGGTTTACTGTGAAGCAGGAGTCTGGGTGTTAACCTCTAAGTAGCACCTCAAGGTTGAATAAGTGTAGCTCACTCTCCCAGAGATGTCAGCACACTTAAGCACTAGCTTTAACTGTGCAGTGAAAATCTTTGGGTTCTGGAAACTGGATTTCAGACTGGGAGAGCATTTGGTCTGCGGAAACTTTCACGTCACTGAAATCATCTTGAGGATAGGAATGGATACCTTCCACTTCTCCAGGCACATAGTTCATTTGAGTGCTAGATAAATAGCAAATGACTTCTTAGTAGACATATGTCCCAATGGACCTACTTATACTAAACCAATCATTTGTCATCTACCTGAAATCGAAATTTAACTGAGCATCCTTTATTTTTGTATATTAAATTAGACAAACTCCTCCATGCGTCCTAGCCTTGGTACCATTTCCTGGGGCACTAAATGTGGCCTAGGATGATGCACCATCCTGGCAACAAAGTGAAGCCCCCTCAGGTGAGTACCCATGGTGGAGAACCCCACTCCCACCCAGCTGCCCTGAACACATGGCTTCTGCCTTTTGTCCTGGTTATTTCAATGAAGAGTTTGAACTCTTCATTTCAACTTAGTTCAACTCATGGCCTGTTACGTGTCCAGGCTGTGGTGGGTGAGGAGGCACAGTGTGAGCCCCTACCCAGTTGCTTAGAAGGAATGATCATTGCACAGTGACACAAGCATAAGCTGTGAAGCCAGAACTGAGTTAGAATCCAGCTGTAGAACTTTGGTTGAATGATAATCTATGGTTCAGTTTCTCCTCTGTAAAATGGACATGATTTCTACACCTCGGGCTGTTGAGAGTTTTCAAAGTGAAATATGGAAAGCAGGTTTGTGGTGAACCCTGCGACGTGCCATCTAGACCCCCCGCTTCAATAAAGTACTAGTTGCCATAGCTGCTGGGAGAACTGTTGGCAGAAATAGCTCTCACCTGTCAGGCCTTCAGGCTTTGCCTGAGCTGCAGAAAAGCACACTACCCAAGGTTCAATCCCTTCTTGGGGGGGTTGGCCCATTAGTGACTGATGAATGGGAGTGTATAAAGGCCCATGCGTGTCAGCCCAAGATGGGACAGGGCGGAGCGGCCACAGCCTGCAGCGCAGCGCCCCTTCTCCCTCTGCACTTGCTGGTTCCTTCCCCCACCCCCTCACTGTTGTTGATGCCAAGGGGATTCCCAAAGAAACACCCTGCACACTGAGCTCTGTGTCAGTCTGCTTCCTAGGGAACCCAACCTGCAACAGGTTGGTACAGCTCCTGGCACATGGTGTAGGCACTCAATTTTTTGGAAACATTAAGGACACACACAAAAGAATGGCAACGGTAGTGTCAAACATACAGCAGTGATCTAGATTGATGTAGTAGGTGATGCGACATGCACCCTCTTAGAAAGGGCTTCCTTCCCTGTAGTGACGTTACTGACATTAGATCGTGATCAGTGTGAGCGCTGTCCTGCCCCTGTGCTTCTCTTGGTGGCTGACATGGGCCTGGAAGCACAGCAGGTGCTCAATAAATGCTTGGACAGCATTTAGGTACTTGGCCTCAGGAGATCATATGGAGTCACAGACTTCTTTAGGAAACCATTTATATATAAACAGCTTCAGGAGGGTTTGCTCATGAGCATGTGCTGAAGAGATACACAGGAGGTTGCAGCAGGAAGGTGAGGGGCTTGGGCATACCCATGGCCCACAAATGAGGTCACGTAGGAGGAGTTTCCAGTCCTCCCAGAGACCCTAGGAAGTGGTGGGAGAGAAGCTCCGGGCTTAAGGCAGGGTTGGCGAGGGAGCAAAGAGCCCCCAGGAAACTGAAGTAGCCCCGGGAGTCAGGGGAGACCAGGCAGTAACGGGGAGTCAGAGGCAAGGGGAGGTTACAAAACGGAGAGCCTGTGTGCCGGGCTGAGGACTGTGGTCTTCAGATTCAGGGTCACTAGATGGAGTTACTGGAAGGAAGGACATGGGAGGTGGAGTGGTCTGCTCTGTGTTTCAGCGCCGCTCTGCCCGCCACAGGGAGGAGGCCTCGGAGGGCGCCATCTGAGAGGCAGCTGCAGGCAGTAGCGACCCCCCAGGGGCCCTGAGGGGAGCTTGGCTGAGGCAGTGGGGAGGGCAAGCAGACACACAGGAAGCATTTCTATGAGGGACGAGGTACAGACATGGTAAAAGATGAATGAACGGATGAGAGAGAAGGGAGAAGTGCCTGCGAATACCCGGGTGTCTGGCTTCCTTCGCCTCTGCCTAGCCAGCTCATCGCATAAGCTCCAGCTGAGGTGCAGCCCACCTCCTGAGAGCCTGGAAAGGTGAAATCGTGATTGGCCTCACCTTCCTCTGAAGTTCCTACAAAATTCCCCCTGAGCTACCCAGTTACCTACCCTAGAACTCTGAGTCCACCCTTGTCTCCCTCGTCACACCCACCGGGTTATCTCTGCATTGCTGCATCTCACACGGGATGCACTCCCGCCTCTCTCAGTCTCTGCCCATACATTTCTCCTTTCTTGAAACATTTTTCTCTTCCTCTTGGCTGTCAGGTCTCAGCTCCCTTGATGGGTGGTTCCTCCAACAACCTCAAACTTCCCCTTGACATGTATCTTCATGGGATCCTATACTCCTTAGCACTTACCCCAATTTAATTATTTGTGGAATTACTATTATTTCCAATACCCACCACAGTTCCTCCCACATACAATAGTTAACTCATTAAATAAAATACTTGTGGTTTTTTTTTGAAGTATTGTTGATATACAATCTTACACTGGTTTCAAAAATACAACACAGTGGTTCAACAGTGAGCTGGTAGTTCAAACATTTGTTGAATGAAATTGTTACTTGTGGACTACGACTACACCGTGTACACGGGCAATAGGTGTTCCATTAGCCTGGCCCTCTTACTGGGTGGAAGCCTTGTTGAAAGTTATTTTCATTAAGGTGCAGCTGCTGCCTTCCTCAGTCTCCAGGATTAAGCAGCCCCATGTCGGAAGACCCTGCTTTACAGATTACTCCCTTCCCTTGTACCATAGGAAATTCCATGCTCAGTGGAGTTGAAGATAATCTACACATCCAAGACTTAAATACTTCATGAATCCAAGAGGTGCTTAAAGAGAGACTGCTGTGCACAAACCCTGGGGACAGGCCCTGGAGCTGAGGTCTGTCCCCACAGGCACTAACTTCAGCTCAAATGTTCTCAGAGGAGGCCTGAAACATTGCCTGTGGGGTCTGGCTGTCTGCCTGCTTATGTGGCATCTCAGAGAGCTTGGTTTAGGAGGATTTCAACTGCCTGGCTGTGGTGTGGAGCTTGTTAAGTCCTGTAGGGGAAGAGATGAGGTTTAGCTTCCACAGTTGAACGAGAGGTTTCTGGCACCTTGTCCCTCCATGGCTCCTCTCAGCTCCGTTTCTGGGCCCTGTCACTCTGACTGTGCAGGCAGAGGCTGCTTTATAAAGACAGAGGCGTGGAGGAGCAGGTACACCCTGCTGGCACAGGGAATCTGTGGGGCTGCCAGGCAGTTAAAACAAAAACAGAGAACAAATCACCCTGCCCAAAAAAACATGGGGATGTTCTGCCTTTAACTGTGTCATGCCTCAGGGCTGGAGCCACCTACCTGTGGTGGGCATGTGAGAAGAGCTCTGGCTTGGAGCTTTCATGCTCTGCCCTGCAGTGGTGCAGAGAGGGCTGCCCTCGCAGGCCCTGCCCATGGGTATCCACAGCTCAGGCAGAGGGTGCTCTGCAAAGAGCTATGATGGCTGGGTGCACCTGTGTGTATTGCTGGGCAGGGTTAGAAAGGAAATCAAGGTGCAGATGGGAGAGGAATGATAACACCTTGGTAGAATGGGGCTTCCAGAGGGAGCTGAGCTGAACCAGGAAAGGGCTCAGCTAGATGAAGGGGACCACTGTCAGAAGGATGCTTCTCTGACTTCTCTGACAGTCACAATGGATGCTAGTTCATTCACTGACTCCGCATGGATTTACTTACTGGTGCCTACCACGGGCCAGGCACTATTGAAGCTCTGGAGAAACGGTGATGAACAAAACAGGTCAGTCCCCTGCTCCCAGGGCTTGAGGGGCCAGACACACAGGAAAAAAAGTCAAGACTTAACAAAAGGTGTGATAATTATAATGCAAAGAATCAAGGTGTGCTAGGATGCCTTGGGGCAGGGAGAGGATACTTTGATGAGGTCTTCAGGAAGGAGTCCTTTGGGATCTGAGCTGAGGGCTGAATGATGAGAAGGAGTGAGTCATGCTACAGGGGAAAAGCAATCCAGAGAGACCAGGTAGGACAAATACTCCAAGGTGGGACTCAGTGCGGTGAATCTGAGGAATAACAAGGAGGCCAGTGTGGCTGAGGCATAGTGGGTGAAAAAAATGGTGGATGCTAACTAAGTAAGGAGCATGGCTTGTAAACCATGGGAAGAAGTCCGAACCCTTTTCTGAGTGTGTTGGGCTGCCTTGAGAGGGTCTAAGCAGAAATGGCCGTGGCCTACTTTATGATCTGATTTTCTCCTTGAAACCATGACTCTAGAAGCTCTGTGGAAAAGGGACTGTGAGTGAAAACATGAAGGCAGATTAGGGGGTTTCAAGCAAGAGATGGTATTGGCTGAGGATGGGATGTTGACAGGTGGGAGGAAGAGAAGCCCCACAGCCTGGTGTATTGGTGGAGAGTGGCAGAAACTGCTATTGGATTACGTGTGGGTGAGGAAGGACTGTTGGTTAGGGAAAGGCAGGAATCAAGATGCTTCCTGGGGGTTTTGCTTGAGCAGCAATGATAGTGCCATTTTCTGAGATGGTGCCATGAGGTGAGGAGCAGGCCTGGGGAGGGAATCAAAAGTCTTTTCTTCACAAGGGGCAACCAGAGGTGAGGGTTTCCTGAACACTTGAATGGGAATGCTACATTATACTCAGTCAGGATTCATCGTGAGAAAAGAGCAGATAACTCAGTTTCAAAAGCTGAACATCCTTACCATCGCTTTCTCACCAAGCCAGGGACTGGGACTAGGGCAACCTGGGTATGACCAGGAATTCTGTGTGCTGGGTACATTGGAGATTCCTAGAGATAACAGCCAAATGGTCACCATGCTAACATCCCTTCAATCCAGTCCTTACTTAGAATGCTGAGTGTCCACCATCAATGACTCCCCTAGTCAAGGAATAACCAGTAAGTCAAAGAGTTCCAAAGTTCCAGGACAGAGTCATGAAGATTCACTGCATTATGATTATGATCTGTCTCAAACCATTTCCAAACTTGATAGACCCATGAAAGAAGAGTTAGAAGCTGATTTTATATCCTTATCCATGTTTTTTCTTTTTTTCTTAAAACAGATTTATTTCCAAACCTTCTGGGGGCAATCTTATTTATTTTCTTCTTGCCCTATGTCGTCAGCATCGATACCTGAGTTGGGTCTATAATGTCCTTTACATTCCATAGCTCCCACTCCCATCATCCACCACTTCTCCTGGAACAGGGATGGCAAATTAGTTTCATCTTAAGGGCCACCTCTTGTTGATTGGTAGAGGCTGCCAGAGACGTTGTGTTGAGAAGGAGTCCGCAGTCACACCCAGACTCAGTAGCATTGATAACCCACGCCTGTCTCAGATAGGAGAGAAGAGGTTCTGTCCCCTTGTTCCAAAATATTTCAATTACATTATACTCCATGCCAAACACCTCAATATATTTCCAGGAATATGCTTTTTTCAGTTTCAGTTTTATGCCTGGAATAGGGCCTTCCACATCATAGGTTTTCAATAAGTATTTATTAAATGAATAAATGAACAAGTGAATGGTTTTGGCAATTTGATTATTTTAAGAGTTAACTTTGAGAGGGCTGAGATCATGACCAGGCATCCTGTGTGGCAGTCATGAGAAAGCATCTCGCAGACCTCCAACTACAGGGGCAGTTAACAAGGGCCCCAGCTAGTAAGCACTGGAATATGGCTGTGAGGCCATCCATGCCTTCCCTGGGCTGTTCCAGCCAATAACTGAGTGTGGGGATACTGAGGCAGGCCCACTCCTGGGAGACATGGGATTCCTCGGACTGCTGACTTTGGCACAGTGGTGCCCCAAGGGCTTCAGCTTTATAGAGTTCCTCTTAGGCTGAAGGATAGTATCAGACACTGTCATTCAACCTTCTCTTCTCTTCTGTTCTGAAGTTACACTTTGGATCAGAGTCTAATCCCTTTCCCAGACTTTTCTGGCTCTTTCCCTATTTTCCCTCACATAAAAATTTCCCTTATAAAAAATCCTTGCTTGTTTAATCCCATCTTTGTATCTGTTTCTTGGAGGACTTGGATCAACACATCCTGCTAACATCAGAAGGGACCAGGGTTCTATTCACTCTACCAGTGGCAGCTGGACAGCAAGGGTGTTCTACTTCATGCCCTTCGTGACGTAGAGTGTGTTCCTGGAACAACATCCAATGGGAGGAGGCATCGCTACTGAAAAATTCAATCTTCGTGTTTAAAAAATGAGAAAATGATGCTGAGAATTAACATATAACTGTTTTTGTAAATAGCTCGGTTTTCACTAATATTCAGCACCTCAATAATACACTATCAATGATATGATACCCACCTTAAGTTCAACATAATGAACTCTGCACTATTAATTATTCTATTTGTTAGTCCATGTTCATAAGACTCTTTTAGACTTTAAATCAGTTCATTACTAGTACATTTGTGCACTTTGTTGTAGATAATGTGCTTGTCTCATTCCCCATCCAAAAGTCCTGTGACAGTCTGATCTCATGTCAGGAGTTACTTTTCCTCTTGGAACTGTCCATGAAATTCTTCTCCTTATGCGCTGGACAGTCCCAGTATATCTCCTGCCAATTTCCATTATGAACTCCGTCCATTCAGCCTCTTTGCTGTCCTTGTTTCTTCCTCATGCAGTTATCCCGAGATGATGTGCTGATGTATATGAAAATCAAAATTCTTGATCAGTCAAACGTTATCCAGATGTAAAAATGTCAGAACCAGAAATCTTAGTTAAGAGAATTTATATTTGGGGAGGGATCACTTACATGGGTCTTTGCACTGATCAATGACACAGTAGTATTCACTGATCTTTTAACACATATCTTTTAGTCACCATATGCCCCACACATGCTCCACACTTAGCACTCGTGAGATCAGGGATCTCACAAATCTCTTTTGAGAAGGACGCCTTAAGCATTGATAGACTCTTGCAGCTGACAAATGCCTGTTCTATTCACCTCTAGGAGAAATTGACACCTTAACAGTAGAGTTACCCTTTAAAATTAAGATCGAGGAGGGGCTCAAGATGATGGCATGAGTAGGGCAGCGGAAATCTCCTCCCAAAACCATATCGATTTTTTAAAATACAACAAATACAACTATTCCTAAAAGAGAGACCAGAAGATCCAGTACAACAGCCAGGCTACAGCTACATCTGCGAGAACTCAGCATCTCATGAAAAGGGTAAGATACAAAGCCTTGACCCGGCGGGACCCAAGCACTCCCCCCACCCCAGCTCACTGGTGGGAGGAAAAGAATCAGAGCGAGGAGGGAGTGGAAGCACAGGACTGCTAAATAACCAGCCCTGGTGATCTGCACCGGGAGCACAGACGCACATTGCATGGTGTACTGGATATTGGAGAAACGGAAAAGTAAAATCTGAGATGGAGACTGGGAGTGGGTCCCCCATAGCTGGCTCCCCTGGGACAAAAGAAAAGCGGATGCTTTTTTAAAGTCTTAAAGGGACAAGGGCTCAACAGCTGGACAAAATCATCCCAGCACACTCAGCCCAGCAGGCTGGGAATCTTGAGGAACTACAGGTACCCTAACACCCTGGGGGATAACACAGCCCCGAAGTCCCTCACAGTGACAAGCAGGCTGCCATTCATTCCTCCTGCACGCTGCTGCGAGCAAACCAGCTGACCTGCCACAGCTGCAAAGCAGCCGGAGAACAGCCCCGCCCACAGCAACCACACAGAGTCTCCTCCCAGTGCGCAGTTTACCGGGACAGACAGAGGAAGCCAGAGGAAGGTCCAGAAGGCACAAAGGGGTGCCGTTCTCGCAGGAGAACACACCCTGCACATCTGCCACACCCTGCAGTGCACTAGGCTTTCATGAAGGCCACCCCACCAGTGGCAGCTCAGGAGATTATCCCAGAGACTGCTCCCGGTGAGCGGGTAGATGGCACAGACAGCGGAGAAGGGCAAGGTGACCAACAAGCAGGAAGGGACTTTGTTCTCCCAGCTGACACACGTGCCACCTGCCTGCAACTACTTCTATCACCATGAAAAGGCAGGAGAATCTGGTCCAGTCAAAAATCACTCAGACTACCCCAGAGAGAGGGCCTGATGAGATAGACATAACCAATCTTCCTGAAAAAGAATTCAAAATAAAAGTCATAACCATGCAGACAGACCTGCAGAGAAATATGCAAGAGCTAAGAGATGAAGTCCGGAGGGAGATAACAAAAATAAAACAGTCAATAGAAAGTCTTAAGAGCAGACTGGACTAGGTGCAAGAGACTGTTAATGGAATATAAATCAGAGAACAGGAATACAGAGAAGCTGAGGCAGAAGGAGATAAAAGAATCTCTAGGAATGAAAGAATATTAAGAGAATTGTGTGACCAATCCAAACGTAACAATATTCACATTAGAGAGGTACCAGAAGAAGAAGAGGGGAAAAGGGATAGAAAGCATCTTTGAAGAAATAATTGCTGAAAACTTCCCCATGCTGGGGAAGGAAATAGTCTCTCAGACCATGGAAGCCCACAGATCTCCCAAATCAAGGGACCCAAGGAGGACAACACCAAGACATATAATAATTAAAATGGCAAAGATCAAAGACAAGGACAGAGTATTAAAGGCAGCCAGAGAGAGAAAAAAAATCACCTACAAAGGAAAACCCATCAGGCTATCATCAGACTCCCCAACAGAAACAGGCCAGGAGTGAATGGCATGATATATTTACTGCAATGAAACAGAAGGGCCTTGAACCAAGAATACTGTATCCAGCACGATTATCATTTAAATTTGAAGGAGGGATTAAACAATTTCCAGACAAGCAAAAGTTGAGGGAAATTGCTTCCCACATACCACCTCTACAGGATATTTTAACGGGACTGCTCTAGATGGAAGCACTCCTAAGGCTAAATAGATGTCACCAGAGAAAATAAATTCACAGCAAAGAAAGCAGACCGATCAAATACTAACTAAAGGCAAAAAATAAAATCAACTATCCTCAAAAGCAGTCAAAGGAAACACAAAAGAGTACAGAATAAAACACCTAACATATAAAGAATGGAGTAGGAAGAATGAGAAGGGAGAGAAATTAAGAATCATCAGACTGTGTTTATAATAGCTTAATAAGAGAGTTAAGTTAAATGGTTAGATAGTAAAGAAGCTACCCTTGAACCTTTGGTAAACACGAATCTAAAGCCTGCAATGGAAATAAGTACATATCTATCAATAATCACCCTAAATGTAAATGGACTGAATGCACCAATCAAAAGACACAGAGTAATAGAATGGATAAAAAAGCAAAATCCATCTATATGCTGCTTACAAGAGATGCACCTCAAACCCAAAGATATACACAGACTAAAAGTGAGGGGATGGAAAAAGATATTTCATGCAAACAACAAGGAGAAAAAAGCAGGTGTTGCAGTACTTGTATCAGACAAAATAGACTTCAAAACAAAGAAAGTCACAAGAGACAAAGAAGGACATTACGTAATGACAAATGTGATCTGAGAAGTTGGTCGGTAGAATTTCATTATTTTTGACTTTACTGAGGTCCTTTTTGTGGCCTAGTATGTGGTCTATTCTGGAAAATGTTCCATGTGCACTTGAGAAGAATGTGTATCCTGTTGCTTTTGGGTGCAGAGTTCTGTAGATGTCTGTTAGGTCCATCTGTTCTAGTGTGTTGTTCAGTGCCTCTGTGTCTTTACTTGTTTTCTGTCTGGTTGATCTGTCCTTTGGAGTGAATGGTGTGTTGAAGTCACCTAAAATGAATGCATTGCTGTCTATTTCCTCCTTTAATTCTGTTAGTATTTGTTTCACATATGTCGGTGCTCCTGTGTTGGGTGCATATATATTTATAATGGTTATATCCTCTTATTGTTCTTACGTAAGAAGAACAGATGAGGCCCAAAGTCACCAGAAGGAGAGACATAATAAAGATCAGAGAAGAAATAAATAAAATTGAGAAGAATAAAACAATAGAAAAAAACAATGAGACCAAGAGCTGGTTCTTTGAAAAAATAAACAAAATAGATAAACCCCTAGCAGACTTATTAAGAGAAAAAGAGAATCTACACACATAAACAAAATCAGAAATGAGAAAGGAAAAATAAGGACAGACCCCACAGAAATACAAAGAATTATAAGAGAATATTATGAGAATCTATATGCTAACAAGCTGGAAAACCTGGAAGAAATAGACAACTTCCTAGAAAAATACAACCTTCCAAGACTGACCAAGGAATAAACAGAAAATCTGAACAGAGCAATTACCAAAAACAAAATTGAATTGGTAATAAAAAAGACTACACAAGAACAAAACCCCTGGGGCAGATGGATTCACCGCTGAATTTTATCAGACATATAGAGAAGACATAATACCCATTCTCCTTAAAGTTTTCCAAAAAATAGGAGAGGAAGGAATACTTCCAAACTTATTCTATGAAGCAAGCATCACTCTAATACTAAAACCAGGCAAAGACCCCATCAAAAAAGAAACTTACAGACCAATATCCCTCATGAACATAGAGGCAAAAATAACAACAAAATATTAGGAAACTGAATTCAAAAATACATCAAGAAGATCATACACCATGATCAAGTGGGATTCATCTCAGGGATGCAAGGATGGTACAACACTAAAATCCATCAACATCATCCACCACATCAACAAAAAGAAGAATAAAAACCACAGGATCATCTCCATAGATGCTGAAAAAGCATTTGACACAATTCAGCATCCATTCATGATTAAAACTCTCAACAAAATGGGTATAGAGGGCAAGTACCTCAACATCATAAAGGCTATATATGACAAACCCACAGCTAACATCATACTTAACGGCGAGACGCTGAAAGCTTTTCATCTAAGATCGGGAACAAGACAGGGATGCCCACTCTCTCCACTGTTATTCAACATAGTACTGGAGGTCCTAGCCACAGCAATCAGACAAAACAAAGACATACAAGGCATCCAGATTGGTAAAGAAGAAGTCAAATTGTCACTATTTTCAGATGACATGATACTGTACATAAAAAACCCTAAAGACTCCACTCCAAAATTACTAGAACTAATATCTGAATTCAGCAAAGTTGCAGGATACAAAATTAACACACAGAAATCTGTTGCTTTCCTATACACTAATGATGAACTAACAGAAAGAGAAATCAGAAAAACAATTCCATTCACAATTGCATCAAAAAGAATAAAATACCTAGGAATAAACCTAACGAAGGAAGTGAAAGACCTGTACTCTGAAAACTACAAGACACTCCTAAGAGAAATTAAAGAGGACACTAACAAATGGAAATGCATCCCATGCTCTTGGCTAGGAAGAATAAATATTGTCAAAATGGCTATACTACCTAAAGCAATCTACAGATTCAATGCAATCCCTATCAAAATACCAACAGCGTTCTTCAATGAACTGGAACAAATAATTCTAAAATTCATATGGAACCACAGAAGACCCCAAATAGCCAAAGCAATCCTGAGAAGGAAGAATAAAGCAGGGGGGATTATGCCCCCCAACTTCAAGCTCTACTAGAAAGCCACAGTTATCGAGACAATTTGGTACTGGCACAAGAACAGACCCACAGACCAGTGGAACAGAATAGAGAGTCCAGATAGTAAACCAAACATATATGGTCAATTAATATACGATAAGGGAGCCACAGATATACAGTGTGGGGAAATGACAGCCTCTTCAACAGCTGGTGTTGGCAAAACTGGACAACTATATGTAAGAGAATGAAACTAGATCATTGTTTAACCCCATACACAAAAGTAATTCGAAATGGATCAAATACTTGAATGTAAGTCATGGAACCATAAAAGTCTTAGAAAAAAACATAGGCAAAAATCTCTTGGACATAAACATGAGCAAGTTCTTCATGAACGTATCTCCCCAGGCAAGGGAAACAAAAGCAAAAATGAACAAGTGGGACTATATGAAGCTGAAAAGCTTCTGTACAGCAAAGGACACCATCAATAGAACAAAAAGGCATCCTACAGTATGGGAGGATATATTCATAAATGACATATCCAATAAAGTGTTGACATCCAATATGTATAAAGAGCTCACACACCTCAACAAACAAGCAAATAATCCAATTAAAAAATGGACAGAGTTGCTGAACAGACGCTTTTCCAAAGAAGAAAGTCGGGTGGCCAACAGGCACATGAAAAGATGCTCCACATCGCTAGTCATAAGAGAAATGCAAATTAAAACCACAATGAGATATCACCTCACACCAGTTAGGATGGTCACCATCCAAAAGACAACAACAAATGTTGGCGAGGATGTGGAGAAAGGGGATCCCTCCTACACTGCTGGTGGGAATGTCAATTAGTTCAACCATTGTGGGAAGCAGTATGGAGGTTGCTCAAAAAACTCAAAATAGAAATACCATTTGACCCAGGAATTCTACTCCTAGAAATTTACCCTAAGAATGCAGCAGCCTAGTTGGAAAAAGACAGATGCACCCCTATGTTTATCACAGCACTATTTACAATAGCCAAGAAATGGAAGCACCCTAAGTGTCCATCAGTAGATGAATGGATAAAGAAGATGTGGTACATATACACAATGGGATATTATTCAGCCATAAGAAGAAAACAAATCCTACCATTTGCAACAACATGGATGGAGCTAGAGGGTATTATGCTCAGTGAAATAAGCCAGGCGGAAAAAGACAAGTATGAAATTATTTCACCATCTGTGGAGTATAAGAACAAAGAAAAAAACTGAAGGAACAAAACAGCAGCAGACTCACAGAACCCAAGAATGGATTAACAGTTACCAAAGGGAAAGGCACTGGGGAGGATGTGTGGGAAGGGAGGGACAAGGGGGGAAAAAGGGCATTACAATTAGCACACATAATGTAGGGGGCGCACGAGGAGGGCTGTTCAACACAGAGAAGACAAGTAATGATTCTATAGCTTCTTACTATGCTGGTGGACAGTGACTATAATGGGGCAGGTGGTGGGGACTTGATGATGGGCGGAGTCTAGTAACCATATTGTTCATGTAATTGTAGATTAATGAAATAAAAATAAATAAATAAAAATAAATAAATAAAAATTTAAGATTATCATTTCTCTTTTGAGAACACCCTGGTTGCCCTCCCAAACACTCTGAAAATTCAGACTACAGATTTTTTTCAGAAAGTCAGCATGATACTTTTAACCTTTGATGCCTTTTGCAGGAATGATTTATGAAGTTCGTTTCTTCTTATGGCGATTTCTCCAACTGTCTGCAAGTGATAGACTGTGATTTCAGACAATCATTCTCTTGACAGCATGCACTCAAGTTTATACAGCAAGAGATGCTCCTTTTCCTTTTTCCAAAAGAATCAGAGGTTCTATTACCTACACAGTGTTGCAACAATTGGTGTGCAACCTATTCAGTCAACCTGTTGCTTTTCTTTCACAACCAGAACCAGAGAAAGGACTGATCTTGTCACTGTACTGATCAATTTTCCCCCAATCGAGTTTTTATCTAGGAATGATTCTATGAGTCTCACTGTGACAACGTTAAATATCCCTTCCTTCCCTGCCTCCCCTCTGTCTCTTTGTTGTCTCTCCCCTCTGTTCTTCCACTCATACTTTTTCTCTTTCTTCCTACATTAGTAGTATGTACTATGCTTTAAGTCCTTTCGCCATATAGCAAACTTTTTGGTTTCTGAATGCTTCAACAGTCTTAAATGCCATTAACAACCACAAAGAGCTTTTGTTTTTGTAGATTATATCAATTGGCATTTATTGCATTAGTAATTAAAGATGATAAAAATTTTAAAACATTTATTCAGTTACAAAGCATAATAAACCCAGCTCATATTTTGTTAAAAATGACTATATTATCTAAAATAAACCTAGCGAGAGAATGCCATTGTTTTACATTTTTTCAAATTTCTTGCTTAATAGAAGACAGATGAATCCTCATATCTGCTTCTGCATTCAATATGTATGGTCTCATGGTATATAGAAACTCCTTCTGGAAAACTCCCAAGGGAATGAGAAGAAAGAAAAGTATCTTAGTACTTCTATGAAAATAGTTTTGACCTTGTGAACTTCTCAGAGGGTCTCAGGGATGGCCGAGTTCTGGGCCACATTTTGAGAAGTTTTGTGCTTGGGTTAGAGACACAGAGAGGAGAAACCCAGCATCCTTCCCTACCATCTTGTAGGGGAGAGACACAAAAGATTATTTACACCCAGTGTTTACTGTGCTACAGATAGGTAGAGAGCTATGGGAGGACAAGGAGGGAGACCTAATTGAGTCTGGGTGTGTCTTTGGGGTAGAGGGCAAGGGGAGGCTCAGAGAAGGCCTCCCTGACTCAGTGGTGCCTGAGCTGAGCAGGTGGGAGTGCAGACATTTGAAAACAAATGGCACCATCTTGTCTGATACCCTGATAGTTACGGTGACCTAGGGTATTGGCTTGTAGCTTTACTATGATTATGTATTTGGTGGTGGTGGAGGGGAGGCTATTTTTGCCTATCCTCTACCTCTGATATTCCATAGCTTCCCAGGAAGGAGCCAGAGCTGGAGAAATGTAGATAACAGTCCACATAAATAAGGAGTGAAATTGGCCTGCCAATGCTTTCTTTCTGAAGCATTGAGAAGCAAGTGAGCATTTTGAAGTTAATATACTGTAAACCAGATAATTGTCATTCGTCCTTCTCAACATCTTGGGATCTAAGGCATGAAATGGAATTTGCAATAAAAGTGTATCACACATTTGCTACCCTTTAGAACAAAGCTGATATCATAAGCCTCAGAGGCTTTATTTATTAGTTTGCCAGCAGGGAAACAAAAATATGGTGTTTCTATCTGGGGTTAAAAGGAATTTACACTGTTGCATCAAATCTTTTCACTTATTTTGGGTATAACACTTTATAAGACTCTTCAGTGGGTGTGATGTTTAGTTTTATGGGTCAATTTGGCTAGATTATAGTACCTGTTGTTCAATCCAACCCTAACCTAGGTGTTGCTGTGAGGGTATTTCGGAGATGTGGTTAACATGTATAATCAATTAATTTTAAGTAAAGGATATTGCCTTCAATAATGTGGGTGGGTCTTATCTAATCAGTTGAAGGCTTTAAGAGCAAAAACTGAGTTTTCTCAGAAAAGAAGAAGTTCTGCCACAAGACTGCAGTGTCGACTCTTGCCTGAGTTTGCAGCCTATAGGCCTGCCCCACAGATTTCAGACTGGACAGCTGCCACAATCATATGAGCCAATTCCTTTAAACACACACACACACACACACACACACACACACACACACACACACACACACACACGTCTAGCTCTAGTTCTGTCTCCATCTATCTCCTGCTGGCTCTGTTTCTCGGGAGGACGCTGATTGCTCTTCTGTGGGCGTCAGCCTATGCTGGTTTTGTCTCCTTGTGCCCTCACAGAGCAGTTCGTTTAAGGCTAGTCTCCCAGGAGATGGAAACAGATGTGGTCCTGGTGCATTGACCTCTGGTCAGGGGGAAGAATGACTGAAGCAGGTGGGCATCTCAGTTCTTCCATTAAGGTCCATGACCTTGTATGTTTTCCTTTAGCTCCCTGAGCCTCATAACCTCATCCGTGAAAGGAAGCCCTCTCAGGGTGGATGTGAGGATTTAATGAGATGACAGCGGTAGAGCCTGGCACACAGGAGACTCTCAGGAGTGGCAGTTCCTGGTTATGATGTAGTGTTTGTGGTTGAACAATGACAGTTACAGACAGTTTACATGTAGCAGCATAAATTCCATAGTAAGTTAAGGGCTGGTTTTAGGTGTTAAAAATGTTTAAAATGCAGTGCAGTATGAGATATTGAAGTAATAACAACGTTGGGGAATTACAGATATAACAATTTAATGCTCACTTCAGTCCAATAACATTGCTCAGTAGGTAAGACTTTTCATGTGGAAAAATGAGTTGGCTCTCGCAACTGAATGGGAACATTAAGCCATCACAGGCGTTTCCCCCCTTCCTAGCCTGAGTGATGGGTTCTGAATGCCTCCTAATCTTCACGGATTTAATCTAATCTTCCCAGTCCCCAAGAGTGAGGCTAGGACTCTGTTAGGTCTCCCGCCTACCAATAGATTTATTCGGGAAAATGGGCACATTTATTCTGGGGCCCACCGGGGCCTACCTGGGCCCTACCCCAGCCTGTGAGTGTTGGTGTTCAGAGCCAAAGCACCTCTGGTTCTGTCAAAGGACAGACAGTTAAGGTGCTAATTAGCCCTGAGTCAGCTCTGACTCATGGTTGCATTTTATCTTCCACTCAATAACACTTTGGGATTGGTATTACCTCCACCTTATAAAGGAGAGTGAGCACAAGTCTGGGAAGATTGAGACTTGGCTAAGATACCCTGTTGGTTACATTGTGTCAGAAGTATGGCGTTAAGCCCAGCACCCTTGCACCCAATCTCAAGGTCTGTTTTAGGGCAAGCTTTGGGCCACTGGCTGTATCTGGATGACTTGTAGCAGAGACAGCTGACAATCTCACTTCTTAAGCTTCCACAGTTCCCCAGGGCATAATTCTTCCAGGCCCAGGGCCTTGCCCCTGGCCCATGTGCCAGTAAGCAGTGGGATAATGGCATAGGGTCCACCCCCAGGCTGGACACATTCGGTTCCTGCCTTTGAGGGAACTCACGCTCCAAACCACTGAGTACTGACAGATGGAAAATGACAGATGGAAGGAGAATAAAAAATAGGAGTGGTGGATACATGGATGGGGAGATGGATAGAAGGGAAGGAGAGAGGAAAGGCACACAGGCAATGCTCCACCTTCCAAGAAGCACCTATCAAGTAGTTAAGGGTTAAAATGACTCTTTCCCTCAGATGCTTCTTCAACCCAATTAAAATAGTGAAATGTAACTCTCATCTTCTATGAATCTTTGCATGCATGAGTCACACACATGGGGTTTGAATTGAAAACTCTCTAATTGGCACCTCTAGCAAGAGACAGACATCGCTTCTAATTATGTGATGGCAAACGTCCCCCTATGACTTGGGAGACGCGTCCTCTTTCCATTTGGGTGACGGAGGAGTACCTGCTCTTCGGAATCAAAGCCCTGCTCGTTGTTTCAGGCATTGGAGGTGCCAGCAAGGCAGAGATGTGCTGTCCTCACTCACCAATGTGCCATCCTGCGTAAGACGCTGCCTCTCCCTGAAGAGGGCTCGCAGTTTCAGGGAAAAGAGGACAGGAAAATAGCTAATGGCAATATGCCGTCAACCTGCAGCATGGCAGGAGGCAGTATGGGGTGATGCCGGGGCACAGGGGGAACACCTGGAGGAGGCGGGGCTGGAGCTGAATCCAGAAGGCGGACAGGCAGGGTCAGGAGGAAGGGGCGAGGAGAGAGGAGTAGCCAGCACGAGGGGGGCGAAGGCTTGGGAAGTGGAAGGAGCTGGGGCGTTGGGAAGCTTCACTGAACAAAGACTGCTGCTTCTGGCTCCTAGGCAGAAAGTCCAGGGCCAGGTGTGCCTTTAGGCAGCTTACCTCTCACCTAGACGAGGATCCTCTCTGACCCTTGCTCTGAAGCAGGGCATAAAAATACTTTAAGAAATACAATTATAATTATTGTAGTTGGAATCATTTTATTGCAAGAAGAGACACCCAGTCAAACTAGCACAAATACAAAAAAAATGCATATATATTGGTGGTTGTGGGAAAAACTGTTGAAAGGCTTCAGTAGACAATCTCAGACACCCCCCAGCAGGCTGACAGTCCGTGAAGGGTGCCCTGGGCGGAAAACATGTGGGGGGCCAGCCTCTCCATCTCCTACAATTGTTTAGGGTTCTCCTCTCTGTTTGTTGACTCCCAAATTCTCTGTCTCCTAGCCTATTAGCTTTCTCTGATTATAATGGGTTCTTAGCTCCCCCAAAACTCTGAGTGATCATTGCCTGAACACTAACCCCAACTCATTATGAACTTTATCTCAAGTGTCCATCACCATATAAACTATAGTTTCTGAGCCTCTTAAGTGAAAGCTTAAAGATCCAGTCAAGTGGCCCAGCCTACACCACCCATTGACTCTCTTGTGGGTTAGATGGCCACCCTGGTCTAGGCAGCTATACCAGGGCATCACCTCGGAAGGGCAAGTTGGGCATGACAGACAAAAGACCAGCCTAACCACTAGAATGACCTGTTATCTAGAATGTCGTTAGCCTTACGAGAGCCTTTTGCCATCAGTACAGTATGTTGTTTACTCACAGTTCACTTTTACCCAGGAAGAAGTGTCAGAGTTCTGAGGATTCAGGAACTAGCAATGGCCAGAGGATCAACCTGAGTCTGCAAGTGGAAAGATTCAGAGGCTAAATCATCGCCCACTTGGGCCTGCTGCTCAGACTGAGTGTTAATGCACTTTTTTCAGAGGTGGAAGCGAAAAGAGAGCCAAGGAGTGCCCCTGATAACACATTTATGCTCTAGTTAAAGGTGTATTGGGTAGCAAGACCTAATTTCTCTGTAAATGGAGCAGAAATATCACACTGAGGTTTCCTCTGTGTGCGTGCAGAGACACAGGCATTTTCCAGATGCTGAAACAGCCTGGAAAAGAGACAAGACAGATGCAAGAAGCAGTCCTGAGGGGGCATGATGTGACAGAGCTCAGCCTCAAGAAGAGCTGTGCAGCAAACAGTGCATCATCTTGTAAAGAACTGATAAAAGGTCAGTTCTTCTGAAGTTACCTCCAAATGGAGCAAAGTGTGAGCTGACTGGCCTGTCTTTTGGAAGAAAAAGGCAAAAAATTTGTCAGGGGAGGGAATAGATTAAATAAGGAGTAACAGCCAAGCCACAAGCATCAACATCTCTTGCTTTTTCTGAAAGGAGATAGTTCTCTAGTGTCCCACAAAGCCAGGATTTGAAAGCGGCTCCTGCGTGATTGTGTCTGTGGGAGTAGGCCCTAGATGATGCATATCTGTCAGTCAATCTCTTGACTGGCTTTGCCCCTCAGACTTAACTTTCACATCCTTTATCTCTGTCTAGTTCCTACTGCGTGTAGTTTAGAATCTACTTTCTCCAGGACGTTATTCTGATTACCATGGCCGGGTCAGTGTGTCTCTCTTCCTCCGCAGCACTCTGCTTTTCCTCTGCTTACCTACCTCTCACCATGCTGGTTGTCATGGATCCCACTCTAACCTGGGAGTCCTTTGAGGATAAGGACATTGTTGTTGTCCATATTTATTGAGGTATAATTTATACATAATAGAATTCATCCTTTTAAAATGTGTAGGTTGATAGATTTTGACAAAGGCACACAGAAGTGTAACTATTCCACAATCATGGTGCAGAACTATTCCATCGTCCCTGAAAGTTCTCTTGTACCCATTGGAAACAGATCCCACCCGACCCCCCAGACCCTTGCAACTACTAATCGATTATCTGTCAGCATACTTTGGCATTTTCTAGAATGTCATATGAATGGCATCAAACAGCATGTTGTCTTTTGTGTCTGACTTCTTTCACTTCATTACACCAGAGAAATGCTTTGGATATCTATTTTGTAGTGTGGATCAGGACAGGACTGCTTTTTATTGCTAAGTAGATGTCCATTATATAGATATATTGCAATTTGTTTATTCATTTGCTGGTTGATAGCCATTTTAGTTTCCATTTTGACACTATTCTGAATAAAGATGCTATGAACATTTACATACAATTCTTTTTGTGTAATTTGTTTACATTTCTCAAGGGTAGATCCTAAGAATGGAATTGCTGAGTCATTTTTTAAATTTTTTATTAAGGTATTATTGATATACACTCTTATGAAGGTTTCACATGAAAAAACAACGTGGTTACTACATTTACCCATATTATCAAGTCCCCACCCATACCCCAATACAGTCACTGTCCATCAGTGTAGTAAGATGCCACAGATTCACTATTTCCCTTCTCTGTGCTACACTGTTTTCCCCACACCATGTGTACTAAACATAATACCCCCCAATCCCCTTCTCCCACCCTCGCCACCCGCCCTCCCACACCCCTCCCTTTGGTAACCACGAGTCCATTCTTGGAGTCTGTGAGTCTGCGGCTTTTTTGTTCCTTCAATTTTGCTGCATTGTTATACTCCACAAATGAGGGAAATCATTTGGCACTTGTCTTTCTCTGCATGGCTTATTTCACTGAGCATAATATCCTCCAGCTCCATCCATGTTGTTGCAAATGGTAGGATTTGTTTCTTTCTTATAGCTGAATAGTATTCCATTGTGTATATGTACCACCTCTTTATCCATTCATCTACTGATGGACACTTAGGTTGCTTCCATATCTTGGCTATTGTAAACAGTGCTGTGATAAACATAGGGGTGCACATGCCTTTTTGAAACTGAGAAGTTGTATTTTGGGGGTAAATTCCGAGGAGTGGGATTCCCGGGTCAAATGGTATTTGTATTTTTAGTTTTTTGAGGAACCTCCATATTGCTTTCCACAATGGTTGAACTAGCTTACATTCCCACCAGCAGTGTAGGAGGGTTCCCCTTTCTCCACATCCTTGCCAGAATTTGTTGTTCTTAGTCTTTTTGATGTTGGCTATCGTTACTGGTGTGAGGTGATATCTCATTGTGGTTTTAATTTGCATTTCCCTGATGATTAGGGATGTGGAGCATCTTTTCATGTGTCTGTTGGCCATGTGAATTTCTTCTTTGGAGAATTGTCTCTTCATATCCTCTGCCCATTTTTTAATTGGGTTGTATGCTTTTTGGGTGTTGAGGCATCTGAGTTCTTTATATATTTTAGATGTTAACCCCTTGTCAGATATGTAATTTACAAATATATTCTCCTATACTGTAGGATACTTTTTGTTCTGTTGATGGTGTCCTTTGCCATACAGAAGCTTTTTAGTTTGATGTAGTCACATGTGTTCATTTTTGCTTTTGTTTCCCTGGCTCAAGGAGATGCATTCAGGAAGAAGTTGTTCGTGCTTATACATAGGGGATTTTTGCCTATGTTGTCTTCTAAGAGTTTTATGGTTTCATGACTTACATTCAAGTCTTTGATCCATTTCAAGTTTACTCTTGTTTATGGGATTAAACAATAATCCAGTTTCGTTCTATTGCATGTAGCTGTCCAATTTTGCCAACACCAGTTGTTGAAGAGGCTGTCAGTTCCCCATTATATGTCCATGGCTCCTTTATCATATATTAATTGGCCATATATGGTTGGGTTATATCAGGGCTCTCTAGTCTGTTCCATTGGTCTGTGGGTCTGTTCTTGTACCAGTACCAAATTGTCTTGATTACTGTGGCTTTGTAGTAGAGCTTGAAGTTGGGGAGTGGAATCCTCCCAGCTTTATTCTTCCTTCTCAGGATGCTTTGGCTATTTGGGGTCTTTTGTGGTTCCATATGAATTTTAGAATGATTTTCTCTAGTTCGTTGAAGATTGCTATTGGTATTTTGATAGGCATTGCATTAAATCTGTAAATTGCTTTAGGCAAGATGGCCATTTTGACAATATTAATTCTTCCTATCCATGAGCACAGGATGTGTTTCCATTTATTGGTATCTTCTTTAATTTTTCTCATTAGTGTCTTGTAGTTTTCAGAATGTAGGTCTTTCACTTCCTTGGTTAGGTTTATTCCTAGGTATTTTATTCTTTTTGGTGGAATTTTGAATGGAATTGTTTTCCTGATTTCTCTTTCTGCTTCATCATTGTTAGTATATAGGAATGCCACAGATTTCTGCCTATTAATTTCATACTCTGCAACTTTGCTGAATGCAGACATTAGATCTAGTAGTTTTGGAGTGGAGTCTTTAGGGTTTTTTATGTACAACATCATGTCACCTGCAAAAGGGACAGTTTAACTTCTTCCTTGACAATCTGGATGCCTTTTATTTCTTTGTGCTGTCCAATTGCCATGGCTAGGACCTCCAGTACTATGTTGAATAGAAGTGGGGAGAGTGGGCATCCTTGTCTTGTTCCCAATCTTAAAGGAAAAGCTTTCAACTTATCACTGTTAAGTATAATGTTGGCTCTGGGTTTGTCATATATGGCCTTTATTATGTTGAGGTACTTACCCTCTATACCCATTTTGTTGAGAGTTTTTATCATGTATGGGTGTTGAATTGTATCAAATGCTTCTTCAGCATCTGTGGAGATGACCATGTCATTTTTGTCCTTCTTTTTGTTGATGTGGTGGATGATGTTGATGGATTTTCGAATGTTGTACAATCCTTGCATCCCTGGAATAAATCCTACTTGATCATGATGGATGATCTTTTTGATGTATTTTTGAATTCAGTTTGCTAATATTCTGTTGAGTATTTTTGCATCTATGATCATCAGGGATATGGGTCTGTAATTTTCTTTTATTGTGGTGTCTTTGCCTGATTTTGGTATTAGAGTGATGCTGGCCTCATAGAATGAGTTTGGAAGTATTCCCTCTTCTTCTACTCTTTGGAAAACATTAAGGAGAATGGGTATTAGGTCTTCACTAAATGTTTGATAAAATTCAGCTGTAAAGCCTTCTGGTCCAAGGGTTTTGTTCTTAGGTAGTTTTTTGATTACCAATTCAATTTCGTTGCTGGTAATTGGTCTGTTCAGATTTTCTGTTTCTTTCTGGGTCATCCTTGGAAGATTGTATTTTTCTAGAAAGCTGTCCATTTCTTCTAGGTTATCCAGTTTGTTAGCATATAATTTTTCATAGTATTCTCTAATAATTCTTTGTATTTCTGTGGTGTCCATAGTCATTTTTCCTTTTTCATATCTGATTCTGTTTATGTGTGTAGACTCTTTTTTTCTTGATAAGTCTGGCTAGGGTTTTATCCATTTTGTTTATTATCTCAAAGAACCAGCTCCTGCTTTCATTGATTCTTTCTATTGTTTTATTCTTTTCAATTTTATTTATTTCTGCTCTAATCTTTATTATGTCCCTCCTTCTACTGACTTTGGGCCTCATTTGTTCTTCTTTTTCTAGTTTCATTAATTGTGAGTTTAGACTGTTCATATGGGATTGTTCTTCTTTCCTGAGGTAGGCCTGTATTGCAATATACTTTCCTCTTAGCATGGCCTTTGCTGCATCACACAGATTTAGTGGTGTTGAATTATTGTGGTCATTTGTCTCCATATATGGCTTGATCTCTGTTTTTATTTGGTCATTGATCCATTAGCTATTTAGGAGCATGTTGTGAAGCCTCTATGTGTTTGTGGGGTTTTTCATTTTCTTTGCATAATTTATTTCTAGTTTCATACCTTTGTGGTCTGAGAAACTGGTTGGCACAATTTCAATCTTTCTGAATATACCGAGGCTCTTTTTGTGGCCTAGGGTATGATCTATTCTTGAAAATGTTCCATGTGCACTTGAGAAGAATGTGTATACTGCTACTTTTGGATGTAGAGTTCTGTAGATGTCTGTTAGGTCCATCTGTTCTAATGTATTGTTCAGTGCCTCTGTCTCCTTACTTATTTTCTGTCTGGTTGATCTGTCCTTTGGAGTGAGTGGAGTGTTGAATTCTCCTAGAATGAATGCATTGCATTCTATTTCTCCTTTTAATTCTGTTAGTATTTGTTTCACATATGTAGGTGCTCCTCTGTTGGGTGCATAGATATTTATAATAGTTATATCTTCTTGTTGGATTGACCCCTTTATTATTATGTAATGTCCTTCTTTGTCTCTTGTGACTTTCTTTGTTTTGAAGTCTATTTTGTCTGATACAAATACTACAACTCCTGCTTTTTTCTCCCTATTAGTTGCGTGAAATATCTTTTTCCATCCCTTAACTTTTAGTCGGTGCATGTCTTTGGGTTTAAAGTAAGTCTCTTGTGGGCAGCATATAGATGGGTCTTGCTTTTTTATCCATTCTGTTATTCTGTGTCTTTTGATTGGTGCATTCAGACCATTTACATTTAGAGTGATTATCAATAGGTATGTACTTACTGGCATTGCAGGCTTTAGATTCGTGGTTACCAAAAGTTCAAGGTTAACTTCCTTACTATCTAAGAGTCTAACTTAACTCACTTAGTATGCTATTACAAACAGAATCTAAAAGTTCTTTTATTCTCCTCCTTTTTCTTCCTCCTCCATTCTTTATATATTAGGTATCATATTCTGTGCCCTTTGTCTATCCCTTAATTGACTTTGGGGATAGTTGATTAAATTGTGCATTTGCTTAGTAATTAACTCTTTTACTTTCTTTACTGTGGTTTTATTACCTCTGGTGACAGCTATTAAACATTAGGAACACTTCCATCTATAGCAGTCCCTCCAAAATACACTGTAGAGACAGTTTGTGGGAGGTAAATTCTCTCAGCTTTTGCTTATCTGTAAATTGTTTAATCCCTTCTTCAAATTTAAATGATAACCTTGCCGGATAAAGTATTCCTGGTTCAAGGCCCTTCTGCTTCATTGCATTAAATATATCATACTATTCCCTTCTGGCCTGTAAGGTTTCTGCTGAGAAGTCTGATGATGGCCTGATGGGCTTTCCTTTGTATGTGATCTTATTTCTCTCTCTGGCTGCTTTTAATACTCTGTCCTTATCCTTGATCTTTGCCATTTTAATTACTGTATGTCTTGGTGTTGTCTTCCTTGGGTCCCTTGTGCACCTCCATGTCCTGAGAGACTATCTCCTCCCCCATATTAGGGAATTTTTCAGCAATTACCTCCTCAAAGACACTTTCTATCCCTTTTTCTCTCTTCTTCTTCTTCTGGTACCCCTATAATGCGAATATTGTTCCGTTTGGATTGGTCACACAGTTCTCTCAATATTCTTTCATTCTTAGAGAACCTTTTTTCTCTCTGTGCCTCAGCTTCTTTGTATTCCTCTTCTCTAATTTCTATTTCATTTATTGTCTCCTCCACCATATCTAATCTGCTTTTAAAACTTTCCATTGTATGTTTCATTTCTGATACTGGGTTCTGTAATAATTGGATCTCCAACCGGAATTCATCCCTGAGTTCTTGAATATTTTTCTGTATCTCCATGAGCATGTTAATGATTTTTATTTTGAAATCCCTTTCAGGCAGATTCATGAGGTGGATTTCATTTGAATTTTTCTCAAGGGTGGTTGTATTCATAATTTTACTCTGAACCAGTTTCCTTTGGCACTTCATATTTGTGTATGGTGCCCTCTAGTGCCCAGAGCTCTACTCCCTGGAGCTGCTCAGCCCCTGAAGCAATGTCGGGGGTCGCAGGTGAGCGGTATTGATGCCTGAGGGGAGGAAAGAGCTTTTTCCTGCTCTCCGGCTGCTATGCCTGTCTCCACTGCCAGAACCAGTGGGCCAAGCACACAGGTATAAGCCTCTATGCTTTGCCTTTGTAGTTGCTGTAGACAGATCTTCCCTCTGCCTGGCCTAAAGCCAGGGTAGGGTTTGCCCGTTTGCAAGCCAGGTGGGGCTGGCTGGGAGAAAGGCTCAGTAGGCTGCATATCATGGTTGGGGTCCTTGGAGCTCTGTAGCCAGCCAGGGAGCTGGAGCTCCTGAAGATCATTGAAGTTCCCAACCTGCTGGGCAGAGTGCACCTAGACAATATTGTCTACCTGTCTTTTCTCCTGATCAATAAACTCAATGCAGTCCTTGCACCTTTAGCAGCCCTCTTGCTGTTAGGAAATCTCTCAGACTGCCCACCTTCATTTGTCCCAGAGCAGCCAGATATGGATCCCTGCTTTCCACAAGCAGCTGGAATCTCAGTCTCTCCAGTTATTCTGCCTGTCTTAGTTTTCCAGCTCCCTAATCATGAGAGTACCATGAAAACACCATGAAATATAGGTTTGTGCTCCCAGGTCAGATCTCTGGAGTTAGGTATTCAGCAGTCCCAGCCCTCCACTCCCTCCCTGCTCTGTTTGTCTTCCTCCAGCTGGTGAGCTAGGGTGGGGGAAGGACTTGGGTTCCGCCGGACCACGGCTTTGGTACATTACTCTGTTCCGTGAGGTTTATTCTTTTCTCCAGGTGTATGCACTTTGGCACAGCCCTCTTTCCTGTTGCTCTTTCAGGATTAGTTGTATTAACTATATTTTCGTATTATATGCGGTTTTAGGAGGAAGCCTCTGTCTCACCTCTCACACCACCATCTTTAATCCCCGGTCTCTGCTGAATCATTTTATAAGAAATGGCTAAACTATTTTCCAAAGTAACTATTATCTTACAGTCTTACCAGCAATGTATGACATTGCTTCACATCTTCAATAGAACTTGGTATTGTCAGTCTTATTTTAATCATTATAGAGGTGATGTGGTAAGATTCCATGTGGCTTTCTTTACAAATCCCTGATAATTATTAACATTGAGCATCCTTTCCTATTCTTATTTGTTGTTCATGTATTTACTTCAGTGACAGGCCTGTTCAAATTTTTGCCTTTTTAAAAAGAATTATTTGTTTTATTACTGAGTTGCGAGATCTTCATATGTTTTGAATACAAGTCTTTTATGAGGTATGTTTTGCAAGTATTTTCTTCCAGTTTGTGTCTTTTAGAAAAAAATATTTTCATAAAAGTGATTTTCAAAGAATGGAAGTTTGTAGTTTTCATAAAGTTTGACGTATCAATTTTTTGTTCTATGGTTCATGCTTTCCTTTTTTTTGTTCATGTTCTAAGAAATCTTTGCCTAACTAAAAACTAAGCTTTTCTTCTGATTTCTTTTAAAGGCATTATGATTTTAGTGCCTATAATTAGGACATGATCCATTTAGAGATCATTTTGGGGAATGGTGTGTAGTAGGATTTTTTTTTTTTTTTTGCAAATGGATATCCAATTTTTCCAACAGCATTTAATGAAAAGACCATCCTTCTCCTCCACTGAATTATCTTGGAAACTTGGTCAGAAATTAATTGACCATATGTATATATTTCTATTTTTGTACTCTTCATTTTTTTCTATTGCTCTATATATCTATCTTTATGTCAATAACATACTATTTGATTAAGGTAGCTTTATAATAAGTCTTCATATCAGGTAGTGTAAGTCCTCCAACTTTTACTTTTATTTTTCAGAATTATTTTGGCTTATCAGGTCTTTTTCATTTTCATGTAAATTATAGAATTAGCTTATCCATTTAAAAAAATCCTAGTATTATTTTGATTTGGGTTGTTTTGACTCAGTAGACCAACAGAGAGAAATTTACTTAATCATGAACACTGTCTATCTCTACATTCAGACCTCTTCAAATCCTTAAATTCTCTCAGCAGTGTGTTAGAGATTTTGGTGTACAGATCTTGCATGTATTTTGTGTTTCATGTTTTTTAATGTTATATTAGTATTTTTAATGTAAATTTCTAATTTTTTACTGCTACTACCTGGAAGTATAATTGATTTTTATACATTGATTTTTCTATACTATGACCTTCCTAAACTCTTTTATAAGGCCTAGTAGCATTTAGGTAGATTCCAAACAATTTGCTTCATTGACAATCATGTTCTCTGCAAATAAAGACAATTTTACTTTTTAATTTCCCATCTGATTTTTTTATCACCTTATTAACTGTGTTAGAACCTCCAGTTCTATGTGAATAAATAGTACAGTCCAAGGTAAGAGTGGACATCCTTGTATTCCTCCTGCTCTTATGAGGAGAGCATTCACTCTTTAAGCATTAGGCATGATGCTAGCTGTAGGTTTTATAAAAGTTCTTTATCAAATTGAGGAAGTTCCCCTTATAATTCTCATTTGCTTATAGTTTTAATTATAAGTGGATGTTGAATTTTGTCAAATGCTTTTTTCAGGGACACCCTCTCCCCCTATATACCTTCAGTGCTTAAACTGTTTTTGCACATTTAGGTACTCCATAAATATTTGTTGAATGAATAAATGGACTAAATACCTCTGAGAGGGCAAGGCCACACTTCAGCTACTCAGAGGCATGAGATGGGCCAGGGATCTTAAAGAGTGAAAGGGATAGAGGAAACAGATGAAAGAAAAGAGGGAATAGATGAAAGAAGAGAGGAGATGTGAACTCAACAGTCCAAGCAGGTTTACTGCTGAACCTGAGAGGGACCCCTCTGTTCTAGTGAGCAGAACAAAGGAAAGAGAGTCTCTAACAGGTCAAGAGGCTTTTTATGGCCAGGGTTTTTGGCAAGCTCTTTGAGGGAAGGGATCGGTGGAAAGGTGGGGTTGTGGTGTGCTGACGTGTCCTCTGGAGAATGCTTGTAGCCTAGGTAAGATGACACCTAGGTCTCTCTGTGATGGTGGGGGTGCTTATTCAAAAGGTGGTACTCAGGTCCGGATTCTATCAAAGAGTACTTGGATGTCTATTCATATGAGGGGTACTAGTTTGCCTAAGTGATCTCATGTGATTTTTACAACATTCCTATGGAGTAATTATATCCATTTTACCTATGAGGAATGAGCAATAGATGGAATGATTAAAAAGCTATAATATGGTTCAGGTGTGGAAGAAAATGTCCTATGTTTCATAACTCAATAGAAATATTTTTTAAAAAGAATCATTAAATTCAAAAAACAAAAATATATACAAAGGAGGCTTTTTTCAAATGGGATGCAAGTTAAAATGGAGTATGATTTGACCATTTGCTGGAGTGAAAGAATCAAGATTCTACTTGGTCTGGATACAAGGAATGTTGTGTTTGGGCCACTAAAATGGAAAGGTAATCCTTGCTCAATACTTGGCTCAGCCATAAACGATATCCTCATAGTCAAAGTAATGTAAATTTAAGTTATTGGTTTGCAGACCTGGGGATTTGATCTATAGACAAAGCAAAGGAGATTTGATTTTGCTTATATATCAAAAGGCAAATGTTGATCCACCTTTACAAAGCAAAAGCTAGATAGATCTAAGAAAGTTAGAAAGTGGGAGAGAAATGAGGAAATTTTAGAAATGTTAACATTCTTATTTTCCAAAAGGAGGACAGTAAGCCACAGTTCCTCACCTGCAAAATGAGATATAAAGTCTTACCTGTTAGGGTTGTAGGAGGATTAATGTATATATGCATGTCTCGCCTGAGGGTTTCAGTCCTGGGCAAGTTCATTCTGGATGCAATGAGACCAAAATATGACAACAGGAAGTTCTTGGGGTAAAAGGGTTTATACCCAGCTTTATTCTCGTGGTGGACTCCTGACTAGCATTCCGACTGCCTCAGGGCGAGCTGGTCTCTGCCTCTGGGCTGGCTTCTCCACTGCCTCTCAGCCCGCAAAGCAAGCCCACAGCTGTGCAGCTCCAGAACACTAGGAGGAGCTCTTTATATAGGGTTAATACTAACTTATTGCCCACGTGTGCAAACCTGTGCTTATGAGCACTGCATGTGCATGCGCAGTGGGCAAACAGACCAGTGTCAGGAGAGAATCCTGGCCATGGAACTTCCATTTTCTCTACAGTGTGAAATGCCTAATATATGACAGGTACTCAACTGACTGTGGTATTGATAAAGGGGAGAAAAGGGAGGCAGGCCTGTGGATAGAAGGAAATAGTCCACCCCACTAATGAGGGAAAACCTTAACTTTGAGGTCTATACTCACCTCTCGTGATGACAAGGTCACTATCTAAAGAGCAGGATGGTGAGTCTGAGTAATGAAAGGTCAAGGGCTATGTGTCTGGCCCAGGACATGTGAATGACATGACAATCCTATGAGTTGAGTCATGTTCCCCTTTTATTAGTTAGGGAAGTTAAATTCTGAGTGGCCAGCTGACTTGCATAGGACCAGCCGTGAAGTAGCTAAGCCAGGCCTGCTAAGCCAGCAACCATGATTCTAGATTCCGCCGTCTGCCACCAAGCCAAGTGGCACAATGAATCTAAAACCCTGGGTGAGGTCCTTCCATATCCTCTGTACACATTTCTAATAAATAGGCCCCTAGGTTTAATTAAAGAAAAAAAGATGGTTTCTCCCAACAGCTGCAAATTATTTACATTGCATTTGTGTTGATGGCTAATAAAAGAGCAAAAGAGAGTAGGGACAGCCCAGAGTGGCTGTAATTCTTTGGGTCTGTAATGAAGCACCAGTTTGAATGCCAACATGTGAGCATGGATGAGCCTGCTTCCCTATTCAGACCTACAGCTGCAGAGCTGCTCTCTTCCCTGGGCATGATTCATTCTCCAGAAATGGGTCTCAGGCGCCAAGACCTGAGAATAGCAAGGCATATTCCCTGCCCCATTCTTCCTGGACTGCTATGGAATGGGTGGGAAGGAACCAAGGGGTGGCCCAGGTGGAGGTTACCACCAATCCTGGAGTAACTCTTAATTGACCTTTTAAGGCAGGATGGGGAGAAAAGGGGATGGAGGCCACTGCCACAGAGCTGCTCTCAATTTTATAAGCTCTTTCTTTGCCATGGCTGTTGAAAAATAGGTAACATAATATGTAATTATATTATAATATGTATTACATATATTATACTATGAATGCATGTGTGTTTGGATATCATAAACTATCAAAGGAGTCTTTGGTTTTCCCAATTACTAGTTATTTAACCCTGTGGCTGTCTGGGGAAAAGGCACGCCTTGTCAAAGTAGTGTCTTCATCATTTTTGTAATGATGGCATCTGTCTCCCAGGTTGCTGTGAGGAGCATAAGCCCTCTATATGTGGCACTTCCTTTTACACTGTGAAGCAGAGTTGGAATTGGCCTCAAGATGCCCTTGGTTTTCCTAGGGCTCTTTCTAACCTGTCATTTTGTTTCTAAAGCACCTGGTCTGCACCCAGACTTCTATGCGGGTATGTGAGCGAATAAAAGGACACACCTAGGAGATCACAGTTGTGTTATCAGATTAGTATTTTAGAAAGATTATTCTCAATGCCAGTGGGTTGAGAACTGGTGTGGGATAAGACTTCTTCCTGGAAGACCCATCAGGAGGCCAAGGCAGCGATTCAGATAGGAGACGGCTGATCCGGAACCAAGTCAAGGAGCTGAAACCGGCAGAAATAGGATAGTCACCAGATAAGATTCTCTCATAGAAGGTTACACCCATCCTAGCACAAGTCTCACTTAAATTCTCTATCCTTCATTAGTATCTGTTGACTCTAAGCATTCTTGTATTCATTTGCTAGGACTGCCTTAACAAAGTACCACAGATTGTGCAACTTAGAACAACAAAATTGATTGTCTAACAATTTTAGAGGCTAGAAGTCAAAATCAAGCTGTCGGCAAGCCCATGCTTGCCCTGAAAGTGCAAGGGAAAGATCTATTCCAAGTACCTCTCCTAGCTTACGGTAGTGCCTCAGCTGTGACCCTGTAACTTCAATCTTAACGTGGTGTTTTCCTGTGTGCATATCTGTCTTGGTGTCCAAATTGTCCCTTTTTATAAGGACAACCAGTCGTTTTGTATTAGGGCCTGTCCAAATGACCTCACTATGATTCGGTTACCTCTCTAAAGACCTTATCTTCAAATAAGGTCACATCCCAAGGTACTGGAGAATAGGACTCCAACTTACCCTTTCCTCAGAGACATAGTTAAATCAGTAGCACATATTTGACATGCATTTTAAGGTGTTCATTTTTCATTAGATAACATATCATTCAGTTGGTTAAAACTGAAGAGCAAGTTAAATTGCTAGATAATTCAGGCCATTTAGATAGACAGTCTTTAAATGATTAGAAAATATTCAAATATCTGGTGTATCTTTACACATATGTTGGAACTTTATATATGTACCTATATAAAATGCAGTAACAGCTCCTAAGGATGGACCAGACTAGGCTGAGGTCAGAAATCCCAGCACACAGCCAGCCATACTACTAGTTTATTGATTAATAATGAACTTTAACTCTAAAACATCTATTAATAGATAATGGCTTTTGAGAATTAAAGCTTTTAGTCAATTTTTAACAATATCTACATACACTAGGCATCTAGAAATAAAAATATTGTAACCTTGGTAAGGTGAAAGATTCAAGGTCTCATTACCAAAAACTGTGTTTGGTATCTGAGTCTCAGTACTGCCTTTATGGGGATTCTGTGTGCCTCATGGGAGTTTGTGATTAGACAAATGTATAATATTCATAATATTATGGATTAGCAACTCAAGTGGTGATCTTAAAAGTCAATCTTTTTGTTTTGTTTTTTTCCCATTGTTTTCTAGTCAATAAACACAAGCCATGGATCGAGACCTCGTATCACGGAGTCATAACTGAGAACAATGACACAGTCATTTTGGACCCACCACTTGTAGCCCTGGATAAAGATGCACCAATTCCTTTTGCAGGTGAGATGATGGCTTAACATGGGTGGGCTTGGCTCCCTTTGGAAACATATTGGGAAACCTCCATGCAGCCCAGGCATGGGCTGTATAGCTATTTTCACCACGCTGTGCATCTCATAGATCAGCCTATGATTTCAAAGCTTATGCCTTTTCTGATGTCTGGTGTGGTTCTGATGTCTGATGTTCTGATTTCCGATTCATGGTTTTGCTCCTTTGTTGCCCCCAGTGCAAGGCACTTATTTCTTCTGAGAGATGGTATATTGCTGAAGTGGCCACTGGAGTTGGAAAAGCTGGGCTGGTAAGGTGCATAGGGGAACGTTCTTCTAGAATGGTGGCCTTTAGACGTGAAAAAATGTGTGACCCACTGTTCCCACTACCCACATATCATGGACAGGTGAAGACTCATACCTGGGTAGATTGGCAAGAGAAAGGGAAAGAAAGAAGGGCCAGGACATATTTGCTAAGAGCAGGACAGGGCTGCTGTGCCCTTGAAGTTCAGAGCGGGTGTGGCTTTTGGAGGAGGAATCCGAAAGCAAGTGGCATTTTGCCCACTGCAGCTTGTGTCTAGAGAGCTTTCCCACTGTCACCACAATGACTACACTTCTTTCTCTGACATCCTGCGAGGACCCTGCCTGTCCCTGGAAGAGTGTTTGAAGAATATGACTATGTCTCATGTTTCCATAGGTTTTGGGGAAAGAGAAAGGGGATGGGCGATGGCCGGAGGAGGAAGGATCGCACAAAGAATTTCTGAAGATGCCGGCATCATAAGGAATATCGCTAACATTTTATGACTGTCAGGAGAAAGACAGGAAATTGAGGGAAGGTTTTCAAGATTTCTAGAAGATTGCTTTATGATAGATGGGTGCCAGGCTGAGGTTTTCACCATGATGAAGTCTATTTTTTCTGACAGTTTGTCTGCTACATTATGAGCTACTTGGGCAGAAAAAAAGTGGCTTTCGCACTTCTGAGAGAGAAGCTCTGTGAAGGCCCTTTTTTCATTTCAGAGCATTATAAAGGAGCAAGGGGATGGGTTAAATGGGGGAAATTCAACATTATATGAAGATAAACCCATAAGCATTCTTGCAGAGCATGGGGGAGATACTCTTGACTCTCAGAAGAAGGCTTTATCTTTATTTTATGTAGAATGATAACCACCAAGGACACCTAACTGTGACTTCCATGGTGTTTAGAGTTGAGACATTTCCGTACAGCTTTCAGCCATCCTCGGAGGCTCCAGCTCAACCAAATTCCACTTGCAAGTGCAAATCCCATCCTCTCTTTTCCACAAAAGATAAGGTGTCTTCTCAAAACCTTTTCCACTCTGCGAAGATTCCAACTCATCCCCTTCTTGGAAGGAACTAGACATTGTTGGGTTAATCAGCAATTCTTAATAACACCCTGGAAATGAGATTTTAATCATTTCCACTAGGAAAAGTGTTTGGGTCATGGAAATGTTTAGTTAGGCGTGTAGTGTATGCTTAAAAAAACAGAGACAGCATTTAGAAATTGGGAGATTTAGCATGGAAATGCATGATTTTTATTTATCTTGATTAATCCGACCAGAAATACAGAGTTGTGGCTTCCCTTATTAGACTAAGCATGTGCTCCTGGCTTCCCTCGGCCCCTCTCACAGCCTGTGAGCAGAGGTCCTTCCGGGACAGGGCATCTCATTCACCTGTCCTTTCAAGG
This sequence comes from Smutsia gigantea, assembly GCA_032199065.1. Taxonomy (NCBI): domain Eukaryota; kingdom Metazoa; phylum Chordata; class Mammalia; order Pholidota; family Manidae; genus Smutsia; species Smutsia gigantea. The sequence continues at coordinate 238,218 of JAVSCE010013479.1, forward strand.
GTGTGACCCCTCTTAAAACAATGACAATTTAAACGGGAAGTAAACATGTGCCATTAAGTCACTTTAGAATTGTGAGCTAACACTTTACTTTAGAAGATGAGGATGTGCCTGAGCATTCATTCTGACCACAGTGTGGTCTTGCTCTCATCCAGGAGTGACCTAGGAAACCAGAGGTATTGAATATGCTGTTCTGCAATAAAGTTATAAGCTCTCTAACATACAGCCCCAAATGGAAACAAACCAACCATATTTCAAGCAAATCTCATCTTTGGAAGTTTGGATTTGCAAAAGATTATTTATCTTCCTTGGTTATAGGGCTGAAGAACAATTCATGATTCCAACCAAAGATTTGCCAAAGGATTCCCTTAAGTCGTAAATCCATCAAATGTCTTTAAATGTGAATCTGTATTCTGACCATCGGATGTAGTCACAGGTTTTCAGGCACATCCTGAAACTAAGGTTTTCTTCTAAGCCAAGCCCTGAGTAGTTACTTCCATCTGAAGACAATTTCTATACTCCTCCTGATATCTGCAGCTGCGTAAAGAAAAAGAAACTAGCTTAATGCATCAAAATATAATCTTCTAAGCTCTTAAGAGTAAAAATAAAGGTGCTTTTTAGAATGGCCAAAGCTATTTTTCTCAGCGTTATTTATGATCAGGTCCAAGACAGGACATAGGCATTTGCCATCCATCCATGCTGCAGGCATTTATTTTAAAACATTTATCTTAAAAAGAAAATACAAAGATTTATTTCAGATCCCTATCATTCTCATAAAATTGAAAAATTCATATCTACCAGCTTCATCACTTCTCCAAGTCAACTGCAGCTTTTAGTCCCGCTTATCAACTGTTCTTGTAGTGTGCGACAGTCTTCCACAGCTTTCCCAGTGCTGTTTATTTCCTATGTAGCCTGCGAGGTGAGCGATAAGCTTATTGGGAGACGTTTCCATCCATACCATTTTTGCTCTGTCTTGTTTCACCTGTGTTTTCCCCCCTTTAAAAAAATTCAGGGACATAAAATAGCTTCTATTGTATATCTTCTGATTAGGACTATAAAAAGTGCTTATTGTACAAGATGTGAAAAATACAGCAAGGCACAAAAAAAGTATAAAAAGCATGTTTTCCTACCCCCAGAGAGAGCCTCTGTCAACATTCTAATGTATTTCCTTCCAGTCATTTTTCAAATTTTTTTTGCAAAAACTGTGATCACACCTCATATTTAATACTATAACATTTTCCCCGCTAAATAAATATAAATACACTTCATTAAATAGTCTTCTACAACTGATTAAATGGTTTACACAGTTTCCTACATCTACCATTCTCTTTTTTCCAACTTTACCAAGATATGATTGACATACAGCATTGTGTAAGTTTAAGGTATACAACATGTTGATTTGATACATGTATATATTATGAAATGATTACCACCATAGCTTTAGCTGGCACCCCCATCACCTCACATAATTACCGTTTCTTTCTTATGGTGGGAACATTTAAAATCTACTCTTTTAGCAACTTGCAAGTATATAATACTGTATTGTTAACTATAATCACCATGCTGTACATTAGAACCCCAAAAGTTATTCATCTTATAACTGAGAGTTTCTGTTCTTTGACCAACATCTCCCTATTTCTCCCACCCCCCAAAACCCTGGTAACTACCATTCTATTCTCTGTTTCTATGAGTTTGGCTTTTCAAAACCAATTCCACATATAAGTGATATGATACATGAGATACAGGGATTCCACATATAAGTGAATCCACATATAGATTCCCCCCCCAAAGTGATAATTCAGTATTTGTCTTTGTTTAGCTTATTTCACTGAGCATAATGTCCTCAGAGTCCCTCCATGTTGTCACACATGGCAGGATTTTCTTCTTTCCCATGGCTGAATTCCGTTGTATATATACCACATCTTCTTTATTCAGTTTTCTGTTCACAGACATTTAGGTTGTTTCCATGTCTTGGTTATTGTAAATTATTGAGCAATGCACAGGGGCATGCAGTATCTCATTGAGATAATCATTTCATTTACTTCAGACATATACCTGGAACTGGAATTGCTGGATCATATGGTAGTTCCATTTTTAACTTTTAGGAACCTCCATACTGTTTTCCATAGAGGCTACACCAGGTTACATTCTCACCAACCAGGCACCAGGGTTCCCTTTCCTCCATGTCTTTGCTGACACTTATCTCTTGTGTTTTTGATGATAGCCATTCTAACAGGTGTGAGGTGAGAGACAATTTGTCTATTTCAATTATTTTTCTTTTGTAATTTCTACATTTGTGATTCTCTTGTTTGGATGCATTTCAAGAATGGAATTAGTCAAACATTTAAAATTTCCAACCATGTTAAACTGCTTTCCAGAAAAGTTGTATGGGTTTGCAGTCACATTCACACAAGTCTCTAATTTCCTGGCCCCTTTTGGCTCACTCTAATCGTGTGACTTAGTGGCAATATGGTGGAATAACAAATTATAGTATTCTCATTACCTCCATCAGTAAAATAATATGAGCTTTCCAGGGTTGTTGTTTTGATTAAATTTAAAGAACATCTATTTATGCATGTTGCAATGATTCTAGAGATAGTAGTTTAATAAATTTGAGGGGTTTTGTTTTTTTTCCAGATTCTTCTCTCTGCCTGTTTTATAGGGGAGGTACCTAATTCACAGAGACGAAGCAAGTGGCTCAGTGTCTGGGAGCAGGCCAGTCGTGGGGCTGAGACCGGGGCCCAGGGCTTCTCACCACTTGCTCTGAGTTCCTTTTCCCTGTGATATTCCCCTTTGACTCCTGCCCCACGTAACCAGCAGAGGCACCCACTCTCAGTCAACAAAACCTCTCTCAGACTTCAGTGAGGTCCATTAGACCTAAATCAGTTCTCAACCCAGTGTCTGAGCCCTGTGGACATGACTTTCTTAGAGAATCAGATGCAGAAAAATCCTTAAGTAATAATGAAAATCCTGTCCACTGCATGGCAAAAAATGATAATGAAAGCAAGCTGGGCACACTGTGAACTTATTAATTTCTACATGAGCCCCACTGAGGCCTGTTAGGAAACTGTGGAGCCTTTTATATTTGAAGGGAATTAGATTGCCTTTCAGAGATAATAGAACTGTTCATTTGTCTACATTGGGCCAGTCTGGACTTGTCTTTTTTCAGGAAAGAGCTGCAGAGAATTATCAGGCATAATTGGCTGGCTTCTCAGGCTGGGTGCCTCTCTGAAGGGTGCCCAGAAAATTGCCTCAGACATGATTTGGCCTGGTTTGAATATCTGGTTGTGGTAAGAGGTTCTCTGTTCTCCAAGGTTGACTCTGTTCTCTTTGTTCCGTTCAGTGTCTGCCTATCCACCTGCCTCCTTATTTTTGGACCTTCCCAGGGCCTTTATTCATGCTTTGGGCCCCCTAGGTGCCGAGACTGTTCCCGAGGGCTTGTACGGTGCTCGTGCCTCATGGTGAGAAGGGAATGCAGGCTGTGTAGAGTCATGGGCTTGGATCAGAAACATGTGGTTTTTCATTTAGGCTATGCCATTTATGAGCTGTGGTCTCAGATGAGTTACTGAAGTCCCCTGAGGGCCACTGTTCCCATATTTAAAATGAGGGCAAATACAGTACCTACTCTTGGGTTAATAGGTGAATTAAATAAGATATGAATGCACAGTTCCTAGAGCGCTCTGTGGCAGCCAGTAGATGTCCGATTCTGTCTAATTCTATCTAATGATCAGTAGTTCTGACAATCCTAGCAATGGTAATAATAAGAGTAATCAGAGTGATTGTAATTCTTATTATCATCAATAAGCCACAAGTATTTTGTTCATTTTAGGTTGACGACAGTTATGTGATCATAACTCATCTGGAGTTTGTTCTCACCTACTTGCACCATTAAGTGTTGCCTCGATTGTTGGTTATGTGGCAGTGGGTGGTGGGCAATCCATTGCCTAATGCAGGGAAAAGTAGTTTGTGAATTGTGCAGAAGTCTACAAATATTAGTTGGGAATAATTTTTCTTATACCTATAATTTATCCCTGTGGAGTAATCTATTCATTATAAGATATACTTTAGATTACTGCAAGTCATGTGTCCTTTTACTGTAAACACACACTTATACACACACACAAATCCATCCCTCAAACCAACCCTCTGGTACGTAAGTCCACTATTATGATACTCTTTTTTCAAATGAGGACATTGAGGCTAGAGAGATTAAGTGACTGTTCAAGGTTACCTGGTCGAAGATGGATCAGCCCCGTCATTCATTTCCAGACCCTCAGACTCCAGTCCTCCCCTATTTCCCTCTGCCAGTTTTCCAGTGTGATACATCTCTTAATGGCAGATTCAGCTGGTACCTGGACATAGCATTAAAGAATGCTGGATCCCATCCTGAGTGTCATTTCTGAGTTTTCTTTCCATCTTTCTAATTATGTCAGTATGTCTTCAACACTTCTCAAACACTTGCAAATCTCTCTTGATGAAGGAGAAAGCTCTATCTCATAGCATTCCATAAGCAACAACACTGAGCTAGAATTTTAATAACATTCTGTTGTATTTTATTTAGGTCACTTTCCATTTGAGGGAAGGATTGCTTGCTTTTCAGTTGTTCTCTTTTTGAATAAATTCATCTGAATTTTTTTAATACAATTTAAGAAAAGATGTAGGTAAATAAGTATTTAGGGAGTTTATGGCAGTATTAGAAACCATGAAAGAGGTCTCTAATACCATGGGATAACCACATCTGGGCCTCACTCCCCTGTTCAGCAACCTCAGGACCACCTGCACTGGCCCCAGCCATCACCAGTATGTCCTGCCCCACAGCTCTCTGAGCTCTGGTCCTGGCAGCAAAGGAGCCATTTGTATCAGCCTCACCATAGATGTACTTTTACATTCCAAGTTGGTTTGTGTAGGGGGTCATTCCTGAAGGCCAGAGGCTGGGTGCCCTTTGGTATCTCACCCTGGTCTCTGAGCATTCACCTGGCCTCAGCCAGAGGTCAGTCTGTAGCAGTCACTGCAGAGAATTAGAACCCGCAATCTGGGCTACTGCCTTGGACCTCGCAAAGTTGGAATCAGTCAGTTGGAATCAAGCTACAATCTGTCAAGTTGGAATCAAGAATAATCAGGAAGCAGAAAAACATGGGCCAGTGTCTACTCATTCAAGTATATATGAAAATAACTAAAAAGAATAAAGAATAAAACAAAATGAACCCACACTCCTAAGACCCTGCTGATTGTTTTTTATTCATATGTAGATACACAGTTCTCATTAATTTGGATCATAGTATATGTGGTTCAGACTCTTTGTGTTTTCATTTTTCACGTTTTCCAAGCTGACTAAAACGTATTCCAAAATATTACTTAAGTGTAGACATAATTATATATCATATAGCTCCATCATAGTTTACTTAACCATTCCACTATTTTGTATGTTTAAGTTGTTTTACAATATTTTTCCATTAAAAAAAATAGCACTGCCATGGATGACTTTTTTGGAAATACCTTTCTCATACAAACACAGGAGTCAGGATATTATGTTTATGGTTTAGTTCATAGATACTGAGTCAAAAAAACAGATGCACCCCATTTTAAGGAAAAGATTGAGATTGTGTGTCAGATGTTTTTGCTGATGTGACCTGTGATTGCCCAATTCTGAGCAGGTGGTGGGGCTCAGATTGGAGGGGGAAGTGAGAACTGGACTCTACTCCCCGTCTGCAGCCTGTGCTGGAGCCTCGGGCCCCTCTCCGCATGCCCTATGGCAAAGTCTCCCTCTCACAACAGTGACTGAGACCTAAGGGTTTCCAGTTGTAGGCAAGATGTGATTTGAGGACTCATTAGGGTAATACAGACATTGCTTTAAAACTGAAAGAAATTGAGGGGTCTTGAGGGCACAGTGATTGGTCAGGTTGATGCTTGTCGTCTCTGGGGAGGGTGGCAATGAGGGGTCCGTCTGTCATCCCCGGGAGCAGCAAGGGACACCTGTGGTTCTGGTTTTGTGGGTGCCAGAGGGGTCCTTCAGGCATACTGGGAGAAAGGCCTGATGTATCCATCACTCTGCGATTAAAGTCCTGGTATGTCTCTGTTCTTTGCCAGCCTTGACAATGATTGATATGGGACCAGGGGCATATCTGGGGTCCTTTTTTGGTTATTCTTCCATGGGCACTGCATTCACTCTAGTTTTTGCCTTTTACACTTTTTACACTTCCTTCCTATCTGCTGATGGTCAAGCAGCTCAGGAGGAGACCTCAGCTCCACTGGGGTGGGGTGGACAGGAGCCATCCACATAATCCTTGGGCTCCCCAGTCCTGTGGCACAAAGCCCTTGCTTTGCTGAGAGAACTACACATTTCTCCTACCACAGAGATGGAGGGAGGGTGACCCCTTTGTAGGATGGAGCTGCTCTGCTGGAGGGAAAATAAGGATGGTGTATCTCATCTGAAAGTTTCTACTGTTCACCTCCCTTCCATCATGTTCCATGCTTAATCCTGGTGTCCCAGGCCCCTCCATGGGACCCTGGCTCCACCGGGCTTTTTGGCAGCAGCTGGAAGCCCAGTGAGTATGTTCTCATTGGCTTCTCCTGTGCTGAGCGGTGAGGGGCAGGCACTGACAGGACACCCCCATGGGGTGTCTGGAGACTGGACCAAGAACCAGGGACAAGAGAAAAGAGGGCAGAAGCAAGGGGTGGCCAGTGAAGGAGGAAGAAGAGTGGGAGGCTCCCAGATACATACCCATGGTAGGGGCTGGGCTTCATGGGCTGACGGAGGTAGGATGTCATGTGACCCCAGCTTTCTCAATAAGAAGACTCCTGCAAGGTCCTGCTCCAGGTGAGGGAGAACCAGTGTTTACTGGTGGGGCAGTCTCCCTCAATTGGGTGGAAGAGTAGGGACCTTCAGGGAGGAAAACCGTGCTAGTTAGTCTGGGACTGAAGGTTTCCTTGGACATGGACTTTCAATACTGAAAAGGAGATAATCCTGGTAAACCAGAGCAAGTCGGTCACCCCAACAGGAAGGGTGTGGAGTTCTACAGTAGAGAACTTGAGTACTGGTACTAGAAAATGGCTTGAGAGAAGTCCTTGAATGTAGGAATTTTGAGTCTTTTGGGCTTCCAAGTTAATGGCAGTATTTTACTAAACAAGATGAAAAGTGAGCAGTGGAGTCAATAACAATAGCAGGACTGCTGCCAGCCTGTATGGTAACTGTGCAAATTAGAAACAAATTAGAAAGCAGCCCTTTCGTACATGTGGACACTGTCCCACACCAGAGTACATGACTTGGCAAGTGGACAAGCCCCTACTTGTCCTCTCGATTGTACATCCTTGTACAGAAAAACCTTGCACAAAATAGTACTGAAAATTAGCTAACATTTATTAAATACTTTACATACCCAGGCACTGTACTAGGTATTTTACACACACTATAATTTTTACAACAGTCCTCTGAAATAGGCATTATCATTATCCCTATTTTATAGAAGGAGAGACTGAGACTAAACCAGATTATGTAATTTGCTCAGAACACAGAAGTAATGGTGAAGGTGTTGTTCCCACCAGATGTCTGTGCAACAAATACCCCACAACTTGGGAGCATCAAAAAGTAGATATTAGTTCTTTCTCATAAGTCGACCTGTTGATTGGACAGCTCTGCCAATCTGACCCAGGCTCAGCTAGTCCCAGCTGGGCTCATTTAGGTGTCAGTGGGCGGCTGTGGGGTAGGCCATAGGCTGGCTGGTCTAGAGTAGCCTTGGTTGGGATGACACTGTCCTCTCCTGTGTATTCTTCCAGCATGCTGACCTAGGCCTGTCAGCAGGCTAGCCTGAGCACGTCCCTGTGGTGACTGCAAAGAAGCATAAGAGCATAGAAATGTGCAAGTACTTTTGCAGAAGCTGCCTGGGACGCGTTTGTTACTGTCCCACCGACTAAACAAATCACATAGCCAAGCCAGGAGTCAGAGTTGGAGTGGATTCCCAAGGGCATGAAGAAGTGATAAGTTAGGGTCACCAGTGTGGTCATTCTATCACAGCCTGCCCTTAGGTCACAACTGTTCACATCCCTTCCTCATGCAAAATATGCTCACCCTATCTTAGGACCTCCAAAAGTTGTGTCCAGCCAGGACATCTAGCTGAAGTCCAAGATTTTGTGATCCTCATCATGTCTAGACGTAGCTCCTCTTGGTCCAGAGACCTGCGAGCTAGAAAGATAATTATCTTCCCCCTCATGCCCATCAGGGGAAGGAAAACCTCAATAACCTCCCACTGAAAGAGGGGGAAGATGGGTGGCACCCAGTAATCACTGGTCTGGCCCATAACAATCCTGATGTCATGTTGGAATAAGGTAGCCAGATTCCCCCATTTTGAGGGTGATTCTCTTCCCTAGAAGGGGCTCACCAGTCCGCTGTTCTCTGCTCTTCCTGTTAACCACTGTTCTCTTTTCCATCATCTGGTTCTGCTCCATCCCACGGCTGGTAGACTCAGCAGGAGTGGACACAGTGCTCCCAAGATCAGGGGCCTGGCCTCAGCCTCAGAGGACACTCTTAGCTTCATTCATCTCCACATCAGCATCCCTGACTCCTTCTAGCCTTAATAAAAGACAATGGGTCAAACCGAACTCTAAAATCAGGGCTCATACAATAAGTCAAGAGGAAATGAAAAACAAAACAAAACAAAAAAATACCTTTTTCTCTATTGGAGAAACAGTTCAGAAGACACAAGCCCCCATCGAGCTCCAGGCTTGAAAGCATCCTGAGGTGTCAGGGGCTCCAGATCTATGACCTTGTTGACTAGCGTGATGCAAGCATGTTTATGACGTGTTTCCACTCTCTGTCCCTGGCAGCCAAATTCTAGGCCACATGACCCCCCCCCCCTGCCTAGCTGTGACGGGACCTGAGGTAGGCACCTGACTCAAGGCGGCTAATGAATAGGCTAGTTACAGCCTGTGACTTGCTACCCGGATAGAAAAGATGGAGCAGGCCAGTTAGTTTCCTGCTCGAGTGCTGAGGGGCCATGTTGGGGGGTGGGGGTTGCAAATAAAGCTTCCCTGACACCCGTGACTCCCAGCTGTGGGCGCTTGGTCAACAGACTGAGGGGATGCTGCTGCTCCCACAGAGACGCAGATGGTCCCAGCAGGAAGGGTCTAAGTGGTCCCTGTCGGAACCATGGCCTCAGTTCCCAAGTGGTCCTGTCATCCTGGTGATCTTGGATTTCCATGAATTGTCCTCATTGCTGCAGCCATGTCTCTCCTTTCTCCTGAGATGACTATGTCTCTGTCCCTGGAAACCAAAGAGGCCAAATGTAAACCACCTATTATTATAGTTTTCTATATTGAGGGCATGGGTCATAGTTTGAGCTACAGGAGGAAAAAGAGCCCAAGGAAGTTCAGATAAGGGGGCAGCCTGGAGAAGAATGAAGTGGGAATTTGAAAACATTGAGGAAATCCTCTTAAAAAGCCATTACTGGTGATCATCACAGTGAAATCAATGATGATTGAAAACCAGCTCCGACTATCAGAAATTGGACCATTTAATGACTGAGTTTAGAAAACTTAATACCAATTCAAATCCCTTCTCCAAAAGCTGTCAGGAACTTATGACAGCAGCCATATTGAATACGCCTGGAATCAGAGTCCATCACAAATATTAATTATGAGCATGAATTTGTAAGGTCAGTGGTTTTACTTTAATAGGAATTTGGGGCCTATGAATGCAAGTCCTAAATGTCTTAGACTTGTTTGAGATTCCAAATCAAAGAACAGGAGGACAGGCAGGCATTTATAGTTCATTCTGCTTGGCACAGCGTCCAGTGTGAGATCACTGAATACCTTGGCGTGAGTTCAGAGCTCAATTTTATGATCTTGTAGCTGCCTGTAATCACAGATGAGGCATCAAAGGCCAGCTGTCCCCCATGAACCTTGACAGTCTATATAAACTAATTACATTTTTATGAGCCATCCTTTCAGAGGTTTGGAGAGAGGGCCTATTAAGCCAAGTTCAATATGATCTGCAAACTTACTTTAAAAATTATTATTATTTATCTAAGTTCCAGCTGAGTGCCATGGTAAATGACATCCCTTGCAATGGTTGGCTCGTGTGGCTGAGAACTTCATTAAAATACAACACTATTATTTTTTAGAGGAAAGTTGAATCCCAGTATGGCAGGAGTTCTTTATGCACATTAATGATACTAATAGCAAATTTTGAAAGGCAAGGAATTAAGAAGCAAATTGGGAAAGTGAGGACACATTAGCAAAAGCTCCTGGCTTCATCAGGCTGTGGATTACAAGGGCAGAAACTTCACACTCTTTGTCCCTGAGTCCACTACACAAGGAGCCCTGTTTCCCTTTTCTGTGTCTCTCTTGAAGTCCCTAAAGAGGTGAGGTAATGTAACACCCACTGCCTCCTGCCCTTGCGCCACCCTCTTGGCTCTGTTTGGACTTGCCTATCCTGCCTGCTCGGAGGCCGCCCATGCTGCTCTGCCTCAGCCACGCTCCACACCAGCCCCACAGGTAGTGGGCTGGCCATAGCACTCCAGGTGTGTTCTATTTAGCTTCTGCCCCTAGGAGCTCATCACTGCCTGCCTCTGGATGCATGTTACTCTGATGCTGTCCTCCATGATGCTGGCAGGCCCGAGAGTTGGCTCACGTAGCAGGGCACTGATCCACGCTGACCCCCCCCTTCATCACGTCCCTCCCAGCCCAGGAGGAGATGGCCTTTCTCCTCTTCTGGTCCACTCTTGCCCAGGGGTTCCCACAGTTCTTTCTGTTTTAGCACAGAGCCCTACCTCTCCAGAGATGGTTGGGGGCTCCCAGGCTGTAGATATGAAGGATGGAGTCACACACAGGCCTGACATCTGCCATGGGAAGTAACATCGCCCTCCAGTCTCTGCCCTCTACTGTCTGAGTTCTTTCTCAGTTGTAGTGGGAACTCAACTCAGTTGTAGTGGGACCCCATATCAGGGTCACACCTCTACCCCACAGGACTCCCATACTGACAACATGTGAATAGGCTCCTCTTTCCTGAGTGGCATCCCCACAGCTCTCAATTCGTGCAGTTCTTTCCCCGGCCACAGCACTGTGATTGTCTATTCTTGAACCTGCCTACTCACTGGTCTTGAGCAGCTGCATCTGATCCATTCTGTGTCCCTAGCACCTAGCACTGAGTAGGTGTTCAAGTAAAGTCTGGGGAATGGATGGATGGCAGGTTGATATTATATCACATGCTTCAGCTAACCTCTCACCTCTTACCACTTTTGTCATATTTGCTCTGGGGCTCAGCCTGGGTTCTGCTGCTCTTCAATGCAATCTATTTAATTGTCTACCCCTATGACCACAGTGGGCTTGTTCATCCTTATATGCTGGCACACAGTCTGGCTGAGAGGTTCTCCATAGGTATTTGCTGGTTTGAGCTGAAAGGACTGAGTGGTTTACAACCTATGTTAAACAGCATGCAGGCAGGGCTAGAGGACACTGGTATTCAGGGAAGCCTGTTGCCCTTGTTGCACACGGCCAAGGACTACCCCTGGCTCCTGGTGGCCCTCTGGCGTACCTGAGAACAAAGGCTCTCAGGCTGCTGTGTTTTCCCATATCAAGACTCCCACACCCAATATGGCCAGTGAAGGAAGAGGCTGGTGTAGGGAAATCAGGACTAGAGGGGACTATGGTGATCCAGAGAGATTCCTTGTGGTATTGGAGAGTTACTTTCCCTAAAAGGAAAAGGCAGCTGCTACTCAGTGCTGGCTAATTTCTTTTAAGAGAGTTGATTTTTAAAAAGTCAAATGCTTTCATTTGAGGTACTAGTGTTTTAAATGCAGTTGTAAGAAATAACACAGAGATCCTGTATACACTTTACCCAGTTTTCCCCAATGATAACATCACAGAAAGCTATAGTATAGCATTATGACCAGAATATTGACATTGATAGTCAAGATCTTTCACCACAAAGGTCCTTCATGTTGCCATTTATAGCCAAACCTACTTTCCTCCCACCCACTCCCTCCTTACCTTCTGGCAACCACTCAGCTGTTCCCCTTTCAATAATTTTGTCATTTCAAATATATCATATAAATGGAATCATTCAGTTAGCCAACTTTAGAATTGGCACTTTTTCACTCAGCATCATCCTCTGGAAATTCATCCAGGTCATTGCCTGTATCAATCATCCATCCTTTATATTGCTGCATAGTATTCCATGGTATGCATGTTCCTTCATTCACTGAAGGACTTCTGGGTTGTTTCTAGATTTTGGCTATTATGAATAAAGCTGCTATAAACATTTGTATACAAGTTTTTGTGTAAATGTAAGTCTTCACTTCTCTATGATAAGTGTCAGAGTGTGATTGCTGGGTGGTACAGTGTTACATCTTTAGTTTTTAAAGAAACTGCTAAGTCTTTCTCCAGAGTGCACTATTTTAGTTTTCCACCAGCAGTGTATGAGTGGTCCAGTTTCTTTGCATTCTTACCAACATTTGATGTTATCACTATTTTTTATTATAGTCATGCAGATAGCTATGTAGTGTATCTCATTGTGGTTTTAATTTGCATTTCCCTAATGGCTAATGATGTTGAATATATTTTCTTGTGTTTATTTACCATGTGTATATCCTCTTACACAAATTGTCTCTTCATGTCTTTTGCCCATTTTCTAATTGGATTGTTTGAGCTTTTACTGCTGACTGTTGAGAGTTCTTCACATGTACTAAATACTAGTACTTTGTCAGATACCTGGTTTGTAAATATTTTCTCCCATTTTGTAGTTTGTATTTTCATCCTCTTAACATTGTCTTTTCTAAAGCAAAAGTTTTAAATTTTGCTGAAATCCAATTTATCTTTCTATGGATTGTGTTTTGGTGTCCAGCTTAAGAACTCCTTGCCTTGCCCTGTATTCTCCTATGTGTTTTTCTATAAGTTTTATAGTTTTATATTTAAGTGCATAATCCATTTTGAATTAATTTTGTATAAGATGAGACACTTAGCTTGAGATATTTTTCCCCTTATGAGTGTCCAGTTGCTTACACATCATTTGTTGAAAAGTTTATCTTTCTTCCATTGAATTGCTCTGGCACCTTTGTCAAAAATTGGTTGGGCATAGTTGTATGGGTCTGTTTCTGGGCTCTCTTTTATGTTATATTAATCCATATATCTACTGTCCCATCAAAACTATGTAGTTCTGATTACTGTAGGTATATAATAAGTCTTAAAAGTAATGACTCCCAATTTCTTTTTCTTTTTCAAAATTGTTTATTTCAGTTCAATTTTCCATATAAATTTTAGAATAATATTGTCTACATCTATAAAAATCCTGATGAGGTACTAAAAGGAATTGAATTAAACTTGTTTATCAATTTGGGAAGTACTGGTATATTTACCCTGTTGAATCTTCCAATCCATGAACATGGTATATCCCTCCAATTGTTTCATTTTTCTTTAATTTCCTTCATCAGTGTTGTGTAGATTTTAGCATACAATTATGAATGTTTTGTCAGATTTACACCCACATGTGTTTTTCAGTGACTGTAAATGGTATTGTTTAATGACATTGCTCATGTGTTCATTGCTAGTATATAGAAATATACAATTGCTTTTATGTTTTGTATCCTGTGACCTTACTGTATCCTGTAACTCCTACATAGACAATCATGTCATCTGCAATTAAGAAAACTATGGTTTCCTTTTATTGCCTTAATGCACTGAGTAGAAATAAAAGATTTTCTTGCCTTGTTCCAGATCTTAGGGAAAAGCACTCAGGCCTTTTACCAATAGGCATAATATTACCTATAGTAGATGCTCTACATCAAGTTGAGGCAATTTTTTATTCCAAGGTTTCTGAGAGTTTGTTTTTTTTAATCATGAGTGGGTGTTGATTTTGCCAAATTCATTTTTTCTGATATCCATTTATATGAATATGTGATTTTTCTTTTTTAGTTTGTTAATATGGTGATAACATTGATGATTTTCATGTATTGAACCAACCTTGCATCCCTAAAATAAGTACCATTTAGTCATAGTGTATAATTCTATTTATAGGTTGCTAAATTTTATTTACTAATATTTTACTCAGTATTTTTATCCATATTTATAAGAGATTTTGGCTTGTCATTTTCTACATTTGTATTGTCATTGTCTGGTTTTGTATCAAGGTAATAATAGTTTTATAAAATGAATTGGGAAATGTTCCCTCTTTTTCTATTTTCTAGAAGAGATTGTATAACATTGGTGTTAATTCTTTTTAAAATATTTGGTAGAACCTTCCAGTGAAAATTCTTTTTGGGGAGTTTTGAAATCAGAAATTAAATTTCCTTAAAAGTTACAAGGCTCTACAAGTGGTCTATTTCATATTGATTGAGTAGTGGTGGGTTGTGTTTTTCAAGAAATTCCTCATTTCATGTAAGTTGACAGATATATGTGTGTAGTGTTGTTTTTAGTATCCAATTATCAACCTTTTAGTGTCTGCAAATGATATACACTAGTTCACTTCTGATGTTGATAATTCATGTCTTCTTTGTCAGTCATGCTAGAGTTTTATCAATTTTATTAATCTTTTTGAAGACTAAATTCCTTATTTCATTGATTTTTCTCTATTATTTTTCTGGTGTTTGCTTCATTGATTTTTGTTCTTTTCTTTGATTCTACTTGTTTGGACTTACTTTGCTATTCTTTAGCTGGCTTTTGAGGTGGTAGTTTAGATGATTAATTTGAGATATTTCTTCTTTTCTAATGTATGCATTTAAAGCTATAAATGTCCATCTCAACATCTTGTTAGCTGTGCCCTACAAATTTTGATGTGTTGTGTTTTTATTTAGTTCAGTGTATTACCTTTATTTCCATTGAAACTTTCTTTTTGAGCTGTGAGTTATTAGAAGTGTGTTGCTAAGTTTCTAAATGTTTGAATATTTTCCTCTTATCTTTCTGTTGTTGATTTCTAGTTTAGTTTGTGGTCAGAAAGCATAGTTTGTATAACTTTAATTTCATTAAAATTCTGGGAGCTTGTTTTAGCACCCAAGATCTATCTCAGAATATGTTCTGTGGGCACCTGAAAAGAATGTATATTCTGCTGTTGTTGGGTGAAAGGTTCTAAAAATTTCAATTAGATCCTGTTGGTTGTTAGTGTCATTTTTTTTCTATATCCTAACTTATTTTCTGCCCAGATCTATCAACTGTTGACAAAGGGCTGTTGAAGACTACAAATATACTTATGAACTTGCCTATTTTTCCTTTCAGTTCTACTGTCTTTTACTTCACATGTTTTGCAGTTGTTATCTAGTCCATACACATTTAGGATTGCTATGTCTTTATTGTGGGTTGACCTTTTAATCATTATATAATGTCGCTGTCTCCAGTAATTTTTTTGCTCTGAAGTTTACCTTATCTGATATTAATATAACCACTCTGCTTTCCTTTTCCACCTGATATGTCTTTTTCTGTTCTTTTACTTTCAATTTGTCTCTATATTTATAGACAGTATATTTCATCTTGTTTTTAATTTACTCTGCCAACCTCTGACTTTTAATTGCAGTATTTAGACCACTGAGACTATGTAATTATTGGTTTGTTGGGATTTAATTCTTCCATTTTATTGTTTTCTGTGTTCTGTCATATCTATATATATGTATGTGTGTTTTATATATATGTTTTCTTCTTGTCAGTTATTTGAATACGTTTCAGAGTTCATTTTGATTTATCTAAAGTGTTTTTGAAGGTATCTTTTTGTATAGCTTTAAAAAATTTTTATTGCTCTAGCTACTGCCAGGTAAGGGAAGCTGTCCCTCCCTTGTGGTCTCCCCTGGGACATAGAAAGGCCTTCATCTTGGCTTTGAGGATGAAAGTCCCAGCTCCCTACTTGATCTTCTCTGACACTGCTGCAGCCAGGATTTGGGGGTATCTCATTAAGCCTCATGAGAGTGGAAGTCTAAGATCCCCACTCATCCTTTTCTGGCATGGGTAGGATAAGACCACAGTTTTTTATGTAGTGTTTATGACTACAGTGGCAGTTGTCTGGAAATTATCTGTCTTGCTTAGGCTGATTCTTTCCTGGTCCTTTGGCTATAGAAAGCAACCTTTTGTTTGAAGTTTTATTGGTTTTTGCTGTACCTTTCGGCATTTTTGAGTTGCTGGCTTCTTTAGCTCCAAGTGTGGTATGTATGAGACAGAAAGAAAACCCGGGAAACTTACCACCATGTTGTTTCTCAGATCTCCAGCTCCCTAAGTAGTCTGCCTTCTCTCCAACTTTCTTCCTATGTTTGTTTTATATATCTTGCCTAAGGATTTTAGATACACTTACTGGTGAGAATAGATTAAAGTCTAATTTTTTTCATCTATAAATGTAGGTCTTGTCATTTTCCAAAAGAAGCCAGAAATCCAGAGTTTGTGAGAAATTTACCAATGTTTTATTTTTAAAAGTAAATAATGCAGTTTCTTCAAGAATTCATTGTGTAGAAAGACAATCTGCAGATCAAATTACACTGCTGGCTGGATCTGGCCCCAAGCAACCAGCTTGGGACCTCTGGTTTAAGCTATCCAGGCAATGAGACATGAAGAGGTGTGGGTTGGCTATTCTTGGAGGTTTGCACACTGCCTAAGAGGGGTATTTGCCTATACCACATTTACTCCTTCCTTCAAAGACATTACGGAGTGTCTCCTGCGTGCACTACAGCGGTGGATGAGACCAACAAGGGCTTCTCACCGCAGAGCTTACATGAACAAACAGAACACGCCCTTCTATCATGTGCATCATGATGCAGAACAGGTTTTCAGAAATAGATGTGACTCTTTGAGTAGCTCCCTAGGTGGGCTGTCTTTCTGATGGTTAGTTCAGTGGACTTCCTCAGGAATATAAGCTCATCTTTCTTGTTGCCTAAAAAGAATGCCTGGAAGCAGCTCCACTGGCTCCAGTGACATCTGGAAGAGAGGGAGCAACTGCCTCCAAACTACATCAGGGCACCCTGTGTTGGAACCTGGCCATAGGCAGAGATAGCAGAGCTTTTCCAAATTTCATGGTAGAGGAAGGTAGGGGGAAAACCAGAGTCATACCGATCAAAGTTAAGGACATTGGAAGGCTGGCATTTGGATATAGGATTTTGGCATGAGTTATCATTGCCTGGACAGGTCCTGTACGGGAGTGAAGGTTGCAGATAGTTGTCTCAGCATGCACTTGCCTGGTCAAACCAGGGACTGGAATGGAATGGGTACCACCTGCCCTTTCCAGGAAAGAAAAGAGACAGGGATGGACCCAGGAAGTCAGTCACCAGCATGAATTCTTTTGATCCTTTTGGGTCATCTGGGTAGGTATGATATACCCAGTCCTGGCTTTGAAGACCCATATGTGTCTTTAAGTTTCCCAAACAGCATAAACACCCATAAGCAGGTATAAACAGGGACAGCCTGAACAGCGAAAGCTGTCCTGCTCTTACATTGTACAGTATTAGGTTTCTGCGCACACAGATTTTATGGTGAAGCCAAAGTGTGAAAACCCCAGCATTAAACTTTCTGTTTATATTCATATCTGAACATTATCGGTGATCACAACAGAAACGTGGTTATTTTGTTTTGAAAGAAATTACTTCTCTTCTCTTACACTTAGGCCTTTTCTGTCTCAAAACCTTGAAATCTTCAGAGGTCTTGGGCAATTCCACAATTTTTATGAGTTTCGGCAATAAAAGAAGTTGACTTACTCAGCTAGGAAAAGGATGAAAAATACTAATTGAATTTTATTTTGCAGAATCCTGCAGCTAGAGATAAGGGAGCTCAAAGACATGACAAAAACAAACAAATAGCACATAGTTTGTTTTCCTGCACAGGAGATACAATCCTGGCTAACTTGCAAGCACTCCCCTTTTCCTCCCAATATGAGAAGGTCACAGTCTCAACTCACTGCTGCCAAGGTAGCTGTCCCCACTATGAAATGATTGTTCAGTGGCATTTACAGCAAACTGCAGAAAGAAGAAAGAGTTTGCTGGAAATAGACTGGTGTCAGCTACCCCATCTTGTGAAAGTAATTAAAAAAAAACAATATCCATTGCCAGCCTACTGTGTGCCTGGCTCTTTCCTGAAGGACTTACACACATAACTTCATGTACATTCACCAACTGCATGAGCTTGGTAAGTCAGCACTATTTTTACTTTAAAGATAAGGAATCTAAGGCTCACAAAGGTAAATGACTTGCTGAGATCACACAGCCAGGTAATTAGAGCCAGGATTCACATAAACTGGTATCAATCATGAGACCACTGGTCCTCAATGGGGGTGATTTTTGCCCCCCAAAAGACACTCAGCAATGTCCAGAGACATTTTTTGGTTTTCTTAACAGAGTGGGGATTGCTATAGCATCTAATGGGTAAAGACCAGGGAAGCTGTGTGAACACATGACGGCCCCCTACACCAAAGGATTTTCTGATCC
This sequence comes from Smutsia gigantea, assembly GCA_032199065.1. Classification (NCBI taxonomy): domain Eukaryota; kingdom Metazoa; phylum Chordata; class Mammalia; order Pholidota; family Manidae; genus Smutsia; species Smutsia gigantea. The sequence continues at coordinate 256,589 of JAVSCE010013479.1, forward strand.
ACAATGTCCGTGGTGCTGAAATTGAGAAACTGGTGTAGAAGACAGGAGGCCTTTGAGTTTCAATTCTGTGTCTAGCTCAGAAGATAATTTTACTTCCTCTCTTTGAGCCTCAATTTTCTCATGTGTAAATCAAGGGGATAGACCCTTAGACTGGATTATCTCTAAGGTATTTCTAGCTTTCATACCCTATGGATCCTGGGGAACTTTAGAATATCATTTGTGGCTCTTAAAGTGGTCTCAAAAGTGCCTATGAATTTTACTGAGGCTTCAAGCAGAAGCAAGGAGAGTTTTTGAAAGGCATCAACAAGCTATATAGCAAGTATACCTGTGGACACTTACACATTTTGCTATAGAAAACAAATGTCTTCACATCGTATTGTATTGGGGTTTTAGTTAATGGTCTTGTTGATTCTGACTTCTCCCTGTAATTAAGTTTCCCAGTCTGAATCAGCCAGCGATTGTCTCCATGGGCTGGCCCAGCTGGGTGTTTCCTGGTGTGTCGGTGTGTTTGGGGAATGCAGATCAACAAACAGGAGAACAAAGATATCTGTGTTACCAACAATTGTTTATATTATGAACACACAGACCCTGGCAGCCACAGGAACAGCTGAGCCCTCAGTATGGGCAGATCATGGAACCATGGCTCTATTCTCCTGCATCAGCACAACTGGCCAGGGGAGGCCAGACGGAAAAAAAATTACTTAAAGGCCAAAAATTACTTCTTTGATAACACACCACATACACACACCCATATGTATTTAATACATAGATTAGCACACGCATTTGACAATAGATTAAAATTTACAACCACTTCACTTGTGATTATTTTAGGAGGAATGAACTTTATCCAGTGTTTTGTGATTGTAGAGAACAGTCTCTCAGTATACAGCAGACTCATTGCTAACGCTTTTTTGAAGATCAGTGGAAGGAAAGCAGGTAGGAATTTGCTTGAATTTTAGAGAGGAGGGCCTTGGAGAATTGGTAAATTAAACTGGTAAATAAAACTCTCAACTCTTTCTGAGTCAGGAGATGGAATGTAGGTGTGAATATGATTCAGTTCCTGCCTTAAAGAGCCTAGCAGTCTCCTGGTGGGGAGGCATATTAGAGCTGGGTTGGAGGTAAATGATATTGCCGTGCATTACATGCTGGGAGGCTGGGCCAGAGTCATAAGGCTTTGGTGGACTTTCGGCGGGCTGAGTTACTTCTGCATCCTCAGGGCTGAGCGGAGCATCAGTCACACAAAGTGTGAGCGCTGTTTGTGTTTACAGTGTCTTCTGAGCACAACCGACCCTGCACAACTCTCTCACATAGCTCTATTTACACTGCATTGAAGGCATTACCATACCTGCTCTGTCTGCACCGGGAACTCTGTGAAGGCAGAAGCCCCGGCTTACTTGCCTCATTATCTCCTGCACCTGGCCCGGGGTGTCCCTGAAGAATGGATGAATTCATGCACAGCTGAGTGGCACTCCCACGAGTCCTGCGTTCCAAGGACTGTAAACTCCCTGAGGGCGAGGGATGGTCAGGCGAGTTGTCGTGTCTGGCAGGGAACCTGAAAGATGGGACAGAGGAAAGTAGGTGGAAACTTCCAGAGCATGAGGGCCAAGTCGGAGTACCTTTTCCTGGAAAGAATGATCAGCTTTTTGGTGTCTGAAGGCTCGTGTGAGTTTTCACTTGCTGTTTAACCAAGTGCCACAAATTCAGTGACTTAAAACAACCCCCGTTTACAATCTCGGTTTCCTGGGCACCGTGTGGCTGGGCTATCTGCTCAGGGCCCTACCCAGCTAAAAGCAGGACATCATGAGGGCTGCTCCCTCCATCAGTGTAAGCCTTCCTCTAGTCATCCATATCCTTGCCTGAACATTGGAATCACCCAGGGAGCCTTCTGAAAAATCAGTTGTGGGCTACATCCCTAAAGAATTCAATTCCGTAGGTCTGTAGTAGACCTGGAATCAGAATTGTTTTGAAACTCTAGGCAATGCTGATGCAGTTCCAGATTCAAAAGCTACTGAACAGATCAGTGTTTCCAATCAGCTGGGGCACTTATCAAACTTGGGGCCACCCAGACCCTTGCCCGGGGGGTTATTGTTGCTGTGGATGTTTGCACTGGGCATCTTTGCTCCCAACCTCCTTCCATCCCAGAGTCCCCACACTTGCAGGCAGCTCGTCTTCCCAGAAAGTCATTCACTGGGCCTGAGTGAATTCTGCATAGCGAGCTGGCTAACATGCACCACAGGTGAATCTGATATTGTCCAAAGTCTAGGACCCACAAACTAAATGGATGCCCCTGGCCGTCAGGTAGATGCAGTAGAGCTTACCTCTAGCAGTCACTTCATTAGACTTTTACGACATTTAATCTGACTTGGACAGTGGGTGTTAGAAACTACAACGGTCTTCTAAATTTAGTGGCAGTGAACCCAAACACGGTGCACAAATAGAGTTCAGATACTGGCTGGAGGGCATTATTTATGCTAGGACTGGAGCAGCTGGTGGCTGTTTGCAGGTACCATCTAGGAGGCCTTTGGTGCAGTTCAACTCAGAGAAGTCTGTTTTCTACATGTAGCCTCATGTTTCTTCCCCTGGGAGCTTCCTTCTAGGCAGGAGCCCTGTAAGACAGTCCCAAGTCTGTCTCTTGTCAAGGCAATCACAAAAGCCAAGAACTCTCTGCTCCTTTGAAAAGGCCTTGATTGTGGTGTGGTGTAGAGGTTTGTACACATTTTAAAATCACAGTCCCTGTGATATCTTATGGAAGACACAGACCTTGGTGCCCTGAGAAATGCTTGGAGAATTGCACCTAAGTTTCAAGGGCTTCATGGAAACTAAGCTAAGGCGTCACCCCTCTGCTAAGCCTTCCAGGCCCTCTCCCATCTCAGCAGATACATCACTTAACACTTACCTGTACAGGACCTTGATAACATGGCCTTGAACCTGCTGATTTATCCAGTCCTCCCCTCTCCCAGCAGTGACCATCCTACTTGTCTCTAGGTCCCCCAATCTAGGACAGAGCAAAAATGTGTTACATGAAAGCTCGATAAATGAGTGTGAAGCCCTGTACCTGTTGCCTGAGGCAAGTATAAAAAGGCCCTGCCCTCAACTCATTCACTCAGAGGAGGAAGCTACCACGAGACATGCTCAAGATCACCAGACACTTAAAGAAAACTGTTGTGGCTTGAGTTCAGTTGGAGACATCAGAGGAGGCTTTAGTGTGGGAGATAATTCTTGAAATGGCCATTGGAAGATAATTGGGTCCCAGGCGCTGCCTTCAAAAGGCTAAGGAGAGCCAGGAGTAGAGACACAGGAGAAAGATGTGGCCATATTCTCTGCCTGGCACACAGGCTTCACGTGTGGAGGGGATGGGAGCCACAGTGAGTAAAGAGCACCAGGATGAAAACGCGGAGCTGTTTGCGGCCAGCCTAGGAGCTTGTGCTTACTGGGGAGCTGGGAAAGCTTTGAGTGACAGGACAAACATGGACACTGAGCTTAATGCAACTCAGTGGCTGCATTAAGCATGGAGCAGTAACCTACCCCTACACACATGTACATACTTTGGAATGTGTCACAGGAAATCAAGGTTACATGTCTTGGCCACTATAAGAGTAACTTTTGGTGTTGCCAAATACTAATTATTGATTCAAAAATATGTATTGAACTAGGTGCCGAGCTCTGTTCTAGAATCTGGGATACAAATCAGTGAACCAGAGTTCTATGCCATTGTAAAGCTTACATCCTAATAAAGGTGGGAACGAGACACAGTTGATGAACAACAGACATAGCAAATAAGTAAATTGTAGAGAAGGTAAGATAAAAAAAAAGGGAAAGGGAGATCCAGGAGGGTGGGGGCAGGCCTCACTGGGAAGTCAATATGGAAGGGAGAAAGGGGATGCCTCCTGTGTCATCTCGGAGCGGTGGTGTTTCAGGCGGAGGGAACTGTTAGTGCAAAGGCCCAGAGGTAGATGCTGGCCTGATGGTTTGGGGAAAGTCTGGAGGTCATAGAGATAATGGGGGTGGGGCAGACCAACCATGGCTTCTGGGTCATGGTGAGGATTTTGGCTTTTCCTTTGAGTAAATTGGGAGCCACAGCAGGGTTTTGAGCAGAGGAGTGACATGAACTGATTGAGATTCTGATGGGTCTCTCTAGTTACTGTACTGAGACTGGATAGCTGGAAGACAAGGACAGTGCCAGGAAGGCCAGTTAGGAGGCTATTGCAGTGATCCATCTGGGGTGCTGGTGGTTTATCAGGAGAGAAATAGTGGGATTGTCTTTGGTGGGTATGGTTTGAAAAGGTAGAGCAATCAGGATTTCCTGACGTATTTTTATAGAGAGAGGTATGAGAGAAACAAAGGAATCTAAGATGGCTCCAAGGTTTGGGGCCCAAGCAACTGGAAGGATGGGGGTAGCATTGCCTGCACTGGGAAAAGCTCCCCGTGCGGTGGTTTAGGAAGAAATACTGGGCATTTACTTTAGAACATTTCATTCGCTATGTCTTCTAGCAGCTAAGTGGATATACAAATGAAGCAACTGGATACCCAAGTTTGGGGTTTGGGAGAAAAGTCTGACTGGAGAAATAAATTGAGAATCATTGATACATAGCTAGTCTTTTAAGCCACAGGATATTGAAGTGTTCAAGAGGAGAGATGGTACTAGCAAGGAAGACTGGCCAGTGCATTAGGAAGAAATGAGAAGAAATGGCCAGTGCATTATAAAGCGTCTGGAAAAAAGGTGAAGAAAAGGTAGTGGTGCGTGAAAGAGATGAGTGAGATGTCCTCCAATCCAGCTTCTGTTTCTCCTGGGCGCATAACTAGACTACAGTTTCTACCCTCCCTTGAAATTAGGTGCATGCACATGACCGAATCGTGGACAGTGAAACGTGGGTGAAGTGATGTATGCCACCTCCAGGCCTAGCCAGTAAAATATCCTGGTCTCTTAGAGCAGTGGAGGACCCCATAGACCCAGGGTGGAAGAGCCTCTCGATGGCAGGGCCTGGTCGCTAAGTGACTGCATTAAGCATGAAGCAGTAACCTACCCCTACATGCACAGATGAGATGTAGGGTTTGGAATGTGTCACAGATGAGAAATAAACCTGTATTCTTTTCCACCACTGAGATCTGAGGGTTGGTTGGGACAGCAGTTAGTGTCCTCTAGACGAAGAGAGGGAGTGATCAAGTGCTGCTAACAGGTCAAGGAAGGTGAGCGCTGAGAAAGGATCACTGCACACTGCACATGGCCTTGGAATGGGAGGTTCAGGGGGTAGGGTGAATGAGAGTCTGACTGGAGCTGGTGCAATAGAAAATAAGAAGAAACAAATTAGTGTTGGTGATCCCAACACCAGCTCTCTTTTGAAGAACAAAACTGCCAAAGGGAACAAAGAATGGGGTACTAGCTGATGGGGAAGGAGGGGTTGAGAAAAGGGTTGTTTGGGTTTGTTGGCAGAAAATGTCAGCTCTTTTCCTGAGAGCATGGTGCAGTTTGGCACATGGCCTGCGCCTCTGCTGCTCACCTGGGATAGTTATTTGTTTCCGCCTGAATAGCAAATGATATCGTTTTGAAAGGCCTCCTGGTGCCTGATTGATTTGTTAGGAAGCCTGACAGCCTTAATGGACTTTTCTAACAAGACAATGGCTTCTTCTGCCAGTGCTTGTGTTGGACCGGTTCCAAGGATCATAATGAACAGCATTATGCTTGAAGACAGAGAGGAAGAGGAGGAGGAGGTGGAAGAGGTAAATGCTGCAAGAATTTTACTTTACATGGAACCCGAAGCATGGGAAGGAAATGAGGTCTGAGAGTCTGTTTAATTGGCAGTTGCCAGGGGAAGAACAAAGATACTAGAGAAGTGTTTCTCTTCGGGGTGCCGGCTAGTAGGAGGCAGCTAGGACCACCCTCTGAGGACATTTGCTTTTGCAGTTAATCTCCATGGATCCCCCCCTTCGTTCTGCTCCCCACTTGCCAAAGGAAAGTGTCCTCTGGGATGCAGTGTGGCTGCTTTGGGAAGGTGTGGCTTTACATTCCTACTTCGTGGCTTCTCCCTGGATGACCTTGAGTAAGTTACTTTTCATATCTTCAATTTCCCCTCCTGGAATATGGACATCATAATATCTCAAAGAGCTTATGGCACGTGCCAGGAGTCCACAGGTGGTGGCCGTGTTTGGGATCATCCAAGAAGACACAATGGCCTAGAAAAGCCAGACTGCACACCCAGTTCTTTCTTTCCAGCCTCGCGTGAGTCACTTACCCTCCCGGGGGCCCCCTCTCCTCATCCATCACCATGCCTGCCTCACAGAACTGAGAATGCATACATGTGAAATACTTAGTCTGCTACATAACTTCTTAGTGAATTAGCTATTAGAATTATTTGCTCGTAAATGTGTGCATGTATGTGCAGTTTTTGTGTAAATTTGGGAAAAGGCACATCCCTTGGCTGGTTGGTTGTATGTAACATGGAGCCTGAGGAGAACCTATGATGGGGTGAGAGACCTAGAGCCAAGGATGACAGTGTGATGCTCAGCTTCCTTGTCACTCTAGGGAGGCCCAAATGTCCCTTCCTGGAAGAGCCATAAGTGCTGAGGGGAACCCCCATCTGAGGGGCAACGTGAGCGACCTTGAAATCCAAGGGTCTTACAGCCCTGGTTGCTGCCCCCACAGGCAGCGGACAGCAGCGGTGCTTGTGATTGGTCAGGCCTCCCTGCCCCGCCTTCTGGCTCTGTGAGGCCACTCTACCTGGCAGCACCTAATGATGGCTCATGGTGAACCTCATGGCATTATTGCCCTGCTAATGATTCTTAGGGGCTCAAAATACAATGGGCAGTGGGGGCAGTCAGGAGACGTATGAGACAAGAGCAGGCATATTCTAGAAGATGTGGCCTTTGTACTGCCCGTGACAAGTTAATATTAATATCATATGCATCTTAAAGTTGAGGAAATTGAAAGTCAGAGAGGCTATGTAACTTGTCCGAGATCAGACAGCATCCAAAGGGATTTGCTGGTATCAAAACCCAGGTTGCTCTGACACCCAAATACTATGCTTTTTGAATTTCTTTATCATTATGCCTATATTGTTCAGCTCAGTCCAAATGTTTATGGAGCTCACATTCAGTCCTTGGTACTAGAAGTTGGGAATATATGCATAGAGGCAGAAGACATTATGCCCTGCCACAAGGAGTGCTCAGTGCAGACAAGAAGACAGAGCATGCTTATGGAGCACCTGAGCATGTGATAAATGGTCACCCACCAGGGTTTCCAAACAATGAAATGACGGTTCAGGGAAAGGCAACTCTAGGTTCTTCCTGGGTTACAAAAAGTGAGAATATCAGAAACATATTAAACTGAAGAGCAGATAAGGTTAGGAAAGCCACAGCGGAGTGGAGAGGAGACTAAGGATTGGGTGTAGTTGTTCAGACCTGACCCCCACACAGTGGCGTTCTGTGTACATTCACAATGCAGGTCTTGGTTAGTCAATGAGCTTATCAACCAAAACTCTGCTTTCTGCTACTCCATGATGACTGAGCGCCTGCTGTGTGCAGGCACTGCGGCTGGGGCTGGAGCTCAGAGGACAATAAACATTCCTGCCCTAAGGAGCTCTTACTCCCTGATCAGTGCACACAGCCACGCCTCACAAAGGTCCAAACCACAGTGCCCACCAGTCAGCCCCCGGCTGCCCACAGGGTGGGTGCAGTTCACCTGGGCAGCTCCTTCCCATGGGCAAACACTTGTGCCCCAGGGGGCTGGGAGCTGGGAGCTCCATCTTCTGTCCCTGAAGAAAATGCACCAGAATGGACAGAGTGAAGTCTTTTATTAGAGATAGAATCTTGAATCCATTCCTGTCAAAAAATGAAAATATAAAGGAAATCATTCACAAACTTCAGAACATTCGCTTTTATTAGTGACAAATTATTGCCTGTGGAAATACTGCTGTAGAGATCCAGAGCTATAAACAACTCCAAATTAGTCTGTCCCATAGGGTGGAAGGGCATGTTATCTGGTAGTGGAGTCGGGGAGTTGAGAGAGGCAGAGAGGGACCCACAGGGACACCTCCTCCTGGGCTCAGCAGATGGAGACAACCCGGCAGTGCCCTTCCGCTCAGCCTCCCCCAGCCAGCGGGCAGAGGCCAAGGCAGAGGCAAGGATGACTGGCAGGACAGGGATTTGGCAAAGTGGCCCTAAAGGAACCGACTGAGGAATTGCAGACCCAGCCGGCCGGAAATGAGCTTGAAGTGCTCCAGGCAGGCTCTGGATTCCTTAATACCCGTCTGCTCTTATCAAGTATGAAGGCACCTGACACATGAAAACAAAGCGTGAGTCATCTTCCAGACCTGAATTAGCTCCCCAAACCAACTCTCCGGGACCTCTTCTTTTAAATAATGAAGCAGCTGATAAACGTGCTGCCAAGGGGATTCAGAGCAGCCAAGGAGAGTGGCTGAGGCTTAAAACCCCCTCAGTGGATCTCACCACAGGCTCTCCAGGGAGACCTTTGTACTTGCCCTGTTAGAATCTCTGTTTCGGGAGAGTCTGATGGGCTTTTCGCTTTGCAGCTCCAGCAAAGCACTGTCCAGGGGCTTCCAGAAAATGCTCAGAGACCAAGAGGCCCCTGGTGGGTCTGAAATGATGATGTAGGGGCCACAGCACAGCTGCCCAAGCCAGGAATTCCTGGTCCCAGGAGGAATCAGTGCCTGTCCTGGACCGAGCAGCAGACTAGGCAGCTGGGATTGCTTCGCTCTTTCTCCTGCATTTCTATTTCTTTACCCATCCCCATGCTCACTGCAAGACTAGAGCCTGGAAGAGGTTGGGAGATTCCTGGACCATTCTTCAGACCTTCCTTTAATCTCCTATTTCTTCATCATGACCCATCGCCTGTCCCATTTCCAACTTCTGAGGTGCCTGCCGTTTGGCTAATAACCTAACAAACAGCAAAGAGAAGAGTTTTGAGAACAGGTCCTCCTTCCCAGATATGTTTGTGCTTTGCAATAAATTAGCACGAGAAAGAGAAAGAGTGTTCCAGCATCACCATGCGAACCTTAGTGAGAAACTCCCTGTCTCTAAATGCCAGTTTGTTAATTTGTAAGAGGAAGGAGTTGGTCTAGGTGCTCCACCCTTTCCATTCTCTCATTGTATTTTTGTGTCTTACTGGCATGATTTTAGAAATCAGAGAAAACATTCTGTGACCTTTAACTCAGAGAACACTTGACCTCCTCCTTTTGTAGTCCAGTGTCTTTAAATGGGAATCGTGATAATAATGGCTAGGGAGTTGTTTCAAAAATCAAATATGTTGACACTTGGGAACATGCTCCACAAATTCAGAAGATCAAACACCTGGGAGTATTGACAGTTGATGGTGGTTTTAAAAATAACCAGGTACAGGGTAGATAGAGTGCTCTGTGCTTGCTGAAAATCCTTCTGCATACATACTGATGTACTTATTTGATTGTTGCATGGGTAAATTCCTAGGAGATGAATTGGTGGGTCAAATATATGTATTGTTAGTATCCACTGCAGAACTGCCCTCCAAAGACAAACTGACTGAACAGCAGTTAAGGAACTGCTCTCTCCTCTGTTGTGCCAATTTAAAGCATTATGGCACCCAGGTTTTATTTTGCATTTTGTTGATTACTGGGGAGTGTGAACATCTCCAAAATGGTTATGGGGTATATATGTTTTTGTTTTGTAAGCTTCATATTGATATATATTTATAATTGAAGTGATATTGTTTTACTATTAATATGCAAAGTATCTGTCTCTAACTTCTATTAAATGGTAACCCATTGCCATATTTTTTGGCAAGAAATAATGGTCTTTGTGCTTTTAAATTTTGATTAGATTGGTTTGGGTATAAATTTTAAACTGTATTAGTCACATCCACTGATGTTTCCTTTTGTAATTTTATCCCCCATTACTTTTTGTTCTAAGTAAAGAAAAAGATTCTTCATCTAAAATCCAAACAATACTAAGATGTTTTTTTCCAAGTTCACACCTGGTCCATTTTTAAATGAACGCTTTAAACTATTTGAAATTTGTTTTTGATGTAGGATTAGAGGTAAGCCTCTAATTTAATTTCTTATGAATAAAAAAGTCTTCCACTAATTATCTTAAAAATAATTTTATGAATCCTTAACTTAATAAATTTAGCTGAGCTTTATCTAGGAAAAGGTTTCTTTTTCACTGTTTTTTTTCTTTTTATAGAGTACAATGAGATCTTTTAATCTTCAGATTATGATTAATCTTTTCTTGTTGGTTTTATTTTACCCAAGATAAATTTGTAATATCTTTATTGATTCTATTCCCCACAACTACAGGTAATGCTTAGACTCTCTGTCCTCCATGTGTACTACATGCTCTGACATTGGCGTTTGTTGCTTTGGCATTTTCCTGCCTTCTTAGATGTTTCCTCGTTTTAGTTTTGGCCTCACTGACTCAGTTTTCCAGTGCTCATTTTGCTTTTGTGTTCTACCAATGAAAATTTTCCTTCTGATGCTGTGTTTTGGGATTCTGTTGCAATCCTTTTTATTTTTCACATCTATTTTGGTTAGTTCTGTTGAGTTTTCATATTATTTGTTATCTCTTAACCCAGCTCTGTATAAGAAGACTTTGAATGAGCTGTGTAACTTGTCTGTACTTCCCAGGGGTAATCGAGAAAATGAAATAAATCAATACTCATAAGTGTCTGTAGCCATGCCTGGCACATAGAAAGTGCTCAAGTAATCTTACCTATTATTATTAATATGCACTTCAACTTTCTGGCTATTTTACTCTCTGAAAAGATACAGTGGATAGAAAATGACAATTCCCAGTTTGAAGCCACCCCTATATCACCATCACAGCACCTTCCTATGAGAACTGTATCGTTAGGAAAATTATGTCACTACCATTCTGTGTACTCCACACCCATTTCTCGCTCTCAGATTTTTGAAACTTAGGGACTCCAACTATCTGTAGAAGGAAAAGCCACGGTGTGTGTATTGTGGTGGTGGTCAAGCAGAAGTGGGGTGGGGAGTTGGGAGTGATGCCTGGGGGACAGCATTATGGCTGATCAAACCAGGATCCATTCTGTAGAAAAAAAGAAGGCTCGGTATTTGAGCAGATAGTGCCTTAGCCCCTCTGGCTTGGGGCATGTAGGGGGATGAATGATGACAATTCTTCATGCTTTGAGGTCAGCAGGTTTGCCTCCTTTGAACTGCATAGTTTTGGTGACCATTAATGGATTTTTCACTTCCATTTCATTGGAGGGAGATAGCATTTTCCTCTCAATTCTGGCAGTAGGTTAACTGCAGGGCCAGATGTTGGTGCTTTTGTGAGTGCCGGGCCTTGCTGTGGCTTCATACACACTTCTGTGGGGTACCAAGGAAGACTATGTCAGCTGCTGCTAGTCAGGGGCCCTTCCAGAAAGTAGATCCCTAATGAAGGGCAGTGTCTGTGTTATTGTCTGAGCCTGCAGCTCCCCAGGCTGAAGGCACAGAGCATCCTGGTATTTAGTGGCTGAGAAGGTAACCAGGCCCCTGCACACTACTCTGTCCTGTGGGCTAGAAACTGAACAGGACAAGTGGCAATAGGAGGCCAGCAAAATGAAAGGGAGAGAACTCTGGGTTCAGGTGGTAGAAGAGGGCTTCTAGGGGTTCACCTTTGACTGGTTCTAACCTTTTACGTATAACTTGGAGCCTTAATTAATTGAGTTCTGACTGCTAGCTTAGATTTCAAGGACTTTTCTAAGTACCTACAAGGCTGAAAATTAGATGTTCATTCAGATGGTCTTTCATTCACTCCTTTATTCATATTTATTGAGCTCCTGCCAGGGATGCAGTGGTGAGCAAGATAGAATCTTCTCTGTCTCTTCTAAGAAAATCCACTCCTCACTCTACACCTTCCACATCATCCTCACTTACTGGAAGCCTTCTGTGAGTCACCACATCTGTGTGTGACTCTGGGAGGTTGCTGCCATGGTTCCCATTTTACAAATAAGTCATTGGAGCACAAACAACATGCCAGTTGTGTGTCAGTGGAGGGCCAGGATTTGACCCTCTGTTTGCTTAACACTAAAGCCCTTGGCTCACGCTTACTAAATCCACCAATTCCCACATCCCATGAATGATCAGAATATGTCTGCAAGGATGTGAATCCATGACCAGAAATGCATGCTCAATTTGATATGAGCATCAGAAGCTAGCTGGAGCATGTTGTATACTGGGATGCCAAGAAACACCTGGAAGTATTCCACACTTTCGGACAGATGTTTGGCATCAATGAGCCAGTCAACCAACATGATACATACCCAGCAGGAAGGAGGCATTCCCACCTGGGGTACAGACTCTTGAAGTCTGAGACAAATTTTCAGTTTTGCTCTTCTAATCCTCAGGGAAATCACACCCTAGCCGGAGCTGAGGTCATAGAGGCCCAAAGAAACATCAAGCTGCCTCTTTGTTGACTGAATAGTTCATCACAGTGAAGCCACACTTGTGTCCCGACCAGTCTTCGCACCATTCCTGAGGGAGCCACTCACCTGGATGTTTCATCCTGGGCAAATCTTCGTGGACCCTGCCCATGTAGTGGGTTTGAGGAAGGATGGTCTTTTAGAAGCCTGCAGATTGGACCTACTTGCAACCATTGAGGTGGAATTTGGGGGATAGGGCAGGATTTATAATAAATAAGTAGACAGCCATGAGGCTGAGGATAACTCAGCATTTCCTCGGCTTCCTAGGAAGCTTTGAGTCTCCAAATTTATAACATTTCCCCCTCTGCTTCCCAGGTATTCCATCAACAGTATCCAGAGACTCCACTCACTCCATTAATGTGAACATGATTTTTGAGAAAGGTTTTGTACACTTAAAGCTGAAGAGGGTGCTGTCTTACTCCACGAACAGATAGCCAGGCTCTTGTGGAGCGTCAGTGTGGCGGAATGGAAGGAGCCCTGGACTGGCGGTCAGGAGGGTTGGGACCTTGTCCTGGCTCTGCCACTTGCTAGCAGAGTGGCTGTGGTAAATCCTTCTCCTCTCTGGCCTCGGTTTCTTCCTCCATAACCTGGGCAATTCAGTTTAGGTTATTTTAAAGAAACTTCCAATTCTGCTATCTGAGATTCATTTTAGAGTGACTGGGTTTGCAGGGATGGGCAATCTGTCCTCAGTGATCCATGACCAATAGACAGAAAAAGTGGCCCCAGACCACGTAACATATGCTGGATAATTCAAACATAGCCATTTAATCCCCACAATAAAAAACTTTAGGTAGTTGTAATAGTTACTGTGGTACAATGGAGTTCAATCATAATGCACATTTAATTTCCTTGAATGAAACCAGATGTGGATGGTGAGAGAATCTTATCTCTACATCCCCTGCCCCTCACCCTATTTTCCATCTCATCCTCAGCCTTTTAAACTAGATCTTAACCTCCAGTGAATCAAGAATATATGGGAAAAGAAAAAGAAAAGGTAATAACAAATGGAAGCTTTTGGGCTTCCAAATGCCTGGTGTTCACAATTTAAAGAGGAGCTAATGTTTTGTTGTTTTATTTTTCAAGTGCAGTTTTGACTGTGCTTGATTTTCAGTTCTCAGCATGCCAGCTGACTTTTGACCCTAAACCTGCATCACCCATATTAAGTATCTGATAAAGATATCAGGTGAAAGATATCAGATGCCTGGGGATTAAGTGACCTGCCGAACATCACAGATCTGGTGAGGATCCAGGATTTAAATGCAGTCACACCAAATGGCCAAGCCCCTTCTCTGGGTTGCTTCCCGCAGGGCTGGGCTCAATCAGCCACCTGGACATTTGGTTCCTTGGGAACGCGATGGGGGCTTGCTGTGAGTGGTTGCCTGAATGAGCAGACATTCACACGGGGCTTTCCCGTGTATTATGTTAATCATTTGTAGCAGAGAATTCCCTTCTGGATCTGGTTTTATCCAGTGATAAAATGAGTTTGCAGGCCTAGGGGAGCTGGTGAGTGATGATAGAAAGGCAGCCATCAGTGTCCTCGGCACGAATGGAAGATCAGTTTGGCGTTAACATTTTTCATATGCCAGAGGTAATCCACAAGCAATTAATCTGCATGTAGATAATTACACATTGATTGGGTTGTACCTCTTTGAAATCAAGGCTGTGGTGTGTGTAGGTAGAAAGCTTATATGTATTCTGAGGACCACTCAGAGCCACCTGGCCCAGGAAACTCTCCATTAGCTAGCCTGACGTTCTACCACTAACCTCTCATCTGCTGAAAATTCTTCAGTGTGCCCCCACCTCACTTTTAGGCTAAAGTCTAAACTTTTAACATGAACCATCAGACCTTCTATTCCCTATATTCTACTTATGTCTAAGACGCTTTGTCTCTCACATTCCTCCTACCTCCCTGCAACTATAACAAACCTTTTTCATTCTCTCTAGTAGGCCATGCTCTGGTCACTCCAGACCTTGCCACGTATTGTCCCTTTTGCCTGGAATACTCACCCCCGCTCTGAGGACCGCCAGCCTCAGCCCTGAGGCTCTGGGGACCCCATGCTGATGGCCCCTGCTCAGGCCATGTGCTTATCACAGCCCCACTCACACTGTACTGTAATCACTCGTTCCTCCTCCATAAGCTCCTTGAGGGGAGGAGCTCAGTCTGTCTTTTCGCTCTGCCTGTATCCTTACAGCACTGGGGCACGGGGGGCACTCAAAGGCTATTGCTGAATGAATGTCCTAATCATCAACCAAGATTAAACTTCAAACTGCCTATCTTGGAGAAATACCCTCATGACCATGAGCACCTTTCATTTTTTCATACCATAAGTAATACATTAATGTAGTCTCTTTGTTAAAAAAAAGAAAAAGAAAGAAAAGGCACATTGCAAAGGCTATACTTTTACTATGATGTCCAGTCCCAGACTCCTACCCTATATTGTTATTGTCTGTGTGTGTGTGTGTGTGTGTGTGTGTGTGTGCTTTTGCACGTTTGTATTCATGAACCCACATATCCTCCAAAGAAAATACATAGTATTATATGGAAATATCTATTCTTTAGCTTCAAGATGTCGCAGGGACTAGAGTGAGAGCTCACATCCTCTCCAGAAAGCCTCAGCACTACGCTTACCAGCTCATCTGATCTTTTCCTAACACATCCTTGCTTGCGGACCTCTCATAAGGAATCTCCTAATTATTTAAATAGTATCTTCAAGGATGACTTCCAGAAACTGAGGGAAAATTCCCACCACAAGTGAATGTTCATGTGACAGATAGCTTTGAAAACAGGCAAAGTATAACAGGGAAAGAAATTCAACAACTGCATAATTTAATGAAAGCAATCTTTCTTTGACTGTCTGAAGCCTTATCTGTTGTCTTACACTTTGGAAAAGCACAGATACCATATATTTTTGAGGTCTTTGTACAACATAATAAAATTAGACTATTTATTATATGTGCATTAATCAGAATGTATCAAATTTTTATCAAGCAACCAAAATAACTAACACTTATGGATTGTGCATTCTGATGTAAATCTAGGACAGAAGGATGAATATTTTAGTACCTGCACTTAGTCCTTGCAATGACAGAGGCCTGGATCCCCTGGTAGAAATAGGAGGTAGGAAGATTCTCTCTTCTCTCCTTGCTCAGAAGTACAGCTGGTAGATTTGCTGATCAGAAAAAGCTGTCACTTTGCCTTTTTTCTTTTTACCCCTCTTCCTCCTCTGGCCTTACTCTTCTCTCCCCCACCCCCCTTGCACCATTCACCTCTTCCTCTCCATTCTCTCTCTGCTTTTTCCATTTCCTCCCATTTCTGCCTTGCATGACAATAACAAACTATCCCAGGGCCTCAAGACCTACCACTACAGGCTCATTGTTGGCAATAACACAGTTTCCTTGGTAAGCTGTAAGGAGCACAGAGAACTGGAGACAGACGACCTATTCTTAGCCAGACACCCTTTAACGGTGAGAACATTTCTCCCTCTATCCGCCTGACAGTTTTCTCTGGTGCAAGAGGTGTCAGAGGTTTAAGAGAAAGAAACACTGTAGGTGCAGTTGGGAAGGGATGAGGATCCCTGCTTGGCTTTTAACTACCTGTGTTACCTTGGCAAACCTGAGGCTCATTGTTCATTTAAGCACTTAGCACAATGCCAGGTATATAGTAAACATTCGGTAAATTAAAAGAGTCAGTGGGGGCCTAGCGATAATCATGCACAAGTAATTTAACCTTTCCATGCCCCAGTTTTCCTCTCTGAAGAATCAGGGTAACAGCGCCACTTCTCAAATACCATCTTAGCAAAACCAAGTAAGTTAATTTTTTTTAATATACTTTATTTTATTATCATTAATCTACAATTACATGTGCAATATTACGGTTATTAAACTACCCCTTCATCAGGTCCCCCCCACCAACCCCATTACAGTCACTGTCCATCAGCGTAGTGAGATGCTATAGAATCACTACTTGTCTTCTCTGAGTTGTACTGCCCTCCCCGTGCCCCCCAACATTACATCTGCTAATCGTAATGCCCCTTTTTCCCTCTTATCCCTCCCTTCCCGCCCATTTTCCCCAGTCCCTTTCCCTTTGGTAACTATTAGTCCGTTCTTGGGTTCTGTGAGTCTGCTGCTGATTTGTTCCTTCAGTATTTTTTTCTTTGTTCTTATACTCCACATATGAGTGAAATCATTTGATACTTGTCTTTTTCAGCTTGGCTTATTTCACTGAGCATAATACCCTCTAGCTCCATCCATGTTGTTGCAAATGGTAGGATTTGTTTTCTTCTTATGGCTGAATAATATTCCATTGTGTATATGTACCACATCTTCTTTATCCATTCATCTACTGATGGACACTTAGGTTGCTTCCATTTCTTGGCTATTGTAAATAGTGCTGCAATAAACATAGGGGTGCATCTGTCCTTTCCAAATTGGGCTGCTGCATTCTTAGGGTAAATTCCTAGGAGTGGAATTCCTGGGTCAAATGGTATTTCTATTTTGAGTTTTTTGAGGAACCTCCATACTGCTTTCCACAATGGTTGAACTAATTTGCAGTCCCACCAGCAGTGTAGGAGGGTTCCCTTTTCTCCACATCCTCGCCAACATTTGTTGTTGTTTGTGTTTTGGATGTTGGCCATCCTCACTGGTGTGAGGTGATATCTCATTGTGGTTTTAATCTGCATTTCTCTGATGATTAGCGATGTGGAGCATCTTTTCATGTGCCTGTTGGCCATCTGAATTTCTTCTTTGGAGAAGTGTCTATTCATGTCCTCTGCCCATTTCTTAATTGGATTATTTGCTTTCTGTTTGTTAAGGTGCATGAGTTCTTTATATATTTTGGATGTCAACCCTTTATCAGATACGTTTTTTATGAATATATTCTCCCATACTGTAGGATGTCTTTTTGTTCTACTGATGGTGTCCTTTGCTGTACAGAAGCTTTTCAGCTTGATATAGTCCCACTTGTTCATTTTTGCTTTTGTTTCCCTTGCCCGGGGAGATATGTTCATGAAGAAGTTGCTCATGTTTATGTCCAAGAGATTTTTGCCTATGTTTTTTTCTAAGAGTTTATGGTTTCATGACTTACATTCAGGTCTTTGATCCACCTTGAGTTTACCTTTGTGTATGGGGCTAGACAGTAGTCCAGTTTCATTCTCTTACATGTAGCTGTCCAGTTTTTCCAACACCAGCTGCTGAAGAGGCTGTCATCTCCCCATTGTATATCCAAGGCACTTTTATCAAATATTAATTGACTGTATATGTTTGGGTTAATGTTTGGATTTTCTATTCTGTTCCACTGGTCTGTGGGTCTGTTTTTGTGCCAATACCAAATTGTCTTGATTACTGTGGCTTTGTAGTAGAGCTTGAAGTCAGGGAGTGTAATTCCCCCTGTTTTATTCCTCCTTCTCAGGATTGCTTTGGCTATTCGGGGTCTTTTGTGGTTCCATATGAATTTTAGAATTATTTGTTCCAGTTCATTGAAGAAAGCTGTTGGTAGTTTGATAGGGATTGCATTGAATCTGTAGATTGCTTTAGGTAGTATAGCCATTTTGACAATATTGATTCTTCCTAGCCAAGAGCATGGGATGCATTTCCATTTGTTAGTGTCCTCTTTAATTTCTCTTAGGAGTGTCTTGTAGTTTTCAGAGTACAGGTCTTTCACTTCCTTCGTTAGGTTTATTCCTAGGTATTTTATTCTTTTTGATGCAATTGTAAATCGAATTGTTTTTCTGATTTCTCTTTCTGTTAGTTCATCATTAGTGTATAGGAAAGCAACAGATTTCTGTGTGTTAATTTTGTATCCTGCAACTTTGCTGAATTCAGATATTAGTTCTAGTAGTTTTGGAATGGAATCTTTAGGGTTTTTTATGTACAGTATCATGTCATCTGCAAATAGTGACAATTTGACTTCTTCTTTACCAATCTGGATGCCTTATATGTCTTTGTTTTGTCTGATTGCTGTGGCTAGGACCTCCAGTACTATGTTGAATAACAGTGGAGAGAGTGGGCATCCCTGTCTTGTTCCCGATCTTAGATGAAAAGCTTTCAGCGTCTCGCCATTAAGTATGATGTTAGCTGTGGGTTTGTCATATATAGCCTTTATGATGTTGAGGTACTTGCCGTCTATACCCATTTTGTTGAGAGTTTTAATCAGGAATGGATGCTGAATTTTGTCAAATGCTTTTTCAGCATCTATGGAGATGATCATGTGGTTTTTGTTCTTCTTTTTGTTGATGTGGTGGATGATGTTGATGGATTTTCGAATGTTGTACCATCCTTGCATCCCTGGGATGAATCCCACTTGATCATGGTGTATGATCCTCTTGATGTATTTTTGAATTCGGTTTGCTAATATTTTGTTGAGTATTTTTGCATCTACGTTCATCAGGGATATTGGTCTGTAATTTTCTTTTTTGGTGAGGTCTTTTCCAGGTTTTGGTATTAGAGTGATGCTGGCTTCATAGAATGAGTTTGGAAGGATTCCCTCCTCTTCTATTTTTTGGAAAACTTTAAGGAGAATCGGTGTTATTTTTTCTCTATATGTCTGATAGAATTCAGAGGTAAATCCGTCAGGCCCGGGGTTTTGTTCTTGGGTAGTTTTTTGATTACCAATTCGATTTCGTCGCTGGTGATTGGTCTGTTTAGTTTTTCTGTTTCTTGCTTGGTCAGTCTTGGAAGGTTGTATTTTTCTAAGAAGTTGTCCATTTCTTCTATGTTTTCCAGCTTGTTAGCATATAGGTTCTCATAATATTCTCTTATGATTCTTTGTATTTCTGTGGGGTCTGTCGTGATTTTTCCTTTCTCATTTCTGATTGTGTTTATGTGTGTAGATTCTCTTTTTCTGTTAATGAGTCTGGCTAGGGGTTTATCTATTTTGTTTATTTTTTCAAAGAACCAGCTCTTGGTTTCATTGATTTTTTCTATTGTTTTATTCTTCTCAATTTTATTTATTTCTTCTCTAATCTTTATTATGTCCCTCCTTCTGGTGACTTTGGGCCTCATTTGTTCTTCTTTTTCCAATTTCTGTAATTGTGTCTTTAGACTATTCATTTGGGAATGTTCTTCCTTCTTTAAGTAGGCCTGGATTGCAATATACTTTCCTCTTAGAACTGCCTTTGCTGCGTCCCACAGAAGTTGTGGCTTTGTGCAACAACACCAAATCTTAAAAGAAAATTTTTTTTATCTAGTGCGGCAAGTACTTCGTCTGTCAATGAGGAAATCCACCTCTGCCACTGTGGATCAAACTTCTGTTCTGGTTGAGGACAGTTTCATGGGACTGATATGCAGAGTCGTATGCAGCCCACCTTCCAGACCATCCATCTTGGACTTAGCTGGCAGTGGACCTACGTAGGGTTGCATAGAGCAGCTCCCCTTTTACAGGGCTAATGCCCTCTCGTCCGTAGCGGGGCCCCTCACACGCTAATCATGACCTAGCTACCTTGAACTTAGCAATTGTTGCTGGTTTTGGTTAATGTAATTATTCTGTTTTAAGGCACATTTTTTTTCCTATAATTTCTGGGAGCTGGTTTATCAGTCAGTGATATGTAAAAGCAAGATTGCACTTTGGGTTATGCTGTGTCATATTCTAAACCCAAATGCATGGGATCTTTAGAAAAGCTATACTTGGGAGATAATACGTTCTTGGAGCATCAGTGAAAAATACAATATGGTGTTATGGGAAGAAGGCTTGGCTGGGAACTATAAATCCTGGATTTTAGTCTCAGCTCAAATTATTGCCTTCCACATGGTCATGGGAAGTTATCCTCCAGTCCCAGAAAGGTCAGCTAGTATTCCTGATGAGTCTTTAACACCATGAGGAACAAATGGAGATGAGGGACCGGAGCACACCATAAAGCAAAACTGCTGTCCAATACACGAGCAAATTATGATTATATAAGCTCTTCCTGAAGAGTGAAAAAATCAGCAGAACATTAACTCTGTTTGCAGTGCACTTTAATCATGTATGCACCATGTCTAGCCAAATGAAGGTATGAGCAAAAGTTTTCATATTTCATTTGTTAACTAAGGGGAAGAAGCATTACGTCTGTCACCATGTGGCTTCTGTGTTGGAGGTGCAGCCGTTAATCTGGCGTAATCGGGAGAGGGTTGTAGAGTGGCAGTTGGACTGTACAGTGCCGTGCCAGGAAGCTGCCACCAGGGCAACGTGCCCCAGAAGGCGGCTCGGAGCGGTCTTTGCTATCTTCCATTTGGCAAAATAAATCGTACATTCTCCCTTCAGTGCAACAGCTTTTTACCTTCTCTCCAGGGAGAAAGTCCTGATTTTTTTCAGACTTGACTTGGCGGGAAACCAGATCTGTTGAAATAATCATAGCAGCAATTCTTCCTCATTTCTCTGGGTATATAGGACATTGAGCTCACTCCAGTTTAAAGTGTACCTTCTCTTGGGCTCTCATATGTGGTCAGGACAGAAGCCATTCTCATGGGAAAAGTCCCAGACCACCTGTGCTTTTTGCATATTAGAGCCAGGAAGATCCAATCTCTCACCTTATATTGTGGGTGGGGGGTCCAGGAAATACAGGCACATTGTTTATGGTCACAAAGTATGTGAGGGGTGAGGACAGAACCAGCTCCCCTGATCTACCTACGAATCCCTGCCCCTTGAGCAGGTTAGGGTACAGAACAGTTAAAGGGTGAACACTGAGGGGAGGTCATTGTATTTGGGTATGAAATGGAAATTACATACAGGTAAGAACTTTCTTTTGCAACATAGGCTCTATTAATTTCTTTAACAGGACTAACACTTCTGTCTCCATTTTGCCTGTTAGCCCGGCAATAATTCTATATTTCTTTATTATCACTTGGGCGGTTTGCCTTCCAGGAGTGGTTTTTCCATAGCTGTCTGTGACCTGGACGGTGCTTGTGCGTTCACACGGCAGGACTTTCAGCAGAACGGAAAGAATCCTAGCCTGGTTTCCTGCAGGAAGAAGGCTTCCAGGATTCATTCTCGTGTGTTGCCTTTGTTCCTTCTTGAGTCGTGTGATGGTTGGCATCGCCTTGGCAACTCCAGGAGAAGCCAGTCGCTGCTCCATGGAGTTGGCTTCATTGTGCCCCTCCTGGCAGCAGCCTTGGCTATGGCCAGAGTGGGCACCAGCCGCCTTGCTCACGGCACAGAGCCAGTGTGTGTATGTCAGGGGTGTCTGGGGCCAGCTCTGGCTTAGCATTTCTATCCCCAGGCACAGAGTCATCCCAGCACTGATGGGGGCAAGCAGCAGAGGGGAGAGGAGAACACAGGGTGGAGGGGTCAGCCGAGACCAGGCTGCTCCGCCTTCGGGTCTCCTTGTGAGGCTCCGTTAGCAGAGCAGTGGACCCAGGAGGGGATGCAGCAGTGTTGGGAAAGAGCGGATGGTCACTGCCAGGTGTGGGGTGGTTGGCTCCAAGGTGCACATAGGGTTATTTTCTGCTTTGGGAATTTGAAGGCCAGTCCCAGATAAAGGGAAGGTAGGTGATGGAGTAAAGGAGTACAGAAAGAGACGTGCTTCTCCATGACTGCTAAAATCTTGGAGGTGGGGATGAGAATGATAGCAACAGTAAAGTTTCTGACACACTGGGGAGATCCAGTGAGTCCGGATCCCTTCCTCCCTCCCATACCCCAGCGCCATTTCACGGTGTCCTGGCACCTTATGTCTAACCTCCCTGGGCTCCTCTGGCAGGTGTCAGTCATCATCTGCAGCAATGGACTTCCATTGAGCACCTACCCTGGACCATTACATACAAGGCACTCTAATTTATACAGTGTTCCTTTGTATAAATTAGAAGTTGGTAATGCTCTGGGCACCTGCGGCCCCATGGGCCTAAGGCTTGGCAAGTGGCTGGTATCCTTTGATGAAGAAAAGGGCGCCCTTTTTTCCAGGATAGTTTTGCAAGCCCACAGCTTGTTGAATTTTAATAAGGACTTCAGTTTCCACTCACCCCTTGTCTGGACATCAACCAAATGTGATGGCTCCGTATTTGAAAGTGATTCGCCAAATCCAGAATCTCTTAGGCCCTACCGAGTGAAAGAGCAAAATGGCTAGCATACTGCCTTATTTTCTGGGGCTTCCCCTAAAGCAGGCACTGAGACAAGGATTCTGGTGCAAGTCCCTTTGGGAGGTGAATCCAGGAAACCCAGATGAAGAGTGGAGAAGCGAGGTAGGGAAATGAGGGAAACTGATGTATGGTGTGTCATCAGGCAAGTGTGTCATCCGTTGGCAGGATGACAACTCCCATCACATCCCCTGGGCTGTGTAAACTTCATCCCAGTGGGGAGCTCTGGGAGCCAGTTTGTAATACACGCCTAAGAGTCATCTCCTCCGTGCCCGCCTCCACTACTCCTCTTGTCATTGGTTGAGGACTGCTTGGTTGGTGCTGGGACGGTCCTTCCAGCCTGCTGCAGGTGACAGACAGGACTCTACCAGCTAGAAGAGCTTTCAGGCAGAGATACTGGTGCTGGAGGTCAGGCCAGCCTGCAAAGAAATGGGCGGATTGAGCATCTGCTTTGTGTTTGCAGTTTCTGGAAGGCTCCAAAGCTATAATAGCAAAGCTGGTGAGTCTGGTGCCTGCATAAGACCCAGCTCCTCACCTTTCTTAAATAGGCTTTATGGCTTAACATTGAAATTTTATTTATTTTTGGAAAGTATAGGATGGCCTTGGAACAGAATAAATTTTGCCAGGACCTTCAGAGATGAAATTGCCCCATGCTCTGTGGAGCTGAGCTCATGAGTTACAGCCCAGGGGCCTAGAGATGCATAGGTGTGATTTGGCACTGGGGTATTCTGAGGACACCTGGAAGCCAAGTCTCTGAGCTGGTACATTGTGAGTGATTGTCGCTTATTAGTATCCTTTCCTTTAAAGAGTCCATGCTGGGCAGGTTTGGTGTAATACAGGTTTTTAAGTTCTCAGCATAAATTGGCCCATATTTCTCATTACAGAGTAACACTGACCACGTCTTAAGCATCTTCTATAACACCAGGCACTGCAGTAGGTCCCTTATTTACATTCTCACAGGAGCCCTGAATTGTGGATATTATTAGCTCCATTCTACCGATGAGGAAACTGCCTCAGAGAGATAGGAATTACACCTGGGTTTATTTGAATTCATTTCCACCATATAGGACTGCCTCCCTTGGGCAACACTGAACATTGGCTACTGGAGTGAGGAGTACAAAAACCCCATCATAAATCCCTTTATGAGTTTCTCCTCCTTGTCCCCTGTTCTCTTTTTAAGATCACATGGATTTATGTAATTTGTAGTTCCCTTTAGATGATTTTCTCATTCTGGGTCACTTTATAGATATTAAGATAACAGCATATTAGTGTGTTACAATGCCTGGAAACATCCTTGTTTCCATAATATATGTTAATATAAATTTTGTATGTTCAGTATCATTTCTAAAAACTTTTTACATAAAAATGAACTTCCCTAAGAAATACTATTGCATGTTCCCTGGGTTGGCTGTTACAAAGCAGACAGACAATAACAAGTGTTGTCAAGGATATGGAGAATTTGGGACCTTCATACTCTTCTGGTGCCAGTTCATCAAAAAGCTAAACATAAAGTTACTGTATGATCCAGAAATTCCACTCCTAGATATATACTCAGGAGAAATGAAACATATGTCTACATAAAAACTTGAACATTAATGTTCATAGCAGCATTCACAGCAGCGTTTGTTATAGCCAAAAAGTGGGAACGATCCAAATATCCATCAGCTGATGAATGGATACCTAAATGTGGTAAATCCATACAATGGAATACCAGTTAGTTAGGAAAATGAACAATATTAATTCATACTACAACATGGATGAACCTTGAAAACATAATGCTAAGTGAAAAAAACTGTTAGTCACAAAAAGCTACGTTATATGATTGAATTTATATGAAATGTCCAGAACAGGCAAAGCTATAAAGACAGAAAGTGGGTTAGTGGTTGCCTCGGGCTGGAGAAGGGGGAAGATGGGGAGGGCTGCTAATGCATACAGAGTTTCTTTGGGGGGATGACAAAAATGTCCTGGGATTAGACAGTGGTGACAGTTGCCTACCCTTGTGAATATTCTGACAACCACTGAATCATACCCTTTTATTAAAGGGATGCATTTTATGGTATGTGAATTATATTTCAATAAACATGGCAAAACAAAACTTCCTTGGGCAGGATATTTGTGTTGATAATAAATGAGTATCAATATCAACCCAAGGACTTTGTACTTCTTAGTTGATGTTTTGGAAACATTCTTTCAGGTTGTTCCCAAAGGTCTTCATAGCCTATGAGTTTATTTTATTTAACTTGGGAATATTAGTATAATGCTTCACTGATACCTTAACCCTGGATATGTTCAGAGTCCTTCAAGTCAAAAGAAATCCATACAACTCTGAGGAAGGAAGTACACCTGTCTTTCCCTTTCTCTCTCAGGTAAGAGAAAAGAGATTTGGACGTTGAACACGTAACTCCCGAAGGGAATGAAACTGCAGTGTAGATGTAGGCAGACTCTGGCTTTGGTCTGTCTCGTTCTGGAGGACTGTACCAGGTCTCATGCTTCAGGGAGGCAGATTTGAAACCAGTGTAAGGACACAACTTTCTAACAGTTGGAACCAGTTGAGTTTTGAGCAGTTCACTGTCACCTGATAGGGATTGTGGAGGTGGGAGTTGTGCATTGAGAAGAGGAGGTCCTGTCTGACTGTAAAGTTCATGTTAACTCTGAGAGGCTATGACTCTAATTCTCATGCTTTACGACTCCAGCTCTCATAGCAATGACTCGTTGTTCATTAAACTAATCAGATGTATATTTGGAAGTAATTTAGGATTGATTGGGAGGAAAGCAGGGAAATAGAGTACCAAAGGTTCATGATTGTTGATTCCTTAATGTTCAGAGAGAGCACTGAGTCTAAATCTGGAACGTTCAGAACACTAGCTAGGAAGCCAGGAGATCTGGAATCTAGGCACAGATCTGCCACCTACCTGATTGGCTGGCTGCAAATCATATACCTGGTCATGGTCTCAAGTTTGTTTATTTGTAAGATATGATGTTAGGTTGGGGTGACCTTGAAAGGACCTTTTGGCTCTGAAAAATACTAAAATTTTTCTGTATGACTTCAACTTTTCATAGCAGGTCTTATATTTGTGTTCTCCTAGCCTCTGATGAGCCTTTGCCTGTTTTTAATAACTTGTGTCACATGGAAGGCTTGCCATGTGCATGCCCACCATCTTTCTTGCCCATCTTACCCTTCCCTGATCTTAAGCCCTTCCATTCTCTGTGGTTTCATGGCAGCCCCACCTACACAGTTAACTCTCCCTTGACTGCCGTAGAATACTGGAAGGGTCTCTGTCTTTTGTTACCTCGCCAAACACTGTTCCGATTTCTCATATTAGTCTTAGCACCTGCTATTTTTTATGTCTCCTTTTCCAATAAATCATAAGGTACTTAGGAAAGCAGCATGGTGTAAAGGAAGAACACTTGACATCAGGGACTTAAAGCTATTTCTCCAAAGTAATAGACCTGCTAATGTGACTGGGCCTTCATTTTTCTAGTTTGTGAAGTGGGTGGGGGTAATAACACCCACCCATAAAGTTATTGTGAGAATTA
The DNA here is from genome assembly GCA_032199065.1 of Smutsia gigantea. Lineage (NCBI taxonomy): Eukaryota > Metazoa > Chordata > Mammalia > Pholidota > Manidae > Smutsia > Smutsia gigantea. Next base: position 282,579 of record JAVSCE010013479.1, read on the forward strand.
AATGAGATAAAATACAAGAGGGTTTAGATTACAGTATTGATGGATGGTGTCGGGGTACAGTAACAAAAAGGTGGGCAGCACAGGCTGAAAGAATTTGTCATCTCCTGTACTTTTTCAGGAATTAAGTCACAAACATCTGGGACATCAAGTAATGAGCTTTTTAGTAATCAGTTCCTCTTCTTAATACTCCTCAGTATCTGAAGATAATTCTGCAGAGTGAGTTTAGGTCTTGCTGTAGAAATTTGTCTTTTTTTTTTCTGTTTTTCTCTTCTTTTTAGAAATAGAAGATTCATTCCAGTCCTTGGCCACCTTTAATGACAACCCTTGGTTGGTCTTAGACATTGTTTTTAGATTACTTCTTGATTTTTTTCTCTTCTTGGGGATAATTAATTTCATTTTCTTTAACATCCTTCCTGGTGTCCATCTTCTAAATCTTAAAGTAGTTCCTTTGCTATCTTCTCCCTCAGAGTAATAATATTCCTTCCAGGCTGAAAACAGTTGTTGGGTAATGGGTCAAATGTATTCATAGGCAGGCCATATGGTTCACAGACACTTTGCTCTCAACAACTTGGTAGAAATTCTGGTGGCTTGGTTTTTGAAAAAGTTTTAACTATTAAAAAAATGTAAGAACCATCTGCTGTTGTTTTTTGTATGTGATCCTGGTAAGTTATTTAGTGACACTGCTCCTATGCGGTTAGCTCTGTTCTCATGTGGAGGGCTTTCATGGTAAAGTGGGGTTACTGCATTTTCAGTTATAACGATGTATGCAGAGTGTGTGTGTGTCCCATCAGATTCCTTTCATAAATCACAGCAGGTTTGCCCATAGGCAATGAGGTCTTGGGATTTAGCTGTCTTAGCTGGTTAAATGCTTTAATTGTAGTGGTCCATTTGATTGGTTGAGAATAGATCACATCCTAATTGCTATGGAGCGAACCTAATAGGATAATTTCATAGAGGGTGATGCCAGGGTGGGGGTGGGGCTGCTTTGGTTAGGCTCATGGAAGCCCTCAGAGCAGGAGAAATTGCAGCTGGCATCTGAAGAGTGATAAAGAGACAGCCAAATGAAGATGTACGGTGAGAGAATTCTAAGGGAAAACAAGAGTGAAGAACAAAGGCTGGGAGCCTGGGAATAAGCACGGTAGAGAAGGAAGTTCAGTGGGCTCTACCGTGGTGAGATGAAGAAGCAGGCAGAGAGGTGACGGTGAAGAGGGTCTGAGTATGACAGGAGCCACCGGAAATTTTTAAGGGAGGAGATGATGTCATCTGACTTGTAATTCTAAAAAGCTCACTCTGGCGCTAAGTGGAAACTGGTTTGTGAGGAGCAAGAATGGAGGCAGGGAAACCAGTCATCTGTTGTCCAGATGAGAAACAATGGTGGCTTGATTACAATTGGGTGGTATAGATAGTGAGAAGTGATAGAATTTGGGATATATTTTGAATATGGGGTCTGTGGGACAGACTAAATGATTTTGGTCTGAGTAACTGGGTGATTGATGGTATAATTCTTAGATAAGGCAAGCTTGATGATTCTTTTTTGGCCAGTTAAGTGTGAGATAGCTAATGCATATTGAAGTAGAAATGTCCAGCAGGCAACTGAGTATATGAATTTGGAACTTAGATGAGATTTCAAGGTGGAAATGTTCATTCAAATCACATGAAGTTCAAGAATGTACACAGAGGAGGCTGAGGTCTGGGTCCAGGACATACCATCTTCAGAAGTCTGGAAGGGACACCAGCAAAGGACCCTGACAGAGAGTAGCCACAGACGTCAGAAAGAACTGTGTGCTGAAGAAGGGCCTGGAAGGGAAAGTGTCTCCAGGGGTAAATGGTGACCTCATCATTCAGTTGAAAGTGTTGGCACCCAGCACTCATATTAAAATGTAAATCCAAAAATTTATTCCATAGCTGCAAACTTTGTGACAGTTAGAGTCAGCTGGTCCCAGTGCCTGCCCACAGAAACCCTCAGCCACTGGGGATCCAAAACAGGGAGACTTTTGTCTCTGGGGGGCTGTGAGAAGTGGGTGTTTGCTGAAATCTCGATCAGGATTTGTGAGATTTTCTTACCATTACCAAAACAGCAAAGAATAACTTATTTGTTGTTTAACATGGCTGGCATGACTGTGCCACAAATGAGTTCTTTGAAAATAATCAGTAGCTAAATTCTAATTTGCAATTCTAATTCCAAGACCTTAAGGTTCACCTAAAATAAAAGGCTATATAGCTAACCCTCAGTGCATGAAAAGACACATAATAATATTTACATTTTTAACTTCTGTATGTTTAATCTTGACAAGGTGTAAGTCTCATAAATCATTTTCTAAACTTTATCTTTTCTTGAAGGCAGTTTCTGTCTGGGAGTTAAGTTCAGCTTGTGGAAAATTGTATTATCTGGTTGTCACTTGATAAACGATATTATTTAAGTAAGGAATAGAAATTTCTTTTTTCTACCTTTCTTAATGTGAAAGCATAGTGCACTCTAACAAACATTTTAAACTGAAGGGCAAAATTGGGGAGTCTTTTTTTTTTGTACCATATACTAAATTTAATAGGTTGTTTTTCCAGCTGTATTAAGTGCATTTTCTCTAAAACCCAAAGCAGGGTCAGGCTGTAAACAAGATGGTTTACTTCGGTAATCCACATTAAGTTTGGAGAAACAGTAGATATGTTTTAAATTAAGCAAAACTGCATTTTCTTTCCAGAATGTTCAATGGATGACAAATAGTCAGATAAACTCTGTAAATGTTTATTCTAATCTCTTACCGTACTGACATTTAGTTGAATTAACAAATATGTAAAGCTAGTAAGAATGTAGTAGGCTGATAGTTGGCAATAGATTTTGGTGAGGAATATTCTCTTGATTATTCAACCAAAGACTTGGTTCACTAATTGAATTAGACTTGTTGGAACAAAACATCAAAAAAAATAATCCCTTTACATAATTTTAATAGAATGAGTGTTGCTGCTTTGTATAAAAACAAAATTTTCTGGTACTGGAAGTCTCTCTTTTCTCTAAGACCAAACTGGAAGTAGCTCATTGGCCTGGGTGGCTCAATCCAGTTTTCAAAGACTAAAGCTCAAGATAAAGCTTAGGACCTGCCCACTGGTTGCAGCTGTACCCACAGTCATAAATGAGTGAAACGTTAAGCCAGTCTAACAGCTGTGTACTTACTTCTGTGTGAAGGTTATAGGATATAACAAGCCTGTTTTTGGATCCCTCATGAGCAGCTACCTTCCCAAGGTGTCAGACCGTCCTTGGGTGGTTCCTGGTGTGCAGAGCCATGTGTAGGCGGTGCAGGGGGGAGTGAAGAAGGCTCTGGGCTCTCTTTTTTTCCTCCCTTCTCTTCTCCTTCCCTCCCCATGCCAGTGGGGAAAATGAAGATGAAGAGCTGCCTGGGAGGGTTGGGCTCTGGGAAAGGACAGGGAGAGGGCCATCCCTTGCCTGGGCAATACTGGTGGGCAGGATGCTCCCTGCCAGGGAAGAGCCCGTGCCTGTCTTACCCACTAACTTCCCCAGTGCTTAGTGCCATGCCAGGCACATAAGTGCCCCCTGACTCCTTGTTGGACACTGAGTGGTTGGGGTCAGAGCCCTTGCAGCCCCATGCCAGAGCTTCTTCCCATCCCCTTTGACCTCCTTGCATTGTACATGGCCAGGGTCAGCCCAAATCCCAAGAGCCTACACCTGGAGAAATCACTTGATTTATTCTACAGAAGGGCCCTCTTTGTCTCAGAAGCCTTGATCCAGTTAAGGCACCACTTAGGCATGTAAAGAAAACACTGGAATTCTTTGGGACACAGAGAAATGATATCTTGCTATGAAGAGCAGCTTAAATCTGATCATGTCTTCTTCCCATTGAATAAAATTCAAGCACATTACCTTGACTAACAGTGCCCGGCATGAACTGGCTTCTGATTTCCTTGCTTCCTTCTCTTATACCACCCTCCAGTTCCTTGAGCTTACCGGGCCCCTTCTTGTTTGCTCCACCCTCCGACTGGGCGGTTCTTCCAGGGCTCTTCAAGTGCCTGTCTTTCAGATCTGTTACATGTCCTTTGCAAATATTAACTGGTACTTCTTTGGGCAGGTCTCCGTTGCCTTCTCTCATCTCCCCTGTCCCATTATTTTATACCTAGGCATTTTGCATTTTCCTGTTTCTAGCTTATTAGCAACCTGCCACACTTGACTGAATGCTTTACTGGCGGGACTGTTTTCTGATTTGGTCAGGATCTCCTCTAGAGCCTGTCTCAGAAGAAACTTTCAATAAAAAGTATTTGTTCAAATGAATGAATGAAGCATCAACCTACCTTTCATCAGAAAAAGTGTCTCAAGTAAGAAAAAAAAAGTCTGTTTTCTTTCTCCTCTCTGATTCTCAACATATAATACACATTTACACAAATGGGTGAACGGTTCACGCTATAAAAATTCCCAAGTCTTGGGAACGAACTGCCTTAAAGAATAGGGTTGGTGATTTAGTGCCTATGGTGTGCTAATATCAGTGCTTTTTGTTTCTAAACTTCTAATGTGTTTTCCCACCTTTTCTTTCTTTTGTCTTTCTCTTTTAGCAAGGAAAGCCATATGTCTTCGACACAGTGCTGCCTCCCAGCACGACCCAAGAGCAGGTTTACAATGCCTGTGCAAAGCAAATTGTCAAAGGTAAGTGCTGTTTCTTTATTTCCTCCTAGGCCTTTTAGAGTAATTGAAAACATTAAGTGATATTTGCAGCCTAGGAATCAATGTGCCTTGACTGTAAGCAGGGGCCTGCTAATTGGAAACACTGAATTATAACTGAATTATAAAGCCCTGATTTGCTATGATGTCAGGCAAGTTATTTAACCCCCTATATATCTTTTCCAAGGAGATTTCTTTATTTCTGTTGCTACCTTTTGGCAGTTATTCTGTTGCCTAGAAGCTTAAAAGTGAGTTAAGCTATGATCACACTATTTCTATAATGGTTTTAAAATAACGGCTGCAGGTATAGGACCTCCTTTTTTTTTTTTTGAGGGAGAAAAACATATATTCCTGATGCACCAGCTGTACATTTTTGGTTAATTTATTTTGTGCATCTGTCTCTTCCAGAAGCCTTAAATGTGGAAAATTCTTGGACATCAAGGAATTTTCTACAGCATCATAAAATCACATTATCTTGCTGTTTACTGAACTATCCTTGCTACTCAGCATTTCTTAAATATACCTCCATCTAACCCACTTTTAACCATCCCACCCAGATCCTGACACTCATTCCTCCAAATAAGTAGCCGCAAGCCTAAATTTGTGTCTTAGAGATCAGTCCTTTTCTCTGGGACTGGCCTTGGCTGTAAAGGATTTGTGTCAGAATAGCAGCAGGGAGATGAAGCGTTGAAGCCATTTACACGTTGCTCTACTTGCCCTTTCAAATCAGGGGCAGGTGGGAGCCTGCCTTGGGGGAGCTCACCATCTGGACCGAGCTGAGGGGCATGTCCTACTAGTTTGCTTTTCATCCTTAAATCCTTGCCTTCAAATGTGAATGCTGTGGCACTTGTGCTTTCAAATGTCTTGATGCTGCCTTTTTTATGGGTAGCTCTGGATTTAAAGAGCAAAAAGTGAAAACAAAATCCCCCAGAATACCTTGTCATGTTAGATCTACTTGTTTTTAGAAGCTGAGCTGACTAACCTAACTATTTGAAATTCATGAATATCAGCCCTGGGTACATCTGTTAGATTAATTCTGACCCTGGACACCTGCGTGGGAGACTCCCATCCGTATGTAATGTTTCTTGCTGAGGTGTATGGTTATTCACATTCTATTGCAGACATCAATTAATTTTAAAGGTCTTCATGGTAAGATTATTACAGAAAACTGAAGAGAAAAAATATGCCTGAATTTGAGCTCTTTTTGAATTAATAATATGGGCTTACATCGAGTGGTAATTTTTGTCTTCTTAGTACTTTTGCTTTTTGCATCTCTATCAAAACATGTTTTTTCTCTCTTTCTGGACTATATAGTTCTGGTTTGCTCCTAGTCGACCTTCCTTCCCCTCTATTTTGATTAAAGTAAGATTAATAACATAGGAGCCAGAATTTCCTTCTTTTTCTCACCCTTTTCATTATCAGACCCAAATAATATTTACCATGTGCTGTGTCAAGCATGAGGGCCATTTAAATACATCTCCATCCTCTTTAAGTTGATGCTATAATTAGAGATGGATGCATTCCAGCTTTTTAAAAAATCCTGTGATTAACAAACAACAATAAAAATGTTTAAGTCTTTATATACTAGAGAAGTTTGGGTTTCCTTCAGTGTTTGGATTTTTCTATAGTATGAAATGTCAGCAATAGGCAGTCCCTGGAAAGTTTTCATAAAGATGTAACCAGATTGGCTCTCTTGAGGTCCGATATGTGGTGAGCCACAATTTTAGGATAAAATTAGGCTCTGACATGATTGATAAACAGACATTTTTTGTGTGTCATAAATAGAACATTAACATACTTATTTTGTAGCAATAAAGATTACCTTATTTTCCCTCAGAAGGAAATTATTAAGGGGATGATGAAGACTCGATTTAACTTTTTTTAGAATTTACTGATGCTAGTGTGAGGGGAAGTGGCTGTGTATTTCTGCATGAACAAAGTAAGACATAAATGTATAAGAAAGAACTCCTTGGAATAGGTTACCAGGTACAACTGAGGCATCTCTTGCCATGACAAGCCCTGTCTAAACCAGGAATGGAAGTGCTATGGAGCCTTTTTTTCTAGAAGTCAAGAATTGAATCATATGACTTCCGAAGCTCACTGCTGTCGCCATGATTCAAGATGCAGTAGACTGTGAGCTTTCCTTTCAAGTCTATGTAAACCCTTAATGTTTTTGAGATCAGGAAGCCTCCTTTTAACTGGATGGCTTTGTTCTCTCTTGGTTTTTTGATTCCCTTCAGTTTCACCGGGTTTTAACAAAATATAGGAAATCTTTGATTGTAGAGTCCTGACATTTCCCACACTCCCACCTTTGGTGTGTGTTTTTCAAAATGTTGTCTGAAAGAGTATGTGGAATTCTCCTCCATTTCTCCTACTAGACGTTTCAGGGTTTGTGACTTACCAGCATAGTAAATAGGAAGGCTTCTGTGGACACACTAGGAAGTAAAAGCCACAGTTACTGGATACATTGTTGAAGTACAAGTCATGATGTCCCAGCCTGGCACAGAGGTCACTCTGGGGCATTTGCCTTCCAAATTAACTGATGTAGACTATGCAGTGCCAGAGAAGGCGATTTCCTGTTTCCCAGATCTAATTTCTTTAGACTTCATTCATTTGGTTGTTTCTTTCATTCATCCCTTTATGTAAGTATGTTAAGTATTTGTCCTGTGGTAAGTGCTACTTGGCACTGGAGTCACCAACATACATAAGACTGTCTGCAAGAAGCTTCAGGTACAGGGAAAGAGACAGACACATCCATAATTACCACGCACAGGTATTATGTGCTTTAAGATGTGTGTGTGCAAAGCGCTAGGGGAGCACCGAAGAAAGTCACTTGATACTGATTTTGGTGGGTGGGGAGCAGATTAGAGAATTAAGCAAGGTTTCTTGGGGAGATTGGATCCTGAGGACTGTAGAAGACAGCAGGGCTGTACAAGCAGAAGGAATAGCAAGCGCACAAAGACACAAAGTATATGGCATGTTTGGGCAGCTTGGAGTGGTACAGGGTACATAGAGGATGAGACTTAAAAAGTTAGGCTGGATCACAGTTTGGTGGTAATTGACAGGCTTTGTCCTATAGCAGTGTGGACCCATTGAAGAGTTTTAAGCTTAGGATATTATCAGATCTATTTTATTTTATATTATATTTATTTAGCTACTGGTATCAGGTGAACTTTATGCATTTTATGTTATTGAATTTTAAACCTTAACAAATTTATGAGGTATGCATTACTATTCCCATTGTACTAAAGTGGAATTAGAGGTTAAATAACTCAGCCAGGTCAGTTAGAGGGTAATGAAGCTGGGACTTGGGCCTGAGTTTGTCTGACTTAGGTGAATTTTTCTGTATTGTTCTGACCCCATTTTTCTGGAGGACCCATAATGAACGTTTAATAACAATTGTTTCAGGAGTTGTTACTTTTTTATCACACCAGAAGGAATATTAACCAAACACTACAAAAAGACAAGGGTAGGAATGGAGGTGGGAAAAGCGGAGGGAGAGAAGAGAGATTGTGGCTTCAGAGCCTTGGGGTGGCAGCTGTCTGCCAGTAAAGAGATGCGTTTCTGTTCTGAAGGCATGCCCTCGCCTGGGCACAGTGGCTGCCCTCCTCGCTGGCTGAGCCCAGCACTCTGGCTGGCCCCTGGTGTGCAGCAGGACTGCCTCCACACTCTCTGGGCATGGCCTGCTGAGTAGCCTGGTCAGCGGTGAGAGCCTTAGAACTCCAAGCCAATGACTTATCAGCCACTGTTGCCAGAGACCCTGGTGCCAAAGACAGGCTACCATTTCACCTGGAGAGTTGGTAGGAGGTCACAACAGCCTTCTCAGGCACATTGACATGTAGGCTTATGTCCTTCCTAAATTCTTACCTGCCAATGGATCTAACTCTTCCCCTCCAGCAAGACCTGGATTCAGAACTAGCAGAACCTAGGACTGAAGTCTGCAACAAGAGCCAGAAAGTGTTTTCCAGTATCCCCTCTACTCCTCCCTCTTGGGAGATGAGAGGGCCCTTCCCAGCCACGGGGAAATTCCTCTTCGGGCTTTGCTTTGCTGCTGGGTGGACGTGGGCTGTGTTGGTCAGCAGCCACTGGCCATGTGCAAGGAGCTGAGATCATGTTGCCCCAGACCCATCACAAAGAGAAAGGTTCTGTCTGGCTGAGCTGGTCTCTGGCTCCATGGCTGGCATATAAAAGTAGTCATGCTGTGGTGGGAAAGACTCTGAAACAAATGCTTCTGTGGGCCTGGGAACTGTCATTCAGTGTGATGGAAGTGTCTCTTTGTGGCTGAGAACAGGCCTGCTCCCTTTTCCTGCTTTCCTGGGGGGCCTCAGCCTCCTTCTGCCTGTTACCTCAGTGGCCACCTCAGAATGCAGTGTGCATGCCTTCCCTTTCCACAAATAATCAAACGTAGACCAAAAAACAAACTCCCCAAAACCTGAAGTTTGGAAGAAAACAGAGAATACTGGTTTGAAGAGCTTTTTCCTGTCCTTTTAAGTTACCATCTCATTCAGAATTGAGTTGACAGAGGACGACATCAGCTGTGTTCAGCCTTGAACACTAGAGATAGGTTCTCCAACAATGAATTAATTGCGACGTGACTGTAAAGAGTACTTAAAAGGCCAAGTGGAGTTTGCGCTACTGGGGTTTATGTGTTCTTTTTTCTTAAAAAAGGAAAAGTGATTGTGCCCAGTGTTCTAACAAAAGCAGCAAGTAATCAGGGATTCCCCAAGCGTGGTCTCACATGCTCCTCAGCTCCCTGGTCTACAGCAAGTGTCGCCCCCATGAGCTCTGGTTTTCGTGTGTGTGCGTGTGTGTGTGTGTGTGTGTGTGTGTGTGTGTGTGTGTGTGTGTCCCAGTCCTTAACCCCAGGGAGTCTGGTGAGCGACGATGACTAGGATCGTGCATTCCACTTAGCAAGGGTAGATTCCGAGCAGTGGACTGGGTGTGGGGTGTTTCTGGGGGCCTAATTCAGGTGCCCTGGCCCCTTTGCTTCCCCGCAGAGGAAGGACCACATGCTGGGCTTTGTCTTGTCATCTCGGGGCTCTGAGCTGTGTTTCCTTTAGGGTGTGGCAGGCTGCTCTGAGCCCCGTCCTGCATGCATGGCACTTGCAGGGTGGCCGGAGGCCTGATACGAGGAGCAGAGGGAGCTGACCCTGGGCCTTGGCCTCCTTGCCTGTTGTAACCCCGGGGCTAAGGGTCCCTCCCAGAGTGCTTCCTCCATGGGCTTAAGGTAGGGGAGCCCTTTCCGTTTGGGGGAAGATGTTTAATTTCTAATAAATAGAAGCTTTAGTGCTGTGATGGTGGATAGCATTCCAGTTGTCTAGAGTTGTTTGTGCCATGACTATAGAATCTTAGAAGTAAAACCAAAAGGTGGGTACCTCTTTCCTCAGGTCCCACAGATCACATCCCATTCGTGGCCATGCAGAAGCGCTCCCCTCCAGCCATCATTTTCAGGCCTGAGGAATTTTTTTCTCTGAACAAGTTGGCATTTCTGTGAAAACTGAGGCTTGAACCTCCAACCCTTTCACTGTAGTCTTCAAGTTTTTGCTTCTCCTGTTACCAGGGAAACCGTGACCAGGAATCAGATGTGTGAACATTCTCTCTCCGTACAGCTTGACGCAAACTCTTCAGGGCTGCTAGGGCTAAAAAAAAAAAAAAAAATCCTGCCACATATTTTTTCTTTTTTTAGCTTCCTAAAGGAAAAGTCGTGCTTTCTTTTCTGATCCCAGTTCACGCTCCAGGAACCTCAGATCAGTAAAATGTGTATTTAAAAAATGTTAGAAACCGCAGCAAAACAACAGAATTCATCATAGAATTCAGAGAGACCAATAAACACCCTAATCAGGGCCTGAAAAAGATGGAGCTAAGTGCCTGGCCTGCTTTTGGGGTATGTGGCCCTGAGGAGGACACCTCAGTATGGGCCCCCCACCCTTGTTCCCGCCATCCCTTCAGGAATGAAGACTTCCTCCCCTTCCGTTAAGATGGAGGGTCAGGGATATCAATTAGGCATCATTCCCCTTTTGGCGATGTTTATGAGGATCGGGGGAAACCAGCACTAAACCTATTTCAATCCCTTCTGCTGCTTTGAAAGAGTTCCCACGGATCCTCTTCAGCAAACGCTGCCTCCAGCCTCTGCGGGTGAGAGGGAAGCCGCCCGCAGCGTGTGGGGGTTTGCCCAGAGTGCTCCTGGGGTAATCAAAAGAAATTCCTGGTTCTGCCGGCTCGGCCCGGCTTGCTTGCCTAGTCACTGAGAAAAAGCTGGGCTGTCAACTTTGAGTCAGGGCCCCGGTGGTTACTGGCAGAGGACAATCGGCCAGTCTGGCCGATGGTCACTGTGTGACTCAGTTTACAGGCCAGGCCCTGTCCCTCACCCATCAGCAGGGGGCTAGCCCCGATCTGAAGGGGCTCGGGCATATGCTTTTGTGAGAATCCTCCCCCAGGACCTTGCTGGGCCAGGGTTTAGACTGACCCAAGTCAGACCCTCAGGAAAGAGATTCCGTACCTCACTACAGAGACTCAGGGCATTGGTCTTTTTTTTTTTAAAACCCCCTGACTGATCTCAAGAGATCAACTTAAAGAAAAAAAACTTGAGTGTCTTTCTACTAAGAAGAAAGTGTACTTGCTTGGTATCTGTCTTAATTTTGATGTTATTGAGAGAAAGTGCCTCCTGCTTCATTCATCTATTCTGTAGGGATGTGAGTCCATTTCTTTTTATTTGTGAAGCAGTGGAGGCCCTCATTTCTGCTTTTATCTCACAATTCCACTTAAAATGCAAATGGAGTTGAAAGATACCATTTGTCTGAAAAATGGGATGGGCCATTTGGAAAATGTAATTTTAAAATATGCAACCAACACTAGCATATGACCAAAGTAATGAGGTGATTTTAATGTTTTTTTCTTGCTTGCAGACGTCCTTGAAGGTTATAATGGGACGATTTTTGCCTATGGACAGACTTCATCGGGAAAAACGCACACCATGGAGGTAAGGTTGCAGCATGCTGTGATGTCTGTCTCTGAGATGACTGAATGAACAAAACTGGTGCTTCTGGGAAAATCTGGGCTGCATTTGACTTTTCCACTAGGCAATAGAGATGGTTAAGTCAATGATAGTTTGCCCAGCTTATTGTATCTTTGAGGAGTTTTAAAATAGCAGTGAGCACTAAAATCTCAGGAAATCAGTGTTTAAAAAATATCCTTTCTTGATAGCTCTGTCAAAATACAACAATAAATTATTTTTAAAAGTAACATATCCCTAAGCTAAACAGTGGTGTGAGCAGCCCCAATCTAACTGAGAAAGTCTGTTATGAAGATCACTCACCTAAAGAAGCCCTCTGGGGAGGTGAGTCTCCTCAGAATAAATAGAAACTGAAGGTCAGGATTTAAAGAAGTTGGCCTGTAGACCAAATTCAGCCCATAGACATGTTTTTGTGGTTTGCACCATGGTTTGTTATGTTTGTTTATTTTATTGAAGGCAGTGTTTAAAATGGGAGGTGTTCACACAGTTCTAAATTTCCAACTTTGGTTGAAAATTCTGAAGCGGCAGCAACCCTGGGTGACGTTCCGCCATCATATAAAGTGTAAGCTCCAGGGGAATCGGGCCCTCATGGTCTTGTCCATCTTTTTAGTCTTGTTTCTAGCATGTAGAACAGTGGCTGTCATCTAGGAGGGGTTCGATAAAATATTTGTTGAAATGGCTGACCTGCGTGCGGGGGGCCAGGCTCTCCTCTCTGCCCCTAGGTCACTCTGCACACACCGTGAGGGCATGTGAACTAGAGCTGGCACCCTCCCTCATTAACCCACGCACCTGGGCCCGGTGGGCACTTGAAGGTTTGACCCCTGCTCTGATTGTTGGGCACAGAGCTCTGGCTGCAGGCTGTCTCCCTGACAAGGCACGTCTGTAGACAAAATTGGCCCACTTAATTCTTCCCCGGCTCTTTGCTGTGGACTCCTATGAGGACTTCAGGGCTAGATAATTCTTCTAACGGCTGGGCCCACCTGATAGGTGAGGAGAGGTGGAAGAGTGGTTATGAAAAACTGTACAGAGGAAGTTTGGGGAATTCAGCTTACAAGCAGCAGGGTAAGATGAATCCTCAACCCTTCAAGTTTAGGCTTTTCATTTATGGTATCCTCCTGGGAATGTCCCTGAGATGGCGGCTGCCCTGTCGGGTTAGCTTATGAATCATTCCTATTGAAGAGGAGATTTCCAAGGCATGAGGCTAAAACCCTCAGGACTCTGATGTTCTGCTCACACTGATTTCAAGTGTGCGTCTGGCTCTGGGGGATCTCGTTTCTGTTGGGCTGACTCACTTTTACCCATTTTGCGGGAGACAAAGTGGCTCAGAGACTGCACGGCTTAAAGGAGGCATGCGGTGATGTGCCACGTCTTGTAGATGGAGCGGGACTATTCCCTGATACCTGAGCCTCGTCAGCCCCTCGTCTCCGCATCTCACATCCTGCTGCAGGGCACCTTGCCAGCCTCTCTTACTGGCCCCCAGACTGTAACCTTCTAGACTCTAGAAAAGCTGCAGCTAAACGTTTCCTAAGCCCCACACCCTCCAGTAGCCATTTACAAAAATTCCTTCATTGGCTATAAGGCATAAGGGGGAGAGAGGGCATCTCATGGGGGCATCAATCCATTTCTAGGTTTTTGGAACATTAATGAACAATAAGCAAAACAAAAAATTGCAATATTTAATTCCAAGTCTTTGGGAATTCTTACAAGAGCAACCTTTTTAGCTTTAGGATCAATTCATCTCTGGGAATGTAAAATATGTGCTAAATGTCAGAAATTGAAATCGTAAACCATCAAAGGAGAGAGCCCTCTCCCCAGAGTAAAATTGTATACATGTGGGGAATAGGTGGCTGTAAGGAGATGGCAAGGAGGTGTGCCGACCATTCAAAACAAAAATCGGCGACACTTCATTAAGCGGGCATCCTGAGGCCCTGTGCCTCACAGTGGGACACCGCGGTGCCTGCGGCAGGGCCGTGGGCCTGGAGGGCTTCACGGGGACTGACGGAAGCTGGGCTCTGTGGGGGTCACTCTCACAGTTGCCCGAATTCTGTCACCTTTTCATCCTTGTCAGTTTTAAAAGGTTGATTGTAATGAGTTGCTTTCTTTTTTTTTTTACTTATTTATTTATTTAATTTAGCTATTATTAATGTACAATTACATGAGCAATACTATTATGGTTACTAGACTTCCCCTATTATCAAGTCCCCGCCACATACCCCGTTACAGTCACTGTCCCTCAGCATAGTGAGATGCTATAGAGTCACTACTTGTCTTCTCTGGATTATATTGCCTTCCCCATGTCCCCCACCCCATGCCGCGACATTATGTGTGCTAATCGTAATGCCCCTTATTCCCCTTGTCCCTCCCTTCCCACACATCCTCCCCAGTCCCTTTCCCTTTGGTAACTGTTAGTCCGTTCTTGGGTTCTGTGAGTCTGCTGCTGTTGTGTTCCTTCAGTTTTTCCTTTGTTCTTATACTCCGCAGATGAGTGAAATCATTTGGTACTTGTCTTTCTCTACCTGGCTTATTTCACTGAGCATAATACCCTCTAGCTCCATCCATGTTGCAAATGGTAGGATTTGTTTTCTTCTTATGGCTGAAGAATAGTCCACTGTGTATATGTACCACCTCTTCTTTATCCATTCATCTACTGATGGACACTTAGGTTGTTTCCATTTCTTGGCTATTGTAAATAGTGCTGCGATAAACATAAGGGTGCATCTATCTTTTTCAAACTGGGCTGCTGCATTCTTAGGGTAAATTCCTAGGAGTGGGATTCCTGGGTCAAATGGTATTTCTAATTTGAGTTTTTTGAGGAACCTCCATACTACTTTCCACAATGGTTGAACTAATTTACATTCCCACCAGCAGTGTAGGAGGGTTCCCCTTTCTCCACATCCTTGCCAACATTTGTTGTTGTTTGTGTTTTGGATGTTGGCCATCCTAACTGGTGTGAGGTGATATCTCATTATGGTTTTAATTTGCATTTCTCTGATGACTAGAGATGTGGAGCATCTTTTCATGTGCCTGTTGGCCATCTGAATTTCTTCTCTGGAGAAGTTTCTGTTCGATGAGTTGCTTTCTTTATTGTGACTTTTGAAAATCACATATTTAAGCCCACGGGAGGAAAGAGTGGGTGGGTGTGAGTTCTTTCCCATCCCCTCCCCAATCAGGTTTTTTCTGTAGGGTGATTATAGATTGGAGAAAAGGTGGGGGTTATTTTAAAGAAGGACGGAGGAAAGGAGGAGCCCCAAGCTGCTTATAGGTAGAAACTGTAGGAGACAGAGAAATCCAGGACCCTGGAATGCAATCACATTTAGAAAACCCTGCAGGGCTTGCACTGTCTGAAAGGATTTTACATCTTTGGAATTACACATTGTAATCTTTCAAAGGCTTTTGGAAGGGGATGCTAACGCCCTGAATGGACAGAGCCATCACATTTTAAAGCTGGTTTTCATTTTAATCCCCCCATTTTTGGACTGACATCCAGTGGTGATTCCATTACCTTCTATTGAGAGGAACAAACAGATAAGCCTACGTAAAATTGGAAAGATTACCTTCTGAAGATGGAGCATTGAAGGAGGATTTTCAGTAAAAATATGAAACACTTAATGTTGGTGCTAGACTTGGTGGGGGGGCCAGCTGCCCCAGGGGCGAGGGCCGGACCTCTGTTCAGCCTGTGATGCTGGGAAGGCCCTCTGGGGCCCTCTTCAGCACACTGACTGAGATGGATGGAGACACCCTGTGTTTCCCCTTCTATCCAAAGGGACACCTGGAAGCCGTTGAACGGGGCAGGCTGCCCTGCTGCAGAGCTGAGCCTGCCAAGTGATTTTTAATGAACCTGTCTGAGTGCCTGGGTGCTTGGGGGAGCTGACGGGCTGCCTGCTTTCCCATCTTAAGTGTTTCAGGAAACTCAGCCCCGCTTGGGAGGCTGAGAAGCAACTGGGGCTGGAACAAAGAGAGTCTTGTTCTGTGGCCAGTGGCCTGTGTCTGGCTTCTTCTTTCACACATGCTCCAAGAAGGCTACATTCAAAAGCAGGAAGAGTTTTTGAAGTGGACTATGCAGGACACAAGTCTGAAATGTTTCTTTTCGCTCTCCAGGAGAAACAAGATGATGAGTGGCACAGTCCTTAGTGTTCAAGCCCATCCCTGATCTCTAGCGAGCTGAACTTGTCATTGTTCAATAAATGGGCACATTCTTTTTCAGTTGCCATACCTCTGTCATGTTACTCCCAGCTCAGCTTTTCTGCCTACTCTTCTTTGCTCATCCTTAATCTTACCTTTCCCTCAAGATTTGGTGTCCCTCAAGGAAGCCATCCCTTCTCAATGCAGCTGGAAGGGGCTTTTTCTAAATATAGCTCTCTGCTTCTTTACACCTTTTATTGTCCGAGGTGACTATTTACAGTGTGTGTGTACATGTGTCTCTGATTTGCAAGGGCATGGAACACCTGTCTTCATATGCACACAACCACACATGTCAGTGCCCCCACTCATACCCACACACCACATACACCACACATACACACTATAAACACACAGCTGCACACACAATCCACACCCCAGACACCACTCACACACACATGTACACCACATACATGCACACCCAGTCAACACCCCACACACATCCACACACACACACACCCCCACACACAGATTGTTTTGGCAAGCTTGGCTTACTGAGCATAAAGGCTCTGACCTTTATGAGCTAGATCGAACATCCCAGCCTCTAAACCTGTGGTAGATTTGGGCATCACTTCTGTTACTGTGGGGTGGGGGCATTATTATTCCTTCTCCAATGAATGTGTGCTTCTCTCTCTTGTGATTTTTGGGTGGAAACAAAATAGGGAGTATCCCAGGCTCCTCACCTGCTTCTTCCTCGGCTCTTACCCTGACAAAGGCAAAGGAATGTCAGTACTTGTATAGGCAGGAATCAATTAGAAGATAGGTCTGTTGAAAGGGAAAGCAGCTAGGTAATCAGATTTGAGTCACCTAGAAATGATTTTTGGATTATCAGTCCATCTTCTTTGACTGTGAAGAAACTAAAGGATGATGATAAATTATTCATCAGCTCTGGGGAGTGGGTAGGGGACACTCTTCAGACTCTCTGCGTCAGCCCGGTGTTGTCACAACACTTGACTGGACAGATCCATATTTTTACTATAGGTATCATTGCTTCCAGCAATTTCCACAGTCCAGAACACATGGGGTCCAATATTTGGCCTATGAGATTAAGCTCCCAACATTTGAGACTCCTAGTCTCAGTCATTTGGGGCTGTTTTCATAAGGTTGCATTAATTGTCTGGGGTAGAAATGTGTTTCCAGACTCTTCAGGTCAAACAACCCCAACATCTGCTTAATAAGAATCTTCTGTGAGCTGAATAATATAAAGCTTTCATTTATTGTTACTAAGCACATTATATATGCTGTTCATTTAAATTCCACAGTAATTCTATGCAGTGGGTACTGTACCAAGTGCCATAAGCAAGGGAGGAAATACATATGCACTGGCCATCCTTGCCTTTAGGGGGTGTACAATCAAACTAAAAAGCAACATAAACACACCAAATGATTTAGCGTTCTTAGGAGCTGAGGGCACTCCAGGGAAGTACCTATTTTCCCAGGTAAGAGAGCTTTTCTAGAAGCCAGATGTATCTGAATTCAGCTTTTCTCTTGCTCTTAATAGAGTGGAAGATCAGGAATCAGGTAGGCGAATGAGGAATCATAAGTGGCCTGGAGTGACTTCTAACTCAAATGTTGGCTTGAAAGTCAGCCTGTCAGAGAGGTACTATGTGGTCAGCCGAAGGAAGAGGAGGATGTGACTGAGAAAAGCAAGGCAGATCTCCCAGGTGTTGGGTGGATTTGAACAAGGATCTGAGTCAGAATTGTCAAGGTGTTGGGCATCACTGCAAGAGTTAAGAGCAAACACGGTTTTATGCTTTTCTTCCAGTTCCATTGGTTCCTAGAGTTTTATATCTTCCTAAAGGTCTGAAAACTTCTTGGCGAACAGTTGCCCATGGCCACTTCAGACCCGCAGCCTGTGCGTGTGCCCTCTTGGGTTCTCTACCAGAGAACGTGTGTTCCTCTGAGTGCGGGCGTAGACAGAGGTGTGTATCTCGCCCCTTGCTAGGGCTGTTCCTTTATATACTTCTAGAACGCTTCTTTAGGAATTGCTTTTAGATCCTATGGCATATCTTTTTGAAAATCTTCAGAGGTGGCAAATTCTGGATCTTACAAATGGATTTAGTAATAGTCCACATAACAGAAAAATTCACTTATTCCTCTATCTATTAGGTAAAATGAATAGAAGGGGAAGAAAGGGGGAAAAAGAATCACAGACTATCTTACAAGTGGATTTAAGTATTAGAAAAAGTCATGAAAGCAATGATGGCATTAATGAAACTATGTCTCTCAGCTCTCAAGGGAATCCCATTGAATTGGATCCATTGAATGGATTGGAGGTCCTGGTCAGTTTTCTGACTCTGTGCTATAGTCACCCATTTAATGTCAGTCCACGGCCTTCGCTGGCTGCCACACTGCCCCCTGCACGCACACTGATCTGCCGCCCCGGATGACAGCAGGAGGGAATATCTTGGAGCTTCAGAACCTGACAGAACAAGCCCTCCCCTCGAGTGAAAAGATCCCTTCTCTCTCCCATGCTTCCCCAGCATTTTTTAGCTGCCTGTGTTTGTGTTTTTCACCCACTAGGGGAAGCTACATGACCCTCAGCTCATGGGGATCATCCCAAGGATCGCACACGACATCTTTGACCACATCTATTCCATGGACGAGAACCTGGAGTTTCACATCAAGGTAGGTGCTAACGATTCAGTGTCAAGAGAGGAAACTCGGTGCAAAATCATATTTCTTAGCCTTCCTCTTTTTATGTACACATAAAAGATGATTTTTATCTATTTTAAATGATGTTTCTGTGGTAAGCTGAGCCATATTTATTATTTAATGACTCAGGCTAATACTGAGGAAATATTGAGGTAAAGCAAAAGCCCTCTTTAGGATGGCATCATATTAATAGTTGTTTGCATTCTTACCCTTTATGCTTTGCCTTTCTGTAGACATGATTGGCATGTGACTATGACTGGGTTAAAATACAGCCATTTCCCAAAGTGTGCACCATGGAGCACAGACCCTCGTATTACTAATAGATGAGCTACCAGGGAAAAGGCTTATGTGCTCAGATAAGCTGGGAAAGGCTTTGTTGAACAATGTTAAATCTATCGCAAGTGTAACTATGCTATTGTGTGATACAGTTCTACAAAGGGGGCATGTGGTTTAACACATTTCCCAGTTTATTTGACTGTGGACATATTTTTCCCCCTTGGCGTGTGACACATGAGTGTTCTGAGGAGCGCACTCTGACAAGTATTGGAGCAGGGAATTTTCCTCCTTGTTTTTTTAAAAAATCAGAAACTGCGTTCTAGCTTAAACTTGAATTGAAAGAGAGATTTCTACTCTCAACTATAGCTGTTCATTTATAACATTTGGTATCAGGGTATATCCATTGGGAGTCCTTTGTTGCAGTTACTGACAGCCACTTGTTTAAGCAAATAGAGGAAGTTGTTAGAAGATACAGAACCTGATAGCAGGCAAGGGGGCAGGGGCGGGGTTGTGGAGAAGCAAGAAATTCAGTCCCTGCTTTTCTTTTTTCTTTTTAACTTAAAAAATTTTGAGATAAAAATTCACATACCATAAAATTCACCTTGTTAAAGTGTATGATTTGATAGTTTTTTATATATTTCCAGAATCGTATAGCTATGATCGCTGTCTAATTGACCACCCCCAAAAGAAACTCCGTCCTCTTTATAATCCCCACATTTCTGTTCTCTGGCTTTCTCTTGATCTGGACATTTTCCTTTTTTCTTTTGTGGGGGAGACACCAATGCGGCAACTTCTGCTCGACCGTGCCTTAGTTCCCATTCCTGATTCCCCAGGGATGAGGCTCGCTGGCCAGGCCTGAAGTGTGTGGAGATCGGCCCTGCTCTGATAAGCTGTGTCCGGGATGCATGTGGCTGGCTGGGTCTCCTCTGTGACGACTGGGGACAGGGTTGACAGGGTGTGGGGAGGAGAGGGGGGCAGTTCTGACTTGAATCTGAGCAGATCAGCCCCCAGACAAGAGGCTAATCACGCTTATAGGCACACCTTAGTGTCCTAGGCCCATCATTTTAGAGATGAAGAAACTGAAGTTTAAACCCATAGAGCAAGATGACCAAAGTCAAATACCAAGTTACTGACAGAGTTGAGATTAAACTCTTGATCTGGTCAACCCCACATGCAGTACCTTGTCCATTACATTAAACTCCACCCTTACTTATTTCTGCTGTGTACTTTCCTAAATCATATAAAAACAAGGCAGTAACTGTCTGCCCAATTCTGAATTGCATTCTGGTGAATCTCTTTCCTTACAGCTCTCTGTGTTGCCTAAAGCAGGCTTCTCCTCCTGGCCAGGCTTCTTCATGTCGCAGGATACAGAAGCTTGTTTCTTTGATGGGATCAAGATTTAGGGGCTTAGCGCATCTGTGAGGGTGTTTGCATCTGAGTACCTTAAACTACTCTAGGGTTCTTATGGGATAATCCTGGAGTAAGATGTTAAACCAATTACTGCCCTCCAAATAGGGTCTCCTATTAGAATCTTGTTAAGATAAAAACAGTTCCAGCGTGGAGGGCCAGGGGAGGAGGAGCACCGGAGTCTCTAGCGCTGAATTGTACATTCCAGGTCCCTGTTCCACATATGCAGTCATGCACACTTATGTCATAAATAACAGTTGTTAAGGGGCACGTTAGCTTATTGACTACTCTTTGTCTTGAACTGAGTAATGACAGGCTTAATCAAGAAAAGAAGGCTTGATTAGGCAATATTGAAAATCTGTTCCTTAAAGTGAGTATCACAGAAGTGTCAACATTATTTCTGAACATACTATTTCTTAATGCCAAACAACGCTATTTATTTTTCGTCCACCTGGTCTCACAGAGTATTTGAAGTGACAAAAATAACAAAATCACCCCCCACCCCCACCCCACTCTCTCCCTGCCGCAAAAGCAGCCAGTATCTGCTGTGGTAAAAAGAAATTAATAAATGAGAATTCTCTACTCATCTGAAGTGTGAACAGGATTCTAATTGCCAGATTCGCTAATATGGAATCATGACTGCTTTTTAGGTCTAATTAATTTTTCTGTATAATCTGTGGAAATTAAGGACACATGTTGATCTCAAAGATAACAGAAAAGTCTTAATGAAAACAGGATGATTTTGAAATACACAGAATGGGCTGGTACCAGGGTTGACTAGGCTGCCGGGCATGCTGGCTTAGAGATGTCTGACACCAGGGCCCAAACAGACCCTAGGATTCCAGCCCCGGGGGGAGGTTTCAGAGCAGTGGGTGTTGTGAAGGTGTGGCAGGTGGGTCTACGACAGATGAAGTCAGTGATAAGGGAGTCTGACAGAGCTTTCAAGCAGGCCCTGGATGTTAGGAAGACCAGCAACTTGGAGTGGATGCCCAGCTAGAGATCCCAGGGTTCAAAGCTGGGACCCCGTATCTCAGAGAAACTGGCAAGTTGAGAGGTTCCAGGCTGAGACAGAGACAAAAGATAATAAGGCTGGGCTGAACTGGGTCAGGACCAGTGACGGGTTGGGGAGTCTTCACTTCCCCGAACCAGAAGCAAGACTGGTACAGAGCTGGGATGTGGGGGCAAGCTTTCACCTGTGGAGTCACAGTCCGAATTTATAACTATTTTTTTCAACTCCTTTTTTGGTCCATTCCTTTGTTTTGATTTTTAAAAAATCCCATGAACAATGAGGGAACGAAAAGTTGATCTGAGAAGCAGAAGGCAGGTGGAGGCAGACAAAGTTCAGCAGTCTAGAGGGAACTTTTGATGTCATCAAGTCCAATGTCTTCATTGGACAGATGGGAAAATCTTGGTTACATGTGAATGAAAACCCTAGATTACATATCTAGTAAAGGTTGTTTTCAGATGTCAGCTGGTGAAAAAATCACCTAGGGGGTTTAGGACCAGATTCCTCGGTCGTGTTCCTGGACATTCTCATTCAGAAGACTGCAGGAGGGTTCATGGCTCTCCAAGTAAAACAAGCGTACGGGTGGTGCTGATGCAGGCGGTGCTGATACGTGGTTTGAGAATTCATTGGAAGGCTGCTTTTCCCTGGCACAGTCTAATCTGTCTTTCATTAAATCACGTTCTGTTCAGATCCTTCCTGGACTCGCCGACGCTGGCCACCATCAGCAGCTCCCTCCACGGCACCCTTGAGCTCTTGTAGCTCCAAGCACAGTGCCAGTGCCCGTGTCCTACTCTGCACTTGCCTCATGTGAATGTTGGGCCTGGTCTGATGAGGCTGTCCACGTCACGCATAAGATGAGGCCTACTGGTTTTTGGCAATTACTTGCAAAGAATGTCTTCTATTCCAGCTGTTATCTTACCTAGAAGTTTGCTAAGGTAAAAGCTAGAGTCCCCAGGTAAGGGGCTGTCCAGCACGTGGTGTAAATAATACCTGAGCTGAGATGATAAGGAGCTGTAATGTGGGGACGCTGCATTGAGCTGGGACTTGCAGGGCAAGCTGATGAAGCGGGGAGCAGAATCCAGGCTGGGCAGCTAGGGCTCGGCACTCTAGGACTTGGAATTTTCTCTTTGTACCCTTCTTCTTTCTCTTCTTAACCATGCATAACAAAAGCTTAAATAAGTTTTGATGGTGATATTTTTGAAGCACAGTGTGGCATTTCTGTTTCAAACTCTATTTTGCTTTTAACCAGGTTTCCTATTTTGAGATCTACTTGGACAAAATCCGGGACTTACTTGATGGTAAGTAACCTGAATACTTGGTCTTTATTTGTTCTTTAACTAAAGTCCAGGGAGATTGAAATGATTCACAGCACTTCTGCTTAAGGAATTAGCGACAATTTAGAGATGTTCTAGTGCCTTCACACTATCTGCTTATTTTCAGCTAAGGCCTAACTAAGCTTGCATATTGCAAAGAGATTAGATTTGCCTATCTTCTATAACAATTTCTATTTTTGCTCCAATACAGGATCTTTAACTTTTCTTTTCTTCTTTGCATGTATCCTTATTATCTCTGTAGTATCCAAGACAAACTTGGCTGTTCATGAAGATAAAAACAGAGTCCCGTATGTAAAGGTATGAGGAAGACTTGATTGATGATGCAATTGATTTCTCTCCCGTCACCGTCATCATAATTATTACATAAGATGCCTGGAATGCTACCTACAAAGCACACATAGCTAATTAATCACCGTCATCATAATTATTACATAAGATGCCTGGAATGCTACCTACAAAGCACACATAGCTAATTAATCACCGTCATCATAATTATTACATAAGATGCCTGGAATGCTACCTACAAAGCACACATAGCTAATTAATCATTTCCTTATGTCATTAAGTCATGTATTTAGTATTCCTCTCTTTAAAATAGACATTTAATTTCTTCAGTCATACCTCTCTGTAAATGTAACATGAATGTCTAACACATGCGGTAAGAATTGGAGAATTAAAGAAATACTATTCACATTGAAGGAGGCTTTTACAAACATTTAGAATTTGCCTTTAGGGGAAGCCGAGCATAGTATTACATCGAGGACTTCAAATATCTAATTAAAGTTGGCGGCTAGAATGAAAGTTAAGGCAGAATTTCATCCATTTCTTCTTCTCTCATTGGTTTTCTTCTTTATTTTCTATCTTCACTGTTGCTGAGTAAGAGGAGGTACTTAAAAATCTAGGAAGATCTGGCATTTCTTTTACGATTTATTTCTGGGTTTCCTAGGGTTTGTGCAGACTTCTTTCTAATGTAGAATTTAAGCCATAGTCGAGGAAAAGTTGTTGAATGGACGTTGCAGCTTTTCTCTGGATCTGCACCTCTGCAGAGAAATGGGGAAAGGTTTAGCTGTTTCAAAATATTGTTGCTTTTCAGTTTTTTAATGGCGAACTTGAACTGACTCTTTCTTAGGGATGCACCGAGCGGTTTGTGTCAAGCCCTGAGGAAGTCATGGATGTGATAGACGAAGGCAAAGCAAACCGACATGTGGCTGTGACAAGTAAGCGTGATGTGGTGTTTCCTCCCCTGCAACTTAGGTGACAGATGTGTGCCTGCACCCCAAGAGGGGTGGGTGGTGAGGTCCAAATGAAGTAACACAAGGGAAGGTGGTTGGAAAACTGTGGCGTGGACATAAACACAGGGCTACGTGCAGTACGAGTGTGTCTGGGCAGGTCTTGGGAAACAGTGCCTTCTGCTGTCCAGGAAACCCTTGGAAATACTTGGTGAGACTTATTGGACCCTGGTAATAGCCTAAGTCTGAACATGGGAAAACAACCAACCAGAGCAGGGGGATGTAAGCTTCTAAGTTTATTCATTTTGACCATGTTATTGTTCAGGTAAAAAAAAAAAAGTCCAGACCCACAAATTTTATTTGTTAGTCATCCACAGGAAGGAAATCATGTTAGTTTTCTGCCTTGTGTTAAAAAAAGGAAAAGAAAAACAAGGAGGAACTCAGAAAGCAAGGTGGGAGCTTTCCTAGAAACTTTTTGGTGCTGTGTTAATAACAAACACATTCGGGTCAGCTTGTCTACCTTGCTGTTCCCTCCTTGGCGTGTGCACACATCCCAGGGAAGCAGGTCATATGACATGAAAGTGGCACTTTCTGTGAAAAAATGGGGACTGTCTCTCATACTCAGAGGGATGGGGACAAATGACAGTGAGTTCATATGAAGAGGAGCTGAAAGAACTAGAGATTTCTAGATTGAAAAGAGAAAAAAAATCTGGGGAGAATATGTGGACAGTGCAATATTTTTTAACATGTTCAAGATGTTGACATCAAGAAAGAAAGTTTGCTTTATTTGGTCTGAATGGATAGACCACCCAGGATTGTTGAAGCTACAGGGAGGCAGATTTTGACCTAGCTGCTCCCAGTGAAAGCCCAGTAGTGGGT
Organism: Smutsia gigantea; assembly: GCA_032199065.1. Classification (NCBI taxonomy): domain Eukaryota; kingdom Metazoa; phylum Chordata; class Mammalia; order Pholidota; family Manidae; genus Smutsia; species Smutsia gigantea. The sequence continues at coordinate 307,219 of JAVSCE010013479.1, forward strand.
GTGGAAGATTCTCAAGCATTGGTTGGTTGACTGGTCTAATCTCTTTAAGTCTCTTCTACCCAAAGCTCTATGGTTCTGTAATTCAGAAGTGTTAATTCTCAACTTTTATTTTGCCCCAACAGACCTGTCAGATGGTATTCATAGATGTGGCAAACTTCATAGGTGAGGCTAGACTTGTGTACAGTGTAGGTTAAACTCCACTTCCTTCTGCTTGTAGAAATACTTGAAAGAATGGAGGCCTGATAGTCTTGTAGTAATAACATCTTTCATTTATGAAAAAGTTACTGGGTTTCTCAGGCGTATTGTTAGTCATGAATTATTCATGGCATATTGGACAAACCAGATTGGCTTGTTGTTTCCAAACTATTGGTCCAGAACATCACTATATTTCTTATCACTCAGTAAGGTGGTTTTTAAAATTATTATGGTAAAATTGACATAATGTGAAGTTTACCATTTTAACGATTTTTAAGTGTGTACAGTTGGGTAGCATTAAGTATATTTGCAGTGTTGTGTGACCATCACCACTATCTATTTCCATAATTTTAGAAATCATCCTAAAGTGAATCCATGCCCACTGAACAACAGCTCCCATATTTCCTTCTCCAAACTCCTGGTAACCACCATTCTACTTTTTATCTCAAATTTGACAACTCTAGGTACCTCATCTAAGTGGAATGATACAAGTCACTTTGTGACTTGTTTCACTTAGCAAAATGTCTTTGAGTTCATCCACATTGTGTCATGTGTCAGAACTTCCTTTCTTTTTAAGACTGAATAATATTCACTGGGCGTGTCACATTTTGTTTATCCATTCATCCAGAGATAGACACATAGACACTTGTGTTGCTTCAACCTTCTGGCAATGTGAATAATCGGCTGTGAACATAGATGTATAAATACCTGTTTAAATTCCTGCTTTCCTTTCCTTTGGGTGTACACCCAGCAGTGGATTAGATGATAATTCTACTTTTAATTTTTAAGGAACTGCCATACTGTTTTCCTTATCCAGCTGCATCATTTTATTTTATTTTATTTTTTTATTTTGGTATCATTAATCTACAATTACATAAGCAACATTATGTCAACTAGGTTCCCCCCATCATCAAGTCCCCACCACATACCCCACTACAGACACTGTTCATCAGCGCAGCAAGGTGCTACAAAATCACTACTTGTCTTCTCTGTGTTGTACAGCCCTCCCCGTACCCCCCCAAGTTATGTGTGCTAACCGTAATGCCCCCTTTTTTTCCCCTTATCCCTCCCTTCCCACCCATCTTCCCCAGTCCCTTTCCCTTTGGTAACTGTTAGTCCGTTCTTGGGTTCTGTGAGTGTGCTGCTGTTTAGTTCCTTTAGTTTTTTTCTTTGTTCTTATACTCCACAGATGAATGAAATCATTTGATAGTTGTCTTTTTCCACCTGGTTTGTTTCACTGAGCATAATACCCTCTAGCTCCATCCATGTTGTTGCAAATGGTAGGATTTGTTTTTTTCCTATGGCTGAATAATATTCCATTGTGTATATGTACCACATCTTCTTTATTCATTCATCTACTGATGGACACTTAGGTTGCCTCCATTTCTTGGCTATTATAAATAGTGCTGTGATAAACACAGGGGTGCATATGTCTTTTTCAAACTGGGTTGCTTCATTCTTAGGATACATTCCTAGGAGTGGAATTCCTGGGTCAAATGGTATTTCTATTTTGAGTTTTTTGAGGAACCTCCATACTGCTTTCCACAATGGTTGAACTAATTTGCATTCCCACCAGCAGTGTAGGAGGGTTCCCCTTTCTCCACATCCTCGCCAACATTTGTTGTTGTTTGTCTTTGGGATGTTGGCCATCCTAACTGGTGTGAGGTGCTATCTCATTGTGGTTTTAATTTGCATTTCTCTGATGACTGGTAATGTGGAGCATCTTTTCATGTGCCTGTTGGCTCTCTGGATTTCTTCTTCGGAAAGTGTCTGTTCAGATCCTCTGCCCATTTTTTAATTGGATTATTTGCATTTTGTTTGTTGAGGTACGTAAGCTCTTTGTATATTTTGGATGTCAACCCTTTATTGGATATGTCATTTATGAATATATTCTCCCATACTGTAGGATGCCTTTTTGTTCTGCTGATGGTGTCCTTTGCTGTACAGAAGCTTTTCAGCTTGATGTAGTTCCACTTGTTCATTTTTGCTTTTGTTTGCCTGGGGAGATATGTTCATGAAGAAGTTGCTCATGTTTCTGTCCAAGAGATTTTTGCCTGTTTTTTTCTAAGAACTTTATGGTTTCATGACTTACATTCAGGTCTTTGATCCATTTTGAGTTTACTTTTGTGTGTGGGGTTAGACAATAATCCAGTTTCATTCTCTTACATGTAGCTGTCCGGTTTTGCCAACACCAGCTGTTGAAGAGGTTGTCATTTCCCCATTGTATATCCATGGCTCCTTTATCATATATTAATTGACCATATATGTTTGGGTTAATATCTGGACTTTCTATTCTGTTCGACTGGTCTGTGGGTCTGTTCTTGTGCCAGTACCAAATTGTCTTGATTATTGTGGCTTTGTAGTGGAGCTTGAAGTTGGGAAGCTGGATCCCCCCTGCTTTATTCTTCCTTCTCAGGTTGCTTTGGCTATTCAGGGTATTTTGTGGTTCCATATGAATTTTAGAGCTATTTGTTCCAGTTCGTTGAAGAATGCTGTTGGTATTTTGATAGGAATTGCATTGAATCTATAGATTGCTTTAGGCAGGATGACCATTTTGACAATATTTAATCTTCCTAGCCTAGAGCATGGGATGAGTTTCCATTTGTTAGTGTTCTCTTTAATTTCTCTTAAAAGTGTCATGTAGTTTTCAGGGTATAGGTCTTTCACTTCCTTGGTTAGGTTTATTCCTAGGTATTTTATTCTTTTTGATGCCATTGTGAATGGAATTGTTTTCCTGATTTCTCTTTCTGTTAGTTCATTGTTAGTGTATAGGAAAGCATCAGATTTCTGTGTATTAATTTTGTATCCTTCAACTTTGCTGAATTCAGATATTAGTTCTGGTAGTTTTGGAGTGGAGTCTTTAGGGTTTTATGTACAATATCATGTCATCTGCATATAGTGACAGTTTGACTTCTTCTTTACCAATCTGGATGCCTTGTATTTCTTTGTTTTGTCTGATTGCTGTGGCTAGGACCTCCAGTACTATGTTGAATAACAGTGGAGAGAGTGGGCATCCCTGTCTTGTTCCCGATCTTAAGTGAAAAGCTTTCAGCTTCTTGCTGTTAAGTATGTTAGCTGTGGCTTTGTCATATATGGCCTTTATTATGCTGAGGTACTTGCCCTCTATACCCATTTTGTTGAGAGTTTTTATCATGAATGGATGTTGAATTTTGTCAAATGCTTTTTCAGCATCTATGGAGATGGTCATGTGGTTTTTGTTCTTCTTTTTGTTGATGTGGTGGATGATGTTGATGGATTTTCGAATGTTGTACCATCCTTGCATCCCTGGGATGAATCCCTCTTGATCACGGTGTATGATCCTCTTGATATATTGAAGAATTTGGTTTGCTAATATTTTGCTGAGTATTTTTGGATCTGTGTTCACCAGGGATATTAGTCTGTAATTTTCTTTTTTTGTGGAGTCTTTGCCTGGTTTTGGTATTAGAGTGATGCTGGCTTCATAGAATGAGTTTGTAAGTATTCCCTTCTCTTCTATTTTTTGGAAAATTTAAGGAGAATGGGTATTATGTCTTCTCTATATGTCTGATAAAATTCAGCAGTGAATCCATCTGGCCCAAGAGTTTTGGTCTTGGGTAATTTTTTGATTACCGATTCAATTTTGTTGATGGTAATTGGTCTGTTTAGATTTTCTGTTTTTTCCTGGGTCAGTCTTGGAAGGTTGTATTTTTCTAGGAAGTTGTTCGTTTCATCTAGGTTATCTGGTTTGTTAACATATGGATTTTCATAGTATTCTCTAATAATGCTTTGTATTTCTGTGGGGTCTATCGTGATTTTTTTATTTCTCATTTCTGATTCTGTTTATGTATGTAGATTCTCTTTTTCTCTTAATAAGTCTGGCTACGGGTTTATCTATTTTGTTTATTTTCTCAAAGAACCAGCTCTTGATCTCATTTATTTTTTCTATTGTTTTATTCTTCTCAATTTTATTTATTTATTCTGTGATCTTTATTATGTCCCTCCTTCTGCTGACTTTGGGCCTCATTTGTTCTTCTTTTTCCAGTTCCAATAATTGTGACTTTAGACTATTCATTTGAGATTGTTCTTCCTTCTTTATATAGGCCTGGGTTGCTATATACTTTCCTCTTAGAACTGCCTTCACTGCATCCCACAGAAGGTGGGGCTTTGTGCTATTGTTGGAATTTGTCTCCATATATTGCTTGATCTCTCTTTTAATTTGATCATTGATCCATTGATTATTTAGGAGCATGTTGTTAAGCCTCCATGTGTTTGTGAGCCTTTTTGTTTTCTTTGTACAATTTATTTCCGGTTTTATACCTTTGTATCTGAGAAGTTGGTTGGTGAATTCAATCTTTTTGAATTTACTGAGGTTCTTTTTGTGGCCTAGTATGTGGTCTATTCTGGAAAATGTTCCATGTGCACTTGAGAAGAATGTGTATCGTGCTGCTTTTGGGTGTAGAGTTCTGTAGATGTCTGTTAGGTCCATCTGTTCTAGTGTGTTGTTCAGTGCCTCTGTGTGTTTACTTATTTTCTGTCTGGTTGATCTGTCCTTTGGAGTGAGTGGTGTGTTGAAGTCTCCTAGAATGAATGCATTGCATTTGATTTCCTTCTTTAATTCTGTTAGTATTTGTTTCACTTATGTCGGTGCTCCTGTGTTGGGTGCATATGTATTTATAATGGTTATATTCTCTTGTTGGACTGCCCCCTTTATCATTATTTAATGTCCTTCTTTATCTCTTGTTACTTTCTTTGTTTTGAAGTCTTATTTTGTCTGATACAAGTACTATAACTCCTGCTTTTTTCTCCCTATTGTTTGTATGAAATATCTTTTTCCATCCCTTCACTTTTAGTCTGTGTATATCTTTGGGTTTGAGGTTGAGTCTCTTGTAAGCAGCATATAGATGGGTCTTACTTTTTAATCCATTTTGTTCCTCTGTGTCTTTTGATTGGTGCATTAAGTCCATTTACATTTAAGGTGATTATTGAAAGATATGTACTTATTGCCATTGCCGGCTTTGGATTTGTGGTTACCAAAGGTTCAGGGGTAGCTTCTTTAGTATCTAACTGTCTAACTTAACTCTCTTATTAAGCTATTATAAACACAGTGTGATAATTCTTTATTTCTCTCCCTTCTTATTCTTCCTCCTCCGTTCTTTATATGTTAGGTGTTTTATTCTGTATTCTTTTGTGTTTCCTTTGACTGCTTTTGTGGATAGTTGATTTTATTTTTTGCCTTTAGTTAATATTTGGGTGGTCTGTTCTCTTTCCCATGATTTTATTTTCTCTGGTGACATCTATTTAGCCTTAGGAGTGCTTCCATCTAGAGCAGTCCCTTTAAAATATCGTGTAGAGGTGGTTTGTGGAAGGCAAATTCCCTCAAATTTTGCTTGTCTGGAAATTGTTTAATCCCTCCTTCAAATTTAAATGATAATCGTGCTGGATACAGTATTCTTGGTTCAAGGCCCTTCTGTTTCATTGCATTAAATATATCATGCCATTCTCTTCTGGCCTGTTAGGTTTCTGTTGAGAAGTCTGATGATAGCCTGATGGGTTTTCCTTTGTAGGTGATCTTTTTTCTCTCTCTGGCTGCCTTTAATACTCTGTCCTTGTCTTTGATATTTGCCATTTTAATTATTATGTGTCTTGGTGTTGTCTTCCTTGGGTGCCTTGTGTTGGGAGATCTGTGGGCTTCCGTGGTCTGAGAGACTATTTCCTTCCCCAGTATGGGGAAGTTTTCAGCAATTATTTCTTCAAAGACACTTTCTATCCCCTTTTCTCTCTTCTTCTTCTTCTGGTACCCCTATAATGCAAATATTGTTCTATTTGTATTGGTCACACAGTTCTCTTAATATTGTTTCGTTCATAGAGATCCTTTTATCTGTCTCTGCCTCAGCTTGTCTGTATTCCTGTTCTCTGATTTCTATTCCATTGACAGTCTCTTGCACCTCATCCAGTCTGCTCTTAAGACCGTCTATTGATTGTTTCATTTCTGCTATTTCCCTCCGGACTTCATCTCTTAGCTCTTGCATATTTCTCTGCAGGTCCATCAGCATGGTTATGACTTTTATTTTGAATCCTTTTTCAGGAAGATTGGTTACATCTATCTCACCCGGCCCTCTGTCTGGGGTTGTCTGAGTGATTTTTGACAGGATCAGATTCTTCTGCCTTTTCATGGCGGTAGAAGTTGTCGCAGGCAGGTTGTGCCTGTGTCAGCTGGGAGAACAACGTCCCTTCCTGCTTTCTGGTCACCTTGCCCTTCTCTGCTGCCCGTGTCAGTTACCCGCACACTGGGAGCAGTCTCTGGGATAATCCCCTGAGCTGCCGTGGGTGTGGTGGCCCTCAGGATAGCCTGGAGCCCTGCGGGGGGTCGCAGCCATGCCGGGTGTGTTCGCCTGTGAGAATGGCGCCCCTTCATGCCTTCTGGACCTTGCTCCAGGTTCCTCTGTGCTGGCAGCTGCATTCCAGCAGCAGCCTCTGGGTCTGTCCTGTTTAGCTGCATGCTGGGAGAAGACTCTGTGTGGTTGCTGTGGGCGGGGCTGTTCCCCGGCTGCTCCACAGCTGTGGTTGGTCAGCCGGTTTGCTTGCAGCACCGGCCAGGGGGAATGAATGGCAGGTTGCTTATCGCCATGAGGTACTTCGGGGCTGCATTACCCCCCAGGGGTTTAGGGCACCTGAAGTTCATTGATTCCCAGCCTGCTGGGCTGAGTGTGCTGGGACAATTTTGTCCACCTGTTAAACCGTTGTCCCTTTAAGACTTTTAAAAAGTGCCCGTTTTTCTTTTGTCTCAGGGGAGCCGGCTGTGGGGACCTGCTTGCAGTCTCCATCTTGGATTTTACTTTTCCGTTTCTCTAATATCCAGTATACCATGCAATGTGTGTCTGTGCTCCCAGTGCAGATTACTAAGGCTGGTTATTTAGTAGTCCTGTGCTTCCACTCCCTCCCACTCTGATTCTTTTCCTCCCGCTGGTGAGGTGGGGTGTGGGGAGTACTCGGGTCCCGCTGGGTCACGTCTTTGTATCTTACCCGCCTCGTGAGATGCTGAGTTCTTGCAGATGTAGCTGTAGCCTGGCTGTTGTACTGTATCTTCTGGTCTCTCTTTTAGGAGTAATTGTATTTGTTGTATTTTCAAAAATATATATATGGTTTTGGGAGGAGATTTCCACCGCCCTACTCATGCCACCATCTTAAGCCCCTCCTAAGCTGCATCATTTTATAGTCTCACAAATGGTGCACTAGAGTTCCATGTTCTCTCTGTCCTTGCCAATGCTTCTTATTTTGTTTGTTTTTTTTAAATCGCCATCCTACTGGGTATGAAGTGGTACCTCATTGTGCTTTTGATTTGCATTTTCCTAATGATTAGTGATGTTGACCATTTTTTTTACATGCTTATTGGCAACTTGTATATCTTCTTTGGAAACATGTTTATTCAAGTCCTTTGCTCATTTTTTATTTGGGTTTTTTTGTTGTTATTGCTGTTGGTATTGATGTGTAGGAGATCTTAATCAATCCCTTATCAGATACATGATTTGCACATATTTTCTTCATTCTGTGGGTTGCCTTTGTGTTCTGTTTTTACTGCCCTTTCATGCATCAAAGTTTTTAATTTTGAGGAAGTCCAATTTACGTATTTTTTTCTTTCATTGATTGTGTTTAGTTCCATGTTCAAGAAATTACTGCCAAATCCAGTGTCATGAAGCGTTTCCCCTGTGCTTTCTTCTAACGTTTTACAGTTCTAGATTTCATATTTAGGTCTTTGATCCTTTTTGAGTTAATTTCTGTGTATGGCCTTAGGTAAGAGTCCAACTTCACTTTTTTGCTTGCGGATATCCAGTTTTCAATTTGGTGAGACTATCCTTTTCCCACTGCATGGTCTTTACACTCTTGACCAAAATTATTTGACCATATTATGTGAGGCTTTATTTCTGGGCTCTCTATTCTGTTCCATTAGTCTGTATGTCTGCCTTTATGCCAGTGCCACACTGTTTTAATTACCATACCTTTATAGTAAGTTTTTAAATCAGTAAGTGTGAGAACTCCAACTTTGTGCTTTTCCGAGTGTTTTGGCTATTCAGGGTCCAGATTCCTTTTGAATTTTAGGGTAGATTTTTCTATTTCTGCAAAAAATGTCATTGGGATATTGATATAGAGATTGTGCTGAATATCTAGATTGCTATTGGTAGTGTTGATATCTTATCAAAATTAAGTCTTCTAATCCATGAACAAAGAATGTCTTTCCATTTATTTGTGGCTTCTTTACTGTCTCTTAGCAACCTTTTGTCATTTTTAGTGTACACGTCATTTGCTTCCTTGGTTAAGTTCACTCCTAAGTACCTTATTCTTTTGTTGCTATTTTAAATGGAATTGTTTTCTTGATTTCCTTTTCAGTTTGTTTATTATTATACAGATACCACTGATTTTTACATACTGCTTTGCAGCTTTGCTGAATTCATTTTATTAGTTCTAACATCTTTGTGTGTGGAATCTTTAGGGTTTCTTCCATATAATCTGGTAAAATGGTTTTAAGAAATGGTTGCTAGTGGGAGTTGAATAAGGCAGTCACTGGGGTCACTGCCTGCCTGGTGAATGAAGACCAGGGTCCAGAAATATCTTTATTTCCAATGCTCAGTTTTAATGAAACATATTTAAGGTTTGAGACCTCTGAGCCTAGTATGGGTTATAGAAGTGCATGTCCTAATCCTTCCTTAAAAAAGTCATAATCCTTCCTTAAGAAAGCCTGTTACTGATAAGGCAAAGTGTACACCCATGAGGAAAATGGAGTGCATCAGGGACAAATCACACTGATAAGGGCTGAGGGATTTAAGTGGGGCGGGGAGGAAGCTGTGAGCTCTACAGGGTTGGAATCAGGCTGGAGTGGGTGTTGGGGGATGGGGCTCTAGGCACAGCCCCAGAATCTGTTATCTTAGATCATTGAAGGAGATTTTTAGATTAATTTCTTTGTCACTTGAAGATATTTAAAGCTTTCATTTCTAAACTGGGCATTGTTTTTAAGACAAAACAGTGGTCTCAGATACTTTTTTTAATTGGCTCGACTTAAAAAAATAGAGCTATTATTATGCATAATGTGTTGTGCTTTTTAGATGAGAGGATTGCTGCCTAAATTAATGTGTCCTTTGTATAGCAGTAAACTATTTTCCTTTTCAGACATGAATGAACACAGCTCTAGAAGTCACAGTATCTTCCTGATTAATATTAAACAAGAGAATGTAGAGACTGAAAAAAAACTCAGTGGGAAGCTTTATCTAGTTGATTTGGCTGGGAGCGAAAAGGTAATTGGTTCTTTATTTGTATTATCTATAATTTTCTCCTGTTATTTGCTTCAGTGTGCAATAGTATAATTCTTATGCCTTTAAAGAGCTTTTAAAGTCTCTGATACTGTGCCAAGGGGTCATTAAATTCAACCTTCTTTTCCCTGCTCCTTCTTTTCTGGTCCTGAAGTCCCCATTCACATCACAGGAGGTGCTCTGAATGCCAGCTCTGACTTATGCCTAGTAAGCTCTGGGGGTGATGTTAGGCAGGTGTTGGCCTGGACTTAGCCTGGCAAAGGCAGCTGCACAGGTGTGGGAGGACATGACCTCCTGAGAAAGGAAAGATCGCCGTGTTGTATCAGACTCAGAGAGGCCAGGGAAGAGCTTTGCCGTCGGAATGTGGCAGTCCTGCCTCTGCAGGTTTGTTTGCTGATAGACGTGGAACCTGGGCTTCTCCCTGCATCCCTGCTTCTCTCTACACCAGGCATGGACTGACTGGGCCTCACGTGGGTGGCCTCACTGCTTCAGCCTATGAGGCCTGTAGCTAATTGTTTTAGCCAAAAGCCCTGATCCTTCCCTGACCAGTGCCTGGCTGAGGCCATACTCTAGACCAAATAGACTTTCAGAACGTCCCACCTGCCCCCTGCCCCCACCCAGGCTCCTGCTGCCATACCCCACCGAGCGCATTGCCGTCCAGGGGGCGACATCACAGAGCAAGTCTTTGTGCACAATATCACGTGGCCTCCATCATCGCTGACTTGTGCTGACTGTGCCCGTCCCGGCCAGCCCTGAAGCTCCATCAGTCTCCTGAACTGTGTCATTGATCCCCACTTACTGCACCCCACCACTGAATTGCTGTTCGCCAAGTAGGCTACTAACATCCATGTAAGTAATGCTACCCATTTGTAAAGCCATGAGCAGAAAATCATCTGGTTGGAAATCTAACATTTACTGGTTGGCCTTGTAACTTCCATTAAACAGACACCCACCAGAACAGGAATACAGAGGGGCACTGCTTAGTTCTAGACTAACCAGACTTAGTTCTAACAACCAGGGTCTGCTTGGTTGCCGCACCAGTGTGTGGATTGGACAAAGCCCAGTGGCCTCTTTGCTATTCCTGAGCTTCTGCTCTTTCCCTTCAGCAGAGATCAGATGTTAGGCCCCAAATGCTGCTGAAATGCTTTATGCTGGCAGTTAGAGTGGGGGCCTGTCCTTTGCGAAGTGTTGGTGGTTTTTCCTTATGATATTTATGAGGCATTTTAAGCTGTGGTTCCACCGATGTTTCTTTTGCTCATGTCTGTTTTCCTTTGCCCCAGATATGTCCACGTGAATGTGTCAGTGTGATGTAGTAGAACTGAACTCTAGGCCTAGTCCATGACTCCCCTAAATGGTCTTCTTCTCCTGGGCTGGCAGTTTGACATCTCTGGAGCTCAAACTTTCCTTGTCTGAGGAAGGAAAATGCCTGTACCTGTCTTGCATATTTCATGGAGTTTAGATGCTCAAAATGTGAAAGCACCTTAAACAACACTGCGTGAATAGACTGTTACTGTTGTGGCCCATCGGCTATATTTTCCTATGTGTCAGCAAGGGTAGCCCCAGCAGGGCTCCCAGAGAGATGAGAATCTATCCTATATGACAGAATTCCCCCTGGACATGCATTCGTCTCTGTCATTAGGAGTTTCTCCTTTATGTATAATTGAAATCCGCCTTGGCACAGTTTATAATCGTTTCCCCAAGTTTCTCTCTTCAGAGAGCAGCTGCTCCCACTGTGACGTTTGTCCAGTCAGCAGAGCTATGAATCACGTTAGGTCCCTTTTTTCCTAGCACCTGTAAACTGCTCTCTACCTGCAGCAAATGCCATAATTATGAAATTACCAGTAATAACACAGCAGAGGAAGAACTCTGCATGGTCCTTTGGGCTGCAGAGAGAAAAAGACAATCGACAATGTAAAATTCATTTCCTTGACGTTTCATGCCTCTCTAAGTATTTTTCCTTTTGGATAATTTTTCGTTGTTTCCTTGCTGAGGGAGTAAGGAGGGAAGGAACAGAGAGTCCAGGTAGCCATCCCCGCATCCTTTGCCTGAAGTTGCAGCTCATACTTGGCACTCTCCTAACAGGGCCACAATGGGCTGGGCAGGGGTGTGTCTCTAGGTTTCCCCTGGGCTCCCTCCAGCGTGGAGACTGCGGTTCAGTCTTGCAGGGTCCTGGGCTTTTCGTAGTGACAGGCCTTCTGGAGCCTGGTTTCCCTTGATGGATGTCCCCCAGGGAAGCATCTGCAGCTCCGCCACTGGAGGCATTTCAGCCATTCCCCTAAAACCTAATTGAGAGGAAAATGACAACAGAGAGAACAGATCCCCAGCCTCGGGCTCGAGGGAAAGTTTTATCAACATGATTCTCACTCACTTTTATTTTTCCTTGTGTTCCAGGATGCACCTTGCCCTCAACCCCCACCCCTTGGCCCTCCTGTGAGTTGGGGTTTTCTGCTCTGTGCTTTTGCTGTCCATGCAGCTCACCGCTTTCTCTCCTCTCTGGTAGGTCAGCAAAACTGGTGCCGAGGGAGCTGTCCTTGACGAAGCTAAAAACATCAATAAGTCTTTGTCTGCTCTTGGAAACGTGATCTCTGCCTTGGCAGAAGGGACAGTAAGTGTTCCTTCCCCCTCTATTAAATGGTATTTGGAGAAGTCACTTTTTGGGTCTCTGTCCTCTCTGCCACACACCCCAGAGATTCATTTGTTTTTGTTTGGAAAGGGGCAGAGGGAATCCTGGCTGTGGGTCCCCCTCCTTGCTGGGAGAGCTAGCCCATTGAAATGTGTGAATGGTGGTGCTCATTGCCTATGACCCTGCTCCCAGGGTGGGCATTCTGAACTTCAGCAAGGCCCAAAGGCCAGGCATCAGATTCTTACTTCCCATGTGTTTCTAAGCCCAGGGTCCCCATCACTAGCTTGCTTGCCTCTGTGATTTTTCTTTGAATGGGCTGTAACAGCCAATACTTCTCTCTTCCCACACAGAAAACACACGTGCCGTATCGGGACAGCAAGATGACTCGGATCCTTCAGGACTCTCTGGGTGGGAACTGTAGGACCACCATTGTCATATGCTGTTCTCCCTCTGTCTTCAATGAGGCTGAGACCAAGTCAACACTGATGTTTGGACAAAGGTGGGTGTGGTCTCTCCTTCATGCTCGGAGCTGGGTCATACGTGTTAGGAGTGAGTGGTGAGGGGCAAGTGTCAGAGAGGAAAGAGAGTGAGGGGGCACGCAGCCTGTTGCTAAATTGCACCTAGCAGGTGATTTGTAAACTTGAGGCACCGTTTATTGAGTCCCAAGGAATAATTATGTTATAAAATTAAGGACAGGAACATGCTGATCGAAGGTATGACATTAAAAAAAACATAAACTTACGATCAATGTGATTGCTGGTCATTCAAGGGAGTGTTACTTTTGTTTCTCATAGAATTGAGTCTAACTGAGGTTCACAGGATTTCAAGTGTATATAACTCAAGACTGGTAAATACCTTAAACTCCCATATTTGGGATCCATGGCAAGGTTTCTGATAGAACACATACAAAATTAGATGAATGCAGGGTAGTTCAAATATAAAGGTGGGGAAAGAATTCCTAACACCAGGCCTGAGGGTAGGTGTTAGAGAACGTATAAAGAAGGGGATGGCGGCCATCTCTCACCTTCAAAAGTGTCCCAATGTGGTTTCCTAGCATCAGTGTTAACAGGTGGGCAGCAGGGCCAACTCAGCAATCCTAGTAAACCCTTCCTTCCCTTCTTGCCACCCCTCCCGCTACCCAAGCCCTAACCTCCTCCTGTCCTTGTCGCTGGGCTTCAGGGCTCAGCCCATCCTCTGAGCACGGCTCCCTTGGGTGTTGGTTCCCAGCGTGGTCTTGGTGACTGAGCCTCTTCAGTGCCCAGCAGGTAGAACCCGGCCCTGAGGTTGGGAGATGTGGATTCTGATGCCATCATTCCCTTCAGTTCTGAACACTTCCTGATCTTTATACAAGTTACCAGCTCTCTGTGGGCTTCAGCTGCCTCATTTGTAAATGGGTGCCCAGAACATTCCCTCTCCCTTCCTCCTTGGGAGCGTGTTGCGTGGTTATGCCTAAGAAATAGGTTAAGATGCCGAGAGAAAGGACAGATGGGCGTGGTCATTCTGTATGGGAAATTCTTAGGGTTTGCTTAAGCTTCACTAAGCCCTAGGCATTTCCCTCCAGGGAACATAGAATTACACAGTCGTGGCACCCATACAATGTCTGAATATATAATAATTACAATGGAATGTTGGAGAACGAATATATCTTTTAAACTGGATTTGGGTCATCTACCTCCTCTCAAATTACTTCCCTAAGTCAAATACTTAGGTCAATGGATTGCAATAAGATAGCACTTACTTTTCTTAAGAGTCACAGGATAACCTGTAAACCACAGTATCTGTTATGAGAAACATACACTATTACGGTGATCATCCTGTCTGCCCCATCTCTCCTGGTTTCTTAAACTTGACAGTCATTTCCTCTGAACACATGTTCAAGCAAACCAGAACCAAACGCATCTATAAAGGGAACATCTCCTTGTAAAAAAAAAATCTCACCTGCAAAGCAAAAATAATCTTAATCTTTGCAAGCCAGAGTCATCCTGGGACATGGGCTGTTTCAAGGTTGTTGCTGTTAGTGGGCATTTTACAGCCGTCTCAGGAAGAGTTTAGGTTTAAGTCCAAATGATTATTTGTTTTCTTCTGATGTTAGTGAGGCAGTCATCAGCATCGTTGTGATCACTACCACTTATTTTAGGACCAAGCATGTGCTAGGCATATCAAAACCCTCACAGCAGTTTTATTAGGTGGGTTATCTCTCCTTTGTACAGACGATGAAATTGAGGCTTAAATTCAAAGCCATTTGGTACCATTCCTGAGAGCACACAGCTAGTAAACTGTTGGGAAGATTAAATGAGATGCTTCAGTTTTTACTTAGCAAGAGGGCTGGCATAAAATAGGCATTCAGCAATTGCAAGTTCCCTTTTCCCTCCATCTGCCACAGTCCTCAGCAATCTGATGTGTTGAGGCTTGGGGAAATCCCACTGAGGGATGGAACTGGACTCAGGGGAATGGAATGTACAGCACAGGCCTGAATGAAGTAGAATTAGAGTTCAGTTTCTGGAATGAATATTTGGGATTTGGGATTCCAGGAAATAAAAAGTATGTTAATTATAACTTCAAGTGAAATAGGTTGGTCTGTAGTCTTTTCTCAGAGTCAGCTGGATACTGGGCTCCATGAAGGCAGGGGCTGGGATATCTGGGTTATCTTTGGGACCGGTTGTCACAGTAAGCTCCCAGCACAGATAGTACACAGTAGATGGTCCACGGATACATGCTTATGGAGTGAATGAACACATGAACCTAATGTTTATTATGTAGGATTCCTTAGAACAGTCAGGCAATTGCTGAACTTCAACACCATTATGTTTGGTCAGGTTTAAATTTGGTTTGTTTTCTGGCCCATAATTAGAAATATGTGATGTTTTGTTTCCATCCTTCCAGCCCAGTAGTTAATGGATTCTTCAAGGACATCTAACTTCTCTATGGGTCCAGTACCGGCTTTATTGTTAAACATACGCATTGAACCCAATTACACAGCAGACGTGAGTCTGAACATTGGATTAGACATGGTATCTGATAGCTAATGAGATTAAGCACTTTTAACTCAGGAGAGACTGCTGGGCACATCCCGAATTCAGCCTAATAAGTGTTCATTATAGTGGTGCAAGGGCAGCTGAACCTCAGGGCAGCCCACGGTGCCTTAGTTATTCCTACGTGGTTCTTTCAAGGATGTGAAGAAAGTCCATGTTTGTTGCTAGGCTATACAGTATTGAAGCTCTGAATAAAACAGTAAGTCCTTTGAAGCAGGAGAAAAAACAAGTCTAAAGATGCCCGAGTGCAGCCTACCTAGTCGGCCCTCCAGGATTCCAGATTCAGTACTGCAATTTAAAGGAACAAATCCACTGTGTCTCTTTTGTGCTTTCAGTGATGAATTCTGGCTCCTCTGTTTGACCAGGCCTGTCTCACTGAGTCCCCTGAATGTCCAGCACAGTGTTAGTAAAGAAGTAGGGGCCATCTTCTATATTCTCAAAAAGCCTTTTTTTTTTTGAAATGTATAAAACTATTTTATTCCTGTTTAGCTACTTCCATTAAAAACTGTTCTTTTAAAAACAGCACATTTTAAAAATTATGTTTTGTACATATATATAGTCACAGAAAGAAATTGGTTATTTATTCTCACAAAGTAACTTGTTTCTTTTTTAATTATTTATTTATTTTGCTATTATTAATATATAATTACATGAGCAACATTATGGTTACTAGACTCCCCCTATTATCAAGTCCCCACCACATACCCCATTGCAGTCACTGCCCATCAGTGTAGTAAGATGTTATAGAATCACTACTTGTCTTCTCTGTGTTATACTGCCTTCCCTGTACCCCCCAACCCCACCCCCACTCCTGCTACATTATGTGTGCTAATTGTAATAGCCCTTTTTCCCCCTTATCCCTCCCTTCCCACCCATCTTCCCAAGTCCCATTCCCTTTAGTAACTGTTAGTCCATTCTTGGGTCCTGTGAGTCTGCTGCTGTTTTGTTCCTTCAGTTTTTTCTTTGTTCTTATATTCCACAGATGAGTAAAATCATTTGATACTTGTCTTTCTCCGCCTGGCTTATTTCACTGAGCATAATACCCTCTAACTCCATCCTTGTTGTTGCAAATGGTAGGATTTGTTTTCTTCTTATGGCTGAATAATATTCCATTGTGTATATGTACCACCTCTTCTTTATCCATTCATCTACTGATGAAAACTTAGGTTGTTTCCATTTCTTGGCTATTGTAAATAGTGCTGCAATAAACATAGGGGTGCATATGTCTTTTTCAAACTTGGCTGCTGCATTCTTAGGGTAAATTCCTAGGAGTGGAATTCTTGGATCAAATGGTATTTCTATTTTGAGTTTTTTGAGGAACCTCCATACTACTTTCCACAAAGGTTGAACTAATTTACATTCCCACCAGCAGTGTAGGAAGGTTCCCTTTTCTCCACATCCTCGCCAAAATTTGTTGTTGTTTATCTTTTGGATGACGGCCATCCTAACCGGTGTGAGGTGATATCTCATTGTGGTTTTAATTTGCATTTCTCTGATGACTAGTGATGTGGAGCATCTTTTCATGTGCTTGTTGGCCATCTGAATTTCTTCTTTGGAGAAGTGTCTGTTCAGATCCTCTGCCCATTTTTTAATTGGCTTATTTGCTTTTTGTTTGTTGAGGTTCGTGAGTTCTCTATATAATTTGGATGTCAACCTCTTATTGGATGTGTCATTTATGAATATATTCTCCCATACTGTAGGATGTCTTTTTGTTCTACTGATGGTATCCTTTGCTGTACAGAAGCTTTTTAGTTTGATATAGTCCCATTTGTTCATTTTTGCTTTTGTTTCTCTTGCCTGGGGAGATACGTTCATAAAGAAGTTGCTCATGTGTATGTCCAAGAGATTTTTGCTTCTATTTTTTTCTAAGAGTTTTATGGTTTCATGACTTACATTCAGGTCTTTGATCCATTTTGAGTTTACTTTTGTGTATGAGGTTAGACAATCCAGTTTCATTCCCTTACATGTAGCTGTCCAGTTTTGCCAACACCAGCTGTTGAAGAGGCTGTCATTTCCCCATTGTATATTCATGGCTCCTTTATCATATATTAATTGACCATATATGTTTGGGTTTATATCTGGGCTCTCTATTCTGTTCCACTGGTCTATGGGTCTGTTCTTGTGACAGTACCAAATTATCTTGATTACTGAGGCTTTGTAGTAGAGCTTGAAGTCAGGGAGCATTATTCCCCCTGCTTTATTCTTCCTTCTCAGGATAGCTTTGGCTATTCGGGGTCTTTTGTCGTTCCATATGAATTTTAGAACTATTTGCTCTAGTTCATTGAAGAATGCTGTAGATATTTTGATAGGGATTGCATTGAATCTGTAGATTGCTTTAGGCAGGATAGCCATTTTAACAATATTAATTCTTCCTAGCCAAGAGCATGGGATGAATTTCCATTTATTAGTGTTCTCTTTAATTTTCTCTTAAGAGTGTCTTGTAGTTTTCAGGGTATAGGTCTCAAAAAGCTTTTTAAATCTAGTTGAGGAGACAACACTTGAATTTCCAGGCAACGGAGAGTCAAAAAGCTGGACTCTGGGAAAGTAAGCATATCCTGCTTTAAAGGATACAGTAGTCAAATTAGAGCACTTGCACTGATATTTTTTTGTTTTCTTCTGGCTTCTAGTGTTTTATTTTTTAGTCTTTAATTCCTCTTCCAAAGTTCTTTTATAGACTATTTGAAAAGGATATTTATAAGTTTTAGAGGTATGAACTCAAATCACCCAGTTATCTTGGAAGCCTATTTAGCGTGCCTTGATTTGAGGTGATAATGAGGGAAATGAGGCCTAAGGGGGCAGACCAATCAGTTTAGACAAAGCCTGCATCAACACATCTTTGGCACCAAGAGTTTTGATTGATCCAGCATGAATAATTCAAAGGCTTTATTTGTATTTTGAATGTGGAAGGAGGATAGATAATTTAGGATACTTGTAATAGTCTTTCTTTTTTAAAATCATGCCGTCTTGTGCTCAGTGTAGTGGCAGCAGGATTAGGCAGAGCCCAAAGCCTGAATGGTGTGTATGCAAAATCCGTGTCACCAGAGCGTGATAGCAAGTTATTGGCAGGGTAAGACTGAGCACTTTGGCCAAGGGAGACCCTTGGCTACAATTTGAACATAAAATGGAGAAAGACTCAAATCATCCTGTGTTAGAGGGCCTGTTAGTGAAACACGAGTAAGGTTAATTTGTGTTCTTGGAGGGAGAAATACTGTGATAACAGAAGTTCAATCAGGCACCTAAGTCCTCATCCAAGTCAGTCATTTCTCAATGTTTCTTGGGAGACTAGAGCTTTTAATTTCTCCTTTCCTATGACCCCCACCCACAAGCAGGGAAATGACCTCACTGGGAAATGGAAAAGTGCTTTGCAACTTTCATAGCACTATTTGAAAAGGATATTTATAAGTCATGTTTCCAGAAGGAGGCTAGGTGTTCCATATGAGAACTAGGACTTGGAGCAGTTTAGGTGTGATGGTCAAGTTGGCTGCACTGTCATACTTGATTATTTAATCAAGCACAAGTTGAGGTATTGCTCTGAAGGTATTTCATAGCATACCACCTGCCATCAGATGACTTTAAGCACATTGCCCCTGTGGTGTGGGTGGGCCTCGTCTAATCAGTTGAAGAACTTAAAAACAGAAACTGAGGTTTCCTGGAGAAGAAGAAATTCTGCCTCAAGACTGCAAGCATCGATTCTTGCCTGAGTGTCTAGCCTATGGCTTTTGGACTTGCCAGTCCCCATAATCACGTGAGCCAACTTCTTTGCATTATATGGATATCTATCTATCCATCACCTGTACATCTGTGTCTGTCCTATTTGGTTCTGTTTCTTTGGAGAACACTGAATGATGAACAAGAATGCTGGACTACTTTTCCCACCCGCGAGTGGGAAATCTCAGTCTCTATTTCTCTTGCATATCATTCACCATACAGAATGATACATTACAGATCGATCCTATGTATTGAAGGTTGAGGTTGTCTAGAGTTCCTTGTTCAAATGCCAGTACAGTCCTGAACACCCGGAAAGGGAAGGAAAATGCTGAAAGCAAGAGGTGGCAAGTTCCCTAAGAACAAACATCTTCCTGACTCTTCAGGGAAGCCATGGTCATTAGAGGAAACTTCAGTGGTACGTAGTCTGCTTATCATTTAGAACTCAGTGTGGCCAGGAAGCGTGAGTATAGGCAACGATTGAGGAATTAGGTGGGGATGAGATTTGTCAGGGCATGGAGTGGTGTGAACCGAGTGGTTCTAGGACTTCCCTTCCTTAACAAGGACTTGATTCAAGTACCAAATTACAAGAATACCTAGGTTTGTCACTACTGGGGGCTTGTCTAGGAGGTAGAAAAGGACACAATCAGCAGTCTAGAAGTCTGGACATAAGCTTCTGAACATGTAAACTGCAAATTCAGTGACAGAGGACCCAACGGGTGCTGGGGAGGAAATAACAGAACGCTTGAGGGCAGGGAAGGCAGAGGCTTGCTTCCTCTTTGATTCTTCCGTGGAGTGTGCCTAACAGAATCCTTTTCCGACTTTACTGTCTCCACATAAAAATCTAGATGGATGGTGTATTGTGGCCCCTGCTCTTTGTCTGCTAGGCTTAGTTAGCCTTCTCCAGGGGTGGTAGCATTCATTAGCTTTGAGGTCCTTTAAAAACTGGGTCCTAGTTCCCTTCTTGTGGGAGAAGGGATATTATCTCTGGGGCAGTCCTAGATTGTATATTATGTAAATGGTGCTTGACTACTTGAAGTAAACTGAAACAGAGAAATTGCAGAACAGATACCCTGATAATTGCACTCTCAAGATTTGCCTCATTTGTTCTAAGTGGGTCTTGCTGTTTGAATATAAATCTAAGATTAATTAAAGTTCTTCCCCTAAGAAGCCTTTGTTTAAGATTTTTCTCCCTGTGTGCTATGGTTATAATTTATGGATCAGACATTTATTTCTGTAGATAGCATGGTTGAAAAACCTGAGGGTCTTTGGAAATGAAGACCTAAGACGCTTTTGTGCTCCTTTGTGAGTGATCAGGTCGCACTGGGAGTAACCAAATGTTATCACAGTGAGATTGACCCATAAACGTGATGGATGAGCAGTAAGTTGCGGCTCCTGTGGGTTACTGGCTCATTTTCCTGTATCAAGGAGGTAATGGCCCAGAATTACAGGGTTGGGTGGTATTGCTATTGTTATATCGCTTCAACTCGACAAAATTATAAAACCTGCCTTAAGAGCATTTCTTATTTCCTGCTTTCCGGCCTATTTTGTATTTCCTGTAAGCTACCTGAAAATCTTTTGCAAACAAGGCTGAGCAGTAAATGCACATGTGTACACTGTCCCTGAGTCTGTCCATGTGCAGTCCTGAGTGCCAGGATCTGGTTCATTCACTGTGTATCAACAGAGAGTCTAGATGCAATGCTGTTGAGGGTTACAGAGAGCAGGTATGTCATAGGAAAATACCAAAATGAAAGGGCAAAGACTAGAAAAGCTGAAAGACATTTGGATGAACTTTAAAGTACACGTGGCAAAAAACCTCAGCAGAGCGCTCCCCAGACCACACTGAGGCAACTAGCTACACATTCACACAGCAGGAAAGGAATTGGAAGTGGAAAAATTAAACCTAATCATTAGGCTCCTTTATTCTGTAAAATTTCCTAAAGTTCGTGGTAAACAGCAGAAGAAATGATAGATGTTTAACATCCCTTTTGTCTAGGCCTCTTACAGGAATGAGAGACTGAGACAGTCTTTATTCCGCTTTACAAGGTTGGCTTCAATATCTCAGGAGACTATTTGGTCTATTAAAAAAAAAAAACCCCAGGCACAGACACTCGGTATCTCTCTTAGTAACTCTAGTTTATTCCATGATCTAGAAATTTTGTATCTGCCTTGAATCCTTGTTATAGCAGTTTATTTTCCTTAACTTATTTTTGTTGAATACAAGTACACCTTGTTTCATTGTGGTTTGCTTTGCTGTACTTCGCAGGTAATGCACTTCTACAAATTGAAATTTGCGGCAGCCTGCGTTGAGCAAGTCTATCAGCCCCTTTTTTCCAGTGACATTTGCTCACTTCCTGTCTCTATGTTACATTTTGGTAATTCTCACAATATTTCAAAGTTCTTCATTATGGTGATCCATAATCAGTGAGCTTTGACGTTACTATTGCAGTTGTTCAGAGTGCCATGAGCTGCACCCATAAAAGATGGCAAACTTAACTGATAAATGCGAGTGTTCTGATTGCTGCACCACCAGCCATCCTCCCCTCTCTCTCCTCTTCAGTCCTCCCTATTTCCTGAGACACAGCCATACTGAAATTAGGCCAGTGAATAACCTTGCAATAGCCTCTAAGTGTTCAAGCGAAAGGAAGAGTCACACATCTCTCACTTTAAGTCAAAAGCTATAAATGATTATATTTAGTGAGAAAAGCAAGTCAAAAGCTAAGCAAAGCCAAAAGCTAGGCTTCTTGGGCTGAACCCTTAGCAAAATTGTGAATGCAAAGGAAATGTTCTTGAAGGAAGTGAAAAGTGCTACTCCAGAGAACATGTAAAATGATAAGAAAGTGAAACAGCCTTATCGCTGATACGGAGAAAGTTTTAGTAGTCTGGATAGAAGATCAAACCAGACACAGCATTCCCTTAAGCCAAAGGCTAATCCGGACAAGGCCCTGACTCTCTTCAATTCTGGGAAGGCTGTGAGAGGTGAGGAAGCGGCAGAAGAAAAGTTGGAACCTAGCAGAGGTTAGTTCCTAAGAAGCCGTCTCTATAACATAAAGGTTCAAGGTGAAGCAGCGGGTGCTGATGTCGAAGCTGCAACAAGTTTATCCAGAAGATCTAGTTGAGATCATTAATGAAGGTGGCTACATTAAACAACAGGGTTTCTTTCAATGGAAACAAAACAGCCTTCTTTTGGAAGAAGATGCCATCTAGGACTTTCATAGAAGAGAGAAGTTGGTGCCTGGCTTTAAATATTCCAAGGACAGGCTAACTCTTTTGTTAGGGGCTCAGGCAGCTGGTGACCTTGAGTTGGAGCCGGTGCTCATTGACCGTTCTGGAAATGTTTAGACTCTCAAGATTTATTATGCCATATCTACGCCGCCTGTGCTTTATAGATGGAAGAACATAGCCTGGATGACAGCACTTCTGTTTACAATATGATTGACTGAATATTTTATGCCCACCATTGAGACCTACTGCTCAGAAGAAAAGATTCCTTTCAAAATATTACTTACTGCTCCCCTACAATGCACCTGGTCACCAAAGAGCTCTGGTGGAGATGGACAATGAAATGAATGTTTTCATGCCTGCTAACATACCATCCATTGTGCAGCCTATGGAGTAAGTTTGACTTTCAAGTCTTACTGTTGAAAAAGTAGATTTTGTAAGGCTCTAGCTGCCGTAGGTAGTGATCCCTCTGATGAATCTTGGCAAAGTAAATTGAAAACCTTCTGGAAAGGACTCAACACTCTAGATGCCATTAAAAACATTCATCATTCATGGGAAGAGGCCAAATTACCAATAAGTACAGGAGTTTGGAGGAAGTTGATTCCAACTCTTACAGATGACTTTGAGAGGGTTCAAGACTTAAGTGGAGGAAGTAACTGCAAGTATGTTGGAAATTGCAAGAGAACTAGAATTAGAACTGGAGCTTGAAGATGTGACTGAATTGCTACGATCCACGATAAAACTTTAATGTATGAGGACTTGCTTCCATAGGATGAGCAAGGAAATGGTTTTTTGAGATGGGATCTACTGGTGAAGGTGCTGTGAAGGTTGTTGAAATGGCAACAAAGGATTTAGAATATTATGTAAACTTAGTTGATAAAGCAGTGGCAGGGTTTGAGATGATTTACTCTAGTTTTTAAAGAAGTTTTGTGAATAAAATGTTCCCAGACAGCATTTTCTGCTACGGAGAAATTGTTCATGAAAGGAAGACTCGGTTGATACGGCAAACTTCATTGCTGTCTTATTTAAGGAATTGCCACAGCCTCCCCAGCCTTCAGCCCCCGCCACCCGGAGCTGTCAGCACTGTCAGCATCAAGGCGAGACTCTCCACCAGATTAGGTGTTGCCAAAAGCTCAAAAGATGGTTAGCATTTTTTAGTAATAAAGTGTTTTTAATTAAGGTATTACATGGCTTTTTTAGATATAATGCTATTGCACATTGAATAGACTACAGTATAGTGTAAACATAACTTTTCTATGCACTAGGAAACCAAAAAATTCATATGACTTTATTGCTTTATTGTGATACTTGCCTTATTGTGTGATCTAGAACCAAACCTGCAATATCTCCAAGGTGTGCCTGTAATAAAATGCATAAATAAGTGTGCAACTCAGTAAAGTTTCACAAATGTATTCGCAAATGTATATGCACATGTAACTGCCTACTCAGCATCTTAGAAGCCTCTCTCTTCTGCCCTCCCCAGTCAGTAGCCACCTCTTAAGGGCAAATGTAATTCTGACCTCTGTCAACATAGATTACTACTGCCTGTCTTTGAATTTTATATAAATAAAAATATACAGTACCATTTTGTATCTGGATCATTTTATGCAACATTACATCTTTGAAATTCACTACTTTGTTAGGTATAGTAATAATTTATTTTTCATAGTTATATAGTATTTCATGGTATGACTATAGCATGTATGTATCCATGCTACTGTTGATGAATATTTGGATTGTTTTCTTTCTGGTGCTCTTATTGACGAAGTTACTATGACATTGGTTGCCATGTCTTTTAGGAGAACATACATCCTTATTGCTGTTGGTTATATATGTAGCAGTGGAACTGCTAGCTCATAGGTTATGAGATATTCAGCTTTAAGAGGCAGTACCAAAGACTTTTTCAAAATGATTGAAATAATTTATATTCTCTCATCAATACTTGATATTATCAGTTTAAAAGATTTTAGCCATTCTGTTGCATTTGTGAAGATGTCTCATTGTTTTATTTTGCATTTCTCTGATAACTAACAATGTTCATCAGCCTTTTGGGGAGCTATTTATTGGCACTGCTTTTGTGCAGTGAGTGCCCGCTCAAATCTTTGCCCGGTTTTTTTCACCAGTTGTCTTTTTCTTAGTGATGTATAGGAGTCTTTCTGGCAAAGTCCTGTGTTAGATGTATGTATGTGTATATCTTCTCCCACTTTTAGCTTATATTTTGACTCTTGATGGTCACTTTTAATGCACAGAGTTCTTTTTAATTTTAAGGGAGTCAAGTTAATCATTTCTTTTACATCCTATTTGAGAAATTTTTGCTATCCCAGGATCTTGAAGATATTCTCCTGTTTTCTTCCAGAGGCTTTATTATTTCAATTTATGTGTCTGATATATATGTATGTGTATGATTCACATTTATGTGTTTGGTTTGTCTGGAATATAAGTTTTTATGTGGTATTGCAGGAGTGGATTAAAGGTCATGCAAGCACCATATATTGAAAGGACCATTCTTTCCCACTGTGCTGTATGGGCAACTTTGTTGTAAATCAGATGGCTATATAGTTGAGTGTTTGTTTCTGGATTATCCATTCTGTTTCTATTCCAAAGTTTCTGGACAAAGTTAGTCAGTTTTACTTACTCTGGCTTTATAGTAAGTGTTGGCATTCCATCCTCTCACTCTTCTTCAAAACTGTCTTTGCTATTCGTGGTCTTTTCATTTCTTTTACAAATTTAGAATCAGGTTGTCCGTTTCTCTATACACACAAAACCTCCTGGGATTTTGAGATTATTTTAAATCTTGGGAGAATTAACATCTTTCTCCATCGATGTTAGCTGAGTTCTGCATACTCTGCCTTTAGTGGGTGGAGAGGTGGGATGCTCTGCCCATTTGGGAATGAGTGAGGTCTAGGGCGATGGCATGAGCATTGGTTTCCCACCACTGCTCTGAGTTTCAAATGGGAGTTGAGTTGTGTTATATTTTCCCTCTGCCCCTCTGGATTGTCTGTGCCGTCTCTGCTCTGTGCCCTTAGACAGTGACTGGTTGGACGACTGCAGTGGACTCCCTTGCCTCCCGTTTCCAGTTAGGTTTGACCCATGGGGAAGCAACACGGCAATCAGAAGGGGAGAAGAGAGTGAGGTCAGGGGATTCATTTCTTGTCCCCTTTCATGCAGGGCCACCTCGGGTTGGCTTGTGTCCCTAGATTAATGGCCGTTACAGCTCCAGGTGGGAAGCCGCCTTCTTATAGCCGCCTCCCTCTGGGACCCCCTCAGCCTAAGGGTGGTGGCTTCTCTGTCACTCATGTGGGGCATGCCTTATCTCTTACTTTCCACCACCCTTCCCGTACCTTTGGTAAACTCTTCCCGAACTGTGCAGTTTGAGTGGGCCATCTGTTTCCTGCCAGGACCTTGAATGCTACAGAAGTGGAAGAAAAATAAGTTTCCAGATAGCATAAAAGATGTTTGAGAATGAGGACCAGCTTCGCCAGTGACTCCCTTGCTGGGGTTGCTCACAAAATCGTACTTCTGGCTAAACCTCTGAGTAGAGCGTGGAGGCGCCCTCCTCCTCTTTCTGGTATCTTTGGAAATCATCAAGAGACTCTTTCATGATTTAAAAAGTAATATTCGTAGCCTCAGAGTGTACCCTCAAGCGTTTGCAAGCATTTTAGCCATAGGTGATTTTTCACTGTCCGACTTACTAAGTGGATAATGGATCTCGCAGTCTTTGTGCTTGTATCTGAGAAACAGCCATGACACCACTGAGGCTGCGGGAAGGCGAAGCGAAGGGATCAAACTGGCATAGACTTTAAAGTAGTAATAAAATCGCTGCTATTTGAA
Source organism: Smutsia gigantea (assembly GCA_032199065.1). NCBI lineage: Eukaryota > Metazoa > Chordata > Mammalia > Pholidota > Manidae > Smutsia > Smutsia gigantea. Next base: position 333,108 of record JAVSCE010013479.1, read on the forward strand.
AAATTAGAGTTGAAGCACTTCTGGAGACTGCAGCCTCTAGCTACAGCGAAGGGAGAATTACACTAATTCTTAAACAGAGTCTTACATTGAAATCATTTAACTCCTCTTTTGACAGTCAGGTTATTTAGTTGTGTGCTTTAGGAATTAATTTTTGGAATGACAGCTGTAGCAGTGGTGAGGGCTGCTGAATTATTTCACTGAAATAGCAATCGTGTCCTACATGTCCTTTGATGACAATAACCTGAGTCACACATCAGGTGGTGCTGGCAAATATGCCAGTGTGAGAACGGGTGGGAATTTAAAATGAGACAGTCAATAGTAAATAAAAAACAAGGTATCGCATATTCTGAAATGAAGTTTTTAACCTTTTTAAAATGTAGCAAGTGCAATTCTCCCATGGCCGATTTACTTCTTAATTGGACAAGTCTGCTTCTGTGTTGATAGCTGTGCCTAACTGGGTGAATCATGTCTTCTGTTTTTAGTATCAGCTCGAGCTCCCACTGGCTTTCCTCTCGCCAGTTGCTCCCTTGAGTTACTGTCCAAACATTGACTGTGGCCTCACACCCCACCAGGCCATACATGCCAGGAGGTCACTCCACTTCTTATATTACAGGTGGTGAAATGCTGGCCATGAGACATTAGTTCCACACATTATTTTGCAAGATTGTTTTAAACTGGGAGATACAAGTGAAAATCTCAGTGTCTGACTTATTTTGGAAAATGTGATGATCTGAAAACCATGGGCCCTCTGTTCCTCAATAATGACAATGACCTGTGTGGGGACATGTCCTCCGGAGGAAGCCATGGTTTCACCTGGCCAGGCTGACTACATTGTGTGACCCACATGTCCTGGGAGGCAAGTGTTGACATGGGTCCTACACATCAAGGGTGATTTTAGGGACCAAATGCAAGGAAAAGAAGCAACTGATGATATTGTTTCAGTCCCTATATTACTGGTATGAGAAACTGCAGGTTCTGAGAGGCCAGAAAACATGTCTCACTTGTTTTGGCTCATCCCGTGTGTCACAGGTGTTAACCGAATTGAATAGAGACTCTTCTTAAGAAGATCAGTCTGGCAGAGGTTTGCAAGATGCTACAGGAGGATGCTGAATGTTTGGAAAAGGCTATAACCATACGTCAGGGCTGAGAGCATAGGTGTAGATGGTGGCACAGGACAGAGAGATTGAGGTCAGCCTGGGAGACAATTTGAATGAAAGTCCATTGGATTTAGAGACAGGCAGGAGGTCAAGGAGAAAGAGAAAGGTGAGCTTGACGCCTTAGGATCAGTGGTGCCACTAATATAGCCAGGAGGGTGGTAGGTGACATCCCAGGGTCCCTCTCTACCCCTAGACTCAATCTTTTGATGAGAAGGAATGTGAGGCTCAATTGTATTTATGATTTAGCTAATGCTAATGGCTATGATTAGAATTTTCCCCTGATGTTCTTGACACCAGGGCTAAGACCATCAAGAATACAGTCTCTGTGAACCTGGAACTGACGGCAGAAGAATGGAAGAAGAAATATGAAAAAGAGAAAGAGAAAAACAAGACTTTGAAGAATGTTATCCAGCATCTGGAGATGGAGCTAAACAGGTGGAGAAATGGTAAGGACGAATGCGGCATGAGGGCACGCTGTCCTTGGGCCATGCCTCCTGGCATCCTGGGACGCTTGGGAAAGAGGAAGGTGGTGGAGCTTGGTCCTGCCTTACGGCATCCTGTGTGAAGGACTGGAAGGCTTCTCGTTCAGGGGCACAGCTCCTGCCCGCCTGTCACTTGGCTGACATGCATTCTTAGTGTGGGCGAGTGACTGTTTGCAGGGTTGCTTTGATCTGTTTCCAGGGAGATGCCCCTCTATCTGTCACTCTGATTCCCTCTCTGGGAGCCGGATCTGAGGCTCAGAGGGCAGGGCCTGAGACTTTGTGGCTCAGATTGCTTTTGATTAAATGAAAAATGCCATTCTCTCCTATGTGAGTTTTAGAATTGATTTGGGGTTAAAAGTCACCTCTGGCAAATATTTGCATTTTCTTGCCCAGCTGATCTTCAAGCTCTGCTTCTTCAGAGCCAGAAATAGAGGGTTTCTGAAGAAGCTCTGTGCTAAAATGGATCCTTAAAGGCTTGGTTCGTGACTAGTTTTTCTTTTTCCCCAAAACATTCTCTTTGGCTTGTTCTACTTGAAGACGGTATCTCAGAGAGCTGACACGCCGTGGGTGGGTGGGCTGTGGGTGAGGCGCTGACGGGGCTTTCCAGATCCAAGTGCAGACAGATTATTGCAGCGATTTTAGCATTGTGACGGAGGCTAGGAGAGAGAAGTCTTTTTCTTTTTTTTTTTTCATTGAAATGGTGTGTGTGTAGGGGGTGGTGGATAGTTGAAGGTTGTTGTTCAGATACTTTCCTATGTCCAGGATTGCGGGGCAGCAGACCCCAGTCTTGAGTAAGTGTAGGAACCTGGGGGCTGCTGTGCAAGATGGGGAGGTCACCTGCCTGTTTGTAGCTGCAGTTAACGGCAGACCGCCTTGTGATTATATGTTTATCACTGCTTTTTGCTAGGAAGGGTGGCGTGTCGATGAGCTACTGTTCAATTGAAAAGAGTTACATGGCAAACCACGGTTTAAGAGAGGTTCCAGAGATGACCTAGTAGCCTAAATAACACGATTCTTTTTGGGAGATTTTCTAGCTACACACGTGTTTTGAAAGCTGCTAGAATAATTGAATAATTCAGCACCTGGGGCTGGTGGATAAGCTTCCTTGCAGTTTGGCAGGAGTAGGAGAGTGGGGAGGCGTGCTTGGCAAGGCGGGGAGCAGCCGTATGGAATTGTGTTCTATTCCTGGGATCCTCTTGGGTCAGTTCTCTGCTGGGTGACTGGAACATTCAGTAAAGCCTTTTGGAAAAAGGAGCAGGGACTGGCCTTGGAAACATAGTGCAGTGGGCAGCTAGCCTTGTTTCTTTTCTCTCCAGTCTCCCACCATGCTCTGGCTCTCCAGTTCTCCATCCCTCAGCCAGTTCTGTCCTCTGGACTCGGTCAACTACCCTATTTTCCTAACTCCCTGTCCAACAGATATGCTAGGCAGGCACTTTCCCCCTCCCCTGGCTCTAAAACTTCTCACTTGGCATCATTTTAACTGTTTGTCCCCCTTTGCCCATCTTGGAAATCTGCTCAGAAATTTGCTGTTTTCTGTGCCCTACAGGGTGAGATCCTGTATAAACTCTTAAGTTACATAATTTGGGAATATGAAAGCTCATGTATGGCTTCTGGCACATCAGAGACTTTTGTAAACATATATTAAGTAAACATATGTTCAATGCAGTGCTGGACATAAAAGTGTGAGCAGTTGAATATGTTCTCTGCCTTCACAGTCCCTATAGTCAGATGGGGGTGGTAGACTCCAGCCACAATTAATAAACATGTAATAATAGTCTATGTCACATATCAAAATGGGAAAATAGAAGGTGCTAGAAGTTATTACACAGGAGGTCCTGATTATGACTGAGAAGTCAGTGAAGGTTTCCCCCATAATCAACATAGGGAATAGGAGTTGAGAGAAACAGCAGTTAGCCAAGTGGAATAGGAGGTGCCAAGTGGAAGTGGGAATGGGAGTTGGGGTGGAAAGAGCCCCATTCACAGTGCCCCTGAGGGGTGGGAGCAGGAAGGCCACATGGAGAGCTGGGGCGGGGGGGCCCTGGCCTGAGATGGGCAGGAGGGGTAGGCACGCCTATCCTATGCCTGGTTGAGGGTTTTGTTCATTATCTTGGAAGCAGTGAGAAGCCATTCAAGGATATTAAGCTGCAGATCATACAAGATGGGCATTTTTGAAGATCCATTCTTTGTGTTGGAGAATGGACTTGGGGGGGCTGGGAGGAGGGCCAGGAGCTGAGGTAGTCTTCTGGGGGTGAGATTACGGTGGTTGACTCTAGACAGGGCAGTGGGAAGGGAGAGAGAAGGATGGACCAGAGGCATTTCCGAGGTAGAATCAGCAGGGCTTGGTGAGGAGCTGATGTTGTGGAGAGAGTGTGTCAGGTTTTCTGGCATGCCAAGTCAGGTGGAGGGTCACGGAGACAGGAAACACCGGGGAGGAACCGGGCTGGACACCAAGGAGGTGAACGCGGGAGTTTAAGGTGCCCGTGGAACATCAGGTGAAAATGTCAAGTTAGGCCTTAGGGTCTGGAGCTCAGAGGAGCTGCCTGAGCTAGAGAGAGAAGCACTAGGGTCTTTGATCTTTGGGAAGTAACTGAAGGTGCAGGTCGGAGTGAGGGCCTCCATGGCCTGTGAGGGGAGGGTCTGGAAGAGGAGAGAGAGAGTCTCGAGAGACAGCCCCCCACCGCTACCCTCCATGCCGTGGAATCACTGAGGGAGTGGGATGGGGAAGGGAGATAGGCAGAGCTCTGTGCTCCGGAGCTAACATTTGCATTTTAAGGGTGATTTTTCCGGAAGCAAAAGCTTTCAAATGTAGAGAACGAAACTCTACAACTTGCAGTCAGGAAGTGGGGCAGATGGAGGCTTTGTGGAGTGGTCCTTTGACTGGCTGTGAGTGAAGGATTAACTGTACATTGCATATACACTGACCAAAAACCCCAGGCTTTTTGTTACGTTCCTAGCAGCGCCTGAGGTTTCAATAGGTCAGAAGATTTGCCCAAGGTGACTCAGTCGCTGGTAGAGCTGGGATCCGAATGTGGGATGCTTGACTCTAGTTGTCCGTGCTGCACATGCCCTAGTGGTTTTTGTTTAGGCCAGTTAGATGAGTGTGAAATGTACCCCACCAGAAGAGAAGGGACTGGAAGCCGTCAGTGCTGGTTTGGGGCATCAGGTCTGACTCCCTGCAGTCATGAGAGCGTGGCTGGTCTGTGTCAGCTAGAGAGCTGGGATTTGAGAGGTGGAGCAGAGAAGAGGCCGAACGCTCCACTAAAATCCAAGTGGCAGGGTATTTCCAACTTTACTTTGAAATCTGACACGCACGTTGGTTCTAAACTTGGGGGAGGTAGTGACTTAGTTCACCTCAGCGGTTCCTAGATACGGTTATTTCTACACTGTGGTCTGAACAAGTAGAGGAGCATTGTCGGTTGTATGCAGTCTCCCCTGGAAAAGAGATTTCTTTCTTTGCATGGTGTGTTTATAATTTGAGTTTGGCTTCTCTACTCCAGCTACAGGAGAGACAGCAAGACAGAAGGAGTACAGCAGAGAAAAAGGGTGCACGTGTGCATGCTGTGTGCTTTCCATTTGCTGTTATGTAGAGTGAGGTTTGAATACAAAGGAGTAGAAAAGGTAAAATAATAGGATGCCTCAACGGCAAATAAGGTCCAGGCAGTTAATGTAAATAGTGCAGAGAGGTTATGTCTGATTCGGCCAGCAGTAGTGGGACTACCACAGGAGAGAGCATTCCCTGCCCAAAGGCATTCAGAAGTTGTGAAATACTATCGTATTACATGCCTGCAGCTTGGTCTGCCCTCCCTGCCACACACATAGGCACACCTCTACCCATTTCCAGCCTCTCATAGCTTAATGGGCTACTTCAGAATGCAAGCCTGGCGGTTTTCTCCTCTGGGCATAGTAGAGCATTGATTCTCAGAACGCAGCCTGTGACCTGTACACGCTGCACCCAGCCTTAATTCATTTCTGCCATTGCCTTTAAGACAGGATGGCTCAGGGCATACGCGTGGTGGCTTAAGGGGAGGCCACACCTCATTTTTATCAAGAAGGACCAAGGAGAGCCACCCACTCTCCTGGTTTCCTTCCCCATGGTGCCAGTGAGGGTCCCTGGGTTGCAAAAGGAATTGACCCTGCCTGGCTTAAACAAAAAAGGAAAGCATTACAAGGATAGGAGTGACTCACAGAACCAAAAGACAGCTGAGGAACCAGTCTCAATGGGCGAAGCTGGGATTATTCCAGAGACACAGGCAACAGACTCATGAGGGGCCACACGTGGAGTGGGTCCCCTCTGAGTATTTCTCCCGTCCTTGCACTAGTATATGTTTGGGCTCAGAGGCCCAGAAGGAAGGGGATGCTGGGCTTCATGGTGTGCTGTGGCTGGGGAAGGTCAGGGCACCCCAGTGTGTTGTCTGACCAAGACTGTGCATATCGAGGGGATATGCTTCATGAGGAAGTTGACGTTGGGTGTGGAGTGGCTGAGAAACAACACACATCCACTGCAATCTACTAGTGACATCTTGTGGGCTGAAATCAATTGACAGTCTTGCTTTGAATCTGGAGACTGTGTTGGCAGCTTGAGCCTGGTGGCAATTTGTTTGGCCTGCTTGCTTAAGGACAAGATAGATGGAGTGGCAGTTGTCAGAAATAGGATTTGTTTTCCCACTGTTGCTTATTGACTGTATGTATGGAAAAGATGCAAACAATCCTATAAATGGAGTTAGATTTAGGTAGTTGGATTCAGAGTGAATTACCGAGCCCAGTTCACCCTCTTCCCCCTAGTCCATCAGGAGGACTCCCCTTCCCCAACAGGAAGATGGGGAGGGAGGCTGAGGGCCCAGGGGCGTGACCCTTAGAGCGGGGTTGGGTCCATAGCTCCATGTCGCTGTCAGTTCAGTCTTCATGCCTGATACTACTTTGAATTTTGCCCTTTAAAAAATAATGTTTTACAGGGACTTAGGTTAGAAAAGGAGGCCCTGAACACCCAGGTGTCAGGAGTGCACAGAAATGACCTGACAATATAGCCTAGCTGCTACTTCTCTTGAATAATTGAACATAATACTAAATAACAGAGTGGATGCAGATTTACTACATCTGCTGAAGTCCTGCGAAGAAATTATTTCATCCCAGGCTGAGAAGGCATGGAAAAATCGGCAGTCCCTGAAACAGATTTCTTCTCCAAATTTAAAACCTGCCAGGCAAGCAGGCTGATGTCCATAACTAGCTAAACCTGTAACCTCCAGTGTGATCTGGGACTTTGTGGAACTATGCAGCCTCCATAGTTGCAACATACTTTGCTCTCTTAGTATTAAATATGTAGAAGACACTGGCTCCCCTCTCCGATTCATAATTATAGTAGAAGCTCGTAAGTTAGCATTTTTTTTTGAGAGATCCTAATTTGTTAGGCCCCTTTTTCTGAGAGTGCTAGGAGAACGGTGTGCCCTATTCAAGAGGTCAGGAGTGTAAAGAGGATAGAGTCCTGGGTGCCCAGTTTATTAGAAAAACACTCCAGAACGGATTCAAGAGAATGTCCTAAGCTGCTTACAATATTTTTAGGAGCTAGGGTGAAAGTGAAAGATGCTATTTGCGTGCAAAACAATCCCATAAAGGAATGGTTTTGTTTTGTTTTTTAAAGCTCACATTTATATAATGACATCTTGTAGCCAGCTGCTCTTACCCATATGGCAACTTAAAGATTTCCTTTTAGTTTCTTTGATATAGAAATTACCTACCATTAGATCTGCCACTGGGCCTGTTTAATTGGTATTTAAAAAAGCACCTCCTTTGCCAGCTCTGCTCTGGTTTCTGCCGGAAGCTGTTAGTGACCAGCAAATCTCTGCCCTGGAGTTGCAGAGAGAATGCAATTACCTTTCTGTGTTCTCTAGAGCTTTAGGGACTCAACTTATGAAGAGGATAACTGGTTCATTGCTATTTCATGTGTGAAATTTTAATGAATCACTGGCGGTCTAATGGTTTTTTTCTTTTTTTGAAAACACAAAAAGCAAAAAGCCTATTTTTAGAAATTTTAAACTAATAGCCTGAACAAGAACTTTTGATTTGTCTGTCTGTCTTTTTTATTGCAATTGATAGATTTCTACTTTTTGTAGAAATGTTATTTATGCACTCTGGGGTTTTTTATTTTATGATTAAAATGCTCTGCAAACCTTTCAGGTGTGCTCCTGAGTACACACAGATCTTTTTAGTCCTTAAAGGTAATTACGTCTGACAATAGGAAAGGCCAGAATCCTTATTTAAAGAAGGGAAAGGTTTCTAGTTGGGGGACAAGGGGGGTGGAGAGCTTTCAGTCTAGAAAATCAGGTGCTTTACAAATTATAAGTCTTTCCCTGTAGATGGCAGGTATAATGCCTCAGGGGATAAACTAAGAGAAATTTGCTTTTAATGCAAAGAAGAGGAATAAAAATAAAATAAAAGCAGATGCTAATCCTCATTTGGTGGTTCTTTTCTTGTTCTCCCACCACCAGATTTTAGGGCTTCATTTCCCGAGGATTTGTTTGCAGCTGCCTTCCTTGTCCCAGTCAGTTAGTCCGTGACCACCTTGTGGGGGCTTCTCCGGAGACCCGGCCCACTGCAGCGCAGGGAATATTCTCGATTAACGTGCTGAGATTGCCATGGAGACAGATCGCCTGGTGTCAGGTCTTGCATAGTGTTGGGAATTTACAATCCCCAGACGTGTTTGTGAGCTGGACAGTGCAGTTACCAGGGACGCTTCTGGAAGTCATTTTCTCGGTCCTTTGAAGGGCAGCAGTGTTTGGGAGAAGCAGCTCTCGGTTCCTCTCTGGGCAGGAGCTGTGCTCTCCTGCAAATGCCTGCTGCTTCGGTTCCTGTGTGCAGCCGCTTTGTTCTTCTCGGCCTGAACGGCTGCTGCAAAAAGTAATCCTGACTGCCTGACCTTTAGAATGTAAACTGGGAAGAGCTCGTCGTTTCGATGTAGCTTTGTAGGGGACATGTTGATGCTTTGATTCAGAGAACCAGAAAGTCGGCTATAGGTTTCAAACATTGTTATAGTAATTGTAAACATAAACCTGAAAGGGCCTGGTGAAGATATGTTGTGCTTTATTTTTGGAACTGAGCTCCAGCCAACCGTAAAGGTACTGTGGAGACCCCGGGGGAACACTCATCTCAGAATAAGTAAAGATGAATTTATCTGCAAAACCTAAAACATTGACAGTTTGTCAGGAAGAGGAACCTTTTGTGATTTTTACATATATTATTCTAATTGATCTTTAGAACAATACTGTATTAAAGGCATTATTATTTTCTCTCCTTTACACAAAGCAAACGAAGAGGTTAAGCAGGAGATGGGCTTGTGATTAATTAGATCTGTTAAAAGGTGCATGCAGTGTGGCTTGGCCCTGGAGACGCTTATGCAGAGTCTGTTGATCACTTTGGAAGCACCTTGTCTCAGTGGTGGCTAGCTTGTTGAACCTCTATACTGGGACCACCCTGGTACTTTGTGATGCTGAGATTCCACAGTGGGAGAAGAGGGCTTTAGGGGAAGCCAAACCTGTGACGTTTGGTTAGAGCAGGTCACAGGTCCCCATGTATGGACATTATGAGGATTCATCCCGGGCACCTGCCTCCCCAGATGAATAGAAACACCCACCAGGCAGCTCCTTAGCTGACCCCAGCCTCCTGCTATCACTGTCTCTCTGGCCATTTGAAACCAAAGAACGCAGGGAATATGGATCTTCGATGTTTTTGTGTGTTACCTCTGGGCTTGGGGTGAGTTGGACTATGGATAATAGGACCATATTCCGGCTGGCTTCTGGTCTAGCACAGTTACAGTTTTTCTCCTTCATTATGCTCATGCTGGAAGATTAAATTCATATGGTGCTAGATTGCCCTGTTCACAAACTTTGTAAGATAGAACTGAAAAATTAGACACATAGTCATGATCCAAGTAGGGGAGGGACATTTACCAAAGTGTCAGTAGTGACTTTCTGTGAAGAAGGAACAGAACTGGGGGGTAGAGCTGAAGGAGGACTTAAAAGTTGTAGTGGATACCCTATGGTTAGGAAAAGATATGTAGATATATACAGCTAACCCTGGAAGAACATGGGTTTGAACTGCACAAGAACATTTATACACGGATTTTTTTTCAGTAAATATATTGGAAAATATTTTGGAGATTTGCAACAATTTGAAAAATCATTTTCTTTTCTCTACCATACTTTGTTATAAGAATATAGTGTATAATGCATATAACATGTGAAGTGTGTGTTCATCAACTGTGTATGTTATTGGTAAGGTTTCTAGCCCACAGTAGGCTATTAGTAGTTCCGTTTTGGGGGAGTCAAAAGTTATACGTGGATTTTCAACTGTCTGGGTTGTTCAAGGATCAACCATGCTTTATATTTTATTTTATATATTATCATACATATTATATATTAATGTATATCTTATTATTTATAGTATTTTACTTAATATATATAATATTTAATATTTTATTTCTTAGAAATTATATGTGTATATTTTTTTTTAAGCAAAAAAAAATATCTTAGGAACCAGAACATGGTGCTTTTTTATCCTGTGGATTTAAAAGACGCAGAAAGTATAGGTTCTTTCACTGGGTGAAATCCAGTCTGCTCACTAACGTCCTTGATGGATGTTTTAAACCAGGAATTGGAACGAATGAAATATTGATTTGGTTCCGGTTCAGTCCAAAGGCTACTCTGATCTTCTGGTTTTGTTTCAGGAAAAGCCCGGGGCACGGCACAGTCTTGGGCTTCAGAAGGCACAAGGATTGGCTCAGTCTTGTGTGTCCAGGAAAGTAATAGTTCATTCCAGGTTTTGCTTCCAGTTGCTGTTTCAAACAGAGCTATGATATGAGAAGGGGACATCATTGCATGTTCATTTTATTTGACATGGAGGCCTTTTGTGATTATCAGGTGTGATCCTGGAATCTTAAGTGTCAAAAAGCTAGCCCATCACAGAGTACTTGGGTGCCCTGGGAGAAATGGGTGCAGTATTCCTGTGGCTTCCCTGAGGTGTGACGTATACTGTTAATGAAGCCATGGAGGATCTCATTCCTGCCTTTTTTTTTTTCTTTTCGAGAAATTTTCTCTAGCTCAAGGCACTTCTCCTGGGAAATTTCCACAAACGCATTTTATGGGCTGGGAGCTGGGTGAGGCTTGAACGTAGATGCTGATGGTAGCAAACTGAGTGTGAAGTTGATGGTAAACATTGTGATAGAAGAGTATGTTTGGTTTGGGTTTGCTTTCCAAGAAGATATTTGAGAGACTTGGTTGGACCACATGGTGCCCATAGAATCCTTTGGTGCAGTCTGTTTGCAAGGGGATTTTCTTGTTGGGGACAGCCATTGGCCAGTTCTAAGAACCTCACCCTTTTCCTCAATTTGCATGGTCAAATTTGGTAATGCTTTTTCCAGGGCCCCAACAAATGCTACTTTTCAGACAGAGAAGTGATATGCAGGGTCTCTGCATGATATTCTGAACTGACTGCTTTTTCTTTCCTGGGACTGCCTGACATCACAGGAAATAATTCTATTTGAACTCTCCAGCCATTGATTAATTTGTACTTCCTGGGGGAGAGACTGGCCGTGGAATATGTGTTTGTGCAATATCAGTCAGAGTTCCTGGGCCCACGGTTGCACTGACTTCCTGCTTCAGACTCAGAGACTCTCAGATTCAGAGGAACTGGACCCTACAGTGTTCTATTCAACAGTAGCAAATTTGTGCCTTGAATGAGCTGTTTCTATTAATGAAATGGTAACCTAAGTCATTGGTAATGAGGATGCTTCAGAGGTCTGTTCCTCTGTGAGTCAATCACTAGATAGAATATGATACTAGTAAGGCACTGGAATATTCTTCAACAAAAGGAAATTTTTCTAAAAATTCTGGGTATCCCTGAAAGTTGTATTTGTTCAGAGCTTCCGTGTTTGATGGAACCAGTTTATTTAAGAGATGCATCGTGAGATAAGGAATGTTACATAGTTCTCTTTTCCTTTAGACTAGTTTTGGCTGATAACTACAACCTTTCTTGTCAAATAGAAAGAGTACAAGCTCTAACTCCCCACACCAGCTTTCTGCTGTTGTCCTCTGTGTCTTTTTCACAGGAGTGACTCTTTTGGAACTCTTCCTGGAAGGTTGCATGCTGAGTTTCTTTAATCCCCAACTTCTCTGGGCTGTGCTTTGCAGGAGAAGCTGTGCCTGAGGATGAACAGATCAGTGCTAAGGACCAGAAGCCCCTGGAGCCCTGTGACAACACCCCCATCATAGACAATATTGCTCCTGTTGCCACTGGCATCTCTGCAGAGGAGAAGGAGAAGTACGATGAGGAGATCTCCAGCCTCTACAGACAACTGGATGATAAGGTCTGTAGCCAGAGATTGTAATCCTCACTCTGGTACAAAGACTAAAGGTGGCAGATCCCAGACCCGATGGCCACAAGCAGCTTCAAGCCCTATGGGGTTGATGTAGGGCTGCAGGCTGATGTTTTATGTGCCTGATACCTCTTCTGGCTCTTGACTGGGCAGGCTCAGGGAACTTGATTCATATGGAGTGGAAGCTTTCATAGGAATTTGGAAGAGTGAGGGTCGATCTGGATAGACAGTCTTCACTTCTAGAAATTGGATCACCCATGCAAGAGGGTGTGAGTGTGAGTGTGCGTGGTTTGTGTTTAGTTCCCCCGTCTGTTCTTTGGGCCTATCCCTTGCCTCTTGGAATCTCCCAACAGTAGTTCCAGCTCTAGGGGCAAGGGTGTGGCTCCCAAAACTGAGTGTGTACTTTAATCGTGTCGCTCTAATGTCTGGGATGAGGAGCCGGTAGAGGTGGCATGTGGTCTGACAGCTTCTACCTTATTGGCGAAGCTGTGTTCAGGGGCATACTCTTGAATAAAGTATCTGAACATGCTGATTAGGGATGTCCACTGTTATGGCAGACTATCGGGATTCAAATAGTTATGTAAATGCACAAGTTGGAATAGAGGAAAAGAGACCTTGGAGAACACTGTGTACCATTCATTCCCTGTGAAGGTCGGGTTAGGAATCCCAGAGGCGTAGGAAATTAAATCGATGTTTCACATGTGTGGCATATTGCCCTTGGAATATTCTAAATCCTTTCAGTTCATTTCATCAAGGTTGCTGATATTTTTAGTATGATTTAATCTTTTCTGCCGTGCTTATGCTCAGAGTGCTTGGGGACCCCTCTGGCTTGGATGAAACAGCTTTGCTATGTTAACGTCACCATTAATCTTGCAGGCCTCTCCCTTCTGAATAAAGCTCAGTCTGGTATCACCTTGACACTGACGTGTCATTGTCATTTTAAGGAAGTTAGTTCTGCTTTGTATTTGTGACTCCTGGAGTTTGCATTATAATCGCAGTCTTAAACGGGGGTCTTCAAACCCTCTGGTAACTTATTTGAGAAGATACTTACACTCACGGGAGCTGGGGTAACTGCCCTTCAGCCCCTTGCCATTCTGTCATGCTCCCATTTCTGCTCAGGCGTTATTGAGCAAAGCCACCAAGTAAGAGAAGGAAATCAATTGTAAATTAACGGTATATGCAATTTCTTGATTCCTCCAAAGAAATGCTATCGTTTAAACACACAGTGTTTCCCCCACCCTCCATTTTAGAATTGACAGATTCATTTGTAGTCATCTCTAGAAAGAATGCTGGAGGAGAGGTGATGACCTGACTGCACACTCTGCTCTGTGAACGGATGCCTGCCATGGTCGGAGTGGGGATCGTTTACCTCAGTGGCATGAGGCACTTCTCATTGATCTGAGAGACTTCAGAGAGTCTTGAATCCAGCTTCTGATGAGGACCGAGCTCAGAGTGATAAAAATGCACCTTGGGAGCGTTTGGTTGGTAGCTGGCAGAGTTGACCCTAGAGTCTTTGCCTCCTGGTGACCAGCCTCGGACATTTTCTGTCATACGCCTTGAAAACCCTGTGAAGCACACCTTGCGAGGTTCGTGTATGTGGTCCATGACAGGGTGATGCTGAGAGGCCTGGGAGAGCGTGAGCTCCCAAACCTTGGCCTCAGATGGCACAACAGCCAGTGGTTTGACCTTAGTAACCCTACCCATAGATGCCTGAGTATGTCTTATCAGCTGTCGTTCTTGTCCTCTTAAAAGTTCTGGAAGGTATTTCATGCTTCTGATGAGGTAGGTTGTTTGAGCTTTTGTTGAGAATACATGAGTTGGGAGTGGCACCTTCCTAGATTATTGAGTGGTAGAGCTGAAAGTATCTAGTTCTAGATGAAAACTTGCCCAGGGTGGTTTCATGACTTGCCCATAGATGGCAGAGCTGGAGTGAGCCTACGTATCTTCCTGCTCCCAGTCTAGTGCTCATCTCTTTTTGGCCTTAGCCCTTTAAATGAGGGACTTATCAACCCTAATGCATCTATTGAGAAAATGGTGGGAGAAAGCCTAAACAGTCTCCTCCTAGCTGCCCTCCCTGTCCCTTTGTGCTGGGGCCCAAGGCCAGGTCCTCTCCCAACGCAGAGCCATGTGGGCGGAAAGCCTGTGCTGTGCAGGCAGATCGGGACTTAATGAGCTGAGACCTGGGCTGCCCCTCTACCCTGGTGAAGATGCTTTTCTCAGCTGCAGCGTGGGGCTCATGTCTGTTCCTTCAAAAAGTCATAGTGGGGATTATAAGTTTCTAGTGCATTGCAGATGTTCAATAAATATAAGTTTCTTTTCTGTCTTCTCCCTTCTGGGTTCTGTTTGCTTATGGGAGAATACCATTGTATGTGCTATCAGAGGTGGGGGTGCAGAAAGGGGCTGAAAGCCATTATAGGATGAGCAAATCGGTGTTGACACTGTCTTTTATTCCTTGTCCCCTCCCAGATACTAGTGTGCCACTGGAGATGTAGGAGAGGAAGTAAGTGGAACTAGAAGCTGAATCATAGTGCATTGGTTTTCACTGCAACAGAAACATGTTTATGATTAAAGGTGGCCTGTTGACAGTTCACCTATTTCATGTATAAGAAAATTAAAACATAAGACTATTTCCTGAAAAGTGCTTTGAAATGTTACTTACGGGCTAGATCTTTAATAGCGTCAGAACGCGCGTGCTTCAAGAGATGCACTTGAATGTCTAGATAAAGACTGTGCAGCACCTCTTATTCTGCAAATTTTGTAAGAATTTGAAAAAGCACAGTGAGCTAGGCTAATTCCTTAGAGAGACTGCCTCAGAAAAGAGTTAAGTAGCTTTGGAAATGTCCCTGGTACCAGTGATTCATGTCCTTATATGTAATCCTAGTTCTTCATCTTTCCCAGGTGGACTTGGGCTCCTTGGTTTCTCATTGAACCTCAAAAATCACCTTATCCTGGCTTGTCACCTGTCAGGAAGGAGGCCTGTGTCTTTCTTGAGGCTTTGTAATGAACACAGTATAAGAACTTAGCCCTTGTTCCACTGTTTTGCTTCTCCTGTGATTTATATCACTTGTAGCCATTGCTTATATATCCCAGGGGAAAAGATGGCAGCTCTTCGATGTTAAACTCAAGTCTTTTATGTTAAGTTGTTTAATATTTATGTGCCAAGGAACATAAACACAAAATTGTTCCTGGTAACTGACTTTCTAAGTTTATAAAGCAGAAGAGAAAATATGTTCTATAAAATAGCCGCCTAGTTGTAGAAGTACTGTTTTTTGGCAGTTTCACTCTGGTGTGTAATTTCCCTACTTCTCCTGCCAGAAATCTGGTTTGAGAAGGAAAGTCATGAGTATTTTGTGGGACCATTAAAGAAATATTGGTGTAAAAAGTTCAGTAAAAACAGGGTCTCCTTGAGTAGAGACATAGGCCAAAATGTTCTACACTTAAAAAAAGGAGGTGCAGATACTGTAATAATGGGTTTAAATTTTTTCATGGGAAACATAAGTCGTGACACTGAGTCAATCCAGTTTAAATACATGCATAGACATCACTAAACAGGTCTAGAGAATATTCCATGGCAAACTGGCTCCGTGACCCCGGCCCTTGAGTCTACCCCTCACCTCACCTTTGGAAAGGCAGAAAGCTCAGTGCAAGTGCTCATGAGCTGCCGATGGAGGTGCCTGGGCGGCGTCAGGCATGAAGAGGGACCCTGAATCGGAACTGAATCCAACTCTTGGCTTTAGACCCAGAAGTGTCATCACATAGGATTTTCTCTTGTTTCTGAGGGAGAGGCACATATGAAGCCAAGTGGTTCTTTGCAGGCTAAGCTTCAAAACTGCATTCGAACTCATGAAAATTTTTATAGCAAAGCCTGCACCTCATGCAGTTAGGTGTCGTCTGCCCACTGCTGTGCCCGCACTGGGTGGGGTGTCTCAGGGGAGGCAGAGACGTTTGCATGGGGTGGTGGGAGGTGGACAGCTCTGGCTTTGTGGTAGCAATACCTAGTGGCATAAAATACAAGTGAGGAGAGTGAATTTGTGGGTGGGGAGATCCTTTCCCACAGGCCAGAATGGAAGCATTAACATCTCTGCTCCCCCAGCTTCCTTCAGTTTTTGGTTTTTTCAAACTAGTAAAAAAATTAACTTCTAATCAAGATGGAGGTCTGTTCATACCAAAGATTAATTCTCTAGCAAACATTTTTCCAATCTAAGAGATTTGAAGTGGAAATACTGGTCTTTCCTACCTATCACATGGCAGCATTCCTGGTCATTGATGTGTTTGACAAGGTTTGGGACATGAATACATTATAGTGATGGCTAGAAATTCACTCCCTTATTTTTTGAGCTAGGAATTCACTATTCACATCTTTGAATTGGGGGGTCCCTTTCAGTTCCCCAAACCTAGATTTCTGATTTCTGTGTGAGCAGCAATTGAGCTGAAGGTGTAGGATGTTACATTTCCCAGAATACAAAGATATTTCATTTGCTGAGAAAGGTGGGTGACGAGGCGTTTTAACCAAATCAAGATCCCAGAACCACTCTTGTCTTTTCTGGGGAAGCACTACACCATTCCCTTAATCTTATTAGCAAGGTTACAGGTGGTATCCTGGTATCTGACTATTATCGGGAAACCAGGATATCAAAAAATGACATAACTAACCAAAAAAAGTAAACATGATGTTTTCTTTCAGGATGATGAAATCAACCAGCAGAGCCAGCTGGCTGAAAAGCTGAAGCAGCAGATGTTGGATCAGGATGAGGTAAAGAACACAATAAATTTTTCTTTACAAAGTTTTTATATTCCTCTTTGTTGTTGATGTTTGTTCCAGAAATTTAATTTGCAAAGCATTTTTTCAAAAATCACCGAATCATGTGGAAATTTCCTGGTAGATATCTTTTCAATACCTGTTAAAAGCTGATTTTAGCTGAATTTAGAAAATCAATCTCTGACTTTGTAGAACTCTCGGGTTTTGAGAGTGAGTAGCTCATTGCTGCGCTTAGTTTTTGAAAAGCAGAAACAAAAGAGCTTGGTATTTGGGTAAGGATGAGATGACTTCCTCATGCCCAGGGCCCAGCAATCCTGTCTCTTGCTGTTTTAGCTTTCTTTTGCTTTGCAAATCAGCCAGCTCAGGTCTTTGATATACACTGTTTTTACACGCTGTCTTGTAGGAAAAACAAAACAAAACAAAAATAGAAAGTAGAGGGAGAGGAAAGCAAAGAGGAAAGGGATCCACATGCTGCATTAGTATATATTTGATATAGTAAAAAGGAAGCAAATTTTGTTCAATCTCTCCCTAGGTGGCATACAATTCTTCAGTAAATGTCTTTATTGTGCTGTGTTTTGCTATGTGTTTACCAATAGGAACCTAAGCAAAGGACAGCCAATGTATCAACAAAGATGATTAGTAATTCTCTTCCTGAGGATCATTTAAGGATCTTTTTCTCTTTTGTGCTTTCTGCTTTATTGCTAAAATGCTATGAGTTGGATCATGTGATGCAGTTTTAGCAGGTGGTTTGGGTTCATGTCCCCAAGCCCCAGCCCTCCATAGACATAAGTCTCTCTCTAACCATTTCTTTCCTCATCCATCCCCTTTGTTTCCTTTCATCTCTCCAGGGCAGGGAGTATGTCCCCTGCCCAAACATTTCCCTTGGCAGAGAGATCATCTGTGTTGCAATCAGATGAGCCATGTTTAATTTATTTCCCTCTTACCTATAGTTGAGGCTTCCATTTGCTGAGTATTTCCTGCCCTCTTCTTCCCATTCTATCCCTTTACATTTCCAACTTGGCAGAAGTGCCTCTGATAAATGTTCTTTTTGGTATAGTTAAAACTCTTTTAATATTTTTCCTTTTCTATACTCTTAAGGCAATATCTGTTCATTACAGAAAAAGTAGAAAATAAAACAGGCACAGAAATAATGAAAACATCCACAAGCCCAGTCATTCACTTTTAACTAGTGTTAATGTTTGGAGTATATCCTTCTATACATTCATGATGAATTTTAAGAAAAATTGATGACTGTCCTTCTACACTATTTTGGCTAACTCTGAAATCAAACTATTTGCAATGTGAAATATTAACAATATTAAAAAGCCGTGTAAGTATGATTACAGCCCTTGGAAATGATTTACCCCCATCCTTTGTTCAACGTGTGTAATAGCCAATCAGCTACAGAGTGTGGTGATTTTTGATGTGTAATAAATTCTTTGAGTTAAGTCTATGCAGCTTTAAACTAAAAAGAGGGAGGGAGGAGAGAAGGGAGGAAAGGAGGAAGGAGAGAAGGGAGAGAGGGAAGGAAGGAGGTTAGGGAGAGAAGGAAGGAGGGAAGAAAGGAAGGAGAAACAGATTTTTGAAATAACATACTGGTTTTTAATTTTGCCTCTGGATATATAATAAGGTTTCTAGTCATCTGAGCTTTTCCAACTTGTTTATCTTGGATAGAGCACAGAGCACAAATACTTAAACATTAGATTCACCAGTTCCATGCCATCTCATTTCCCTAGCTTTTAGCTTCCACAAGAAGAGACTATGAGAAGATCCAGGAGGAGCTAACACGTCTTCAGATTGAAAATGAAGCAGCCAAAGATGAGGTGAAAGAAGTTCTCCAGGCCCTAGAGGAGCTGGCTGTCAATTATGATCAGAAGTCACAGGAAGTGGAGGACAAGACCAGGGCCAATGAGCAGCTGACAGATGAGCTGGCCCAGAAAACGGTTGGAGCATTTGTGTCTAGGGGGTGGGACTTTCTTGGCTGCCACTCCGGCATTTACATGGATGTGTGTTGACAGACTCTACGTAGGAAGGCAGTTGGCTAAATAGTTTTTCTGTGTTAGACTTAGATGCATTCTCTGGAATCCTTCAATACTTGAAGTACTTTGTGGAAGTGACTTTTGTCCACTCATCTTGGCACTGCATGTCACAACTGCTGTATATCCAGGGGATTTATAACATTAGCAGGGGCACCTTGTGGAATAGTCAAGAGAGTACAGAATTTGGAGTCAGAGAAGTCCTGGTTAAAATTTTGACTTTAGAGCTATGAGACCTTAGATTTGTTCCCTTATCTATAAAAGTGGTGACAATAACATGCTTCTTTCAGGGCATGAGAATTAGTGACAGTTTATATAAAGCACTTAGCACAGACCTTTGTATATGCTACCATATCAAAAATCAATCTCAAAATGTTGTATTAACAGGTGAGAGTGGGTAACCCATGAAAGGTTTGGATTTCACTCTTCTTCTTTTCACCCTCCAGAATGAAATGTGTTCCTTGCCCACAGCCTCTCCTCCTAGCCTGGGACCGAGCGCTCCTGGTTGGTTTGTTGTCCCGTTTTAAACCAGTGCTTCAGTCTGCACATTTCCCGTTTTGTATTCTCCTGGTGAAAGATGCTGCAGGTTCTGCCCAGTGAGCCAGTGGTAGCAGGGCCAGTGAGCATTTGGTGAGGTGGCTGGTGGTGGGATATGTCCATTTTGTCTTTTTCTATTTGGAAAAGAAGCAGTGGAAGCTGAGCGGCTGTAACCAGCTGCTCTTGGCACCTCAGCCCAATGGCCTGGTATCATGGGACTGTGCATCCAGTCCCCCTGGGCAAGGAAGTAGCAGATGGTGTGGAGAGCTCTAATCTGCTGATCAGAGAGCTAATGGAAAATGCAGACCTTCAAATGCATGAAGGGAGACTTTTTGAATGGCTTCCCAAGATGGGAACTACTGCTTCTCTGGGTTTTAAAAACAAAATGAGCAGTGGTAGTGCCAAAGCAAACACAAATAGGAAGACAAACCAGAAGTCACTTAGGAAAGAGGAAACATAGATTTTTTCTGCTTACTGTTCTCTTTAGGATTCTTTAATTGGTCCTTGGTATTATTTGCTTCTCAAAACAATGAAACATTTCCTATAAAATGCAGTTCTATTTTCTGTCAAACCAGAGTATCACTAGACTGGTTTAGAGTATGGTTTTTAGTTAGATCATTAAAAGGTGCTCTAGTAAAATAGCTGCATGTAGAAGAATTTGCTTAAATGTTTTTGATTAACCTCTCTAGCTCCATAATTTAGGGAAATTATTTTCTTTGTTGGCTGAGTTCCTACCAAGACACGAAAAGATAGCTATTCTATTGATGTTGAGAGTTTGTTAAATTAATTAGTTAAAAATTTGTGCCTTTTGATAGCATACATGAGGGGTGGAAAATAGATGCGTATGCATTTGCTAATGTTTGACAATAAAATGGAGCTTCTGCTATAAAGAAGCCATCTCCTGTTGAACTTGACTGAGTTTGAAAAGAGATGAAGAGTGTTCAATTAAACTTCACTGTGAAGATTAGAAAACTTTTACAAAGTTGTTTTCTAAACTCATGAGTGTCCCTCTGGGCCTTCCAGACCCACCTATTATTATGAAGTCAGATGGGAATTTGGAAGTGATCCAGAGAGCAGGTTTGTTTGCAAATGTGTTGTGAATGCTCACAGGTATGTTTAGACCATGGAAAATGTGAACTGAACAGAACATCTGGTAGGCAGGAAGATGTGATTACTTGTTATAAATCTAAGGGCTCCTTTGGGGCTGTATTTATTTTTAATAATTTATTTCACTGATCTGGAAATTGTCATCTGATATATAGGCATATAACATATTAGGCCCAGACAAACACTTGTCCAAGAATGCGGTGCTATGCCACGTTTGACTTAAAAGCACTCTTATGTTGAAATCACATGAAATGATAAAAGAACGCCATTCTGTGTTATGCTGTTATGCTATGTGTATTGAGGTCAAAGGGCAACCCTTTTAATTTGTTAAAAATGTGTTTTTCAGACTACATTGACGACCACGCAGAGAGAACTGAGCCAGCTACAAGAGCTTAGCAGCCATCAGAAAAAGAGGGCTACGGAGATCCTGAATTTGCTGTTGAAGGATCTGGGGGAGATAGGTGGAATTATTGGCACCAATGACGTGAAGACTGTAAGCCAGTCCTTTTTTTATCCTGTCTACCTGATCTCATAATGGCATGATTCTAAGCAGGCAGAGTCTATGTTTTATTCTCCCAAGTATCCAGCACTTAGCATAGAGCATTGTGTCCGTCACATGCTTGGTAATCTGAATGAATGAACAAAGAGCTGATTGAAGACTCAGTGAATGATTGAGTAAAGAGGAGGAGAAAAATTTTACCTTGCGAATATAGGAAATGTCTTCAGATTTTCAAATCTTGGTTGGCTGTATGTACATTGATTTATTCCTCAGACTTACATGCCAATGCCACAGAAGTTTGGAAGTGGTAAGTTAGGCAGCAGTTCTAGTCTCAGAATTGTGTTTCTCCTTTTCTTTGAGAACCCAATTAGGAAAGCTTTCAGCTGAAATAGGATTCTAACAGTGGCTTTAAAGCCACATTTAATTATTCACAGAATGAGAAGTCTAAAATTTTCTGTTCAGGTTGTGGTCTGTATTACCAGGGAGCTTGGTGGAAATACAGGCTCTCAGGCCCACAGTAGACCTACTGAATGAGACCCTGCATTTTAACAAGATTCCCCAGGTCATTCTAACTTTATTAAAGTTTTAGAAGCAAATTTTAGTTGCTGGAGTGTCTCGATAATACCAAGGATCAGTCCTTTGATTTATTTCCTTTCTGCTTTCTTAGCCTGTTACATTTTCACATCTTTGAATTTTTGTCTCATGGTAGCAAGATAGCTGCTATGGCACCAGTCTTCACATCTTCACAGAGCCATATCCCAGAAGTCCCCAAAAGACATCCCCTTATACCTTATTAGCCAGAATTAGGTCACATGGTCACCTCAAATTTCAAGGGGAGCTAGGAAAGCAAAAAGATAATTGGCTTAAACCAATCACGATCAATCCCATGGAGTTGTGAGCACTGGTGCCATTGATAGTGAGGAAGTAAGGGAAGTGGGAAGAATGGGGGTAGTATAAAGTTGTCCATGGGCTTGGAATAGAGAAAAAAGAAGAATAAATAGTGTTACTATCTAAGAACAATAGCGATTTACTACAATATAAAGAGACTATTGAAAACTAAGGTAGAGATATTTTTTAAAATACCTTTGTTGAGGTATAATTGCCATAAAGTGAGCTGCACATAAAGTGTTCAGTTTGAGAAGTTTTGACATATGTATACACTCATAAAATCATCACCATAGTAGTATGACGAACATATACTCATCACCTTCAAAAGTGTGTGCGACTATTTCTGGTCTCACTGTTCTCTTTCATTGATACAATCTTTATGCCAATACCACACTGTTTTGATTATTATAGCTTATAATAATGCAGCACCTTGTACAAAGTAGCCACTGATAGATATGGTGGATGTTACCAAGCTGAGGAATGGTGTTACCTTGCCTAACTTTGACCTCACAAGTTACTGAAACCAAATTCTTTGAGTTTAGCCCTTTGACCTTTAGGCTGAATTCTGCAGGAGTCTTTTTTGTGGGGACACAGGTTTTTTGTGGGGGTTGTTAAGTACTAGAAAATGCTCTCCAAATTACTTCTGTTTATAGATATTTCTGGGAAACAGTCCTTCTTAGTATCATAGATCTAGGCTTAGAGTATATGACCTCTTGTAAACCTGATCATTCTTTCATGGGACCTCTATCATCACAGAATATTTCATAAGTCTTTGTGAATAAATCTAATTAAACATAAAATTCTCAGGTACTGTAAGAATAGCCCAGTTAAGCTAGTTAAGCTCCAGTGTGGTGATTTTTATACTTAAGGATTTAATTTTTAGAAGTATGTGTTGGTGTTGAGCTCTAAACTTCTAGGTTGGGGTGATTAAACGGTCCTTGCAATGTGAAGGCACAGTTGATTTATGGGAAGCTGGTGCCTGCTGCAGATAATGATAAAGGAAGATATTTTTATGCTAAGTTCTAAAATAGAGCTGATGAAAAATGCTAATGAAATCAAGGAACGTCTAGTTGCTTTGACATTTAAAAAAAGGATCCTTACCTTTGGGAATCCAAAGTATGATTGAGACTATTTTTAAATATTCAAATGGATATATTTAAGATAATTTTGGATTCCAGACATTGAATGCCCTAGTTAATTTCATTGATAACTAGCTAATTTCATTGATAACTCTCACTTATAGAGCATCATATTCTTAATCATTCTGGGTATTTTCTTATGATCATGATTTGATCATTAGGGCAATGAGAGCTAAAGGGGAGGGGTCACGTGACTTGGAGCAAGTCAGTTTCCTTCTCTGGACGTCATTTCCCTAATTCATAAAATGACAAGATGAGTCCAAATTATCTTGAAGGTTGCCAGCTCAGAAACTGCATGCGTTACCGATGTATTGCTTAGATCTATCATTGGGATACGGACACTTTTCTGATTGGTTATGAGTATTCAATAGATGTAATTTTTTAAATCTAAGAACATAAGCAAATCAAGGAAATCTTTTTCCCTGATCCTTTTGTTCCTAAACCCTATTCAGTTCCCACAAGGCCCCTCTGGTGGTGCCCTGGGTGAGGGGAACTGATGGTTCTTAGAGTCTCTCTCAGTCCTCAGTTCCAGAACACAACAGGCCTTGGGAGCTGTGAAACAGAAGACCCTGTATTTCTTCAGCTCATTCATGTCTTGAAACATTTTCAGAGTTCAGATGATACTTTGAAGTCATCAAAACAAGCTGAAAGGAGCAAGTGACAAGATAGTGTTAGTATTGACTTCATCCAGGGTTATCACTGAGCGTCCTCTTCTTTTCATATTCGTATGTCACCAAGTTTCCTTAAAACAGAGATTTCCAGAAATCTAGCCACAAATTGAATAGAAAATTGAGGGAGAGAGGATGAAATGAATTGGATTAGCTGTCTAATTTTCTTTCAACCTTGGGTCTGGCTGAGGTGGTGAAGAAATTCAAGGAGATGACAGGGGCTCTGGGGCTGGGCCAGAAATGTAGAAGAACTGCTCCAGATCCTGGGCCTGAAATCAGCCCACATCACCAACAGCTCCTCTCCCTTCAGCCTCTTCAACACAGCTTTGCATCTGTTGGGGCCAGAAAGGTGGCAGGGGGTGCTGGGCTCTCCGAAAGGCTTGCTTCCCCTGTCTCCTCTGTCCCTCCAGCTCTTGGAAGCAACCGCCTCATGCACTGGCTCTGTACTGCCTGACAAGAAATTGACGTTTCTGGGCATTAAAAAAGTAGGACTTTTTTTTAGTTCCATTCCGACTTTGGGGTTTTAGGATGTGAATAATCACTTCACTTGCTTTTACTTAGCTGAGAAATGGCACCTTTCACAGCCACTCCACGCTGTAGAGACATGTGGTGGAGGTGGGGGGCAGGCTGGGGTGACTCTTCCTATGCACGAGGGTGGAAGGGGCCGGCAGCATTTGCCTTCCTGCAGGAATGCAGCCTTTTCTCCCAGATTAGTCATCCACCCTGGGTCACACAGTCCAGTTTGTACTTTTGGAGTCCTTGTCAGACCCAGGGGACAGTTATAAATAACATTTCAGCAACAAGTTCTGATTCTTCTTTTTGAAATAACAATGTACTGGAATTACTGAAAATTTTGAATATACATGACTAAATATATGAACTCTCTTTTTTTATTGAAGTATCATTGATACACAATCTTATATTGGTTTCAACTATACAACACCATGGTTCAACAGTTATCCATATTATTAAGTCCTCACCCCTACTAATGTGGTTACTATCTATCAACATAGGATGGTACAGAATCATTGGCTATAAATACATGAACTCTTAAAATCTAAGAGATGTCACAGTTAAAACCATGTGTCTGGGATATGGTTTTTTGCAGCAGGCACAGACTCAAAATCTCCTTTAGATCTCCTAGGACAAGAGTCAGCTTTAGAAGTTACAGTTTGGGGTTGAGGGAAGAAATATCCAGCTCTCACTTTGGAGGAAGCCCATTATTGTATATGTATTTTTTTCCTCTTCCCCAATCCACCCAGGATCTGGGCACAGAATACAGTGTGTCCTAGTCTAAAGACAGACGTGCAGAGGAAGAGGTGTTGGTTCCCTTCCCAAGATGCCCAGTTGGTCGGTTCATTGATCTTTTCCCATCGGGAGCTGGTATAGGTTGTGAATTCCACATGAAAGAGATGGATGTTTCCTTACCCTTTTACAGAAGCTGACAATACACAGAAAACACCGGGTCAGGCTAAAGAGTAAGCTTCTTATCTTTGCTCTGCATCGGACCAATCACAAAGGCACAGGAACAAAACTGAACTTAAAGTTTGTGGGCCTTTCTCACCTCTTATCTCCATGCTATTAGATTAGAAAAGGAAGGTAGTGAGGAATGGCGTTGGAAGGCAGATCGTTGGCAGAAATATAACCCGCTTAGCAATAACCTCCATTAAATTAGGATGGAGTCAGAAGTGGATACTTGTAGATTTTCTTGCTGTCAACAACATAGGTTCTCACTTTGTTGATTGACACTGAAGTCATTTAACAAATGCTGTTGTGTAATTCTTAGGGAAAGGGTGACACCACGCTTTGGCTCGCGCTATTCAGTGCTGTTTCCTATACTTCCTATCTGCTACCAAATTTCAGGGTTGATACACAATTCCATATTCCTAGCTTTCAAGTGTTTACTGAAAAGATAGTCATATGATGAGTGAATGAGAGCAGTAATGACAAAAGTGGGCAGTTGAGTGTACTGTAAACATGAGAAAACCTAAGTCATAGTTGAAATCACTGTCTTGAAGCCTATGTTCACCAGCTAGGTTACTGGACAGCGCTCTTACTTTCTCCTGAGGTGCTAGGGTGCCCTCTGGTGGTGAAACAAAATATGCATATAGTTTGCTCATTCGGTCAATTGCTCCTTTTTTAAAACCTTGTTTGCGTCTCTGCAAGTGGGTTTCTATCCCAAGTATCTTGCTAGGTTTTGTGCCCAGTAGAGCTCTGAAACTCAGACACTGAATATGAGATCATGCAGGAATGCTGACTATCAGAATCTTTTCTTCTAAAGGTGGATTTAGACTCAAAACAATAAGCTAGATTCCTGTCTGCTTGGAAGTGGCAGGGAAACAGATTGGTAGCAAGAAGTCATACAGGAAAACCTTCATCTAGAGTGGCTTTGGGAATCACATGTTCGTACTCATTAGGTTTTTTGTTTAATTGAGGACTGTATAGAAAATCCTTTTCATTTCAATCCTTGTTTATAGAAACATATGCAAGCCATTAGACTACTCTGTCTAATAGCAGACTGTAGAGAACATAATTGAAATTTTTATTTGCGTTCTTATATAGGGACTCAGGGTCGCCTTTAGGAACGCTGGCCTTGCTGCTGTTCTAGAAATTTAAGGCTTATGACATTGAATGAACACATCTTCAAAGTTATCTCTTTTTTAAATCTTCAATCTTTTTCTTCTGATATTATCTCTTTTACCCTAAAATTCAATTGTAATGAAAAACCTAGTTAACTGAGGATTACATTTTAGTAGAGGTTTTTAATAGAAAGTTTTTATATGAGGTTACAGAGAATTTGGGGTTGAACATACAGTACTTTATAGAGATCATTTTCAGCTTGTGGTCCTATAATGAGATATTCTTAACCAGAAATCCACAGACATCTTGAGGGTCCATGGACAGGTTTCAGGGGCCCCATAAACTTCTGGAAATGTAGGCAGTAATTGAGTGTATTCCCTCCCGTGCTCAGTTGGCAGATGTGAACGGAGTCATTGAAGAAGAATTCACCATGGCCCGTTTGTACATCAGCAAGATGAAGTCGGAGGTCAAATCCCTGGTGAACCGCAGCAAGCAGCTCGAGAGCGCGCAGATGGACTCCAACAGGAAGATGAATGCCAGCGAGCGGGAGCTGGCAGCGTGCCAGCTGCTCATCTCCCAGGTAGGTCACTCCTTTCCTCCTCGTTTCACACCCTTGTTCTCTTGAAATTCGCTTCCTCCGTGCTCTTACTGGGGCTACTGGCACGTAACAGGGATAGTTGATGGACTTGGCTTTACGTAAGATTTGCCCATGGCCTCCCCAGGCAATGACAGCTCCAGCTTATTCTTAAGGCTAGATTTTGTTATGTGAATTACATGATTAACCTTCAGTCCCTTTTTAAAGGGTGTGTCTGTATAGCTCTAGCTAGCTAGTCGTGGATAACTAGGAAGGTGCATAGGTAGATAGAAGGATAGATAGAGATATAAAATGAATGAACAAGACCTGATAGAATCCAAAACTCCTGCCTCTAGGGCAACATTCCTTCACCTTTTAGTCTCTACTGCAGGCCCCACTTAAAATGGGGAAGTAAGAATCTAATGCTACAAGTACTATTATTAATAGCAGTAGCAGATAACATTATATTAAGTGTTTACGATGTGCTGCGCTAAGCACTTTCCATGCATTATCTCACTTGATCTTTAAAAAATCCTGGTGGGCAGGTTTCATTACTGTTCCTGTTTTTCAGATACAGCAGCAGGCTTAGAAAGAGGGAATATACTGTCCAAACTCATATACTGTCCAGTGAAAAGCAGGGCTCACACTCAAAACTGAAGTACAAATGAACCTAACGTCTTGAAGGGATTTTCAAGCCCCAGGGCATGTTTCATTTGCTCAGAGTTAAGACCGTTCTTCCCATTGGAACAGCACTTTGATATTAGGCAGGTGATCTCAGGAAACAGCAGCCTGGTTTCTGGTCTGTCACTGAGCTTGGGGTTTGGGGTTTGAGGCATCTTTGAGTGGTCCAGTGTGTGCTGCCTCACACCAGGCACTTAAACAGCTGAAGTCATCTGAAGGAAACAGATGCCACCATGGGGCAGTGCAGCAAATAACAAGGAGAGACAAAAGCATACTACATTCTGGTGTGCTTTTAAACATACTCATGTGTAATCATAGAAGCATCTCTCGTCTCCTTGTCTCCCACCGTAATAAGCTAAGAGGTGCAAATTAAAACATCAAGGTTCCCTGTTATAACTAACAGAATAAGCAAAAATATATTGAGAAGATTACTCAGTGCTGGCATGTGATAGTGAAATGTTTTTACATTGTTGAAAAAAGAAATAATTTTGTCAGTCCTCTTAGAAAGCACCTTGGAAATGAAACACCATAAAAATGGAAGTATACTGTGGCTTAGTAATTTCATTTATGCTATTTTTCATTGGTAATGAAAATAAAAATTTTCATTTCATATGGTATTGTCATTTCCTGATTAAAAATATTAAAAGCTGATGTGGAAGACATTGAGAACAGTATTACTTACATTATCATAGAATTAAATACCCAAATACATCTAATAGACTAATAACATAAAGTTACATGGAAGAATGTCCTGCAGCTCTTACAAAAAAATGTGTAACACCTAGCCATTTGGAAAGTGTAATTATATAAAGTGAGAACAAAAATGCTGTTAAATTTATGTTATACCTTGCAACTGTGTAAAATATACATTCATATAGGTAAGACCAGGAATATAAGGGAGAAATAGTTGATAAGTTGGAATGGCTTGGGTGAAATTTACACCACTGTTTCTGGATTGGCTTCACTATTTGATGTCTTTATAATTTGGAAAAATTGAGAAGAAAAATGATAATTTTAGGGCACAATATACCTCAACTGTGATTTTCAGATCACCCGTTATACTGACAGCATGTCCAATTGGATAGTCCTGACCCTGACACTGGGGGCCAAGGCAAGGGTCCAGATAGGGGCACCGCGGCCTGTAGCCCACCATTTTCTGTTTCCATCTCGACGTACCAGCCTCCATGTCCAAGGCCCTTCTGTGCTTTCTGGGGACTGATGACGCCGTGTGACAGGGTCTGCTGTGATCTGTATGTGGATGGTGGAAGCCGCAGTGCCAGCCCTGGGAGGGCCTTAGGGCAACTGGTGCAGGGAGTTTCTAGGGTCCCAGCACTCAGAGTGTCGTCTGGAGGGGCACATGGGTTCCAGGTGGGCACACTGCCTTAACGTATATGAACTCTTTGCTCAGTGGAGTCGTGGTGCAGGCAGAGGATTCTCCAAGGGGGGTGCTCCGAAGTGTGGCACCCAGGATTGGGGTCCCAGTTTTCCAGGTCTTAGCGTGAAACTGACTTCGGAAATGTGGGACAGGAATCAAGAATATTAGAATGTGTTGTGGTTAAAGAACACCCATGTTGGTTAGTGCCTTCTATGTGAGCAACAAATATAGTTTTCCCTGAAGTCCTGTTTTGTACTCTGCTACAATTTGCACAAAGCCAAAGACTCAATCATTATTTCTTAGGGTTCAAAAGTAAAAGAAACCTTGGCTCTTTATTTTCTGATATGATCTAAGCAACCTGACAAAATATTTCCAGCTAAAATGCTATAATCTGTTTTGCTTATACTCATCCTCCTCACCAAAAGCTGGGCTTATACAATGATTGTGGGATTGAGTCCCATTCCCCAGAGGTCATTGCATTAGATTAGAGTTCAGTCTCCAAGGTCTTCCTGCCAAAATGTGAACCCTGTAGATGTGGAAGGGAGTGTGTCTGTATGTTTCTGCCCTAGAAGTGACTACTGTCCCTGTTCAGCCAGTGAGCTGCCATTCATTCATTCATTCCACTAATATTTATTAAGCACCTACTCCATACCCTCATAGAGCTGACAAGTTTAAAAAAATCAGGTGCTATAGGAAAATGTCAGGGCCTGAGTGATAAGGATCTAGCAGGACCATGTCTGGGAGAAGTTCCTAGAGAAAGGAAAATGCAAATTGGAATTGGGATATTTGAGAAACAGAAAAAGATGTAATATTTGAGCTCCAAAGATAGAACCCAGAGGTGCAGGTTCATATGAGGAGGAAAACCAGCCTGGGCTTTGGTATCTCGCTCAAGTGGATGCCGAGGAGGGGCGTGAGCATGAGCGGGGTCCGTGGGGAATGAAGCAGAGGAGAAACAGCACCATCGTGGTCTGTGACCCTGGACCCCATGCCGAGGGCGGCATGTGCACCCTTTGGGTGCCAGCACTCAGAAAAGGGACTCCACAGCTCTTCCTCTGTTGCCTTTTCCCATCAGACAGTCCCAGGCAAGCCAGGATGACCACTTGCTGTTCATTCACTCCTCCTTTTTGTCGTTTACTTGTCGAAAGCATGAAGCCAAGATCAAATCCCTGACAGACTACATGCAGAACATGGAACAGAAGAGGAGACAGCTGGAAGAGTCCCAAGACTCGCTCAGTGAAGAGCTGGCCAAGCTCCGAGCCCAAGGTAATAAGTGACTACTTTGCAGGGGTCAGTCTCTTAGCCTAAACCTGACACTTTCTAGCTGGCTGGACTCATGTTGGTTGGTTTTGTGCAGTTCAAACAATTCTAAGTCCACTGTAAACAATAGCATCATTGAAGGGGAAAAAAAGGAGAAACATGTAGAAAACTGTCCCCACCCTATATCTGCTTTTCCCATTTTCCCTCAGTCCATCCTGCTGCCCACGTCAAAATCTTCTCCTTTCTCCTCCTCCTGCCTCCAGTCTGTCACCAAGGCCTGTCCATTTGACCTACCAAATGCGCCTCTGGTTCTGCTCAGCTCCATCTCCATTGTCGCTATCCTTAGTCCTAATAAGAATTGTGGCTACATCCATCTACTGAGGGTCCCACCCCCAACCTGCTCTAGGCTGGCCACTGTGCGGCACCCCGAGAGGCTATTCTAAAATCAGATTCTACCTTGTGTACAGTCCCAGGCCTCTGACCCTTCCATGGTGTCCTGTTGCTCTTAATATAAAGTCCAAAGTCTGAACTTCCACTGAAGACTTACCTGCATCCTCCATCCTTTGAACAGCTCTTCCCAATTGTCAGGCAGCCTCTTCACCCCTTGGCTTAGGAAAGTGCCCAACATAGGAAGCACTCTTGGAAAGAGTGCTTTTGGAAAGAATTTTGAAAAAGCATATTAATAATTGTAACACTTTTCAAACCTTTGAATCCTCAAATCTCAAATATTGCAGAATGACCTATTTTAGTGAAAAAAAAAAAGGAAGCCACCAAAACGTCCCACAGTTAACTGCACTATGGTATATTGTTTAACAGAGCAGTTTTTCATGTTGGAAATGAAGGACGTGAAGGCTGTATAGCAGTGCTTACAATGCACCCTGAGATTAAAAATTATAAGATGCAATTTTATCTTCACTGTGGTTAAAACATGTAAAAATCAATGAGCGCTTGTGTGCCGAGGCCTGCAGATTAATATTTGAAATGAAATGGTTTTGATGGGGTAGGGTTGCTGATGATGTTACCCTTTCTTGTTTGTTATCGTCATGTAGTGATTTGCTTGGTAAATGCATCTTGTCTCACATGCCAAGGCAGAGTCAGAAAGAAAGAACACACCCACCCCCTCCACGGCCCTGTAGTGCTTTCTCTGCGTGACAATGGGTGGATGTTTGCGGCAGAGCGCTCCAGCTGAAGCTCAGACAGAAAGGAACTTCCCCTCCTGTAAATGGCTTCTGCAGTTGTGCCACGGAGGAGAAATAAAATTAAAGTAAGAAGACCTGAAATGAAGTGAGACAGACTAGAGAGAAGCCTAATGCCTTGAATGTCACGGTCTTCAACCACTTCGCTCTCTCCGGCCCACCCCCAGCTCAGACTGCCCATCGTGGGTGTGCTGAGGGCGTGCTGCCAACCTCGAGTGGGCTGGGACTGGACCCCCGGGGGTGCGCCACCCAGCAGCCCTGCCCCAAATATGGGGCATTCCTGTTTAATAGAGAGCATCTTGTTTCATATTTCTATTTTCTCTGTGCTTATCCTGAGATTGTTTTTCTGCTCCAGATTCTTAGAGAATAAACAGCTTACCCATGGGAGATAAATTAGCTCTTTCTGGAACTCCAGTAGTGGCACGACTCCAAATGCCACTAACAGTCACAGAGCGCTTGATAGTCTACAGAGCACGTCTGCGTACATTGTCTCAGGAGTTGCTCACCGAGGGCAGGTGGGGAACCAGTCCTCTGAGGCACGAGTGACACAGAGCCAAGCCAGTTCTAGAGGGGCCTGCTTCCAGTTCGCACCTTGTGCCTGGCAGCCGTCCTTCTCCCAGAGGACTTAGGTCCTTCTCCGGGAGTGGGTAGCTGCACTCCAGCCAGGCATCCGCCTTCAGAGGCACGTTCTTTCATACCATGGTTGTCATTGGTGATGCAAGCTCATGTTTCACTCCAAGTGCCATTATCCATTTTTTGTCATTTCGATTTGTACTTTTGGGTGTGAGTCCTGCCAGTTAAATCTTAAACCATCATTTAAAATTTGAAACAGAAAAAATGCACGAAGTCAGCTTCCAGGATAAGGAGAAGGAACACCTGACACGGCTGCAGGACGCTGAGGAGATGAAGGTGCGTACGCCGCTCCTGCCCTGAGCCCAGCATGCGCTCCGACTGGATTTTCCTGTTCTAGGCAAATCTGTCTTCAGGGCTGTGTGTGGCAGTGTAGGAGGGCAGGGAGGGCCTGATGCTGGGCTTGCTGAGCCCTTCATGGAGTGTGGCCTGGCTCAGGAATGATAAGAAGATGGGGGTGTCCAGAAACCCTGAGGTGTCAGGAGCTAATAGTCATGCTATATGAGTACCTTTCTCTACCCCAGTCCTGCTGAAAAGGCAGAGGGCAGCGCCTCCCAGTCACTGTGTGGGCCACAACGCCTGGTTAGCTTCTGGAGAAATATTTGCCCCTCTGAATAGAAGACAAGATCTCTCCCCTCTACCTTTTTAAAGACACACCCCAAATTTGAATTCAGTTGTAAGCATAGATAGCTTTATTTTTGGTCACAGTTTACACAGTATAGGAAAAATGATTGGGAAATAAGATTTGTAGATGAATAAAATGAGATATGAGAAAATGCAGGCTTTTGATTAGTTTCAATCGTGCAGCACCGTCATGCCTTGCCTTGATGGCCCCCCCCTCCCGGGTTCACGTTGCTTTAGTGAAAAGGTCTCCTTTGAACATTACCATAAATCTGTGTAGTGGGCCGGCAGAGGTCCTTATTTCCCAGGAGAGGAAGTACAGCTCACACAGGTTACCTGGTATGTCTGAGGTCGCCAGGTAGTAAACGATCCGTGCCCTCCAATTGACCTGCAGAGAGAAGCCACATAGCTCAGGTGAGCTGCAGAGAGTTGGCTGAAACTATTTAATTAACAGGCTAATTTGTTCCTAGGGCCCACTCTGTTTCATAATAGATCTTTGAGTTTTGCTGTCCCAGTAAAGCAAGGCAGGTCCTGGGGGCCCCCACTGCTGGACTCTGACAGGCGAGGAGTGAGGGGTGGGAGGCGAAGTGAGGCAGAGCTTGTCGCAGCGTGGGCTGAGAGCCAGTGAGCGCGTGACACGTCTCTCTTGGCCCGGCTTGCAGAAGGCGCTGGAGCAACAGATGGAGAGTCACCGGGAAGCTCACCAGAAGCAGCTATCCAGACTTCGAGATGAAATTGAGGAGAAGCAGAAAATCATTGACGAGATTCGGGAGTGAGTGGGCACGGGGCTCTCAGGATGTTGGGGTGGGCACGGCTCACGGGCCAGCCTGGAAGGATGTGGCTTTGACCCAGGGTCTCCGGCCTCCTCACCCCGGGGCCCTGTGCTCGGCCCTGGCGGCGGGGCGGGCTGGCTGTGCTGCTTCTGAGCCCTTGTGCCCCCTAGAGCTGAGCCTTGGGAGCTTGAGGGGCAGGCGGCGGGCGGGCCCAGCTACCCTTCTGGTCCCTGCAAGGCAGGGTCATGTTGGTGACTCAGCTGGGCAGACACAGGTCCCAGTAGGTGGGGACACTGTGTGAAAGTACAAAAGAAAAACAACAACCCACAACCCTAAATTGGTCCTGACTCGGGTTCTGATGTTTTAATAAATATTCCAGAGAAGACAGTTCCTGCTGTCTTTCACCCCAGCTCACTGATGCACACAGCACAATTCTGAGCTACCTGGTCGCCCATGCACACTTCTTAGGGACCCATGCTATCATGTGTCTGTGCTCACGGACCTGTGGCATTTGCTAGGGTGGCATCATGCTGTCTCTGGGGACAGCTTGTCTGCAGTGATGCCCCCTTGGGGCCATCGTGTCCTGTGGCAGCCGATGAAGAAGTCCCTGCCCCTTGAGGACCTCTCCCTCACCCTCTATCACCTTCCTGCCTCATCGGCAGCACAGGTCACAGCGGGGAGGGGCCGACAGGGTCCTCCCCTGAGGGGGCTGTATGTTTTGCCCAGTGAGCTCCTGGGCAGTCTTTGAACCTCTTTGCATAGTAATAAAAGACGTAGGAAAACAAAACCAATTATGTTGAAATACAGTTCCATCCCTGACCTCCCCAGGTCTAGACTTAAGGTTCCCGCCCATCCCACTTTCTGTAGATGAAGAACCAGAATCCTACCTGGGAAGCAAGGTTAAATGATTTACATAGGGTCGTGCTGCTCAGTAGAACCCAACTGGAGTTCCCTGATTCTAATTCCCCAGACTACTGACCCTAATCTCCTTTCAGTGCACATGAGCTGCTTGCCAAGCACGTCCACATTTTAAAAAGGAGGATGGTGACCCAAGCAGAAGCGTGACCCGGGCTCTGTGCGCACAGTGGGCCTAAGGGAAGCCCTTAGCATGGCCCCTCCCTTCTCCGTCTGGGTCAGCCCCAGCTATTGGTCTTGTAGTGCTCTCCTACTCTTTATTCTGATTAATCACCCTCAAAACATTCCACCGGAAAGGAAGAAGCGGGAGGGTCGGTGAGTGAGTTAGTAGGTGGGGAAATTTCCTTGGCCTGTGCCTTTCCAATGGACCCTGGGTTTTCCTTCAGATGGCGTAGAATCAGCTCCTTTACGGCTGTGTAGGCATAGCCATACAAAAGGTTTCATAAGCCCCATGCTGATGGAAATGTGGACCAAATGCCCCCAATCAGATGGCCAGTTTCTTTTTCGTACCCCATGCTGGGCTTTGTGGTTCCTCCCTGTGAACCCCCCTCCTTGAAGACTTCACCAAGTGGAACTGTCCCTGTGTCAGTCTGCGATTTGGACCTAGGAGATGTTTTCAGAACATCTGAAAGCCTTCCAGGCAAAGACAGCAGTGTTGCTGGGCCGGCGCTGAGTCTATGCATGGCCTGTTGGGGGAGGCCAGAGAGGAAGGGAAGGTTGAAAAGACCAAATAAGGTTCCCTGAGTGGGGGCGGGTGGTCTGTAGGGCAGACAAGCAGAATTCTTCTGATTGGGATCTCTTTCTCTGTTTTAAAATATCAGCCATTTCTCCGCCTCCTTATTTCCCCCTCCACAAAGCCCTTGCACAAGCCAACTATAAATATATCCTCAGAGCCGTATGTTTCCTGCCTCTTAGATGTTCCCAGAAATTAGTTCTCACTTGGGCAGGGAGGAAGCTGCGAGGTTACTCTCTGATCCCTCAGAATCCTCCAGAATCGCCACCTTTATTGCACAGAACTGATGGGGTTGGAACAGAGCCACATCTTTCGCTAGATGCTCGGAATTTCAGATCGGAGCGTATTGCTTTTTCCTCTCAATTTCAGTTTGAATCAGAAGCTGCAACTGGAGCAGGAGAAGCTCAGTTCTGATTATGATAAGCTGAAAATAGAGGACCAGGAGAGAGAAGCGGAACTGGAGAAGCTCCTGTGAGTGCAGTGAAAACATTTCCTCTGCTTTCTCTCCTCCCTTTGAAGTCTTAAAAGTCTACTTTTGTGATTCAGATACCCAAATATTGTGGGTAGGTCAAGCCAATTTAAAAACAGACCATGGCTATTTGTGTGAGTTGGTTTGTTTTATTGACTTCTCTGCAGATGCAAATGGTATCTGTTGAAGTCTCCGATGCCCCTTTGTGGTTCATGATCCCTTTTTGTGTTTTAGATTGCTCAATGACAAAAGGGAACAAGCCAGAGAGGACCTCAAGGGGCTGGAGGAAACAGTGGTACGTCATCCTAGTCTCAAAGACCAGAGTTGATGATTTGTGGAATTTGTTTATTCTTATACTTTATGTATGCCTTACTTGCATATCACTTTAGACATAACATCCTGTGAAAAGTGAGAGTTGCAGAATTTGTTCCCCGAATCT
Organism: Smutsia gigantea; assembly: GCA_032199065.1. NCBI lineage: Eukaryota > Metazoa > Chordata > Mammalia > Pholidota > Manidae > Smutsia > Smutsia gigantea. Next base: position 368,986 of record JAVSCE010013479.1, read on the forward strand.
TGACAGAATGATCGACCATCCTTCCACCCACCCATGCACCCATCCATCTATCCTGAGTGCCGTAACCCTGGAGCCCTGAGTGAGAACTAAACTGACTTGCAAATCAGTGCCTGCCATTTTACAGCCTTCGCACATTGTGACCTCCATTCAACATTTAATGGATATTTACTGAGCACCTGGTAAAGGCTGGCTTTCTTCTGGGTGCTTGGGTTGTATCAATATATGACAGAGAGAAGATCCTGGCCCTCGTGAAGCTTACCTACGGCTGGCGGGGACAGGCAGTGAACAGTCATGACATCCATGAGATGGTTACAGAAAGTACAGAGGGTGGTGGTCGGGGAAGGCCCTACGAGGAGGTGGCACTTGATCGGGGACTGTCGAAGCAGGTGGAAGAGTGAGGCATGGTGTGCTGCGGGGAGGAACCTTCCAGGCACGGCAGCAGTGTCGCTGAGCCCAGAGCTGAGCCTGTGCATGGCCTGTTGGGGGAGAGCAAGGGGGTTAATGTAGCTGTGGCCAAGAGAAGGAGGGGAGCAGGATGCGGGCGCAGAGGGGGCAAGGTGAGAGGAGGTGCAGGCCAGGTAGGGCCTGGAGGTCTGCAGGATTTGGGGCAGAGGTGCTTAGGTTTGGAAGGGCTCATCGTTTGAAGTTCTGGTTGTTTTTTCCCATCCTGAATCTGAATTCTTTGGGTTTGCCCGCTCTGGTTGACTTCCGTTGCTGCTTCTCTGAAGGGTGGCTGCGTGACTGCCCTCAAGGGTCCCTTCAAAGTGCCTGTGTTTGAAAAGAGACCATCCCGACCCAGGCCCTCAACTTGATGAAAACATGTCCAGTCATTTCTCATGGTATACCGACTGAGAGAAGCTGCTGTTTTGATACAGTCATACATTTTTATTCCACTTGTTCACCTTGTGAATTTATGTGGGACTGAGCCTGTTTCCAAAAACCTGGTGACCCCAGGCTGTAGGCAGGTGGTTGTCCAGGGCCGCGCCTGAGTCTGCTCTGGGGCCGGCGGCGTCAGTTGCTCCTCAAAGCCAGGTGGAGGGATGGAGGGCACAAGCCGTCAAGGACAGAAGTAAGATTGGTGCATCCAAAGGAAGCCAGCCCTTAAGCAAGGCAGCTGTAGAGGAAGCTGAAATGAAGCCAGGCAATTGCCTCATCTATATTTTACCCAAGAAGTGACCCATAATTATAGATAATTATAAAAATTCAGAAAGATATTGAATATTGACTTATATATTCGCACCAACCAGAGAGAAATATTTAGTGTCTTTTCTTCCTTGGCCCCCCTGAACTCTTAGCCACTCTCTCACCCTGCCACGCCTGCCCTTCCACTCTCTCATGCAGATGGTCACACTTTCCCTCCGTCTCCCTTGCGGTCTCACTCACTCTCATGCACAATCACTTGTTCTCTCTCATACACACCCCACGCCACACAAGACACAGTCACTCACGCACACCCACCCACATGTGCCTCCAGCTCACATGCATAGACTGGGCACACCCCCATAATGCACACACACATCCACACTCATGCACGCACACTTGTACTCACAAGTCATTCTTATGGACTCGTTCAGTCACGTTCATGCTCATCCTCGACTCACGCCTTTACTCCCACCCTCACGCCGATACAGGCACTCACTCAGCCTTGCACAGATGCTCTCAGTACACTCTCCCGACACATTCCCCTGTGGGCACACTTACACGCACACTCTTGCTCGCTCGCACTCATGCTTACACTCCCCCCACACGCCCCCTCTCACGCACAGGAGCACATTCCTTCGCCTTTTTGATGTTTTGAGTGCATTTTTCAACGAAACACGTTCCTCGCCAGCCTCTGCCGATTGTCCACCCCTTCTCGCCCCGCCACTCACAGTCCCATGCTCACTCCCACGCCCGCTCCTCCCACTTGCACACTCCCCAGGCACACTCGGTTATTCCACAGGGGCAGATCCACGGACCCAGTGGCTCCCTTTGTCTCTCTGGCTGTCACTCATCACCCACATACACTTTTTAAAACTGGAACCCCACAGCCTGTGCCATTTCAGACCGGGATGTTCTCGCTGAACCTTCTGTCGGAGCCCTCCCCAAGCTGTGACTGATCCTCAGAAGCAGGCTCGCTGCCCTCGGCTGACAGGTCCTGATCCCGCCTTAGCTGAAGGCGCATTCTACCTCCTGAGCGTCTGGGCAGAGCAGGAGATGGCCCCTGCCGTCCAGGGCTTGGAGTCTATGAAGCCCACTCTCGGGGATGACGTTGGAAAAGGCTGACAACTGTCAAGGGCGCCTGGGGCCCCGGGCAGCCATCTGGCTTTGGGCTCTGGGGCTGGACCCCTCCTCCTGCTGCGGATGGGCCGGTTTCCACCTCTCTGGTCCCGCCTCAAATCCACTGTGACAGGAAGCTGATCCCTGAGCTCTTGCACAGAGGGCAACAGGCTGTGACGGGGAAAGATTTGAGGGAAGTGAGTCGGGTGGGGTGAGGGAATAATATGATGGAAGGAAATTCTTTACTGCAGAAAGCTTGATGATGACTGCTTCGGCAGACATGTGCAACTTCAAAACGATTTTAAAGCTCTTTAACTGCCCCTTCTAAACTGTTGAATTCACCTAAAACAAACAGAAATGAGAAAGAGTCACCAGGGTCCAGACTCTGTCTCATCTCGTACTGAGGCCCCCAGGGAATTCCTGGCTCTTTGACTAGTCACCCTTGTCTTCTCATTTCCCTTTAGTATGGTGGCTTTTTCCATGGTAAATATTTACTGTGATTACAGTTCAATCAGTAACAAAACCCCTGAAGCAGGAGGGTGAGTACACAGAGCAGGGTTTTGGGAGCTGAGCATCCCTGAGCAGGGCATGGAACAGCATGCATGTTTGCACAAATGTGAGCGCTGAGCTGCACCCCTGTGCCTGCCCTGGAAGGGGGCTAAGCCTTGGACAGGCGCAATGTGCACAGTATTCATAATAACAGACCCATTTGGCTTCCTGCAGAAAGTAATTTGCCTCTTTGAGGAAGCAGTTGACTTTAGGTGCTTCTTATTTCAACACAGAATTGCAGAATTGGACCAAATAATAAGACCTTAAATTAACACAGAACCCTTATTCCAAGAAACTTAGTGTTTCCATGGCTTTCTAGCCTGTTTCTTTTTTCTGTGAGCATGTGTGAGCTTCATCCCTTGGCATTCTGTTAGAGTAAGTCAACTTAGACAGAGTGGAAAGTATAAATGTGTTGTGAAAGCTCCTCTCTTATGGGAAAAATTTTGCAAGAACCTAATCATATCTCCTGTAGTAACTACCTGGACACTTAAATGGGAAGAAATAATTTGGTTTTCTGATCTTGTTAACAAAGGTCACAGGGTCCAACTCAGACCCTTGTCTTAGCAGTCTAATTCCTAAAGCGTTCCTTTGCAGAAAATATCCATAATGAAGAAAGAAATGGGCCCCCAAGGAGTTAATTACACTAAAAATTGTAACAGCAACAAAAGGAAACAATAAATGCCTATTGAAGAAATGACTATCAAATATGATACATCAGTAAACTAATCCTAACTAATGTTTATTAAGCACTTGCTGTGTGCCAGAAGCTGTTGAGAGAGTTTTATAAGCTTCATCTCATTTAATTTTGACAACAACTAAGAGGCAACTACTATTTTTATACTCACGTTACAAGTGAAAAACGGAGGCACAGAAAGGTTAGATAGGTTGCCAGGGCCCACCTGGTGGAAAGTCCATCAGCTGCCTCACCCACAGTCCCAGTGACATAAAGCAAACGACCGTATGGACCAGGGCCAGAAGGGGGTGTAGAAACATGATTAATGTCAGTCAGTGGGGGTGGGGGAAATTGTGGCTAACTTTTCGTTTAAACTTGCTGGCATTTTGCGTAATGTATATGTGACAAATTAGAGGAGGAAAAGATTCCATTCTGGTACCACCCAGGTCACTAGGAGTTGTGGTTGAGGGGGAAGTGAAAGGTTCTACTCAGAAGACAGCGAACAAGCAGGCTTTGTTCTCATTGGCGAGGGGTTCACTGTTTTTTGTCCCCAGTCTCAGCACCACAGGGCGCTCCTGAGAGGACACCCAGCTGAGGGGGTGGGTGGGGTAGTGGGCAAGGCAGAGGAAGTGTGGGAGCCCCATGGCCTCGACAGTGGGGTGCAGAGCGTGTGTGGAGATGTCTGGGGTTGATGGTCTCAAGTGTGTCATAAATTCACTGTTTCCTCTAATGACATGGCATTTTGTTATTCTCCTCTTCCAGTCTCGAGAATTGCAGACCCTACATAATCTCCGTAAACTATTTGTCCAGGACCTGACTGCCCGAGTTAAAAAAGTGAGTTCTATTTTGTGTGGACGGGACTGACAAGAAAAGATGGCCAGGAAGAATCCTTTTCAGTTGAGAGATCACTTGCTTAAATTGGGGCTGGTTATGCTTAAAAATTAATTACTTCATATGCCAGAGAATGTTATTAAAAGAATGTGCTTGAGGCCAAAAAAATACTTGAGAACATTTTTTTCCATCTGATTTTTCCTTCTTAGTTAGAGAAAGTTATAATCCTCTTCCTGGCCTTCATTTGAAACGAACACACGTTTGTTTGGTGTCAGTGTGATGACAGCAGCCCTGTGTGATGCAGGGAAATCCCAGAGGGGTCTTGTCAGAAGGGTTGCCCTAAACCCAGGGAATCCTCGTATTTACCTGCTACGAGCTGGGTTAGGTGTATGAAGCACTTAACATATGGTTTCTTTTTTGTTCTTCTCAGCAGCCATGTGAGTGGTTCTCAGTGTTCTGTTTTGCAGATGTGGAGATAGGCTCAGAGGTTAAATAGCTGGCCTGGGATCACACAGCTGGGAAGTGCCAGAGACAGGCCTGGAATGGAGGCCTGGGTGACTTCTGGCCGGACCTCCTTTGGTCCTCGTGCCACACAGGGTCTCGGGGAGTCTCTGTCTGTGAGTCCCCAGGGCAGCTTGCACAGGCTACAGGAAGAAGGGATAGGTGGAAGCAGACAGGAGGCCACTCTTTAAGAATGGTCAGAAGTGATGGATGAGGAGCAATGGGCCATATCCAGAGGAGTAATAGGATGGAAAGAAGGTATATTTAAGAAAACTGTGTGTGTGTGTGTGCACATGAGCGCGTGGGTGTGTGCATGCAAGTCTGTGTGAAGGAGCCAAAGAAAAGAGGAGGTGAGTGATGGAGTCAGATCTTTGAGGGACCAAAGAAAGCATAGATGGATGTATTAGGCTGGGTAAGGGGAAAAGACACTTTTTCCAAGCAAGGAACAGTGGAGAAGTGACATTGGAAGGAGATATATGTGTGACAATGGAAGGAGATATATCTGACAACTTTGATCTGCTCCGTTAATGTGGAGGCTCTTTCCTTGGTGGAGAAGGAAGAGAATGGGCAGCCCATGGAGACTGGAGAAAGCTCAGGTGCTTGGGGGATTTGCTAGGGCTGAGTAAAAGGATTGCTGAGCAGTGGTGTGAGTGTCCAGCGGCGGTTAGAGCATGGATTTGCCGTGGCCCTGGACAGCATGGGCCTAGGGAGTTTGGAGGCTTGAAAGTAATAAAATAGAGAGGGTAAAGAATGAGGGGAGATTTCCAGGCCTGAATGACGATGATCAGGCAGGTAGGTGGTAACCACAGTCATCAATAGAGACACGACTATAGCACCTGGACCAGGTAGGAGAGCAGGGCCAGAGGTGATGGGGAAGGAGATGATAGAGCTGATGACAAGAACTGCAAAGGCTCAGGTGAAGGAAGGAGGTGGTCTGAGGGAGGGTGAAGAGCTTGAAATCAGACTTCCTTGGTTTCATGACACAAAGCTTTCCAGGAAGGACTCCGGTTAGACCCATGGTTCTCGGTGTGGTCACCTGGCCAGCAGCATTGGCATCTCCTGGAGATTTGCCAGATACACAGATTCTAAAGGATCTGCCCAGCCCATGATCCCCTGCATCAGAGACGGGCTGGGAGGGAGGGCCCAGCAATCCGAATTTTAACCAACCCTCCTCTGCATGAAGTTTGAGAACCCAGGATTGAGCCTGGAGATATTTGAGTTGCAGATGGCTCATCTTACCATTAACTCTCAGAAAAAGAATGGTGATTTCTCCTGTAATCAGATGAAGCAGCCATGCTCTGCCATTTTTGGACTCCAGGATGTGTTTACACAAGTATTTCCCAACTTCTCTGGCCAGTCAGCTTGGCAGTGTCAGGAGGGCAGTGTTTTCGCCAGTCTCAAGGTCTGATCAGTTTCAAGAGCTTATCCAGCCCAGCACCCAGATGCTGTGACTAGTCTGAGACGGAGGCATTGAGGCATCTCATGGAATTGGGAGCTAAACGGACAAGCAGAAGCCATTGAGACTTCCCAGTGGGACCACAGACACTTGCCCACAGCTTGGTGACTTGTTATCTCAGTTGCGATGTTTGATATCAAATTTAAGTCTTGGGTTTATGGTTTCACACTGCTTTTCTTCATAATGAGTTTTTGGATGTTTCTTTTTGAAAAGAAGAGTCTCTTCTGTAAGGGAGAGGTATATTTCACAGACAGAACTAATCTGTATCTTTCCAAAAGGAGGTCTGAAGGTTTTTTTTTTTTCCAGCCCTCTAAAAAAGAACACTTCTAACACTTCCCACCCCAGCCAAGGAAATTACTTTGGAAAGTCATTGAATGTAGACTCTTAGAACCTCTCTTTATATTCACTTTCACAATAGCCTTTATTGGGATTAAGGGTTTTGTTTTTAAGGCAGATTTAGAATGTGTGAACCACACTGTGCTGGGGCTGAGGGTGGTGGAGGCCTGTCCCACTGATCCCTTCATGTTGGTGCAGAGTGTGGAGCTGGACAGCGATGATGGAGGGGGCAGTGCTGCCCAGAAGCAGAAAATTTCCTTCCTGGAGAATAACCTGGAGCAGCTCACTAAGGTTCACAAACAGGTAGGAGAGTTGTGCCAGTCTCCTTCTGCTTCTCTCTCTCTCCTGGAAAGAAGCCTTGTTAAGCTTAGCCACAGTGGAGGGAGCAGGCTCTGGTATTGAAGCCTAAAGGACTGTAGTCAGCAGACAACACTGATGCTGGAAGAGTCCTTGAAATCCGTTAGTCCTCAGTGACTTTCCTTATATATAAAATATTTTTCTTTTATCAAAGCCAAATCTAAGGAATTGCATTTGAGCTCTCTGGGGTCTGGGCAGTGGTGTGTTCAGAGTTCTATCTTTTCAATCTGCCTCCAGTCCCAGCCTCAGACCCCAACCAGCCTCAGTGACCCTCACGATGCCTCTGAGACCCCCCTGTGGGCCCCAGGGCTCCACAGAATGTAAAGTGGATACCACCAAGCTGGGTCAGGCCCCTTATTTTTACAGAGGAGGAAACAGACTGGGAGAGGAAGTGACTTGCTTCATCCATGGCTGGGAGACCTGGGACCAGACCACCCCTCTCTGCTCTGCCACCCTCTTTCTTGGGCAGCCTCTCAGGTTCTTGCAGTGCCCTGGAGTTTGTCTGGAAAAACAAAGAGCAATAAACCTGCTGGTGATTTAGGCAGTTTTTCTCCTTTTTGTTTAAATGCTGGAATGTTCATGACCATTTCCTCTAAACCCTAAAGATTTGGGATATAATAAAAATGGCTCCGCTTTTTGGACCACATGGCCGAGCAGATGTCATCTCTCTTTGCCTGGTTAAGTCCTCTTCAACATCGCCAATAGGGAATTCTTCCCCAGAGGGAGGATGACACATTCAACATGGTTGAAGTCATTCAAGCATATTGGTGTTGAGAAACATAAAAGCAGCAACTGTTAGGAAACTTGAATCAGGCTATGAAATTGTTTGATTATTTTATTCATGAATTTAATAAATTTTTATTTCAAACCTACTCTCTGCCACTAGACTAGTGCTGGGGATATGGGGCAAAGGACCCGGGCATGGACCCAGAGATAGCTCTGATTTTCAGAACTTTTCTTGATCCGCTTGGATCCCTATAATGGTCCTATTATCTAATAGCCTTTTTTATAGATGAGACTTACAGTGATTGTAGGACTTACACCGAGGCAGATGGTCAGGAAGTAACAGCTGGCTCTTGACCTATCTTAACCCAGGGCAAGTCTGTCGCTTCTTAATTGAGGGTCCTGGGTGGTGAAAGACTGAGCAGTTTCCCAGGCTACTGTTAGCCTCTAGGCGTGTTGCAAAGTGGGGTCCAAACATGCTGGTACAGACATGTCCTGCATGGAAGGAGGCCTCCAGAGAGCTGCAGAACTGGCATGCCATTCACTAAGTGCCCTTGAACTTACTTTTCCCTTTGTAGCTGTCATATGCTCATGTCTGAGTGGTCAAGTTTCTCATACGAGGGCACCCACCGCCTCAACTCATGCAAAAGGAGAAGTAAATCCTGCCCTAGCCTGAAAGTTTCCTGTGGCTGGAAATGGCTTTTAATTTCATGCTATACCCCTCCCCGCTTCCTTGTACCTGTCAATCATGAGTTTAGCAAGTTGGAGCCCCAGGATATGGGGCTTTTATTTTCTTCTGATGCTCCCAGAGTTTATTGTCATACGGGCTTTGCAAGACGACCTGGCGGGGTGGTGGCAGCTGCAGAGTCTGCCTCTAGCTGCTCTCCCGTCACTTCCTTCGTCCCTGCAGTGGGTCTGCTCCTCCTGCCCCCACTGTCTCCCTGGTAACTCATCGCCTCTCCCCCCAACCCGCTGCCCAGCTGGTCCGGGACAACGCAGACCTGCGCTGTGAGCTGCCCAAGCTGGAGAAGCGGCTGCGCGCCACGGCGGAGCGCGTCAAGGCCTTGGAGAGTGCGCTGAAGGAGGCCAAGGAGAATGCCATGCGGGACCGCAAGCGCTACCAGCAGGAAGTGGATCGCATCAAGGAGGCCGTGCGGGCCAAGAACATGGCCAGGAGGGCCCACTCGGCCCAGATCGGTAGGTGTGCCTCTCACCAGGGCACGTGATAAAAGGCACGGCCTCCTCCGCCCCAAAGCACGGATGCTCCCATGCTCTGGGAGGTCTGCTGGCGTCCAGCCCCCAGGACCCAGGCCAGCGTGCCCCTCCCAACACCCTGCACTCATCCTGGGAGACTGGGGGTATCAGGCCCTTGCTTCCTTACCCGGAGAGATTCCAACGTACATTGTGCTCTTCAGAGTTGCTGAGCTGAGCAGAGAAGCTGGCCAGCCCAGGCTGGGTGCAGGCCAGAGTGTCCAGCTGTAGACAGAAGTCCGTTCTCAGAAATAGCAGAATAAGCGGCAATTCCTCAGCAAGGCTGAAGGCCTTTTCTGTTCTGTACCAGGTGGAGCCATGAGGGAGTCATGTGTAGACAGAAGCCTCAGAAAGCCACTTGCAGGAGCAGGTGTGGCTCTTCCACCCTGGAGAGAACCAGGCCTGGCATCAGGGAACAGGGTGTGGCTCCAAGCTGGGAAGGGGGCCTGCGTGTCCAGCCCCCTTAAGTTTTGCCTTTGCAGGAATGGGAATGTGTTCCCAGATGGCACCTGGGAGTAAAAGTGACTTAGGGATGTTCCCTAGAGACCTTTTTAAAAAAAAATAAACCATCTCCGATAGTATGTAGTATTATTTCCCATCAGATATTGCTGGGCAAATGTTCTGCGAACCAGCAACTTCATATTTCTAGTTTTACTAGCGTACCTTAGATTAATGGTTCATTGCATTTATTGGATTTTATACCCTTTGGAAACCTAGTGAAGGCTGAGACCATCTCCCCAGAAAAAATGCATAAGCAGAATTCTCCATTTTTAGGGGCTACACAGATGCTCTGGGAGCCCATGGGGAACCATGGCTCTGCCACAGATAAAACTGAAAGTCCTTTGTTTCCAGTTTTCCTCAACTAGAATTAAAATAATTGATATATAAGTTCTGTCTGTCTCCTGAACACTGGGCGCCCTGGATTAGGTACTGCACTAACAGGGCAGACCTCCTCTTTTCAGAAAGGTCCGGTGGTTCATAAGAATTGTAATGCTGGTAAAAATTGTGCCTCATGGCTTTCGCATGTGACCTGTAGGTATCTGGGTGTAGCAGGTGAAGCCCTTTCTGAAATGTCTGTTCTCTCCTTCCTGTCGGTTGGCCGCAGCCAAGCCCATCCGCCCTGGACACTATCCGGCATCATCTCCGACAGCCGTGCACGCCATCCGAGGGGGAGGAGGCGGCTCTTCAAACTCCACTCACTACCAGAAATGAATATGAAGTGAGTCCCTGGTGTCGGGGTGGTTTCTGTCCAGGACAGAGCTTGGGCAGATCCCTGCCCTTTCCTGGCTCCCAGATGCGTGTGTGTGGACCTGCCACGGAGAGGACTCAGGACAGGCTCTGGCTAACCTCAGCTGGGGTTGACCTTAGTCTAGAGCCTCAGGGTCTTCTAGCTTGGACCACCTGGCACCGGGCGGGGGCCCTCTGAGGGTAGGTGAGGGTATGCTGAATGGGTCACCCAGCTTTCTTTGTCTGTAGGACTCCCCTGCTTTCCAAGAGGGCACTGACTGGGTGTCAGCTTCTTTTCCCATGGACATGGGTGTTCGCTTTAAATCTCAGGAACTGGATATGAAGCAAGAGCCAGAGAATAGAATTATCTGAACTCAACATGTGGGATTTTAAAGAATTGTGCTAATTTATATCTAGTTTGGTCCAGACCACATTTTTCTTTAAGATGGTGATCTGTGACCTCTCTCCTACCATCCATATGCTTGGCATTGCTCTGTAGCAGTAAGAAAAAAAAAAAGCGATAACCTTTAGAAGAGAGAAGAAGAGAGCACAAGCCGGTCCTTTTGTAACTGAAAGGGAGTAAAGGGGTTACTGGTTGGACAGGGCAGACAGACATCTGCTTAGAAAAGCTCTGACTTGGAACTGGTAACCTGTGGAGGAGAGGAGGTTGTCCTGGGACTCCATGCCCTAAGGGAGCTAGCTTATAAGACGGGTGAGCTGGCATGGGGAAGCCTCAAGGATCAAGGGCCACTCAGGAGAGCAGTGGTTGCTCGAAGTCCTTTTGCATCAAGGTAAGGGAAGTGAATAAGGAGGTTGTAATCGCGTTGCTAAGGCTCAGACCAAAACTTTCAAGGAAGAAGTTTGCTGGCTGCACCCAGACAGCCTTCACCTGCACTGGCCCAGGCAGCATGCCCAGGAGCAGGACAGAGGCTGGTCAGATTAGCAGAAACAGGAGGGAAGACCGAGACAGCCTGTGGGTGAGCAACGTGCCCACCACCATGTGCCATATTTGTAGGAGGTTGGATAGCAAACGTCTTGGCAGTGGGCCACCCCATTCAGATCCGATGTCTGCTTTCAATCAGAAATAAAGTAAAATTGGGTGTTATAAAGTTGCTTTGAGTGCATGTTAATCAGTATTGGAATTGACACTAAAGGGAGCTGTGAGATCACATTGGGCAGCTGAGAAGAAAAAAGCCTAAAGCAGTGGTTCTTGACCTTTAATGGGTGTCAGTACCAACTAGCACCCAGAGACTCAGGCTCCTGGAAGTAGCACAGGGCCTGGGCCTTTGTATTTTTACCAGCACCTCAGGTGATTTTGTTAGCCACCAAATTTTGAGAACTACTACCCTAGAGTAACTTGGCTTATGCAAGATGGAAGTTTATTTCTCTGTCATGTAAAGAAAATTTGAGGGTCTGCCAAGAGAACTCTACGGTGACAACAGAAAGCTAGCCTCTTAAATTTAAACTTACTGTCCTCAGCAAGTACCTTCCTCCCCCAAGGTCACCTCAAGGTCCCCAAAATGACTTCTATAATTCTAGCTACCACGCCTATATTCCATGTTTAACAAGCAGAGAGGAAGTGAAGAAGAGGTAAAAGAGGCTCTCCCGATGAATGTGCTTCCTTTAAGCAGCCTTCCCAGTAGTCCCATCCCATGCGGATGCCTGCACCCCTCTGGTCACAGTAGGCACAAGGCTGCGTCTAGCTGTGACCAGGGGAGGTTGGAAAAGGTAGTCTTCCAGTGCCCTGAATAAAAGTAGTGTCCTTCTGTGGAGGACAAGGAGATGGACGTTGGGGTGGCAGCCAGCATTCTGCATTTATTGAGCACCTGATAAGCAGCTGTGCTGTCTGAGTTGTGACCTCTGAGGTACCCCACTAAGGTCAGCACACAGAGGTGCATGTGCCTGGCACTTAGGAAGGGTACATCCAACCAGTGTTGGCCAGTCCCCATCCATGTCTCCTCCCTTTCACACTGAGGAGCCATGTGGTACTTGCACATAGTAGGTGGTCGGTGAATGCTGGTTTAGATTCTCCTTATATTCACGTAATTTTGCACAATAGTTTTTGTCTCTGTAGAAGTAAATTTTAACCACTAAGTGGGGAAGGCCTGTGTGTGAGTATCCTACTTAGTGCTATGACTAGATATAAGGGATTTTAAATATACTATAAATAAGAACATTGACTATTTTTAAGAAAAAGACTGGGCATTTGTCAAAGGAGGATTAAAAAAAGGATAGTAATCAATGAAGTGGGGAATTATAATTAGAAGTGAGGAAATGCTAAATCATTTAAAAAAATAATTGGGAATATGAAATTCGTTGCTTAGGTGGGATCAAACCTTTTTGAGATGAGCTTTCCTGATCTTTGGGATTCTCATTCTGAAGTGCGTCTGTCCTGAGGAGCAATGATCTCAGCTGCTGACTCCTCCGAGCCCCCCTATCGGAGCCAGAGCAGCATAGTCGTGCTTGGGCAGCATCTGGTCATCGCTGGGGCTTCTTTCGGCTTCATTGCAGGAGGTCAGGAATATAATCACAATTCGTATTTTGGTTTATGCTCAAAGTTTCAGAAAACCTGAAGATGCCAACATGTAGAAATTAAAAGAACCCAGAATTATGCAGGCTTTTATCTCATCTAGTTCAAATCTGGGGGGGGGGGGCAGCCCCAGGGGGAGAGGGACCATCTTTTTCAAACCCCAAAGCTGGACATGGGGGCAGTACAGTGCAGCAAGAAGCCAGGGCCGTGGGATATGGGATTGACTGCAGGCTGGAAAAGACGGACAGCGTGAAATCAGGCTGCTCGGGCACCCACATTTGATATGGGCACCATTTAAACACCTGTCCAGCTCCCTGATTCTGAGGGCCCCTGGAGTTTGGCTTCCTTCCCTGGCTGTGGTAAGCTGGCGGGTCCTTTTCTTCAAATGTGTCCACCAGATGGCGTCAGTGGGGCATGGCTGAAATTTGGCTGTTTTCTGAAAGGCTTTGAGGCAGAATGGTCTTTTGGTTTTCCTGTATACAGACCCTTATTTCTCAGACTTTAATAGTAAATAGAGTATTTTTAAAGGAGTGTAATGATCACAGAATCCCAGAGTTTATTGAAGTTATTTTATTATAATATTTAAGTATTTGAAAATTTAAAACAGTATACACTCCTGTACTTACAGGTCTTACACAACTGTCAGTCAACAAACTTAGAAATCAGATTAAAATGAAACCACCAATAAAAAAACCCAAGCCACCAACCTTAACATAATTCAATGAAAGATGGTCTTTCCCTGAGAATAAATTGCCAGGCACAATGTGGCTCTGGTAGGCGTGGCCTCTGGTAGACTTCAGCATGCCTGTGCTACTTCTGCATCATGACATGACCCAATTCTTTCACCCCCTTTCATAAGATACACATTGTAAGTACATATATATTATACATGTATACATTAGATGCACAAGTTGACTTCTGCCCACAGCAGAAATGGGTTCATGCCACACACAAGGCGGGCAAGGAGGTACCTTCGGATTTAGCCTTTCCAAGTAGTGAACCCAAGAAACCTATTTAGAACAGGTCACATGGGGTCCTTAGGCCACACATGTCGTTTACATCTAAACCACTGGGCCATTCAACTTGCTACTGTTGTAAAATCCTAGCAATTAATGATTGAGTCACAAGAGTGTGCTTACAGGGGGACTCTTTGCTGCAGGCAAGGCATCTGGGTGACTGTGGCTCACGATCAGAAACTGGGCTGCCTGGCATTGAATCCCAGCTTGGCCGTGACGCTGGGTAAGGCACAGCAGCATCCTCTTCTGTAAAATGTGGCCAACGACAGGACCTACATGCAGGGAGGCTGTGAGGATGAAATGCATTAATATAGATTAGGTGGATGCTTGGCCCAGAGCAGGTACTCAGGACTCACCCATGTCAACATCATCTAATCCTATCTCATTCTACTTTCTATAAGGAGGTCAAGTGAGCTGTACGATCACACACGTGTTAGTGTTAGATCTGGGGGTAAGAACTCTGGTCTACTACGCAGCAGTTCTCAAAATCCTTGGCCTTAGGCTCCTTCATGTTCTTTATACGTATCAATGACGTCAAAGAGCTTTTATATTTCTGGGTTGTATCTATTGATATGTATTATGTTAGAAATTGAAACAGTTAAAATACTAATATTGTTTACATAAATGCTACTTTTGTTGAAAAGTAATTATTTCCAAAACAAATAACTTAGTAGAATGGCATTGTTTTACAGGTTTGCAAGTCCAGGGGGCGGGGGGGGGGGGTTACTTAAAATGTTTGGCTTAATAGATAGCAGCTGGATTCTCCTCTCTGTTTCTGCATTCTATCTGCTGCAGTGTGTTGTTTTAGTTGAAGTATATGAAGAAAACCCAACTTTGCTACTCCAGACAAGATTCTTAACCATTTAACAGCTAAGAAAACTGTGGCTTGATGGGGTTATGTTCATAGTACCTTCACCACAGGTTTGTTCTGAGAATCGAGTGAGATAATGTGAAAGAAGAGGGAAAAATCATAGAAGGGCACCTAGCAAAAATTCAGCTCTCACAAATATTAGCCAATATCATGGTGGTCGTGGGCATGGGCCTAACAAGAATAGATAAAGGAGGACTTCAGGGAGAGAGGGCAGAAATAACAGCAGAGGGGCTCCGTTGTGGCATAGGACTTTGAAACTACATTCTGGATTCAAATGGAGGACCCGGAAGAAAGGATTCTTTATTTCATCTCCAGTGCAGGCAGCTGTACTTTAATTCTTCTCAGTGTCATGTTTCTCTGAGTCGTTAATTCAGAGCAGCTACAGTTGTCCCCCACAGCAGATTGCACTCATGTGCCTGGAAGATAATCGACTTGCATTCAGCAGTGATACATAAAGTACTGCTGGTAAATCTTATAATGTGGGGATTGAATTGTAGAAAAGCAAAAGAAAAGATAAAACTATGTACTTGTTTGGATTAAGCATAAATCCCCTGCAAGCAATTGCAAAAGCCAAAGTTGGAGTGGGAAAAAAATCTCAAACTACTTCTTGCAAAACCCTCATATAATTAGCTTCTTTCTTCAGCCTCCGCCCTTTCTAAAGAAATGTGATTTTATTTCCTTCTAAACCTGGTCACACATTGCCACTCTGAATTACCATCTTCAGTTTGGCAGAGGCCCAGGGACAGTCCAGTAGCAGATCCCTTGGTCCAGCACATGCTTTTAGGCAGGTGCGTGACTACTCTGAACCATCTAAGGTCAGCAGAAGTGGGTTTTAAATGTTCTCAAGATCCGTCAACCTTGTGATAAGAACAGTCAGAAATGGTTTCTTTGGGGGCTAACCAACCCATGTCCCTTGATACGTTATTTATATCTATTTTCTCTCCCAAATTTATGAGAGGTGAGCATCCAGATAGTTGGGGGATGGATGGGAGTATCCTAGTTGAATCCATTTTTCTTGGGCCTCCTGGCAAGATTGCTTTGTCAGACAGGCCTGTGAAGATCTTTAACTCAGGATGAAGAGCAACCTCTTGATAACAGAGGACCTTTTATTGATGAGTTCCTGTGTTTTTCTTTTCAGCAGCCCATCACAATCCCAGTTTACTCTCACCCTCCTTGAGGTGACTAAGCAAGTTGGGCCTCTTTTATGGCCCCCTGTTTCTTCCAAACTATTAGCCAAACGTGCTGAATCTGGCACCTGGGGAGTAGGGGTTCAAATGAAAGGCCTTCTGGGGGAATCGTGTCACTTCATGGTCTGCTGGAGTTACAGCAATTGCCCCGCTAAGTTTGTGTGTCTAATGCTTGACTCTGTCAACGTGGGTTGGCTGCAGCATCTGCTAAACTGTAATCCTGCAGTTTAAGGTATGTGCTCAGTACCTCCCTGCCTCCAGGCACACAGGAAGACCATCTCATGTGACCAGGGTGACCCACAACCTATTCTGAGATAGGGTACTTGGAAAAAACGAACCTGTAAGGAAAGTAGAAAAGGGATTTCAATGGTGGTATTCAGAAAGCATCCTCAGGCCTATTAGTTTTCTGCTCAAAATGAATTTAAAGGACAACCATGACCATGCTTTTAGATTTTCCATTTCTGTTCCTAATAATAAGCACAGAATCTCACCAGAAAGGCAAGGCATGAAAGATATTCCTTCCAAAGGCAAATCTCTCTCTCTGTGACTCATAAAATGACATGAATATTCTCACATAAGGGTGTTTAAACCATTTTTAATTGAGCAGCTTTGTAATTGTGAGCTGATCAACTGTTGAAACAAGAGATGGTAGTTACCAAATGAGTTCCTTCCCTGAATATTTATTTTTTATGTCAGGGAGGAGCTGGTATTCTAAAAAAAAAGATTGTGTTCTCTTTTCCTACCCAATTTCTGTTCTTTGTTTCTCCCCCTTTTTCCCCACCCACTTTGTCTTTATCTACTTTTATAATCTGTTTCCACACCCTAAATCTTTTCTATTTATAATTTATATTCTGCTTATTTATACCCAATATGTGAGGTTGCTTACAGTATTATAACACATAAAGTAGGGGGAGTGAAGAGGGAAAACTGAGAGGGAGAGAGCACTGCAGCAGGCATCTGAGACACTTGTCATAGTTGAGCACTGAATTTGAGTATAAGCCTTCTAGAGTCAAAAACAAAGCATGGTGTGTCCGGTTATGAAGTTTTTTTTTTTTATATTCAGAAGAGCAGTTGGGTTTTTCTTAGCATCTGTCATATTTCCTGTGCTGGACAATTCTCATATGTTTCTCAAAGATGAGGCCCCTACCTGCCTCTCTTGTGGCCCCCCTGGCCACCCTATAAGCACTACAAACTCTGCACAAAACCTATAGGCAAGATCAGGGACTCTCTGGGCTTCCAGCTGATGTGAGGAAGTCAGCCCTTTCAGTTTATTCCTGGAATTGGAATTAGTCCAAAGGCTGACGAAGGCCACTCCAGGCTGGCCTCTGAGTCAGCACTAGTCCAGACTTTCATCCTTGAGACCAAACAGTGACCAGATGAACGTTTGGTGAGAAGTGGCACGAAATCAAAGGAGTGCCCTACTGAGCAACATCATTACCACGTGGAGGTGAGACGTACCTTTCAGGACTGGGACCTTCCCTCTTGAGAGAGCCTGCAATAGGGCTGTGTCTGACCTGCCTCTTTATCCCAGGTACTTGCATGTGGGAAACGGTGTCCCCATTCACTGTCGGAATGAGAAAATACATTATGTTTCTGTGAATATCTGTAGTTTCAATGGATACTGACTTTTGGAAGGGCCTGTTAGGGCTAAATTAAAGCAAAAGTCGTAAATAGGAAGTTGTGCTGAAAGTGAACAATATACACCAGTTTGCAAACACTGGAAAAGACTGTGAAATAGCTCAATAGTAATATTGAAATGTAGACTGTCAAAACGTAATGCTGATTACATGTTGAAATGATAACATATTGACTATATTGGGCTAAATATAAACTAGTATTAAAATTAGTTTTACCTGTTGCTTTTCACTTTTTCATGTGGCTACTTGAAAATTTAAAATTAAATATGTGGCTTGCATGGTATTTCCACTGGACAGCACTGGTCTGAACATCTAGAATTAAATTTTTTTCGGAGGAGTGAATTTGGACCGTGTTCTCTAACTCCTATGTTCTCTCTTTGGTTCTCTTTCAACAGATCTGACTCCACGTAGCATGTCAAGGACTACATTAATCACCAGTTCCTTTATTTTTTTCCCCCTCCTACACAATTTGCATTTTCTTTTACACTTGCTTACCCTAGCCATCTGCAGTATGTGAGTTTCAGATACTGGGGCTGTGTAAAATTGCTGTGTGTACAGATATGTGCTTGGACTTTTTCTCTTCCTGAGACATCTGAAGGGAGCAATTGCAGAAGATCCACAGACCCCTGGGAACCAGGGCCGTGGCCTCAGCCTTGGGTGCCTGTGGTCTCTGGCATCTCTGGAGCCTCCTCTTTCTGTAACGCGTGTCCCAGCAAACGCCCTAAGGTGCCATTCCCTGGAGGGAACAACCAAGTGCCGTGCAGGCGGTGGTCGTGCTCTGCCACAACTGTCTGGTTTCCTGTAAAATAAACACATTACTTTATATTTTTAGGGAACAAAAAAAATGCTGCTAATAGGGTTCAAAATTTTCATTCTGAACACTTTTCCAAAACGAATTACCCCAAAGAAGCATTTTGAATACCCTGTTCACATCTTTGGATCTGTAAAATACACCTTTTAAGTATGGCACTGTTAAAATGCAAAGCAAATTTCTTCAAGGCAGAAAAACCATCTGACAGTAGCAATGTAGAATTTGTTCATTCAAACACATCTATGTAAATGTGGGAAGTCATAAAATTCATCTCTGAGCTGCTTGCTATTGAACCTACGGCAGGCAGCTAGTCTCAGCCAGCCCAGTCTGAACACCATTCCTTCCGAAGTGTTGAAAACGCTGCAGAGCTGGACGAGTGGAAATGGGGCTGCCCCCTCCTCACTTCTTTCTCCCTGAGCCTACCAGAGCTTGTATGGGCATGGCTTCTTTCTTTAGGGAACCATCTTAAGCCTTGCGGGGGGATTGCTGGCGACAGCAGTTGTAAAAGGAAGTCCTGGGGAGAAAGTAATTGACAAATTTTTGTGTCTATGAATAAGTTGCCATGAATGAGTTATTTTAACCCATCATCGCTGACCAGGTTCTATCTTTCGCATCAAGTAGATAGGTTATATCTTCTTAGAATTAGAAGATACCAGTATGGTTGGATTTTTTTTTACATTTACTGCTTGATTCAGATATATGAATCTGAAGCTGAATCAACTCTTAAACTTCCAGCTGTGCATATTAAAATGATCAGTTTCCAAGTAGTAAAGTTTCGGGGAAACAGTTGAAGATTCAGTTAAGTTGGTCTTGTGTGCTACTTGTTCTGACATATTTGAGGGTAAAGTTGGTAACAATGGAACGGATCTCAGTGAAGGCACCCATCCTATCACTGCGCCTGCTCAGATGAGTGAGCTGGCACTGTCCCCGCTGCAGTCACCACTGGAATGAAATGTGTGCTGGGGGAGACACTGAGACTTCTAACTTTGTGTGGGTTGAAGGGTGTGTGTGGGTGTGTGTGGAGAGCACCAAGGACTGTGAATTGACTTCCAAACTCCTCTTGTGTAAAATCTCCCTAACAAAGCAAAACTGCTCTGACTTAATTTATTTGTTCAATGTTGTACTTTCTGTGTGTTTTGTTTTGGGGGGGAGTAAGGAGAGGGAAGAGGACAAATTCTGCTCAAGTGTTTATCTCATCAAGATGACAGTTTTGCATTCATTTACATTTTAAAAATTCTTCCACTTGATTTTCTTACATGGTTGTCAGTACTTGCCCAATATAACTGCGTGATCACTATTTCCACTCTGATAAAAGGGCCCTTCTTGGACAGGTTCTGCAAACTTTATCAGGTGATAACATACAGCACAGATTATAACCTAGTTAATATGTTTGCCTCTGATTTTAGAAGCTAGAACATTGGTCATTGAGAGGATGGTCAATTAATAATTGTCACACCATTACCATCTATTATGTAGCTCTATGACTTTATGGTTAGAAATTGAACAAAGGTCAGGAATTCCTTTTTTTGGACTCTCTTGTTAATAGATTATTTTACATTCTTTCCAAAGTAATTTTTCCATGGGTACCCCTTTTCTACTTCTAAAGGATTGCTTGGCCCTTTGATGTTTCAAAAGAAACATTCACTTGTAAGTCCATATTTCTTGATCTCCACAAGGGACTCAGAAAATTCACTTCACTTTGATTCACAGAGAAAGTTGGCTTTGATGTCTCTTAAAGATAATTCTGCTAGTTGCTGATCAGCCAGTCGGTTCAGCTAGCTTCAATCTTTATAGGACCTCTAAACTAATTTTCCTACACTGTGACTAGAAGGTGGGTATGTTCTTGGAATGGGTTATACAGTAGACTCAGATGGACCCCTAAATATTACTTTGTATAATAAGCTAATATTAGAACCATATCCTCTGATGGCTACTTTTTTAAAAAGCCACATATATGCAATTTTTATTTTTCAGACTATTGCTCCTTTGCATTTGTACCCTAAATATATAAAAACTACACTTCTGAATGGCTGAGCCTGAAATTATACCTTTGGTTGTATGCTGCTTTTTGCCTGTATGTGTGTGTGTCTGTGTGTGTGTGTTTCTCCTCTAGGAATAAATTTATATTTCATATTACTTCTTGAAAGTTTACTCTTTGATGCTAGAAAGGAATAGCAAGATGGTTTATACAAATAATCTCTACCTGTAGGATGGGGGATTGTTAAGAGTAGAGGAATGCTGTTTGGGATTATCACAATTTATCATTGGATTCATATTACCATTTGCATTTCTGTGATGTAGTATATTCCTTCATTGGCTGTATTATCAACTCATAAAGTGCTTTTAAAACTTTCCAAAAAGTAATTTATGGTTGGAGATGAAACTATATTAATGCCAAATATGTTTTGACCAATTTTAGAAAATTCTGTACAAGTGCATCATCTCTTCAAATGCTGTAGTTTGCTTTGTTGAATGGCAGGCAGTAGGAAGAACATTAAGTGTAGATTGAGACTTTTAAAGGAAATAGTATCATATGATTAAGGCAACTAGAATTCATAGAATATTGGGACAAATAAAGAAATAAAAATGTGTGTCTAGAATGTAGCATCTAGTGAATTTTTGAAGGCCTGACTTCACATGAGGAAGTGATATTCCAGTCCAAGGCCAGCCCAAACTATCACCAAGACTCAGGGGATTTTCCGCTCCCCTCCCTACAGGAATAAGCAAATAAAAGCTTTTAATTGTTCCTTCTTTGAAGTTCTGGTCGTTTGTTTTTAAAGCAGGGCAGAAGACATTTAGATTCTGGCTATTGGATGTATTGGGGAAGTTTTTCATTGGCTGAGGGCAAGAGGTAGAGGACAGGGAGGGTGTCACTTCACTGTCTTGCAGTGAGTATCTTGAGCAAGCTAAGAAGACCACCACAGCCTCAAGTGGCTTCATCGAACCCTAACAATTTAGACTTGTTAAAGGTACCGAGTAAGGGCCAGGTATCTGCTGAAGGCAGCACTGCTCCGTGAAGTCTGCTGACGCATTTACAAATTGTGTATCGGTTTTAAATACTTTTCATTGTGTGCAGATATAAGGGGACTAGGGCATTCTGTAGAATTATACATGTCTAGTTTGTAAAGTATGTAATGTGTACTGCAGATGTGTGTTCTCCAGCTTTATGTATCTGTACAGTAGTTATTTTAAAAAATTGTGGACAAACTTGTTTTGGTGGTTTGAGGGGGAGAATGGCATTTATATCAAGGGATGATGCTGTAATATAGTATATGTAACAAAAGATCTGGAAGGAACCCTCCCCTGGCCTGAGGAAAATTTTGGTTATCTTCTAGGTTCTAAAATGAAGATGTATGGATACTCTGGCAGACTGCATGTTGTATAATTTGAAAAATACTAGAAGTGGAAAATAAAATCGAGTCAAACTTTGGCTGGTCTGATCTTTCTTAATTTGAGTCACCCCAAACATACTCTCATTGAAGGGCTCAGTGCCAGTGTTAGGATGAGCCATTTTCTGACCTCAAAGGAGCTCATCTCAGAAAGCAGCAGCTTGAATTCAAAGCACAAATAAAGTCAGCCTTGACTTCCTGTATTTTACTGCTTTTATTTTGCTCAAATATCAGATTTTAATTT
Source organism: Smutsia gigantea (assembly GCA_032199065.1). Classification (NCBI taxonomy): domain Eukaryota; kingdom Metazoa; phylum Chordata; class Mammalia; order Pholidota; family Manidae; genus Smutsia; species Smutsia gigantea. Next base: position 390,834 of record JAVSCE010013479.1, read on the forward strand.
TTTTTTTCCACTAAGGAACCAAAAAGACCTGGCGTTGTGGTTCAGTACCAAAAACAAGTGACGGCTGTAAATAAGTGTCTTAACTTTTTTAAGAATAGGATTGAGTTAAAGCTCAGTAGACCAGTATGTCAGCTAAATTTCTGAATTTATTCTTGACCAAGAAAGGCACTCAGAAACTAATACATGTTTTAGAGCATTGGCATTCTTTAACTAATATGTTGGAGCTCTGTATATATTGAAAGATGATTGGCAAGGGTTGGGTGTTTGTGTTCCTGTTTAACCTATTGATTATTAGTATTAATGTACAGGTCTGAAATCTTGTGAGAGGATGCCGGAGTATGAAGCCTTTGAAGAATAATAAAAGGTGGGACACAAGTATTTTTATCTGTTCTCTTAGCAAGGAGATACCTCGGGTCACTGGAATTCTGTGGCCACGCATGGCACTGTGTACATAAAACACCCTCATTCTCATTCTTGGTTTGGTTAATGTTGCATGAGAGCCAGACAGTAAATCGCTTTCATCAATTAAAAAAGGAAAGGATAGCTGCCAAATGAACATTTTGTAAGTGAAATTGAGGGCATGGCAAATGATGCACTTATATGATGTCTTATGCATCTTTCTTGAAATTGTTATTCTCCGAAGAACTTGGGGCAGTTTTCAGATATCATTGTTAAAGGTGACTTATGTAGTAAAACTTCAAACATGGTGGATGGCTATTTAGGCTGAAGCGTGTTTATTAAAGATGGGAAAGCAGTCCTATGAAAAACCCAATTACAAAGCATTTCAGTCTCAATGGACGGCGACCCCACAGGTCCCAGAACGCAGAGGCTCTGCAATGCAGTAGGACTGCCTTGACACCCACTGTTCCCCTGGATTCCTGCAAGTCTTTCTTGAGGTTTCCTGTTCCTTCTTATTCTGAATGGTGCTTGGGCAATGCCTTGGAAGTACAGAGCTGAAGCATCTGTGGGAGCTATCATCTGCAGAGGCAAGTATCGGTTATGTGGGTATTGGCAGGTTTAATTCTAGCATTTGTAACAGGTTACATCTTGGGATTTGTCTTATGTACGTAATAAATTGAACAAAAGCCGGAGGCATCTCAGATGACACATTAGATAAAAATGTGGGCTCACTTGACAAAAGGCGTCCTGAGCCATGGGATTTTTCCTTTTTCCCATCGGCATTTGGTGGTTTTCATCCAGTCTGCAAAGAAAACACCAATTTCTGCAGGGTTAGTGGGGCTCAAAATAATAAAAGACTGACAGGTGAACCCTATGGATCTCGGCACTTGCAATGCTGTGGATGGAAGGCTGGAATTCTCCACCTGCTTTGCTCCCCCAGTATCAAGAGCAGTTTCTGTTGGGGAACCCGTCCCTGTCTAACACCTTCCAGACTCACCCCTGCGCATGACCAGACTGCAAATGATTCTCCTGGGATAGTTTTTTCTTTTAATTTTTAAACAGTTTATTCCTTCAGAATGTGTACATGAAATTAGAAAAATTAGCAGACTTGTTCCAGGTGACTTGTAATACCTCCCGAGCTCCATAGCGCTCAGGAAGCTGCAATAAGCAGACAATTCATGTGAGGGGCTCTTCTGGCTGTGTGCCAGACACTCTTTTAAGTGCTTTGCATGTATTAACCCACCTAATCTTCCTAATAATCCCATGAGTTAGGCACCATTATCTCTGCTTTATGAGGAGGAAGCAGGCACAAAGAGGTTAAGTAACTTGTCCAACATCTCACCACTGGGAGAAGGAGCCAGGATTGAAACCCCGCTGGTCCGGTCCTATGGTTTGAGCCCTCAACAGCTAGTAACTGTGTGCGTGTGCGTGTTTGGTGATAACCAGCTACCGGCCTCAAAACGCCTTTCGTAAAGAATTTATACAGAATTGTATACCTTTACAACTTTTCTGTGTTTTCTCCTTTCATAGGAATCCGAGACTTTACTATGATTTGAGTTACTTTAAGCAGTGAAATTCCTCTAGGAAAGAATCGCAGAAATAGTAACGAAGGAGGATGCCTCACAGCAGGGGAGGCTACTGCAGAATTTCCGGGCTCCTAAAGGAAGGCTGCCGCAGAGGTCATTGGTCAGAATCTTTTCCGTGCAGAGCAGACACTTGGAAGAACGGACACATCTCTTCTCACTGTTACTATGTTCTGACAATTGAACTTACCCATGTTGACTTTTTTTTCTTTTTAGGACATTAATTATCTCTGGTTGCATTTTTAAATAGCCTATATTCCTTAGCCTCTTAAGCTGAAAATAAAGCAGGGTTCTCTTGCCCCATCTGAGCCTGCTCTAATGGAAGGCCTGAGGGGGTACCGGGTGGGTTGCCCTTATCTCCATGTCTTTGTGAGGCCTTGGAGGAGTCTGCTTGGGGAGTCCTGCTGATAATAGGTAGCCCCTACCTCACCTCCAGCCCTGTCACAATGATGAATAGGATCTCATTTTAGTGCTTTAGGTTTTAGAAAAAGTAAACATGCCAATAATACCACACATGCATATGCAAGCCCAACTACAGAAAGGGGCAGAAGCAGGACAAGTGGGGCTCCCCTGTGAGCCCCCCACTTTACCACAGACTCCCTTAACCTGTGCCTCTCCTGTCTGTGGGTGTTTCTCATGTGCTCCCGCAGGGTTGGGAAGGACAGGCTGAAAGCAGATTTGTCTAGATCACGGGGTGCTAACTCCTTCAGCCGGTGCCAATGTGACTGCCTACCTACAGACCCCGACGACCACAAGCCAAGGCGTCCTTGCTGCCCTGTCATGTCCCCTCTGGGACATGAATGCAAGAACAAAATGCCCCTGGAGCACTGGCTATCAGGTAATGACACTACTGAGTCATTACAAAATGGAAAGAATCATGCTCATGACTCTCCACTTCCTGTCCACTGACCTTGGGATTGAGGTCAAGAGGTTTAACTGCTTGGTGTTTCAATTACTTCATTTCCATGCCTGAATTATGGAAACTTTTAGCTCATTGCCCTCTACTCTTCAGTTTTTTGCGAGGATCCAATGAGAAACAGTGGGCAAGCATTTCATAATAGTGCCACTCAAATATAAGGGATTGTTATGTTACAAAACAAATTCAAATCAGTAAATTTTGAAGACCTCACTGGCTTTATTCAAATCAGACAGCATTCATTCTAACAGAGAGAGAGCTCTGAGGGGCTGCACAGAATGACAGACTTATAAGCAGAAGGGAGTGGGAAGAAAATGAAAGAAACAAAAAATGGATTGGTTATGGCAATGTCACTTTAGGGACGGCAAGGGTGTACTGGGGAGATTACCTAACTAGGGCTGATTAGGGGATTCCTAGTTAACTGGTTCAAGATTCCATTACTGGGAGAGCCAAAACTGTAATTAAGTCTTGGTTTGGCAACATGGGGCTTGGCGTAAGTGACTCCATTTGGGGCCTGTTGTCTCATTTTTAACAGTTCTTGTCAAAAAATTTACTTGGAAGGTATTTCCTCTTTGGCCTCCAGTGATGCCCTCACCTAGAGAAAAGTGGATGGGGAGATGCTAGGAATCATCCAGTTCCATCCAGAGTTCAAATCTCACTGGAGTTCTCCAGTTAGGGCTCTAGCTCTTTCCCCACTCCTCCAGCCCCTTTCCTTTTGGGGAAAAGCTGCTCTTAGGTTATTTCATGGGGACAGAACATGCCCTACCTTCCCCATGACTGCAGTGTCCCATCTCTGTGCTGGTGGCTGTTTGCGCTGAGGGCTCGTGCGGGTGCTCAGTGACCACTGTCCTGACGCTGGGTCATGACTCAGGGCCATTCAGCTTCTCAGAAATCACAGCTGGTGCTGAGAGCCTGTATCCCTGCAGCATCTTAGTAGGACCTTAACCAGTTCCCCCGGGTGACATTCCAGAAGCTCAAGGAGTCCCCTAGCCACGCTGGAACACAAAAGCACACTCAGCTTCTGCCAGCCTCTGGAAAGAAGCTGCCTGCTCCCTCTGCTAGAAACGGCCTGTTATCTGTCTGCTCTCCTGGCGCTGCACTACGGAGGCGGGTACAACATACAGGGCAGGCCCCAGCCGTCCTCCATGCATGGGTCTGCTGCTTGTAAACCAGACTATGCTCAGGCCTCCGCTTTATACTCGTCTCCTTTCAGGCCTTAAACCCAGAGGAAAACCAAAATCCAGAGGGGAAGTCACTTATCCAAGGTCACATAGTTATTTTGGGTCTAGAGCTCAGATTTCTTCTATTACAGGTCTCTGCTGGCTCATCTCAATTTTTGCCATTCCCGACTTCCCCTATGAGTTGTTATAAATAAACAGTGCCTTTTAAAATGGTTTTCATTTCACAATATTGAGCCAATAAATTGGGGAGTTCTTGAAAGAAATGAAGTGTACCTCACCAACACTTAGAGTAGAAAAGGCTACGAGGGACATGGAGAATCATCTGGTTCCACCCAGCGAGGCTCAACGACTCCCCTCACATCACACCCAGAGAGCCCAGCCCAGGGCGTCTCGCTGCTCGGGGCTCGCTCTGCTGCACCAGCCCTTGGCTGCACAGGTCAAAGCCGCTCACGCTCACCAGGATGGCAACAGACACCTCTCTGACGTGAAAAGGTCGAGCATCGCTTGATATCATCGGTCGTGTGGAAATGCTCTGCCACAGCCGCCTGTTGTGCGTGTGCCATGTGCCAGGGACCTGGCGATCAAGAGCAGGCGGTTCTCACTCTTCCCCATACTAGCCGAGTGCCCCCGACTACTTCCTTAACCTCTCTGTGGAGTGAAACGCTTAGTACCATGCCTGGCTAATGACAATAGCTAGTCCTTCATGTGCGTTCTGGAATCTTTTAACAAGGAATGGATGAGAGTGGTACTATTTTCCCCCCGAAGAATGGATGAGAGGGTATGGTTATTATCCCCATATACAGATGAAGAAACTGAGGTGTGGAGGCGTTTGGTGAGATGAACTCGCAGAACTAGGAAGTGGTGGGGCTGGCTCCAGTGTCCATATTCTTAACTGTGAGGCTGAATTTTCTCAGGGTCACATGGCTGCCAAGGAGCATAGAGAAACTAAGGCAAAATCCTGCTGCATTCCCAGACTAGAGCTTATTCCCAGACCTAAGCAATATCCAGGAGCAGCTGAAATCTCCATGTGATGAACTCAAAGCTTTCTGCAAAAATGTTAGCATTCATTCATTCTTTCCACAAATATTTGAGCACTTATTTTATACTCTGCATTGTTTTCAGAGCTGGAGAGAAGTGGTTAATAAGACAAGTCCAAGTCTCTATTTTCCTAGAGGCAAATATGAATTGGTGAACACCACTTCCTAAAGTGATTCACTACATCCAAATGCTATGAAGAAAATAAACAAGGTGCTGTGCTAGCAAGTGGCTTGGGTCTACTTTCAACCAGGTGGTCAGGGAAGGCTTCTGCGAAGGACTGAAAGAGGCAGCCGTGCAAAGATCTGGAGACCATTCCAAGCAGAGGGAACAGAAAGTGGAAAGGTCCTGAGGAAGATTTTGCTTGGTGTGTACAGAACTCTGTTTTTACACAAAGGCTTTTCTCCACACTGGTATTCCACTTCCTCATTGACCTAGCAAATTAAAAAGATAATAAGTGCATTTGTGTTGCCTAGTAAGAAGTAAACTTGGAAAAATCAAGGACTTCTTTCCTGGATTTAGAAATACAACACATTCTTGTAGCTAACGTTACGTAAGCAGACCCATACATTTGTCATCCGTGCTCTAGTGCTGGTTCTGAAACCCAAGTAAAAGGGCAAGTACATCCCCAGCCGGTGTGTCACAGACAGCCAAGCAAATTCACGGTAACCCACAGTTCCTAAGAGTGTCAAGAATAATACTGAGGGATAAATAAGGAAAAGCTGATTTGCTGTCCAGCCTCAGGGTCAAGCACAGGCCCGAAGGGGCCACCTGCATCTTTTTATAGTCTTCTTAGGGAAATGGAAGTGCTGCGGTGTGCCACCTTGGGAATGTTTCTTGCTGCTGTACTACATGAGAGGTATGCCCAATACACTTTGGAAGGTTATTTCAACTTGTTGCTATGCTCAGGACTCTGTGATTGTGAATGTCAAAACCCCAAAGAAAACATATGCATCCTTGGCTGCCCTTGGTAAGCATGGAGAGAATTTCACTGGTCCAAAAGAAAAGATTCTGGATCGTGTCTGATAATTCTCAAGCTGATGTCTTTGGGCATCCTCGACAACTTTGATAACCACTCTTGCTGCAGCTGCTGCCTGCCCTGTTCTTGCTTCAGACTTGGTTCTCTCCGAGATCTGCCAGGAGAGAAGTATTTCTCACTGTGGGCCTCACACAATGAAATGGCACCAGTCTGAAGTCCCCTGTTCAGTGTCTAATTAGCTGTGGTTTTAGGAAGAGAAATACAACATCTACATTTTTGTAGGATGTCACTTGAAAGTGTTAGCCGAATAGCCTCAGCTGTTCAAATAGTGAAGCTAGGTATGGGGGGAGGGTGTAGAGGGGCTGGGCCCGAGTGAGGTGCCAGCAGTCCTGGCAAGAAGGGCTTAGGCTTCTTTATTTAAAGAGCTAACACAGAGGTGGCTGCATATCCTGTTTTTCTCTTAAAAGAAGACTGATTTTGTTTTTAGAGTGCTTTTCCTGTGAACCTGAGTTGTGGAGGGAGTGACGTTTCTCTTCTTTCATTCTGGTAGGGTGGGGCTTGACTCAGAGAGGGAGGCTCCCTGCAGATAAGGGATGGAAGCTGTTTCATAAAGAACCTATTCCCTGGGCCTGTGTCCTCACCTGAGAAATGAGAAGGTTGGATGAGCTGTTTCTCAGGCTTACCTGTAGGTGAAGAGCACCTGGAGTGCAGATTCAAAAACCACTCTGCTCTCCTGAATCAGGACTCGAGAGCAGTAATCTGCAACTTGAGCAAGGAACCCAGGTGATTCTCCTCCTCAGGGATGTCTGGGAACAGTGGCCTGCATAATCTTCAACAAGTCTTCCAGCTGTAAAACCCTTGGCTAAGTCTGGAAGGCAATGATTCCTAACTAGTCTTGAGATCCAAACCTCTTTGTAAATCTAAGGACAGCTATGGATGATCTCTTTCAGAAAAATGTTTGTAGACGCAATATTGAGTTCAGTTTCAGGATCTGCAGACCTTGATTAAGAATTCCTACCCAAGAGTCAGCTCTCAAAAGAGAGTCTAAACATTTAGAACTGTGCCCGGCACAAAGTAGTTGCTCACTGGAGATCATCTATTTATGCGTCCCAGCTTTCCTATGACATACTAATATGATCTTCATTTTACAGATGAGGAAACTAGGACACAGAGAGATTAAAATACCTTGGAACTGGTGGCTGAATTCCAACTCAACAGCCTGATTCCAGAGCCCATGAATTTAAAATTCTGGGAAACCTGATAAAAAGGTTATTCAATTTACCTATCTAAATTCATGGCTCTTTCTGACTAGTATTTCTGGCCATTTCTCTACATCTCTCCTGTATTAGTAATAACTAATTGAGCATCTACTACATGCCAGGAACTATCTCGGGTACTTTAGATGCATTGTTTAATTGAAAAACATGTTCAGAAAATGATATATACTGCATTAATGTCCATGTACCTTGAGTCTTATGTAAAGGTAGGAAAAATTAGGAGGGTCAATAGATCCCAAGGCTCAGAAATTTTTTGGGTTATCTCCTCTTTGGATAATTTCTCTCCCATTACACTATCAGAGAACTAGAGATAGAGAAGAAACTGATGCTTTCCTAGTTCAAATATCACCTCCCTAGGGATCAGTGGAGAATAGTAACACACACCATTATTTGCAAGGATTAATTCATTCTAAATTCTTAAGAAGTCTATCAATGGTTTTATCTCCATTTTCAGCACTTAAATGTCTGTCACACATCAGCTGCCTCTCTTTGCACTGCCAGTCTGAGCCACATTAAAAATAGTGAGAGCACCATTTATTGAGCAGATGCTTCATGCTGGCACTGTGTTCACACGCTTTGCGTGCATTGTTTTACGTCACCTCACAGCAGTTTTAGGTCTTCACATTTCAGACACCCTTTTCAAGCAAAGAACTTTAAGCAGAGATCTTGTCTGATTTTATGTGTGCACGTATTTCCCAAGTGGGAGAAATATACAATTAAGGAACATGCCCAGGGCTGCTCAGCAAGCCCAGGGAAGAGAGAGAAAGAGAAAGGGAAAGCGGGGTGGGGAAAGAGGGAGAACGTGAACGCTAGGGCAGAGCCTGCATTCTGAGGATTCCCAGGGCAGTCTGGATGCTATCACCCAGGCTGGCCCAGCCAAGATCACACACAGAGCAGGAGGGTTCTAAATCACAGAGGATCACACGCTCCACTGACTGCAAGCAACACCCAAGAAGTGGTGAGAACTTCATGTGGGTGAGACCGGAGGGGATCCCAAACTCAGCCCAGCCTGCGGGTGCCAGTGGCTGTCTCAAAAGCAGGCCCCTCAGCAGCCCCACCCCAGGACTCCAGCCTCCCCACCCCAGGACTCCAGCTTCCCCACCCACCTAGGGCAGGGCACACCTAGGTGGGGCTTCTTCTGTGACTTTTGTCTAGGCTGGCCTTGCCCAGTATGAAGCCACCAGCCAGGCAACACCACATCTGCAACACCCGCCTGTAGGGGCCTCACTGATGAGAGAGGCGGGGGTCCAGGCCTTGAGAGTGTTGCGTCTATAGTTGGGGGATGGGTGGAGTAGGCCGCTGGGCCCTGACCTCACTGTAACAGCCAGCCTCCAATTATGGCCCTTGAGGTTTAATATACAGTCATAGCAGTGTGCTGAAATAGTTCCAAGTAGGAATGTTCTCCATGCAACTTTAAAGTTGTACAGCGTTCTCTGTGGTACACGTGGAATGGATTTCTTTAATGAGTCTAGAAATTAACACGTGAGTAGCAGCATTACACATCTGTGTGTGTGAAGGCTGTTCATTTGTTTAATGGAACACTTAAAAATATATGGCGCCCTTTGTGTTTTATTTTGACATGTGTTTGTTTTTGAAACTGTCAGGGCCCTCAGTAAGTGCAAGTGGCTCAGGTGACACTTGACCTCTGAGAGGCTTGGAAAGAACATGGATTAGAAATCTCAGCAGAGGATCAAACCCATGCCTGTTTTCTGCAGTTCTGTTCACAGTCAAGGCTTCCTGGCCACAGGCCCCACCAGCCCTTGGAGAGCCCCAGGCTCAGCTCTGTCCTGCTGTGGGATCTTGGGTCAGTCATGCAAACTCTGGGCTGTTTCCACCCGGCAAGGCTGGCAGGACAGCTGTATATTTCTGAGTTCCCCCACCAGTGACATCTTCAGAAGTTAAAGATCTGCTTGACAGCTTACGGAGTACCCCGGGCTTGTAGATCTCCCACAACCCAGTGGCAGGCAGCTGGGAGGTTGGTAAGCAGTGCAGAGAGGACAGGTGGCCCGGAGCCAGGCAGCCTGGCTCTGGGCTCTTGCCGATAAAGTGGGAGAGAGGCCGAACAACTCTGGCCTGGGGGGACCAGCAGGAGGCTGGACGTGAAGATGGCGCCACCCCTCGTTTGTTCATGAGGTATTAACTGAGGATCCTGCTCTCTCCTGGGTTTAAGACTGGTGATTCAACAGTGGCCAGGTGAGGTTCCTGCCCGTTCTGGGGCTTACAGTCTAGCAGGTGGGGAGGACATCACTGTCAGAAATGATCTTATTTATAGCTTAATGCCAATATCTAAAAAGGGGCGGGGATTATTTGAGGGGTGGGTGAGATGGGGGTGAACTAGAGCGGAATGGTCGGAAAAGGCCATTCTGAGTTCTTCCAGTTCTGAACTAACCCATCTGTGTCCTTGTCACAAGTCTCTCGGTTCTCTGGTCCCAGTTCTCCGTTTCTACCTCCCTCAGAGAAAGGAGTCGGCTTCCCCTCTCCGCGCCCGGTCAGGTCCGGCCGATGCGCTCTGTGCTCTATTTCCAGAGCGGCCCAGGCTGGAAGCCTGCGGGGCCCGGCTCCCGCCGCCTCCCGGGCACTAGCCCCCCACTTGTCACCTAGCGCTGGGTGCCCGGGACCGCCCTTCAGCCCGGCGGAGGAGCCGGAGCCCCGCGCGGCTCGCCCGCAGGGGGGACCCACCTGTTCCGGCCCGGCCCGGCCCCCTCGCGGGCGCCCCAGGTGGCCCAGGCGGGGAGGAGCCGCGCCCCGCCCCGCCCCGCGCGGCCGCAGCCAACGCCGGCCCCCGGCGGGCGCGCTCGGCCGGGGCCGGGAGCCGGGCGAGTGCGCCGTGAGGCCCGGCGGGCGCGGGGGCTCAGGTGAGCCGGGCGGAAGCGGCGGGCGGCTGGGGCGGCGGTCCCCGCGCCCCGGTCCTGCGTCTGCGGCGGGCGCTCCGGGCAGCGAGGCGCGCAGGGGCCCGTCGCCGCTCCGGGGCCAGCAGCGGGGAACGTGTGGACCCGGGCGGAGCTGGGGGCGCGGACAGGGGCAGGCCAGCGCGGGCGCTGCCGGGGGCTCTCAGGCGCTATTTCAGCGGCGCCGGTGGGGAGCGGGGAGGCCGGGGCCGGACTGCCGGGAGAGCGCGGAGCCGGGCCGGGGTTCGGGCCCCAGAGGAGCGGAGCGCCCAGCTCCCGCCTCGCCCTCTGCGGCGCCGCACGAGGGCCTGCGCCGGCCGCTGCTCTGTCTGCCCGGCTCCTTACTTTTGGTCTCCGTGTTGAATAAACGACCCACACTGGGGTTAGTTCCCCGGGGCTTCTGAAAAGCTGAGTGTGCGAGGCTGCCCAAACTCCGGGGGCCGGAGGTTGTACGGCTGAAGGTCTGTGTGCCCTGAGCGTGGTGGAGGTGGAGGGCGGTTGTCCATCTCCCAAGACCTGGCCATCAGTGTGAGAAAGTGGAAAAAGTCTAGGGTGGTGTTGAAATTCTAGTTACTAGCTGTGTTTAACCTTGAACAAGTTACTTAACTTAGCTGATCCTCAGTTTCCTCAAAGGTAAAAATGGGTATTACAGTATTACACCAGCCCCCTAAGTTGTATGATGTCCATAATGTGCATAGCGCCATGCTTGCTGAAAGTTCTCATTTTTTTCTTATGTGTTAATGTAACACTATGCCTTCCAACGTTCCTTCACATTTCTGCTCAGAAGGTAGATGCATATGGCTCAGCTTCACCTGCTTTAGGAGGGAACGGTGGTGGTGGTGGTGGTGTGTGTGTGTGTTTTGTGGTGATGGTAGCATTTTTTTTTTACCACTGCCTTGTTCATGGCTAGGCCTCCTCGAGGCTCTTACTTCCTGACACCATCCTAGAGGACAAGATTGAGAGGTGCCCCCCAGGCCCTGCAGATGGAAGCCGCTTCTCATCATTACCGACTGCATTTGTCAGAATCCTTTTATTTGTGTTGGGTTTGGCCACTTGAAAATTGCCTTATGCAATATAGGAACTGATTGGGTCACATAAATGACAAAGCTGAGGGTTTAGCTTCAGGCACAGCTTGATCCAGGGGCCCATTTAAAATTGCGGAGCTTATTCTGTCCTATATATGTATCTTGGCTCTTTCCCCTTGGTGCTGACTGGTTCTTAGTATGGAGTGATAAATAGCACTGGCACCTTCAGGCTTACCTGCTTCTTCAAAGAGAGAGGTGGAGTTGGGTGGGGAGAGCCCCTGTCTTCCTCCGTCTCCTCTACCCATATAGCAGATCTTACTGATATACTAGACCAAAGCAGAGCCAGGCCATCTTGGTGGACAGGGAGTTGGTACTTTACTCATTTACCACTAGTGCCTAGGGGAGTAGTTCAGCTGCTGTGCTAGACCCGCCCTAGCTGTTAAGGATTGGGAGGAGCCATTCCCTGTGAGAAGTCTGCATTATGGGCGGATAAAAATGGGACAGATCCCTTGCACTCTCTCTGCCTTTGCTCACCACCACCTAAAGGAAGTCTGTAGTAGGGTGCCATATTCTGTCAGTTACCAACTCTTTATCTGGCATGGAAGGCACCCTAAAGTTCATCCTCTCGTTTTATTTTTCATTCATTCATTCATTTATTCCATATTTAAATGCCCCAAATATGCCAGGGCCTCTGCCAAGGATGGAAATGCTCTTGAGAAGTGCACAGTCCAGTTGGAAAGGCAGATGTGCAGGTAACAGTGCTTGGGGCTGTTTATCTCCAGGGATACAGTGAAGACTTGCCAAGGGAACTCCGAGTGAGCTCTAATTGGGGGTGAGTTAGGGCTTCTCTAGGAGAAAAGGCTGGAGAGACGTCCCAGGCCATGTGGTGGGCTATCTGTTTGGGTACTTTCAGTTGTGACATTATTGCGGTTCCTTTACTGTCTCACCTAAGAAGCCTGGAGGTAGGTGTTCAAAGTGGTCACAGCTCTAGGTTGGCTTCTCACAGATTCTTCTGGGTTTTCTCTGCCCTGCCCCAGGTGACTGCAGCTCCATCATGCCTTCCCATGATAATATCCAAAGCAGAAAGGGAGGGACAGGGCTTGCTTCTGTATTTTTCTAGATACCAAGGGGCAAAATTTCTCGGCCCTGTGCCATTGGCCAGAACGAGCGCACGCCCATCCTAAGTCAGTCACTGGCAAAGGAGAAGAGAGTGGGTTATGACTGTTTTGGCCAAGCAGTCTTCTGGAGCTGGGGGAGGGGCTCGTTGATGCCCTGTATCAGAAGAAAAGTGGAGTTCTGATAGCATGGGAGGAAGTGAGGCTGCCTATTGGGCTGTTAGGTAGGCAGTCAGCCGTGTCTCCCACAGGTGGTGACATGATGAAAGGCATGGCCTGTATGGCGATCAGGAGAGTCCAGTACAATAGAAGTGTAGGGTGTGGTGAGGGAAGAAAGGAGCAGGGGCTGGAGCCCAGCTAGAGGCAGGAGCAGCCCCCTGGGTATCACTAAGAAGAGTTCATCGTGGTCTCTTTCCTCAAAGAACTTACTGGAAAGTTTTTCAGAGTTTTTCAACTCCCATTAGTAATAGCAACAGTGGCTTGCTGTATAGTGGTAACTCTGTGAGGGTGGAGGAATGTAGCAAGGGGCCATGTGTCATTTGAAAAAGCCTCCCATTCCCCAATCCCTCACCTCGCCTTCCATACCCACTCTTGAGAACACTTGTTTACCTTAAATCACAGCTGCATTTCAGTATTGTTACCTGTGTTCAAACTAACGGGCTGGGGCTTGGTGAAGATGCAGTTAGTGGTAGATCCTAGACTAGAAAACATTCTCCTGATGTTAAGTCTAGCAGGTAAATACTCTCTAGTTGTGTTTAGTAGGAAACCAGCCTCTATTGTCTACTGCTTTTAAAGCATTTAGCCTGTTTTCATTTCAGGTATGAGGTATGCTGCTTTTTTCCCCATTTGATATGGTGGACACTGGTGAGAATTTGGAGTTAGACTGGGCAGTCAAGGTGCTTCTCTCAGATCCTCCAACCTTGATGTCTCCTTAGCACAGAAACTGGTAAAAAAAATCTGGTCAATAATCCTGGAAAAATGGAGGGAGAGGGAGGGCAGCATATCTTACTTCCATGAGCCGTAGGTATTGCCATGGGCTGGCCAGGATCACTGGAAGAATGTGAGGAATGAGGTAGGGCGAGGTGCCTTGGGAAGTCAAGGATCCACAAATATTTACTGAGCACCTACTATGTGCCAGACATTGTTTTGGGTACTGGCAATAAAAGAGTACACGAGAAAGACAAACTCTTCTCATGGGCTGACAATCTACTGGAAGGAGACATATTTATCTTTTGTCTCATATGTCAGGTGATGAGAAGTACTTTAACAAAAAGCAAAATAGGTTAAGAGAAGAGTGCAATAGTTGGAAAAAAACTGGGCAGAGTGCTGGAAATCCTCAAGGTTTATTCTTTCTCTGGTTTGCAGCAGAGAAATAATGGCCTGAGCAAGGGATGGTATGGGGCAAAAAAAAGACAGCCGTTCACTTGAGAGAAGAGGGTTACATATTGAATAACTTGATCTTAAAGGATTTCTTTCATGCAGAATCTCTTTGTTTCTTTGTTATACCTCACGTTGTTCCCAAACATGGTTTACAGTGACTTGTAAAACATGGTACCAGGTGATGAGAAATAAGTGAAGAAATATGAGCAAAGGGAAAATAAGAGTCATTTCTTTCATCATTGTGTTTGAGAATTGTTTAGTTTTGGTAGCAGGGGAAGGAGGAAGTATGGTGATTAAAAATGTGATTCATGCTCAGGGTTTATAATTTAGAAGGTGAGAAAATAAGTTCTGATGCTTCAGAAAGTTGTGGGGTTTTTTTGGTAATTAAAGAGCCCATTTTTTGATAGAAAAAATACTAAGGATTTATATGATATTTATCTCCTGAGTTCAAAGAAAACTACTAGTTTTTTAGGTCAATATAAAGTGGATCAAAGGTTAACAGAGATCAAAATCCTAATTCTTGGGTTAAATAATATGATACAAGTGAAAATTGGTGAGAAGTTATGTTTGGACCCATAATGGATTTGAAAAAAATACAAATTTAAATAAAAATCTATAACACAGAAGTCTTATGCAGAGGTAATTTTTACTACCTATTTTTAATGGGTTGTTTTCTTATTGTTGAGTTTTGAGAGTTCTTTACATCATCTGGATATAACTTCTTTGTCAGAAATGTGATTTGCAAGTAGTTTCTCCCAGGCTGTGCCTTATTTTTTATTCCAATAACAGTGTCTTTCTCTGGGCAAGTTTTTAACTTTGATAAACAAACCAATTTATCAATGGTTTTGTGAACCAAACTTTTGTTGTTAGATTAAGACTACTTTGCCTAACCAAACGTCTTGAAAATTTTCTCTTTTCTTCTAGAAGTGTCATAGTTTTATTTTTTTCTGCTTAGGTCTATGATCCATTTTGGATTAATTTTTTATGAGGTGTAAAGTATGATTAAAGGTTTTTTTTTCTTTATTGGCAGTCCAGTTGTTCCAGCACCATTTGTTGAAAAGACTGCCTTGCCCTACTGTATTGTCTTGACATTTTTGTCAAAAATCAATTTGCCTTACATGTAAGAGTTTATTTCTAGACTCTCAGTTCTGTTCCACTGATCTCTTTGCCCACTTTGTGCCAACACTACACTGTCTTGATTACTATAACTCTGTAAATTTTAAAAGCAGATAGTATAAATCCTCTAACTTTATTATTTTTCAAAGTTGTTATGGCTCTTTCAGTTCCTTTGCTTTTCCATATGAATGGTAGAATCAGCTTGTTAATATCTACAAAAAATCCTGCTGGGATTTTGAATGGGATTACATTGAATCTATCAAATAATTTTAGGAAGAATTGACATCTTTACAAGATTGAGTCTTCCAGTCCACGGACATGATGTATCTTATTTCTCCATTTATTTAAGTCTTCTTTGATTTTTCTGTCAGCATTCTGTAGCTCTCAAGATATAGACCTTGTACATGTCTTGTTATATTTATACTTAAGTATCTCATTTTGGGGGTTGCTATTGTTGCTAGTATATTGAAATGCAATTGATTTTTGTGTATTGATACTGTATTCTGTTAGCTTGCTGAAGCCACTTATTTGCTCTAGGAGGTTTATTGTAGATTTTTTGTTACTTTCTACATAGATAATCATGTCAACTATGAATAAAGGCAGTTTTATTTCTTTGTTTCCAATCTGAATGCCTTTTTTTTTCTTGCCTATCGCACTAAGAATTCTAGGGCAGTGTTTAATAGGAGTGGTGAGAGAGAACACCTTTGCCTTGTTTCTTAATATACAAGGAAAGTAATCTTTCTTAATTAAGTATTATGTTAGCTAAGGTTTTTTGTAGATGTCCTATGAAGTTAAGGAATTTCCCTTGTATTCCAAGCTTACTGAGAGTTTTTATTGTGGATGGATTTTGAATTTTGTTGAATGTTTTTTACTCCATCTATAGACAGGGCCATGTGATTTTTCTTCATATTTAATATGGCAAATTTTATTGATTGATTTTCAAATGTTGAACCAGCCTTACATTCCTGGGATAAACTTCATTTGGTTGTGTTGTATTTTTGAAGGAGATTGTGCAGGATTAGCATTATTTCTTCCTTCATTGTTTGGTAGAATTTATTAGATGAAACCATCTGGGCCTAGAGTTTTCTTTGATAGAGGGTTTTTAACTATAAATTTAATTTCTTTATTAGATATAGGACAATTCAGTTTACCAATTTCTTCTTGATAAGTTTTGGTAGTTTTTATCTTTCAAGGAATTGTTCTGTTTCAACTAAATTGTCAAATTTATGGATATAGAATTGTTTGTGCTGGTCTCATATTGTCCATTTAATGTCTGTGGGATCTGTAGTGATGTTCCCCTTTCATTCCTGATACTGGAAATTTAATTGTGTCTTCAGTCATTTTCTTACTTAGTCTTTCTAGAAGTTTACTAGTTTTATTGATCTTTTCAAAGATCCAGATTCTGGTTTCATTAATTTTGTCTATTTTTCTGCTTTCAGTTTTATTGATTTCTGCTCTTTAGTACTTCTTTCTCCTTGCTTTAAGTTTAATTTACTCTATTTTTTTTTAAGGAATAAAGTTATGTTACTAATCTGAGAGCTTTAAAGTGTTTTAGGATAGATATTTAGTGCTACACATTTCCCGCTAATGCAGCTTTAGTTGCATTCCACAATTTTGATATGTGTATTTTTACTTTTTCTTTTGTTTAAAATTAAGATGTTTATAAACTTCCCTTGAGACTTCCTCTTGGCCTATGTGTTATTTCAAAGTGTGTCATTTAGTTTTCAAGTATTTAAGAATTCTCCGAAAGTCTTTCTGTTACTGATTTCTAGCTTAATTCTGTTATTGTCCCACAATATAATGATTTCTTTTTAATTTGTTCACATTTGTTTTATTGCCCAAAATATGGTCTATTTTGGTGAATGTTCAGTATTCACATGAAAAGCATATCTATTCTGCTATGGTTGGGTAGAATGTTCTGGAAATATTAGGTGAAGTTCCTTGATAGGGTTGTTTAGGTCTTCTGTGTCTTTGTTGATTTTATGACTGCTTATTTTATTAATAACAGAGAGGCATGTTAGAGTCTCCAACTACAATTGTGGATTTTTCTATTTCTCCTTTCATTTCTGACACTTTTTGCTTTGTGGATTTTAATCATCTGTTTTAAGTGCATATACACTTAGGATTGTTATGTTCTTTTGGGGAAATGATCCTTTTATTATATAATAGTCCTCTTTATCCTTGTTAATACTCCTTGTTTTGGGGTTTACTTTGGGTGTTAATAATATAGCTACTCCAGCTTTCTTTTGGTTAGTTTGCATCGTGTATCTTTTTTTGTCCTTTCACTTTACCCTGTCTATGTCTGTATAGTTAAGGCAGGCTTCTTGTGACCTCAGATAGTTGGGTCTTACTTTTTTAACCCGTCTGACAATTCCTGTCTTTTAATTGGTGTGTTAGACCATTCAGTTACTGTGTATTAATATAGCTTAATTAAAATCTACCATCTTGCTAACTGGTTTCTGTTTGTTCCATCTATTCTTTTTTGAACATACATTCTTTATGATTCCCTTGAATCTCCACTATGGACTTCTTATGCTTCTTTAACATTTTTTTTTTTTAGTGATTGCCCTAGAGAGCTTATTTATATCTACATATTAAATGAATATTTACATATTTACATATATAGGTCATTATAAAGATATGTACATGTGTGTATACATATAAAGAAAATATTTAATCAGAGTCTACTTTCAAATAATACTATACTGTTTCTTGTGTACTCTGTGGACCTTATAGCAGTATATTCCCATTCCTTCTCTAACATCCTTTGTGCTATTGTTATCATCTTTTACATATGCTATAAACAAAACATTGCTATTTTTGCTTTATACCAAGGATCAGCAAACTTTGTGTAAAGGGCCAGAAAGTAAATGTTTTAGTCTTTAAGGCCATATATAGTCTCTGCTGAATATTCTTTTTCTTTTCTTAAACAACACTTAAAAACTACAAAGCCCATTTCCAGTTCATAGGTCATACTAAAATGGGTCAGACTATGGGCTTGATTTGGCTTCCAGTTTGTAGTTGCTGACTCCTGTTTTAAACATTCAGTTTCTTTTATAACAATTCAGAATAAGACAAGATAAACTGTATTTGGCTTTCGCTTATTCCATTAACACTACTCTTCATTCTTTCTGTAGATCCATGTTTCTGGCATCATATTCCTTCTGCCCAAAAATGCACTAGCATTTCTTGTAGTGTTAAGTCTTCTGGAAATGAATTCTCTGTTTTTGTTTGTGACAGTTCTTATTTCTCCTTCATTTCTGAAAGATACTTTTACTGGGTGTTGAAATCTTGGCTGACAATTTTTCTTTCAGCACTTTAAAGATACTGCTTTTTTGTCTTTTTTACTTGCATGTCTCTGAAAAGATGTCTTCTAAAGTTTTTATCTTCGTTTCTTTGTATTTAATGTTTAATTTTTCTCTCACTGCATTCAAAATTTCCTTTTTATCTTTGGTTTTTCAACTGTTTAGTATGATACTCCTGTGTGTGTATGTGCAGGCACATGCATGCACGGGAGCGCACATGCTTGGTATTTATGCATGGTGTTCTTGACCTTATTGGATCTGTGATTTGGGATCTGTCAATAATTTTAGAAAATTCTAAACAGTTATTTCTTCAAATATTTCTTCTGCCCTTTTGTCTTTTTTTTCTCCTTCTAAAATTTTGATTATACCTAGGTTGGAATTTTTTGTATTGTTCCACAGCTGTTGGAGTTTGTTTTGTTTCATTCTTCTTTTTGTTTCTTCTTGTTTTAGTTTGGGTAATTTCTGTTGACCTATTTTCAAGTTCATGATTCTTTCCTTGGCTGTGTAAGAATCTACTGAAGAATGTTGAAAGATTTCATTTTTGTTACTGTGTTTAACCTAGCAAAAAACCATTTTTATGCTTGGAAATGGGAGCAAATTTCCATTTCTGCCAGGGTTTTGGTGTGGGTGTTTGATCACTATAGATAAGAATTGAACTGGATTTGAGATTTGTTGGTAGGTTATCCTTAGTGCACCACTGACTTCAAATTCCTCTGAGATACCTTGAGTTTTGAGTTGGGGCCGGTTTGCTGAAGTACTTTTTCTTAGTGTCTGTTTCAGTATAAGCCTTTTGCACTATGCTTCAGAGTTGTCTGTCTCCATGCTCTTTCATCAAACCCAGCAGCATTCTGTTGTTATTTGTTTGATTCTTGTTAGCCAGTGTCCAGGTGCATCTGACTCAGATAAACAAGCACTTATTATGTCTTATCTCTTCTTGTAGGTGCCTGGTTCTACTTAGATTTGGGGCTAGTTTGTTCCCCTGTGACTTCAGTTGTCTAAGATTCAAGAAAGTTATGAACTTGAAGTTTATCTTACTTTTTATTTGTCATAAGCATGGGACTGATGTTCTTTTCAGCTCTCTGCACCCTGAGCAGAAATCAGAAGTCTTCATTTGATGTTTTCTAGCTCTTTTTTTATGATCTTCATGTAAATTCTGGTGCTTTTTTCCTTCCTTTTGTGCTTTATAAAATGTCATTTATACACTCTATGCCTATAAATCAGTGGTTCTCAACTCTAACCTGGGGAACATTAAACAAAATACAAATCTTGGGCCCCAGTGTCTTAAATGATGTATGTTGGCATCCAGGCATGGGTAGCTTTTAAAGCTCTCCAGGTGATTCTCATTTACATCTCAGTTGAGTACCCCTGGTCTAAGTATCATTCACAGTTTTTCCTTTCATAGAGGTGCTATTCTAGTATAAACAACCAAATGAAATTTCAGGCTGTATACATTCATCCTTCTGACTGTATGTAATTGTTTCCTTCTAATTATGTCTTCAGTGGTAGTTAATTGCCTGTGATCTAGACTGATAGTCTCATAGAATGGAGAGGAAACTTGGAGTTCTTCTCATTTAACTTTCCACTACTTACATGAATATTCCATGATAATCTCTGGCTTTGGTGCTGCTTGAAATCTTTCAGGGGCTGGAAACTCTGACATTCAAAATAATAAACCCCATTGTGAGATAGTTTTACTTCTCAGAGGTGTTTTCCTTTTATTGAATTGAAATGTGTCCTATAATTTACCAAATAATTTGTCCAATTCATAGCCTTGCAAACTATTTTTTTAAAGAAATCCATTTGTGCATGCACACACATACACACCCACACTCTCATGCTCATTACAAGCATTTTATATATAAGTTTTGTACCTCTGAATTGGATTCATGACCCACCATTTGTGCTTTTCTGTAGTATGGAAAATGCTTATCCAGCCCATCTTCTACTAGGTAACTTTCAAGGTTTCAAGACAGCTCTCCTAACACCTCAGAGTTTTCTTGTGCCTGATATAATGCTTGTTCCTTCAGGTGTGTCAGCTTCCTCATTGTCCTGGTCAGTGCGATGCACTAGATGGGCTTCACTGTGTGATGTACTCTGCAGATGAGTGGCCTGGTTCAGAGGCCAGACCTGCGCAGCTAGGCAGGTCAGTTCAGAGTAGAGGAAGAGTTCCTTGTCTTTTTCTAGATGCCATTTCTAGTCATGCGACCCCAATTCAGTGGGATGTACCACTTGCCATCCCCTCTCCAGCCATCTCTTGAGGAACATTGCTGATGGCTTCTCTTTGTAATTTTAATGTGTTCTCCCACTTTTTTCATATTAATAACGTGTTATCCTAATTAGCTCTATATGTGTCTTTATTTTCCAAGAAGACTATGAACTCCTTAGATGTCAAGAAGACTATTTTGTTTTTTTTCTCCATGGTGATTAGTACAAAAACACTAATTTGTTGAACTAACCTTAGAAAACTATACTCACAGGGAAGAAACTTTGGCTGTTTAGCGCTGTTACTTTGCTAACAGTTGTGCTACCAACCTTACCTATTATTTATTTACCAATACGGGACTTGATAGCCATGTATTTACTTTGGGGAACAGATGAACTGGGGAAGTTAGATGAACTTATCACCTTAGTACTCATGCACAAAACACTGTGGCCGGTGCTGGGAAGATGTCCAATAGCATAAAGCTTATAGCCTGTTCAGGGACACATGACATGCAGATTGGGTGTCAGTGAGTTCTCAAGTAGGTGAGTGCTCTGAGAGGTTACAGATGAGACAACTGTCACATAGGTGATTAGGAAAGACTTGATTTGGGCCTTGAAGGTAAGCATCAGACATATGGATTAGAAAGTGAGGGTAGGAGGATTTGGAAGAAGAAAGCTATTTTAGCAGTTTCTCAAATTCTATGAAATCTCTGCTCTTTCTAGGTGTAAGCTGGGTTTATAGGATCTGAGAGAAACTATAAGTAAGATACAGAGGGAAATCCAACTTAAATAGTGTTATAGCAAAGATAAACATCCACAGGAAGTAATAGGCTCAAGTCCCTTCATTCTACCTCCCATGTGGGAGCCTTCAGAGACTCTGGCCTTGATAGGTGTAGTTTGTGTGTTATTCTAAAGTGACTTCTTGTCATAGCAAGGTTCAGCTTGCTGGGGCCAAGGCCGGATAGGTTTAGCAGAGCCTCTGGGAGTTCCATCGAGGTTAGAGCAACCATCCGCAGCCACTGACCTAACTTCCTTCTGCTTTGTCTTCTCAGAGGGCTCAACAGATGTATTATTAAGAAACATACATTCTCAAAGTATGCTATGCCTACCATTTTTTGAGATCCACTTCATCTATGAGACAATCTGAGTATTCTTGTTCATAATGAAGCAGTGATGCCATCAAAATATTCCACAAAGGCCAGATACTACATTATTGATGCCTTACTGAAAATAACTCATTCATTTGGATCTATTTTGGTATGGTAGAAAATAGGGATGGAGGTCATTAGGAAAATATAGGCACTCTGTGTATATTATTTGTCCCTTAGCTAGGTGTGGGGATCACAGTTTTTAAACAATGACAAGAAGAGTTGGAACAAAAATGAGGGCTGTTAGTAATCCTTGCTGTACCACACTACAGGCTAGGTATTAGTGTTATTGAGAAACTACATCTTACATTTCTCATAGAATCTAGTGCCAGGATGGTAGTTTAGCTCCTGAGAAGCACTGATAAACCAAACAGTAGAGATTGAGAGAATTCTTTATATTTCTCTTCTTGCCTTGGCAGCCAGGAAGCTGAGAGCTAAATGTAAAAATACTCAATTATAGTGATAATTTTATTTCACATTTTAAGTACAAAGATTTCCTGCCTGAAGTCATATGGTTTTATTTTATTAAAAACAGTAACTTATTTTCTCTTATTACCATGGAGATAATGTTCATTATAGAAAATGTGGAAAATAATAGATTACTTCCCCATCAGGTATTTTCCCACCACATAGAAATAGTTACTGTTTATGTTTTAATCATTCTAATTTTCATCTAATCATATATGCATACACACACACAGTTTTTACAAAAAATGATGGTCCTCTTAAACTGTATTAAAATTCTTTTAAAACTTTTATAAACATTTTCTATGCCATTAAATATACCTGCACAGCATTATTTTTAATGTCTGGTATACCATTTCATCATGAGAATATCTTTTACTTTTAGCTTGAGCACAGTTTTTTGGTATTTTAAACAACTCTGCCATGTACATTCTTATAGCTAAATCTCTGAGTGCATCTGTGATTATTTCCTTAGAGTTTCTAGAAGTGACATAATTGAGTAAAGGGCTATTATAATTTTAAGGCAGTAGGTGTATATATCCATATTGCCTCCAGAAAGCATAAACTAATCTATTTTATCACCTAAAGTTTGAGAGTGCCTCTTCCCCAAGCCTTCTTCTCCACTGGCAGGATTATTGTTTTTTACAATCTATATTAGGAAGCAGGACTTCTGCCTCTGGCCAAATGCAGAGGTTGCAAATCCTCTCCTCCAGATAGCAACTATAAATCTGGACAAAATGAACAGAAACAGCCATTTTATCACTCTGGCAATCCTCAGATATACACAAAATCAGAGAAGCTTTTATTCTTGAAAAACTGCTGAACTGCAGGTAAGAACAGTGGGCGTCTGTGGTGTTCTTGCCTCAGGCTCTGCCCATCTCCTCCCCACACCCAGCTTGTGGTGCAGAGGGGTTTTCTCTGCAAGGGAGGCTGTGACCACCTCCCCTGAGCTGCTGAGAGGAAAGGGACTCACTCGGCCTGCAGTGGGCCCACAGATGTCTGTGCCCAGGGGATATTTTTCCAGATCCCTTCTCCCCAGCTTACTTTGCATCTTCCAAAAAAATAAAAATACTCTTTCATTATAAACGTTTGTATTTGTTATAGAAAGCGTGGATAATAAAGAGAAGAAAACTAAAAGCACCTACAAGCCTACTTGGTATGTATTCTTCTATATCAGCTAATTTCAGTAGATCTCTCTGTGATGATAGAAATATTGTCCAGTACAGCAGCCACTATCCTCATTTATTGAACACTTGAAAATGTGGCGAGTGTCATTGAGAAAGTGAATTTTTAATTTGTATTCTCATTAATTTAAATGAAAACACCCCCATGTGGTTAGCAGCCTCAGTGTTAGACAGCCTAGGGCTATTATTTCTGTAGTGTGGAGGCACAGATATATGCATACATAGTCTAAAAAAATAAAAATATGATCATATTGAATATTGTATTTTATATCCTCCTTTTTCTCGAAGGTATAAGCGTAATTTTAATAACTGACTCATTTTCCATTGAATGGATATACCAAACATGTCTAACAAAATCTCTGTTGTGCCTTTAGGGCATTTCCCATATTTTGATATTATAAACAGCAGTGCACATAATCTTTATAGCTAAAGTTGTGACATTCATAATTATTTATGGGAGGTAAATTCTTAGAATTTAAATTATGGGGTCAAGTTTGATACCCATTTCCAAAACTTTCTTCCAAGAAGTTCTACCAGTGAACATTTCAGCAGCACTATGTGCAGGTATCTCACCATTATTGTTATTTTTAAATTGAGATAAACACACATGCCATAAAAGTCACCCTTTCAAAGTGTATAACTCATTGGCCTTTAGTATACTGGCAGAGCTGTGCGGCCATCCTCACTGTGTAATGGCAGAGCATTTTTCATGGCTCTACAAAGAAATCTCATTCTCATTAGTAGTCGCTCCCTATTCCCTCCTTCCTTTAGGCCCTAGAAACCACTAATTTTTATCTCTGTGGGTTTATATTTATATTTTTATAATAAAAACATTTAATAATGTAATACACAGTATCATATGTTGATATATTTATATTTATATGGATTTATGTCTCTGGACTTGCCTGTTCTGGACATTTCATGTAAATGGAATCATTCAGTTATGTGGCCTTTTGTGTCTAGCTTCTTTTACTTAGTTTCAGATTGAAGGTTCATAATGATTTCAAGGTTAGGGCATAAACTGGTGCTTCATTCCTTTTTATGGCTCAAAGATATTCTGTTGTATGGATATACCACATTCTGTTTATACATTCATCCTGATAGAGATTTGGGTGATTTCCATTTTTTGACTGTTATGAATAATGCTTGTATCAGCACTCATATATGAATTTTTGTGCAGACATATGTTTTCAGTTCTCTTAGGTACATACCTGGGAGTGGAACTGCTGGATTGTATGGTAATTCTATGTTTAAATTTTTGAGGAACAGCCAAACCTTCTTCTAAGCCACTGTGCCATTTTACATTCATACCAGCAGCATGTGAGAGTTCCAGTTTTCCACATCTTCACTGATGCTTTTTATTGTCCATGTTTTCCTTATGACTATCCTAGTAGGTGTGAAGTGGTACCTGTTTGTGGTTTTGGTTTGAGTTTTCTTAATAACTAATGATGTTGAGCATATTTCATGTGCTTATTAGCTATTTGTGTATCTTGGGAGAAATAGCTATTCAGATCCTTTGTGGATTTTTTATTGGGTTGTCTTTTTATTGTAGAGTTGTTGGAGTTCTTTGTGTATTCTGGGTACTACACCCTTGTCAGCTACATGATTTGCAAATATTTCCTCTTATTCTGTAGGTTTTTACTCACATGATTGTACCCTTTGAAACACAAAAGTTTTAATTTTGATGACATCTTACTTAACTTTTTTTTTCCTTTTTCACTTGGGCTCATGTCTAAGAAGCCATTGTCTGATCCAGAGTCACAGAGGTTTACATCTATGTTTTCTTCTAAGAGTTATATAGTTTTAGCTCTTCCATTTAGATATTTGATGACTTTGAGTTTATTTTTGTATGTGGTGTGAGTTAAGGATCCAGATTTATTCGTTAGCATGTAGATATCCAATTGTCCCAGCACCACTTGTTGAAAAGAGAATTCTTTTCCCATTGATCGTCACAGCACCCTTTTCAAAAATTAATTGACCATAAATCAGTTGACACAGTTTACTTCTGTATGCTCCATTCTATTCCATTGCTCTGTATGTCTGTTCATATACCAGGACCACATAATCTTGATTATTGTTGTTTTGTAGCAGTTTTGAACCTGGGAAGTGTAAGTCTTCTGACTTTATTCTACTTTTTCAGGATTGTTTTGGCTATTCTGGCTCCCTTATACGTCCATATGAATTTTAGGGTTAGTTTGCTAATTTCTGCAAAAAATCCAGCTGGGATTTTGATAGGGATTGCATTGAATCTGTAGATCAACTTGAGGATTATTGCCATTTAACAATATTAAGTCTTCCAATCATGAACATGGTATATTTTTCAGTTCTTTAGATCTGTCATTTCTTTTAGTGATGTTTGGTAATCGTCAGCATTCAAGTCTTATACTTCTGTTAAATTTATTATTGAACCTTTCATTCTTGTGCTGTGTAAATAAAATTACCTTAATTTCATTTTTGGATTGTCTGTTGGTAGTGCCTAGAAATGCAATTAATTCTTATGTTTTGATCATGTATCCTGAAACCTTGTTGAATACACTGTTTAGCTCTAATAGTGTTTTAGTGAATTAATTGGGATTTTCTATACATAAGATAATGTCATCTGTAAGTGGAGATAGTTTTACTTCTTTCTTTCCAATATGGATGCTTTTATTTCTTTTTCTTGCTTTATTACCTTAGCTAGAAGCAACAGTACAATGTTGAATTGAACTGGTAAGAGCACACATCCTGGTCTTGTTCCTGTCTGATGTTCCTGATGAACAAGATGGCCAGTATTATTTATGTTATTTTTTCTTTTTTGATGACTGGGTTTATACTCTCCGAATCTGAAAACTGGAGCAGGAATTGCTGACTGTCTCCTCCTAGGGAAGGAACAAATAATAAGAATTCCCTGTGCCTTGTGCATTTGAAGACTTGGCCTGATAGTTAGTAGAAAAGTATTTTAATTGAATCTATTCACGTAACATCTAGGTACCAAGATTAATACTTTCTGGGATATAAGCAATCATTACTTAAAAAATAAAACTTAAATCTTCCGTACTAGTTTTTCTATCCTCCTTTTCCACATTTTTGGTTGCCCACCATATGTTTCAGGCACCATACTGGGATCACAAAGATGAATTACAGCCCATGTCCTCAAGGTGCTCACAAAAATCATCTGGGGTAGAAAGACAGGAAACAGGAAGCTCAATATCCTGGCAAGTGGTTCCCATCAAAGGGTAACCTGTCAGAATGAAACAGGTGATGGATGTGGGCTTCCCCCTTGGAGTTTTTGGGTCTCATCTGCTGATGGAACATTCACTTTTACCCCCATAGAATCACAGAATTCTAGAGCTGGAGGCTTGGAAACCCTTTTATCAAACCCCACATTTTTCAGTAGGAGGAATGTCTGGTCTTATTCGGCAATTCCTGTTCTCTCTTATCAGCAACTTTTCTTTCTCTGAAATGTTTTCTCTTTTTCTCAGCCTCTCTTTGTCTCTTTCGTACACACATACACAGTGTTTTTGATAAGGAAGCAGTCTATGTTTGGCCCACTTCCTGGCTCCATTTGTCACATTTGGTTGGGTAACACCAGCCCCCATGCTCATCTCCAGTATGACTCATCTAGGATTCTTGCTTCCCCTCACCTGCAAAGACCTCTCAGCATTATCCTTCTGTTAGGTGCTTATGACATGGAACTGACAACGATGGGGACATTATCTGACTCCAAATCTGAGTTACCCAGAAGCAAGCGGAAGGCTTTCTGTTCTGTTTTATTGTACATTTAACTTTCTTTGTAAAGAGCATATTCCATCCATTATAATCTTGTCAATTCAGAGGATTAACTAGGATGCATATAAAGTCATACCTGTGTGCTTAGTGTAAAGTCATCTTTCTAGAGAAGAATAAAAGTGGTATTAATGAAAGTAATTAAATAGGACACACCTTAGAGAAGTTTACAGTTTTTATTTCATAAGTCACTTCAGAATTGTATGGTACATGTGTTTCATTTTTACTTTGCTATTTAAAAAGAAACCTTTTATTCTAGCTTTATTATATATTATTTATTATTACAATTAAAATAACATCAGGTTACTTTTTATCATTCCACTGGTAAAATGGAATGCAAACCTTACGGTCTTAGGCTACAAAAGAAAATGAATTGTCCCCACAAACCTTTCAAGTTTAATTAACTTTTAAACAAATATGAAGTTCTAGTTTCCTTTTTTCTTTTTTATTACAATGTATTTCTTTCTTTTGATTATGTGAGGGGGTGAGATAAGGATACTGAACTGGTTTCTGGTTCACACTGTTTATTGCATATGATACAGCAGCCAATTCAATCAGAAGGGAAATAGGAAACTAACCAGTCTATTTGTGCCTTGTAAGCAGTTTGTAAAATCCCCTCCAGTCCCTATGATTAAATGTTGGCTTCTCTTCTCGCAGGCTTCTAAAATGAAATTAAAAAGTAGAGCAAACAGCATTTTAAGACCTAACACAAATACTGTGTAGGGACAAACCCCGCAAAATGAAGAATCACGGCATTGCAGGCAGTCCTTTGATTTGGGTTGTAAGAATGCAACTGAAAAGGAAAGGGGCTGGGGAGGAAATCCTGAAGAAGTTCTAGGTCATTGAAAAAAGCCTCTGATGATCGCCATGTTATAGGTGGGTTTGGGTGGGGTGAGGAGATGAATTGATGTTTAGAGCAGAGCTTTCCCTATTGCGTGTGATAAATGCATCAGTAAAACATATCCTCACTGAGTTACCCTTTTCGTCTTCAGTCTAAGCCCTCTAGTGGCCCTGGGACTTGCTAATCAGGGAGGGAGGGAGAGAGAGAGGTAAGGGCATGGAGGGCTCATCCTGGAAAAGGGGTTGGTGCCTTGTAGAGGGAAGAGTGTTGGCCTGGCCGTTAGGAACCTGAGTTCCGTTCTTGGGCCTTCTGCTATGACCTGTGACAATTGACCTTCCCCCCCTGAACCATGGTTTCCATACTGCAAAAGGCAGGTTTGGACCAAATCTGTAGTTTCCAAATTGAATTCCCACGCCTCCGCTGGGCCATCTCAGAGGTGGTCCCCCACCAGCAACAGGCAGTCCCGGCCCTGCCTCCCAGAGGGAGTGGCCTGTGTCCTCTCATGTATTTATGCTCCTGTGAGCTGTTTGAGCAATGCAGCCTCTTGGAAAGTGAAAACTACTAGAAGGCCTGATCTCCATGGCCTTCCAGTTCTCCTCTTCCAGCTGTCTTTGTCTCTGACATCTAGCTCAGGCTGAATGAGAAAGAAACGAGGCGTACCGTTATCCTGGCCTCTCCCGTCTCGGAAAACACTAGAGACATGCTTGTTTGGGAGCAGCCGCATGCTTATTAGTGAGCGTGAAGCCGCAGTGGGGAGAGGAGTCTGTGTGGTAGGCGTTCAGCCTCTGACTCCAGGAACAGCCCCTTTCACTCCTACTGGGTAGAGCTCCTGCTTGGCTCCAAGATTGGGATCAGCTGTTATAAGTGGCCAGGGAGCCATGTGATGTTGAGGGCAGCTGTGGCCTCCATCTCGAGGCCCTCCACAGCCAGATCTTGAGGGAGGAGGAGGCGGAGGGAGCAGGAGCCTGGACGAGGTAAACTGCGCTCAGGCTGTGAAGGACCTTGAATCATTGAATCCGGTGCTTGTCAGTTTGGATTTTACCCCAAGGGCATGGGATCCCACAGCAAAATTTTAGACCCAGAGGTTTGCAAGGCTGTTTCGCATAGAGGTTATAAGCAAGGGCTGCAGATGACTGTCGTTGTAGTCCTTTACCACCTTCCAGCTGGGGGCCCATTACCTGTGTCTCTGTTGCCTCATCTTTAAAACAGGAATAAAAATCTTGTCTGTCTTAGAGAGTTCTTGTGAAGAATAAATAAGTAAATTCATCTAAAACTCTTACAAAAATGGGGCCAAAGTAAGCACTTAGTAAAATTCAGTTATTTTTTGAGAAAGGGGGCATGTCACAGCCCAGAGCATTCTCATTTGACTGTGTAGCAGTCGACTATCATGATGATGATGAAATGTAAAAAAATGCTCCACAGTATAATGCCTCAAAACAACACTGACTTATTAAGGCTCTTGCAATGGCTGGTTGGCTCTGGGGCTTGGCCGATGTAAATGGGGCTTGCCTGAGCTCCCATGCTTCTAGCCACGACTTGTCTGGGCATACAGTTTGGGGTCACCTCTGCTCTGGGTGGGATCCAAGCTGAGGGCAGCAGTCACCTGGGGCAGTTCTTCCCAAGGCAATGGCACAGCTGGAACGGGTAGGCAGAACCCTGCAAGGCTTCCTAAGGCCTAGGTTCCCTCCAGCCAAAGCCATTCGCAGGCCAAGCCCAGGATCTAGGGGCAAGGGATTATACTGATCCCAGTTAGTGGGAGGAGCTGTGGAGTCGGTCGGCGAAGGGCACGAACATAGGAAAGGACTGGGGCCAAAGAAGTGAGGTACGGCAGGCTGCCCTGGTGCCTCCCACGACTGCAGCCGCGACAACATTCAGCCGGGGTAAGCCTGCACCCCAGCGGCCCAGCTTCAGTGAGTGAGGGGCCTGCCCCTGTCCCAGTGCTGACCTTCAGGCCTCGCAAATGCATCCTTGCTCCCGCTTCTCAGCCCCTTCGGAGGAGGCTGCACATTTCAGAGGAAAATGTGCCAGTGTGGGTTTGCCTCTAGACTCGGGGGTGCAATGGGCATGATAATGCTCTCCACTGATGCAGACCGGAGGGAGTGGTGAGGAGCAGCCATGTTCCTACAGGAATGCTCTGCAGCTGTTCTCCAGCGTTACCAGGCTGCCGTGATATTCTTGCACGTGGTTTGTAGTGGATGAGAGCTGCTGGAATAAGACTTACGGTTTCACTGTGTTTGTTTATGTGTGTTCTTAAAAACCTCTCTTCTAATACAATGGAAGGAATTGTATCTTTTCTGGGCTCTCTGGCATTTGCTTTCTGCTCCTTGGGAACCTTCTGTGAGGTGTGCCTGACTCTCCAGTGGACACCCCTAGGCAAATGCTGAGAGAGAGACAGCCTGGGTAGCATTTATTAGCATGTAACTCTAAGTCTCAGTCTCCCAGACTCCTTGGGGCTTGGGAGTAGGATGGGGACAGTGACGGGAGGAGTCAAATACAGTTGCTTTGCCAGCATGTAAAATAATCATCTCTCTCCATTTCCCTGGATTCCTTATGCTGCCTGATGAATTTATCCATCCTTCTCCACAGAACCGAGAAGCAGGCACAGGGAACATTCTTATAGGTCAGACTTTTCTATTTTATGTGTGCGAATGTAAGTATAGTATGGAATAAAATGTCAGATTTCTAAAGACGCTAGTCATTTATTAGATTTAAAATTATGTAAGCCCTCTAAACTTGTACTTAGTAATTAGCTATAATATTAAATTGGGCAAAATTTTCAGAGATGGGGAGGAAATACATTGTAGATTTCTTTTGGTCACCAAAACAGCCCTGGAAATAACGAATAAAACACTGTGATTGATGAGGAGGATAGTGATTTCTCTTGTCCCTTTATTGGGGGAGGGGATTAAAAACACATTACAAGGCTGAGGGCTCCATCAGCTGCCTTACTCCAGAGGAACCTCTCTCAGCCTTTCCCTCCGTGTATGAAAAAGCAACAGGAAAGTGAACTCAGCAAAGCTCACATTCTAAAACCAAGCCAACTATATACTTTAGAAGTTACACTTTTTTTTTTTGTCTTAAAGTGCTTGCTTCTGGAAGGCACAATTCAAAATAGTCATTGCAAGAACAGACTTGCTGAAATCCTAATGGTGCAATTCTATTTTGTTGAGTCAAAAGCTAGGGCTAGATAATGACGAGTCGCAGCTATGCAAATGAAAAGAAAGATCATCGTGTCTTGTGCTTCAGGGTGTGAGTTGATGGCACAAATCTGTCCTTATTACTTAGTAGGGAAGATGAATTCAGATGAAAGCATTCGGGGATATATATGTTCTTTTTTTTTTTTTTCCCCTTAAGCATTGTTTATGGCTGAAATGCTAAAATACTTGGTCCATTGGCAGCCTTTGCTGAGTGTCCACTGTGGGCAAGGCTCAGCAAAGAGGTATCTGCAAGGATTGCAAATGAGTTCATCCTTCCACTCTTCATTCATTCATTCTCCAGTAAACAGCCTTTGCTTTCTAGGAGTTTATGTCTTAATGGGAATGGCAAGATGCAGACATTGGAAGGCAAAAAACAAGTGCAAATTTATATAGTCCATATTGTGTATGGTAGGTTTGTAACTTATCTGGAGGAAAAGTCAGTAGAGTGAAAATGATGACTCTAGATCTTGACTAAATTAAACAGTGAATTCACTGACTACTTTGAGTTTTTTCAGGCCAAGGTGTGTCAGGGTTAAAATAACATTGCCACCCAAGAAGTAGCCCCTCCCCATAAAATAAGACAATAATTCAAACAGTAGGTGGTGACTCAGCTACCATATACTTATATACCCTATAAGTACATTCTCAAAGCCTTCTACTGAATAGGAAGAACTGACTTTAAACAGGAAGTACCGCATAGCTGCCTGATGCCACACTGAAGGTGAAATGGCTTAATGATGATTTGTTTAATCTCTTACTGAGATTTCTTATGAAACTATTATGCATACTTGGGTTTTTATCTTGAGGTTCTTGTACTTTATATTAAAAAGTGAGCTGGAATAATTTTATAATGATATAAAACACAAATGTGCCAAAGTTTTCAAAATAAGGCAATGAGGAAGAATTGTATAATAGATTATTTAATAAATTGTTTGGACATAAGAAGATACCACTTTGGACCCTACCAGATACCATATCCCAAAAATAAACTTAAGAGAGCTGAATATTACAAATCAAATTATGGAAAAACTAGCAGAAAATATATTTATTAAGCCTTCTTTGGAATGACAATTTTCATGGCTTTAAATCAAGAGAAGCAACCAGTGAATTAAAAATGAACAGATTTGAATATATTGAAATTTAAAACTTCTATACAAATGAAGAGACACCAGAATGGGCAAATTTACATTAAATTTGTGACACATAAATGATTAATATGTGTTATGACTTTAATATATAACTTAGTCAAATATGTAAGAAAAGGGCTGGGGCCTGAATAGATTAATGTGAAATATAATAGCTACCATTTAAGGAATATTTGTCTATGCCTGTATGGATTTATAAAATCAAATTATATTGTTTTATACACATAATGTTTTGTAATCAGCTTTCTCACATGCTGAGACCATTTTACTAATGAGTCTTCTAAAATACGGTGTTTAGCAGTTGCACAATATTTCATTGGTAATAAAGTACAGCCCAATTTTACTTACCTAAGTTTTTAATGCTGGATGTTATGGTTATAGAAATCTACTTTAAGATGATTTTTACAGTATCTCTTCTACTTATGGAGCACAATCTGTTAGAGCTGTGATTGTGGCAAAATACATCCCACTGAATGAAAGTGAGTGATTTGCAAAGGAACACACTCAATACTGTTTTTATCAGTTTTATAGGTGCCATTTGCCTCTGAAACCTGTTTTAGCAAAAGAGGAAACAACATTTGAGATCCCAGGCTTTTCACAACATGTCATCATGTTTACTAAAGGCCTTAGGAAAAGAGACACGTTAATTACCATCCCTGTGAGCGTCTCGAGGGTAACGATGGCTATAGGATTATATGAGGGCACTTTGTCAAGCATGTCATGCCCTTATCTCACTTTTATAGCAGAGGAAATAAAGGCACTGGAGAAATATCTTTGAGGTCACACAACAAGTTAACAGCAGATAATCATTAGAACCAGCCGCTCCAGAATTCCCACTGTGTGTAATCAGTTCACTGCAGGCAGGAAATGACAGTATCACAGATAAATGGTAAACGTGGTGTTTGGGGACCTGGAGGCTGGTGGGAATTCTCTGGGCTCTTCTGAATTGTTAGTTAAGGTTCTTACTGCATAGAACTGGAAGGCCTCACAGCCAGAGACCTTCTCCCTCAGGGTGAAAGGAAATCCCAGGGGCTCCCTCTAGCGCTTTGAGGGGCTCTACGAGTGGAGGATGTTGGGTGTGGGCCTCAGTCATTTCTTAGTGCTGCAGTCTCTTCCTGAGGCTTCTGAGTGTGTTTTTTGTTGTTAGCTCCTGTTGGACCCTGAGACGGTGGGGGTTGTGGCATTGGGAGCTGAAGGGCAGGAACTGTTGGACTGTTTCCAAATTTGCCCTCCTTCCCTGCTCCCCAGTGCTCTCAGAGGCACGTGGTGAGCCCTTGCTCAGCCCAGGAAGTAGTGCATATTTGCCTTTCTTTATCTCCTGATGAGTGATAGAGAGTAAATTAATGGACTGCCTCCTGTTCTTAGGCATCTAACAAAATCATTGTAGGAAACAATGTGTGGAAAACCACCACCAAGAGATTTGATATGCTTGTGAATTCTAGGGGGTTACAGAGGCTGTCTGCCAAGCTGGAGCCAAAGGCTGCTTCTGTCAGATGCTCTAACAAACTCATTAGGCCCTGAAATCATGCTTATCTTAATTTCATTGACATCCCCTCCCTCTTTTAAGGTCATGACTAAGTAATCACCAAGGGTTGACTTGGTGAACCCAAGAGAGAAGAATCTATTCCCTTGCTTGAGAACTCTGAAAGGTGGTGGAATTCTGGGTTCACTTTCTCTTCTGCTTAGTCTAGAATGAGCTTGGCTTGCTTCCTGGGAGAACACATGCTCAACTGTACTCACTTGAGGTTGCATCAAACTTGGTGACTCAAAGGGAGGCCCATTGATTGCCAACGTCAGTGTCACCCGGGAGCCTGTTGGAACCGCAGCTACTCAGGTCCCATCACCTGTGTTGTAGCACCCCCGCTCTGAGGTGGTTCCTGTGTATGCTCAAGAGAAGCATGGGTATTAACGTGTAAACTGTTTACCTGTGAGAGGTAGCTTCACCAATGGTGAGTGTTTTTTCCTAACCAGATTTTCTATTTATATATTTTGACCCCTAATAAACATTTAGCCCTCTAACATTATAATAAACATCTTTTTCAAAGTTGTTTTCGTTATAAATTACTACATTCTTACTACAAAAGCTTCAGAAAATACAGAAAAGTAAAAAGCAAAGAGCAATTTACCTCTCAAGCACACTTACTGGTGACATTTTAAAGGTACATTTGCTTTCTCTTTTCATTATATATGATCCTTTTAGAAAATCAAGAAAATGGGAAAAAACATAAAACAGAGGATGGAAACCATCGTATATATTTAGGTGTTTGGGTTTTACCCAGTGTTGTAAAGTGGTTTTTCATAGTCTTTGCCTCTTGCCTTTGGGTTTAGAAGATGCACTCTAGGTAATCTTTGTCTTTAGTGCTTACGATACTTTTAGGTCCTGTTTCTCTATTTATTTCTTAAAAATATTAATGTAACTTAAAAAGATTCTTGGCATAATCATCAGTATCTCAAGTGGTTTTTTGCTGTCCAAATGGAGATGTTATTAACTTCTCGATGCAGTTGAAAAATTTAATCAACTCCTTACCAGTGGGGCATATTCTATATTAGATATGAATGCTCTTTGACCAAAACCTTCCTGGTAGGTAGAAAAAGCCTTTGTTTTTGAAGAATGTGTGACCACTGTCCTCTCAACTTGCCTGATGGGTTGGTTGTCTTCTAGAGGGGAAAGGGAGGGATGGTTAGATGAACAATCCCAAGAAAAAGTCCTTTTTTCCTTAGGTCAGCTGCTTAGGAACGTCTAGACTGTTGGGGATCACCACCACAAAGAAGCAGGTTTTTGTTACTTAGGCTCTTTGCTGAGACTGGAAAAATGCAAGACAGAATGAATCTGCTCAAATCTCTGTTCTTTTAGGTAGCTTGAAAGGAAAATGTCATGTGAGTTTTAGTTTCTATAGAGTAACTGGCTTCAGTGTTGGAGGCAGGGCAGGGGAAATCCGGCTGTGATTTTCCCTGTAACATGTTTGCCATACTTTCTTTGTTTTGGAATCCACAGTTGTCGTCAATAAAGCAGAAATGTTTTAAGTGAAGAATTCACTGCATTTGTTATGTCCGTGGACCAGACTCTTTTCCTAAGTCTTGTTGCAAGAGGAATTGATGCAATTTATCATTCAGAGGAACACAGTTCAGAAACTAAGGTGACTTTTAAGTATTTCCAGATTTCAAACTTGCCTCCTTCAGAGACCATTAAAGTGGGTCCAGTGTATATATCTAAAAAATTCTAAGTAACATCTAAATATTCTCTCCCTTCTCTCTTGCCTCACAGTGTAGTAAGAATCCCCTCTCTTCCAAAATCTTTTTACTCCTCTGATCCATGCCTTTCCGAAGTTCCTGTTACTTCTATCCCTGCAGTGCTTCCTGTTTGGTTCACTTTGCCCCACTGACTTCTTTTCATTTTCTTTCTGGCAACTTCCAACCAAGGAAAGTTACGAAGTCACCCAGCAATAGGAATTTATCCCTGTTGTCAGTGGGGCCAGTGGCGCGGCTTCAGCAGAACCTGATGGGGAGGACTGTGACTACTTAGTCATTAATAATAATAGCTGTTTTTTTGTTATACAGGCTTCAGGCCTTGTAGTCCATGCTTGTTGCTATGGTGACACAGATGGTGTTTTCTTACGAACAGTAGAGCCCCTGCAATGAGATGTTTAGAATTTGTTACGCTTGTTCATTGGAAAACTGTTTACATAATGCGTCAGGCTGGGTTGATTGGGACTGAATGGAATCGGAAGACAGCAGGTCTTTGGGTACCGCCCCCAAAGACTGCTGTGTTGCAGATGTTGGCTGATAGCATCTTGTTCATGTTGAGAAGCTGGTTTGGCAGGAAGGATATGTGGTCTGGATATTGCATTAGCCAGCCTGGCATTTAAAGTTGCCAAAGTCTTTGAGGCATTGCAACATTTAAAAAAATGTCCCTGTGGTAAATTTCAATGCTCCTGTCTCCTATAATTCTGCATGTTATTCTTTTACCAGCATGACATCTTTTTATTGTGTTGTTGCATGTCCCTTTGCCCACGGTGCTGAGCTGTGTTCTCTGTTGGGACACCTGGTCCCAGTCCTGTAGAAGCGTACACTCAAAGCCACACACAGATTTCATTTTTATTAATAGAAGCTTAAGATTTTTCCCCAGGCAAATGTGTTAGCTTGCTGTGTAATTTTTTTTTTCTTTTTGTGGGGTGGGGGGTGGGTTGTTCTGTTGAAATATGGAGATATAAATTCTTGGAAAAATAACTGCTGGAGAGTTTTGAGTAAATGAAAATTTGGTACACTGGTGGCTTTTCTGTGATTGATAAAACATATGTTTTGGAAGCAAGGTTTTATACAGTCTCATGCCCTGCTCCTCTCGGATCTTATTTGTTCGATCTCTCCCTGTGAATGTTGTGGTCTAGCCACACTGGCCTCCTTGATGTTCCCCAGCAGATCTGCCACAGGACCTTTGTGTTTACATTTCCTCTGCCTGGAATGCTCTTCCCCATTTATCTTTATCTTCAAGGCTGGCTCTCTCACTCCCTTCAGACTCATAGACGAGCTTCTCACAGAGAAGTCCTTGGCTGCCTCTGTAATTTCACTCCCTCCCTGTGGCCCTTTGAAATTTCATATCCTGCTTCCCTATTTTTTTCTCTTCTCCTTAGCACTTACCAATATCTAACACCATATCAATTTTACTTGTTTATCTGGTTGATGCCTCTCTCACTAGAATGGAATCTTCTTGAGGGTATGGTAGGGTTTAGTCCCTCTTCTATTCCCAGTGCCTTGAATAGTGCCTGGGCCATCATAGAAAGTGCTCAGTAAATAATGGCTGGATGGAAGAGGGGTGGAGGAGAGGTTATGAGTGACTCTTGTTGGCTTCTAACTCATAATTGACTGCCTTCACAGTTTAGCTAGCAGTTGGCCCTCCACATGGAAACTTCCACATGGAAGCTAGCAATTAGCCCAGTCCCTGTGCAGAACAGCCTGTGATTTTGAGGCTTCTAGGTTCTGGCAGAATTCATGGTTGATAACCATAGGCCATAAGCTCTTGTTAGTATTTGGTGTATAGAGGCATGTTTCATAAAGCCAGTAAACACCTCTCTCTACACAGTTCTATTATTTCATACATTTCCAAGAAGTCAACAGGTAGTAACAGATGCAA
This sequence comes from Smutsia gigantea, assembly GCA_032199065.1. NCBI lineage: Eukaryota > Metazoa > Chordata > Mammalia > Pholidota > Manidae > Smutsia > Smutsia gigantea. The sequence continues at coordinate 428,108 of JAVSCE010013479.1, forward strand.
CCTGATTGATTTCTGGGAGGGTAAAAACAGAGTGTGTTTGCTATGGGATAGGTAAATGGAATCTTTGACACTGAGATTCCATTATCTTCTGTCCACTGATAAAAGGTGTATGACTTACTTATCACTTAATCCCACACACAGCATTAGCAGTAGTGATAGGTGAGGGGGTATGAGGAGAGGGACTTATAAATAACGATAAGATGGTGGGAATGTAAAACTCCACTTGGCAGGGTCTGCCTGGGATTTTGCTGAGTCCATAGCAATACTTAATTAACTGTGCAAACATTCTATGCAAGATAAGACTATAACAGTTGCCTTAGGGAAAATTCTTTTGAGTCAATATTTGATCTTTCATGTAGTGTTTTGGCTCTGCTGTTCATGCTATAGCAAAGTTCCTATTATAAATGCCCTTTTTAGGGATTTGCTATATTTGCACAGCAGGTCAGTCCTGGAAGACGTAAAGGACTGGAATCACTGTTTAAATAGAGGCTCAGAGGGGTTTTAAATGAATCTTTAAAAGTGGAAATCCTCTGTTTCAATCAGTTGACATATATTAAAAATCTGGGTTAAGTACTCTGGGGGATTCCAAAATACAGGATAAGATTTTTTGCCTTCGATTGCTTTTAATCTGGCTGTGGAAATAAGACCTTAATCAGTCTCTATGATACAAGGTATATACTAAATAATAATGATAGCAATGATTTATTGGGTAATTACAGCCCTGAGCACTGTCCTAGTGCTTTTCTGAGCATGGGCTAACTCCCTAAGTCCTCCCTGTAGACCAGTGATATTTTTTAGTGTGACATTTTGCATAAATAGTACTGTGGGGGCTTGGAAAAAGGGGAGAACCAGGGAAGCAGAGAGACGCAAAGGAAAACTTTAAGAGGACGCCTCTCAATCTAGATCTTAAAGTCAGGAAGCAAATGGCTGTTAATGGGAAGAAAGGAAAGGACACAGTGAGTGCTGGTTTTGCTTGTGATGTCCGTTTTTCGGTCTTGAAAGTTGTTTTGCCCTTTTTAGACTCTCAGCACCTGTGCTTCTGGTGAAGGGGACAGTAAACAAATATGCAGAGAAAACTAGAGACCATTGGTGTGATAAGCACTCTGAAGAAAAATAAACACAGGAAAAGGAAAGACTGCTGAAGGGGAAAAGGAGGGGACTTGTAGTTTAAAATAGGGTGATCAGGAAGGCTGACTGAGGCACTGAAGTGAAGACGGAAGAAGAAAGAGGAGCTGTGAAGGTACCTATGGGAAGAGCTTCCTAGGCAGAGGGACCAGCAGTGCCAAAGCCCCAGGGTGGCAACATACCTGATTCGGTCAAGGAGCATCGAAGAGGCCAGGACGGCGAGAGAATAGCAAGCAGGGAGGAGAATGTTAGCAGGGCATGTCTTTAGAGGCATTGCCTGCCCAGTTACTGTGGGTGTTCGATGCTGGTGGTGGTGACATAGGAGGCCCTAATGGGAGCTTTTGAGTGAGCGGAATGGCAGTTGGGCAGCTGGGACTGCTTCTCCAACCCCGTGCAGCTGGAGCTCCTCTTGCTTTTCCCTGGCAGGCCCAGCTCAGTAGCTCTCAGTCCCTGATCCGTCGCTGATGTGGGCACTTTGGCAGCTTCACACCCATCACCTGGCCAGGTAGGGAACCGAGTGATCTGACTCAAGCCCTGGGTGAGAGGACCCGTGTGAGCTACTGACACCCTTGCCTCCACCCCCATGGTATTTTGTTTGTATTTATATTGGCCTGTAATTCTGAGTTTCTTCAAGCTCCGCTTGGCCACGGGTGTTTCTGCTGGAACCTCAGCCTCGCCTGACCAGCCCTCCTGGCCGTGTCCCCAGCTCTGCCTGCTTCTCAGCATCTTCCCGCCAAGCCTACCCCCATTGCTGGCTGTCAGTGCTGCTTGTGGGCTGTATCTGCAGCTTCTGGGGCCCTGTGCTGAGTGGAGGGTTGGGAAGATGCACTGTGCTGCTGGGGCCTGCTTTTCCCCAGTCCCAGTGTTTTTGGTTATCTCTCTACCTCTGCCAGGTCTCCTTGGATAGCAGACATGGGGACGGGAATTAGATATGGTTGACTTTGCTTCTTTTAGACACAAGCACTGGATATTGCCAGAACTCCTCAGGGCAGGCTGTTGCTACCAGCATTCCCTCCACCACCCGTTCCCCAGGTTGTCTGCCTCTGATCCCTTTATACCCTGCAGCTGATGCACTAAGATATAAGCATGGGATCTACTTGCGAGGGGAGGAGGAGGGCATGGTGAGCCATCTGGGGAAGGGAAGCCATCAACGGAACAACAAACAGTGTGCCTTACGGTGACTCAGTAAAAATCAGAACCTAAACTAGTGTTTAAAAGTTTATGGAGGAAAATTAATCTAGAAGTTGAAAATGCGATTTGTATTTTCAAAGTCTATAGCCAAGGCATGACCAAGTTATACAAAGAAGAATGTGTCTGCCATGGAGACCCTGAGAGAGTACAGGCGAGGCTGGGTCAATATGGGTTTAGATCAGACCAGACGGCTAGGCTAGTGTTGGCTCTAAGGGTCATCCAGAGGGTCACTTCTGTGTGGACACACGCCATTCCCTCCTTTGGTTTCTGTTTTCAGTTGTAGTTACTTCTATCCAAAACACCAACTTGAATGTTATTAATAGGAACAGCCATAGTGCAAATAGGCTGATTTTCACACTAACACATCAGAGGTTGATGTACTAGAAAGTTCTCTGCATTTTTTCCCCTGTTCCCAGCAGGAGGAACCTGACTTACTAGGGATACAGATAGACTTTTTCAGGTGTACTGTGAATCATGGTATGCTGTTGGGCCCTTCTGGTGCTGGAGAAGAGTGAATTGAGTAGAAAATGTTATTCTAATGAGAATAGAATATTGGCATGATCCTAGAAGGTGGTTAAACTAAGGGATGTTCCCTTTTTGAAGAAAAAGGTTAATTTATTTAAGGTAAGAGGTCTCCCCAGGCCTACCACTTACTTTCCTGGGAAATGAATTGAGTGAACATGTACTGAACTTCCAAAATATCCTATGAAATGCTTTAAAATTTTTAAATATAATTTATTTTCTGAATGTGTAATCTACTCAGATGGTTCAACATTTAAAAGCTGAGAAAGAACACAGGGAAAACCCTCCTTCACACACCCTCATCCAGTTGGCCAGTTGCTTCCTCAAGGGAACCCATGCTACCAGCTTCTGATATATTTCCATAATATCCAATACTAGGTTCTCAATCAGTGTTAATAGCATTAAGGAGAAAAAGGTATCTCTCCTCTCTTTAAGGACCTTGTTTTCAGTAAAACAAAGTGAACCCATCATTTATAGCTGTGTTTTGGAACCTTATTATAAATCCAGTAGTTACAAAATTCCTATATGCTGAAGGCTATATTTCTGCTATTCAGTTTGGTCCTTAGACTAGCAGCAGTAATACCCCCTGGGAACTAGTTAGAATGCAGAATCTCAGGTCCCACCCTAGATCTTCTGAATCAGAATCAGTTTTCATATATTTGCCGGTGATTCAGAGGCACAGGAAAGTGAGAAACCACAGCTGTATACATTTTCAGAGCATTGGCCTCAGGTCACAGAGTAGTTATGAGGTCCACATAGAATGAAGAAGGGGAGAGATGGTCTTAGGAGTAGAGCTCTGCTCCTTATGTTATTCCAAGGGCTCTTGTTTTGTTGCTAAAGTTAAATGATAGTGATCTTTTCTTTTTTCATCAACAACCATTTATTGAATGCCCTTGATGCCAGCTGCCTATTAATAATTATTGTCACAATTCAAGTTTACCCACATCGTCTGCTTTTATTTATTTTTATTTTTTTTATTAAGGTATCATTGATATATACACTTACGAAGGTTTCACATGAAAAACATTGTGGTTACCACATTCAGCCATATTATCAAGTCTCCCCCATTCCCCCTTGAAGTCACTGTCCATCAGTGTAGTAAGATGCCACAATCACTACTTGTCTTCTTTGTGCTACACTGTCTTCCCTGTGACCGCCCCCCACACCATGTGTACCAATCATAATATCCCTCAATCGCCTTCTCCATCCCCCCCACCCCTTCTCTTTGGTAACCACTAGTCCCTTCTTGGAGTCTGTGGGTCTGTTGCTGTTTTGTTCCTTCAGTTTTGCTTCGTTGTTATACTCCACAAATGAGGCAAATCATTTGGTACTTTCTTTCTCCACCTGGCTTATTTCACTGAGCATAATACCCTCTAGCTCCATCCATGTTGTTGCAAATGGTAGGATTTGTTTTCTTCTCGTTGCTGAAAAGTATTCCATTGTGTATATGTACCACATCTTCTTTATCCATTCATCTGCTGATGGACACTTAGGTTGCTTCCATATCTTGGCTATTGTAAAAAGTGCTGCAATAAACATAGGGGTGCATATGTCTTTTTGAATCTGGAATCTTGCTTCCTTTGGGTAAATTCCTAGGAGTGGAATTCCTGGGTCAAATGGTATTTCTATTTTTAGTTTTTTGAGGAACCTCCATATTGCTTCCCACAATGGTTGAACTAATTTACATTCCCACCAGCAGTGTAGGATGGTTCCCCTTTCTCTGCATCCTCGCCAGCTTTTGTTGTTCCTACTCTTTTCCATGTTGGCCATCCTAACTGGTGTGAGGTGATATGCCATTGTGATTTTAATTTGTATTTCCCTGATGATTAGTGATGTAGAGCATCTTTTCATGTGTCTGTTGGCCATCTGAATTTCTTCTTTGGAGAATTGTCTGTTCATATCCTCTGCCCATTTTTTAATCAGGTTATTTGCTTTTTGGTTGTTGAGGTGTATGAGTTCTTTATATATTTTGGATGTTAACCCCTTCTCGGATATGTCATTTACAAATATATTCTCCCATACTGTAGGATGCCTTTTTGTTCTGCTGATGGTGTCCTTTGCTGTACAGAAGATTTTTAGCATTATATAGTCCCATTTGTTCATTTTTTATTTTGTTTCCCTTGCCCAAGGAGATGTGTTCAGGAAGAAGTTGCTTATGTTTATATTCAAGAGATTTTTGCCTATGTTTTCTTCTAAGAGTTTTATGGTTTCATGACTTACATTCAGGTCTTTGATCCATTTAGAGTTTACTTTGTGTATGGGGTTAGACAATAATCCAGTTTCATTCTCTTGCATGTAACTGTCCAGTTTTGCCAATACCAGTTGTTGAAGAGGCTGTCATTTCCTCACTGTATATCCATGGCTCCTTTATCATATATTAATTGACCATATATGCTTGGGTTTATATCTGGGATCTCTAGTCTGTTCCATTGGTCTATGGGTCTTTTTTTGTGCCAGTACCAAATTGTCTTGATTACTGTGGCTTTGTAGTAGAGCTTGAAGTTGGGGAGCATAATCCCCCCCCCCCCACTTTATTCTTCCTTCTCAGGATTGCTTTAGCTATTCGGGGTCTTTTGTGGTTCCATATGAATTTTAGAACTATTTGCTCTAGTTTGTTGAAGAATGCTGTTGGTATTTTGATAGGGATTGCATTGAATCTGTAGATTGCTTTAGGCAGGATGGCCATTTTGACAATATTAATTCTTCCTGTCTGTGAGCACAGGATATATTTCCATTTATTGGTGTCTTTAATTTCTCTCAGGAGTGTCTTGTAGTTTTCAGGGTATAGGTCTTTCACTTCCTTCGTTAGGTTTATTCCTAGGTATTTTATTCTTTTTTATGCAGTTTTGAATGGAATTGTTTTCTTGATTTCTCTTTCTGCTAGTTCATCATTAGTATATAGGAATGCAACAGATTTCTGTGTATTAATTTTGTATCCTGCAACATTGCTGAATTGAGTTATTAGTTCTAGTAGTTTTGGGGTGGATTCTTTAGGGGTTTTTGGGTACAGTATCATATCATCTGCAAACAGTGACAGTTTGACTTCTTTCTTGCCAATCTGGATGCCTTTTATTTCTTTGTGTTGTCTGATTGCCATGACTAGGACCTCCAGTAGTATGTTGAATAAAAGTGGGGAGAGTGGGCATCCTTGTCTTGTTTCCGATCTTAAAAGAAGAGCTTTCAGCTTCTTGCTGTTAAGTATGATGTTGGCTGTGGGTTTGTTACCTTGATAGTGATCTTTTCTTAATCTGTAACACAGATTTTGAAATCAGAAATCTTCCTCCCTCTCTCCTTTCTTGTGAACTGGCTTAAATCTTTGGCCCTTGCTGTTGCTTTCTGTGGTGCTATGTAAATAAGTAGTAAACAGATACTAATAGAAAAACATAGAAATAGCCAATCAGGTTTAAATTGGCAACTTCTGTCTTCATGAAATACATACCTTTATGGCTGTGGTTTTGTTATTGGAGATGGGTGCTTGGTCTTGTGAGAAGGAATTCAAGAACAGACAAAAAAAAAAAAAAGCTGCTGAGCATCAGAGTTTATTTGGAATGTAAGATTTTAGAGAAAGATGCAAGTACATACCCAGGAGTTGGAGCAAGGGCAGACCCAGAGTGGGTCACAGCATGGTAACAGTAGGAGCCTTTTTTATATAAAGGGAGTTGAATATTCACTAAGTAGTGTTAGGTTTCAAAGGGAATGGGTTGGAGACAGTTAAGATTTGGGTTTGCTCCACCCTCATGTTGGGCAGAGGGTTTATTAACTATATTTAGTCCCCATTGCAACTGTCAGGGAGTGGGGAGGTGTGGTTTTTGTTATGCTAATGACAGGGGTGTGATTTTTACTATGTGAATGGTTTTGGGGAATTAGGGTCAATTTCTCCTCCCTGTTGGAACTGGCTGGTTTTGTCCAGTCTATTATCTATATTCTCCCTCCACATCCCAGGAGAACAGCTTACATGGAAAGGGTAGAAAGTAAGTAAGCATCTAGTGGAGTGTAAACACCAGCCGAAATCCGCCCCCGTCCCCCTGCTTAGGTCTAGGTATCTACCTAATCTAACCATTTTATATTGTGTTTTGCAATGTGTATGTACATTTTATTAAATTTCACATTTCCGAGCAATTTAGCAATTAGCGTTTATGTTTGTGCTTGTCTCAGTATGGATGGAATTAAATAGTTCATGAGATTCTAAAAACGAAAAAGAAACTCTTTGAAAGTTGTCAAACTGGCAGTGAAAATAAAGAAGGAAACTTGTGTTGTGTAAATGGAGGAATAGAGGGCAGGAATTATTGAAAGCCCTTTGGATGAACCTAAACTAGTGCAAATAACTTGCATATGACTGAGCTTGACTAGGAATTTGTGGACATTTTTACAAAAAGGAGATTAGGAAATAGGTCAAGAGACTATAATTTCTGTGGGGGTGGATACTTAACTGTTTCTAATCACTATTAGTTGTACATTCTGTAAAGCAGGCAAGATGAATGTGTAATCCGTACAATTTAAAAAGCTATGTTAATGGAACACTTTGAATGTGTTGTGGCAGGATTTCATGATGAGTGAAAACAGGCAGAAGCAAAAGCAAATACATAACAAAACCCTCCTCCCCTCTTGAAAGTGAGACGTTTCAGCATGGGAAATTGAGCCCGGTTCTACTGATGGAGGCAGGAGGCTAAAGGGAAGAACAAGGCCCATCCAGAAGGGAAAAAGATGCTGAGGAAGAATGGTTTTTGAATATGGGAAAATGAGACGTCAGAATTTAACACTGAAATGAATGAGAACCCCTTTGGCAGTGAGCTCCCGAAACTTTTAAATTATTTGCCCCTCTGGGTAATTTCTCACACCCAATTCCAGAGTAATCCTAATTCTAGAAGTCTGTTTTCAAGGGAATGTCTGTGTCTTGCTAATGGGTTTCAGCCCTGGAGAAGTTCACTATAGATTTAGTGAGACCGAAAAATGACAGTGGAACTTTCTTGAGGCAAAAGGGTTTATACCCAGCTTTATTCCCGCAGTGGCAGGTCAATCACCAGAATCCCATCCACTCAGAGCGAGTCTGTATGCAGCAAGTTGGTCTCTGCCTCTGGGCTTCTCTGCCCCTGCAGCCGTCCTCTGGGCCTCTGTCCCCGGCGCTGCCACCACTCCAGCCTCTGCTCTGCTCTCCTGCAGCCTTGCAGTTGTGCCACCATGTCGCCCAGAGCACTGGGCGGAGCTCTTTATACAGAGTCAGTAACAGCGTAGTGCCCACATGTGTGTAGTGAGCTGGCCGACCAGGACCAGGTGAGAATCCTGGCCATAGGAACATTCACTTTACTCACAGCCTGAAATAAAAAATCTTTGGCATAAAGATGTTCTTCAAAGTGTGATGGTATAATAAAAATTGAAGGGGAGTAAATTGGCTAAGCAAAAGGGAATGGATAAGAATAAACTATAATACAACCATGGGATGGGCTGCTTTACAACTAAAATAATTCTTTTCTGAATTAGGTATGAAGCAGGATAAAAATCGTCTGGAAAAAAGACAGGAAAGAACGTCAATGGTGATTGTATCTGTGATGGTGTTTAAAAAAACCATTCTGTATTTAATAAATGGGCTATTGTGAGGGTAAATTACTAGAAAAAGGAGAGGAAAAATCCATTCTCGAATTAAAAAAATAAAAGACCAAAGGTAGAAAATGGGGCAGAAAACTGGGTTGCCTTTACTCAGTGGCGGATATCATCATGAATGTTTTTACTCCAAGGTGTTGGAGGCATTTTTGTAAATTCTTCAGCAGTGTAATGTCAAGGCTAAGATGTTCTGGGGTTGAAGTGTGTTGTCTAAGGGGGAGAGAGGAAGGAGAAAGTCTTAATAGGGGGAAGTGAAAACATTCCTAACCTTGGATACGCACAGTTTGCAAGTTCCCCTGCCACCCTCCCAATATGCAGATTTGAGGCATTAGAAATTTTTGGAGATGACAGTGTTGTGTCTCTGGCTGTAGATAGCCAAGCGGCAGTCTGGAATGGGTGGCCACAGACGATTTAGTGATCAGTGTCCTCTTAAATGCCACTGAACACCCGGACAGCTTGTTTTTCATTCCCAGGAAGTCCCTTGCAACTTTGAAAAAATAAGGCAAGAAATCCTCCGGGGGATGTACCCCAAGCATACGCAGCCCCTAAGAATGCCTGCAGGAAGCTCTGGAAAGTAGTGAAACTTAGCAGTGTCTTGCCAGTGGGTTTCAGCCCTGGACAAATTCACTATGAATTCAGTGTGACCAAAAAAATGACAGTAGAACCTTCTCGGGGTGAAAGGGTTATACCCAACTTTTTTTCCATGGTGGCAGGTCAATCACTAAAATTCCATCCACTCAGAGCGAGTCTGAATGCAGCAAGCCGGTCTCTGCCTCTGGGCCTCTCTGCCCGCATAGCCGTCCTCTGGGCCTCTGTCCTCGACGATGCCACCACTCCAGGCTCTGCTCTGCTCTCCTGCAGCCTTGCAGCCATGCCACTGTGTTGCCCAGAGCACTGGACAGAGCTCTTTATATAGACTCAATAACAACACATTGCCCACATGTGTGTAGTGTGCTAGCCAACCAGGGCCAGATGAGAATCCTGGCCACAGGAACCTTCATTTTATCCACAGCAGTTTTCCAGCAGACGTTGGAGGTGAGGGCTGGTTTCTGGCACAGCTTACATAACCATCTGGACATAATAGATTAACTCTGAAAAATATGTTCCTTTTGTATTTGAAAACCATTGTATTTCTATATGTCTTCATTTTTCTTAAAGACAATGTGACATGAAGTAAGAAGTGGCAACTATAATTTTTAAAAGTTTTCCTAGGGCTCTGTGGGAGTGGCTCTCCAAATGGCTGTTTTTAAAGTGATTTGAAGGGAGTGCCTTTTAAGGTTTTTGTCCTTTCTTCTTTCTTTTTCATGTATCTTACTCTTTAAAAAAAGTCAGTGAGCTGAGCATATCCACATGAATAACCCACAATTATAACTGCCCAACTTTTGAGCTCACCTGTTCCACAGTGAAAAATCAAAACCAATAGCACAGTGTGAGCCCGTATCCTCAAAGTGCTGGACATCTTTTTAGGGATAAATCACAAATTTAATAATGTAAAAACTGAAGTTGGTCATACTGGTATCTAACTCTCAGTTTGCCTCTTGGCTAAAAGCGATCTGATGTCCTTGAGAGGGAAGGTGAGCCGGGATGACATCAAGTCCCAGTGAGTGGCTTTGGGCTAAAACTAAGCTGGTCCTCGAAGCAAATGCTGCTGTCTGATGAAGGGCAGACTTTGTTAAAGAGACTGTTTCTGAACTGCTGGGTCCTCAAATCGCAGAATTCACACAAGGAATGTGACCTACCAGAGTATTAGTTTGCCTTGTAAGCTGACCTGACAATGTCAGGCCAGAGGAAGGTCCTTGAAGGACTGAAGGAAGCCATATATAGAAGTGGAGAGAATGTGACCCTCACCTTGCACGCCTGTCTCCTCCTGGGCAAGGGCCATGATCCCTGGATGGAGGCCTGTTTCCTGCCCACACTGGATCGTCTTGCACTCTGCTTCCCTCTCTGTTCATGAAATGCATTGCCCACATCACCTCTGCATATGTTGGAGGGCAGAATCCCTCTCCGTAACCAGCGATTTAAATGTGGAGCTGTCATCTACGGTTGTTAGGATAGTAAGTGCAGTCTTTGGAAGTTACCTGGCCTTTGTGGAGTTTAAATGGGTGACCTTGACTTTGTCGGGCTGTACCCTGGTCTGCTTCTGAAGTTGGTACATGCCCTAAGGGGACACTCTTCCCACATCTTATACATAAGAGATGCCTAGAAGGCAGCATCTGGTACTAATTTCAAAGACAGCCATGGAGCTGTGGCTAACTTTAAAACTCAGAAGAACAAATAGGAATTTCTTAAGTTTGCTGCCACTAAATTTTCTCCTTTAAAGATAAGAAAATGTGGATTCTCTCTGAACCTCAGTTTGTGAATGCAACTCTAAGCCCCCAGCGGGCAGGGCTAGTGTTTATTTGTTTACCTTTGGGTCTGACTTTCAGCTGAGGATGTGGACTCTATCCAGCCTGTAGTAGTGTGCTTAATTAATATTCCTTAAATGAGTGGATTTCCATTTCATAAAATTTAACTAGCTGATATTAAATTTTATCTAGATGTTATGTATATTTGCTGTCATTTAGCTTTTGACCTTCCTGGCACACATCAGAGATGAATTCATAAGACCCATCCTAATGTCTATTGCTTTTAGGGGTTCGTTTTTACTTTCTGTGGCTGCATTTGAAATGGACACTATTGTGCAAGGTTTTTGCTGGGCTGACATTTTTGCAAGACAATGTCAATTAAATTCTGTATTAAAGTTCAGAAGTGATTTTGAACTACTAGCCTCCCTTGAAGTCTTATTACTTATTAAAATGCCATTTCTATTCATATTCTCTTTTTTTTCTTCTTGCCTCATTTTCAGTATCTACATTCTTTTTAGCAGAGTCAGGCCTTTGAAAAGTAATTCATTTCTGCAGCGGGAATTACGAGTCTTGGGGGAAGGTGTGCGAGTTTGGCTTAGATTTGCAGGGCTAGGCTGTACCTTCCAGGCCATACTATAGCCACCTTTCTCTTGAGGCAGCCCCATCCTAAGCCATCGCAGACAGAGGAGTTAGCAGGCCTCCAGGGAAGGAGAATTTGGCATTTCTTTCATGCTTTTACTTCTCACAACTTCTTGAAGCAGACTTCTTTTTTTTTTCTCATTAACTTTCTTATTTAAAAAAAATTGATTTTCAAGCTGCAGCACACTTTTTTCTGGGTTCCCAAATTCTGATCTGAGTCAGTGGGGGCTTTGTGACTTGAAGCAGTCTGCTTTATTTCTCTGTACTTGTTTCTCCATTTCCAAGATAAGGATAGAACTGCCTTGTTAACTAACACTGCCAAATCCTGGCTATATGGGAGCATTACTTGGCTTGGCCTGCTGTAACAAAGTACTCAGATTGGTTGGATTAAACAACAGAAATGTATTTTCTCACACTTTTGGAGGCTAGAAGTCTGAGAGCAAGGTGTCAGCCGGTTTATGCTCCCTCTGAGGGCTCTTAGAAAGAGTCTGCTCTAGGCCTGTCTCCTGGCTTCTGGTACTTCCTTTTGGTAGCATCAATCCAGTATTCACATGCTATTGTCCCCAAGTTTTCCCTTTTATAAGGACACCAGTCATGTTGGACTAGGGCCCACTGTACTCCAGGATGACCTTATCTAACTAATTACATCCACAACAAGTCTATTTTCAAATGTCACATTCTGAGATCCTGGGGATTGGGACTTAAATATATCGCGATTCAACCCATAACAGTAGGCGATAAGGTCAATTGGGAGGTCTGAAGTGCAGACTGTAATGTTTTTCTTATCTCATTTCCCCTTGCTTTTGATCCAATATTGGGGAGAATGCCAGCCTGGGACACAAATTTGCCATCTGACTGGGATCCTGCTTATAAAGACCAGACAGAAGTTAACTCGTATTGAGTCTTGATTTAATCATGACATTTTTTTATCAGGCCATGATTAACATGTAGGTCCTTTCCTGAATTCAGCTACTGCCATGCAAAGGTGCAGGGCCTGAGTCTGCTGCTGTAAACAAATGAAGGCACAGGTGCCTCTGTCAGAGCACTGCTGGGCCCTGTTTGTTTGCTGGCTTCTTTGAGATCCTAGATAGAAGGTATAATAGAAGATCAAAGGCCTTTGTAATTACTTCCCCAATAGCAATTCTTGCTAATGCCCACAGAGTTATTTGTATGGCTGTTGCAGGGACTGTGTCTAATTTCACTTTACGTGTAGACTTAGAGGTTGGGATTCCAATTGCCTTGAGCTCTCACTTTCTTTAACTGGATAATTTTATATGACACCACCATTTCCGAGGTTGTTTTCAAAGCTAGAGGTCAGATCTCTTGGTATAGGGGTATTAAATTGTTTTCATATTTAGAAAATTTTTTCTGAGGTACAATTGACATGACATTGGTTTCATATGTACAACATAATGATTTGGTATTTGTATGTATTGCAAAATGATCACCACAGTAAGTTTAGTTAACATCCATCACATATATAATTACAGAATTTTTTTTCTTGTGATGAGAGCTTTTAAGGTTCACTCTCTTAGCAATTTTCATATATGCAGTACGGTATTATTAACTGTAGTCACCATGCTGTCCATATATCCCATGACTTATTTATCTTATAACTGGAAGTTTGTGCCTTTTTGATCCCCTTTACCATCTCCTCCAACCCCATCTTTGGTAACTAACAATCTGTTCTCCATATTTAGGAGCTTGGTTTGTTTGTTTGATTTTTAGATTCCACATATAAGTGAGACCATGTGGTATTTGTCTTTCTCTTTCTGATTTATTTCGCTTAGCGTTATGCCCTCAAGGTCCATCCATACTGTCACAAATGTCAGGATTTCCTTTTCTTTATGGCTGAATAATATTCCTCTGTGTATGTGTATATGGGGTGTGTGCACTGCATTTTCTTTACCCATTCATCTGTCAATGGACGTTTAGGTTGTTTCTGTCTTGGCTATTATAAATAATGCTGCAGTGAACATTGGGAGTATATGCTTTTTGTTCTTCTGATAAATACCCAGAAGTGGAATTTCTGGATCATATACAAATTCTACCTTTAATTTTTTGAGGAACCTCCACACGTTTCCATAGTGACTGCACCAATTTACATTCCCACCAATAGCTCTTGACGGTTCCCTTTTCTCCACATCTTTGCCAACACATCTTTTTGACAATGGCCTTTCTAATAGGTATGAGGTGGCATCTAATTGTGGTTTTGATTGCCTTCATTTTTAAATTAAACTCTTTATTGAAGTATAACATATAAATGTAAAAGTGCACAAAGAAAAATATAGTTCAATGAATTTTCACACATTGAACATAACTTGTGTAACCAGCACCCACATCAAGAAATAGAACCTTACCAGCTCCCAGAGACACCCCCTGATCATGGTGCCCCTTCCCACTTACTAATTCTCTCTCCAAAGGTAACCATTATTCTGAAATCTAACAGCATTCATTATTTTTGCTTAGTTTGAATTTTATTTTGTATATGTATTTAAAAATTTTTTTTAATTGTGAATAGATTATATGAAAAATTTGCATAGTCATAGTATTTTATTATTTTTTTTAGTGTCTGGCTTCTTTTAGTCAAGATTATATGAGATTACATCCATGTTTTTGCCTGGAGTGATGCCCATTCATTCTGTAGGAGAGGAAAAATAATTTTCCCCCTATACTTCTAAGTTCTTAGCTGAGAACTCTCTAGCAAAAGACAGATTAACAAGAGAAAAATAATGAAGTTTGCTACTATGTTTACATGGGAGATACCCAGGGAAAAATAACTCTTCCAGGTGGCTTAGAGTTCAGGATTAAATACTGTCTTAGTAGAGAAAGGGGTCGGGGGTGGTGGATGGAGGCCTCTTAGGGGAGAGTAAATGAGTATTAGGAAGGATAAATGGGCCCTTAGAAGAAGAGACGGGAGGTAGGATAGTTTGTGACAACATTCATCTGGGTGTGGTGTCAACTTGTAGTCCCCTCTCCTGTGCCAAGACTCAGTCTTCACTGGTCGATGAAACTCTGGGGGAGCAGATTTATGACACTTGAGTTGTTTTTAGAGGATCCATCTTAGCAGATAAGGAGTCAAGAGAGAGCCTCTCCCTGCATTTGTTCTTTTTCAAGTGTCTACAGCTCAAAATACCAAATGCCCACACCCCAAAGTGGCATACTTTAGGTGGCAAGTCCTGAACTGCTGTGGTCATATTTTAGGGTAGCATATCTGCTACCCTTCACCGATTGCTGTATGATATTCCAGTGTAGCCTTCCTATAGGTAAAACGTTACTCTCTCCTCTATAGCTACTATGTAGTTAAATAGTGGAGTTCATATCATTCAGCTGCCACCCTCCAAGATTCAAATGCCTGCTTAACTTCCTTGATGTTGGAAGGTCTTTTTTTCGTCTTATTCTATTCCCAGGAGATATTGGAAGCTTTATTTCTCTCTGTTAATAACTGCAGTAACTTTGAGGAAAGAAACATCTGTTCTAGCTTCTGAATTTTCTCATGCCAACATGTGAAAAGAGATGGGGACGACGGCAAGGGGTGGATTAGCGATGGCTGATTAGCGTTGGGTGGGGGGAGAGGAACTGCTAGATCAGGTAACAGATCTTTGCTTCTCTTGCTTTGATTGCTCTGGATGTCAAGAAGCAAGCCGTGATTTTGATTGTAGTACATTCCTTCTGCTGATAAATGGTTGTGGATGCCTAGACATGCAAGTATTTGAGGGGAGATTTGCATTAATGGTTCTTAGGAGACAAATAATGAACCTCCTCCCCCCCCCAGTACCAATTCCCATTTTTTTCCAGCAGAGATGACTTAGCCTTCTGAATGTGAGTAATAACACATTATATTTTAGCCTTTGCCTGCCATTAGTGTTTCAGTCAGTGCTTGATAGTAGTACTTAATGATAATCGATAAAGATCGACTCATTTGGAAATCCATACATTATGATACATGTAAGGTACTTAGAATGGTGTCTGGTACATAGTAAGTACTCAAGAACTGTGATTGTCATTGTTATTATTTGAAGTTACTTGGGACATTCCTTGTGCCAGTAGAGGGCCCTGGTTGGCTGGACTCCATTGTGTGGGTAATAATTACCATGTAGTTAGGTAGCCAGAAGAGCTTGTCAGCTGAACTTGGCTGGGTATAGCCAACAATTCAGGCCTCTCTTTCTACCTCATTGCCTGTAGGAAATAAGGAATTCAGGGTGTGACAGCTTTCTCACTGCTCGCCTGGGCGCACCTGGCGTGTCTCCAGGAAGGAAACCCAATGCCAGCACATGGAGCAGAGGCTCCGCTGTCAGATAACGAAGACAGTGTGGAATCCCATGTCTCCAGGCTATAGTCCGGAGACACTGGGCAAAGTCCCCTTGAGTGGGAATAAAGTAGCACACGTTAGTGCATGACCACAGAGCACTATTACGAAAGGAAAGAACTTCATGTGTTCCATACCAGTACGCTGCACCAGCAAACAGCAGTTTGCTCTCTCTACTCTTGCTTCTCTCTCTTCAGTTTGTGGTATCAGGGCATTTCACTCCTAAATACCTCAGAATTCCTCTCCTAAGGAAAAGGACATTTTCCTTTCATTACCATAATATAATATTACACCTAAGAAAATAAATTGTATATATCTAATATCCAGTATTTTCAAATTTCCCTGTGTGTTTTTTCCTACACAACATTAATAAATAGTACATAGCAGTGACAGTACAACTCCTTTCGGGTTCCTGGACCTGATTCCAGTGCACGCATGTGCATGCATGCATGTGTGTGTGTGTGAGGGGCCAGTTAACCTGTGCTCTTGACCAACCAGCTACAAATTGGAAGTTCCCAGGACCTCCCCCTTAGGTTTGATTAATTTGCTAGAGTGGCTCACAAAACTCAGGAAAACACTTATGTTTACCAGTGTAATAAAGGATACCATAAAGGATGCAAGTTAATAGCCAGAGGAAGAGATACATAGGTCAGTGGCCCAAATAAAGGAGCTTCTATTCTCCTGGGGCCTGGAGCATTCTGGTTCCTCAGATGTGGAAGCTGTCTGACAGAGAAGAGAATCCAAAAGAGTGATTCGATTCTCTCATGGGTTTTTGTGAGGGCTTCATTGCATAGTCATGATTGACTAAATTTTTGGCCATTGGCTGATTCAACCCCTGCCCTTGGGTGGGGGTGCAAAAGTCTCTCATTAACATGTCAAGGCACCTATTTCACTTTTAAGGCTCTGAAGTGTTTTCAGGAACTGTGGATGAAGACAAAATATACCTAGGTAATAGCTATTTCATCATCTGAATGACCGACTGTGTATTTCTTATGATTCATTATATTGTACCCTGTTTATTCAAAAAATGTGGTATAGCTTTTTTTCCACATTAGGATCTAATCAAGGTTCAAGCATTGCATCTGCTTATGTCTCCTTGATCCCTTTTAACTTATAACATCCTACACACCTACATAACCTTGTACAGAGTCCAAGCTACTTGTCTTGGAGGAGTCCCACATGATGGGTTTCACTATGGCTTCCTCATGTGTCATCTATTTTGTGCATTTCCAGTAAACTGGAAGTTAGGTTTACAAGTGTGAGCAGATTCAGGTTAAACATTGTCTTAGTCCGTTCAGGCTGCTCTAACAAAAATAACAGGCTGGGTGGCTTATAAACAACATATTTATTTCTCATAGGTCCAGAGGCTGGAAGTCTAAGATCAGGGTGCCAGCATGTCTGGGCAAGGGCCCTCTTCTCCTCCACATTTAACTGTCATTAGGACACAGCTGATACCTCCTTGCCTCCACATCCCCTCCTCGCTGCCTTTGGAATTGTTTTATTTCTGTTGGTATTAGGTGTCTCCTGGGTTCATGCTTTTCTGTGATGGAGGGTAGCCTCTAGAACCTTCCAAGACATGTAGAAAATAGACCAACCAGATAACTCTTTCAGAGGTTTTCTTTGAATTGCTTAGCGCCAGGCTTATGCAGGGGCATTTTTCTAAGTGCTGTGGTCTGTGTTCAGTATAGATTAGATGATACCATCCCAGAATATGGTTTTCCTAGCAGGGGGAGTATATGAACAGATACATTAATATTATGTTCTTTGGTCTAAAGTTGATCTTTTAGTTTCAGAATTTCATGAGCATGTGTCTTTTTGGCTGGATAATTTTCTCTTTGGACCATCAGTTAGTTGGGAAAATTCTAATGCCAGGAACAAATCCCAGCCACATTGCCTTCTGCTTTTTGGTGGTGACACCCATTCCACTTTTAACAGCTTAAGAACGTGATCAGTAGGTACAGCTCTGCCACACTGACATCTCTTAAAAGTTTATCTTCTAGGTGAAGGAATTCTTCTAAGCAGCATTCCATTTTGGATAGTAACAATGGTACTAATAGGTTTAAACTGAACAGTGTTTAGTGCTAGGACCGTGTGCAATGGTTAAGCAAAGTGTGGTGGAGTAAACAGTTGAGGGGAGTTTCATAGTAATGATTAAGTGTTACAACATAGGACGTAGAGTGTGAAATTCTCCTGTTAAAGGTAAGTAGTTGTATCAGATAGACTATTTGAGCCTTTGAGAAGAAAGGGGGTGATGTACAGCTTTAGGAATAAGAACTGAACAGACCTACCACATACTTCCTGGGCCTCTTTAGCAGAGGTATTTAACTTCTCAAAGGCTCAGTTTCCTTGCCTTAAAATGGCAATGACAGTACCCAATGTAGGATCAACAGATATAACGCATGTAAAGCATGTAGTATGGCGCCTGACATACTATAAGTGTATTTGGTGTATGCTCAAGATTCTGTGAATAATATTTTTTAATTTTGACATAGTTATTTGGCATGTGGCACAGCAAACATGGACAACATTCTAGGCAGTTAGTTCACCTTCAGTTATATATACAAATCCATTACAAATCCAACTCAGAGATTTTCAGATGATAGGGGATGATTGTCATGCTGGGTTGGGATGGGAGGGGTGTCTGGATGCCATGGGAAGTGTGAGGTTAGCTGTGTCTGTACAGGTTCTAGAAGGAAGATTGGTGACACACTGCCATGCACTGCCAGTCCTCTGCTCTAAAACATAGCTATGTTGATTCAGTAATGCTTTCTTCCATTCCTTTTCATGCTTGATATGAACAAATGATTCTGTAAGATAATTAAAACACTTAAATCTGATGTTAATATTTTTCCTGGATGATCTCCTGCACTGTATGTATTTATGGTTTGGATATATTACACTTCAATGAGTTCACTAGAAAATTTAAGGAAAGCATCAGTTTGAATAAGTAGAGGAAGTAAATTACTCCTGCTGTCTAGGAACAACTCCTGTTTTCTTTTTTTGTTTGTTGGCTTTAGTTGTTGCTGTGTAGTCTTGCCCATCCTGTAGTGTGCGAGACTTTTAAAATATGGATTTCAAAATATTAAGTGGTGTGATAAAAAAGTAAAGTAAATCTATTTAAAAAATCAAAATCACTTAATTGTGCAGAGGCTGGACCGGTGAGTATGTAGAACACTGTTGCTACGGCCACCCACATTTATTTTTCACATCTGGGTAGAAATCTTGGCTCTTTGTGCTCAAATCCTACCTCACTTTCTTCCTCTACAAAAAGCACTGAATAGTGTGTGATGGGGATGGAGACGACTTATTGTGGGAACCTGAAATCATGGCTCTGCATTGATTTATATATTGAAGGGATTGGGGCATTCTGTGGTTCTCCCTGCATGTATTTCCATTGTTGCTGTGTGCTGGGGACTTGGGGTCATCACAGGATGATGAGGTAATGATAATAGATGATATCCTGGGGAAAGACTTTATAATTCAGAGATCTATGAATACTCCCTTTGAAGGGTATAAATCCAGTCTAAGGCATTAACATAACATAGCCTTACATGCATTTATATAGGCTTTTTACCAAATGGACTGATTTTCTGAGAGTGGTTCAGATATAATTTCTAACTGACCAGTGGGTCATAATGACTTACATGGAGAAATGAAATCAATGCGCACTTATATAATATAATTAAATCAGCCTTTCCAGGCCGCTTGTTCCCATTTAGACTTTTTTTTTTGGCTCAAGCCAGAGGTTCAGAGGTATTCACAGAATGCTAGAAGTGATCTTATCAATATTGTCAGTACTTTTAGCTTTTTCATGCACAGTTGTTCATATTAAACCAGACTTAACAAAATTCTACATACAAGACTTACATAAATGGGGATACTATAAAAATCTTTTAGTTCTTCTGAAAGAATACCCTATTTCTCAGAGTCATCTCAGACTTGTAGGGTGAAACAATGATATTGGCTACATAAAACAAATGAAGGATCTTAAATCTTTAACACTTTATATAAGAGCAAAAGAATTTGTCTTCCTTTAATTATTTAACTGATTTCTACTAAATGCCTATTACATGACAAGCACTGATCATTTTGAAACCCTGAGTCTGTGGAACTATAGCATTTGGCAACATCAGTGTGCTCAGCACGGGACTAGATAAAATGATTAAGATGCATACTTTTCACGTGAGTTTTGTGAGGTACCTTCTTTGAATTTTTTCTGGTTTTTCCAATGTTCTGAAAATATCTGGGTGCCATGCTTTAAACCCAGTGCTTGAAGTGTGACTACACACAGAATAAATCAGGACTCAGTTCTTGATGCCTTATGTCTGTCTGTAAGGTAGGATGAAGTAGCTGGGGAGAACTTTTCATTCATACTGAGCTTTGTGATAAAGTGAAGCCTTATTTCTTTTTAGTTGTGCAGTTTTGTTCCATTATATCTCTACATCTGTCCAGTTGGAATTTTTTATCTAAGAAGAGGGTCTAAATGAGATGAAGGGCTTTATGTTTGTCCTTATTAAAGTAAATAAATGAAAGATCATCTTTATATACATACATGTAAATAAAAGATTATAGATTTTAAATATAAATTAAAGATTTTGACCCATCATTCTAACCTATTGAGAACCTTTGGATCTTAATACCACATTTATCTTACTCTTGGTTTCAAGTCTTTGGTGTTTTAAATAATTACGCCAACTATATCCTCATTCATGTTGTTGCTTAGGACAAGTTCAGGGATAAAGACTTGAATTGTTCCTTTCATGAGTTCCCTTGAGTTAATATTCATAACCGACATTCTTTGTTTCTTCAAGTAGTTACAAATCTACCTAAGTATACTACAGTCCAGGTTATACTCTTCTTGTCCTCAAGTCATTTATCTGTCCATGCTGCTCATAAACCAGTTGACATTTAGTAGGTGACTGACTGGTCAATCATATCCTCTAAAATATAGGGAAGACAAAGGCTATAATCTAGTAGGGGAGAAAGTGGTATAAAAAGATAGTTTGAAGACTATGTGACAATTTTAAGCTAATTTTGAGAATTACTGTATTGCAAATAATTGATTCAGGATAGAGATTTGCTGGGAAGGTAGGGTGATAGTTCACGTAAGCAATGATAGTGTCCAGATGAAAACTATGGGCACCAGCTTATGTTGCCCACACCTAAAAAGGGAGGAAAGAAGGAAGGGAAAGTAGGGGCAGAGAGAAGGGGAGACAGAAAGCCCGACTGGGGGAAAAAATGTAGCTGCCAGGGACTAGTGGTCTAAATTTGTGACAGAGTAGGAAAGTAAGAAAGCTAGAAGGATAGGAAATTGGGATTGGTGTGGGGGATTGCATTTTAAGATGTCAAAGGTGATGACAAGATCTAGTCTGTGGATGGGAGAGGGACAGCAGAACTGAAGGGAAGGCGAAGGTGTTAATGTTGGCACTGAGGACGTCAAATAATCGTGATGCAAGGGAACCAAGCAGGCGATTCTGCATGCACGTGAAAGTTGTCTTCGATGACGAGAGGGTTTGGAATGTCGTGAAGACCATGAGCCAGGTGTCACTGAGAACTTGGAAGTGACTAGGCAGTCTCGATAAGCCAAAACAGGCATATGGTTCTGGACGCTGCCCTGACATCAGAGATTCACTTCTGAGGCAGAGATTGAGCGTTGACCCCCATATCTGTCCTTCCTTGACGATATAATCATGAATTTTAGCTGAGCACCTAGCCACCCAGAGTGAGACTACATTTCCTGCCCACCTTGCAACAGCTCCCTGGCCTATGGTGTGGCCAATAGAATGTAAGCAGAAGTGGTGTTCACAATTGATAAAAGCTTCCTTATAAGAAGCCTTTCTCGTCTGACTAACTCCAGTTTGCTTGTGCTGTCTTATGACGTGACAACCCTCTTGTAATGTACTATGAGGCGGAAGAGGCTGCTGAGGGTGGTGGAGCAGTAAGGTAAGAAGCGAACTTGGTTCCTCCTGACTTTGTGAAGCCCCCTCTAGGTGTCTTTTTCTGTGAAAGAGATACAATGTCTTGTCTCCTAGAGCTGTTGCTGTCTTAGAGTTCTGGGGTTCTGTCCTCATAGACAAATGAATTCTTCACATGGCTCAGGGTTAAGAGGAGAGGATAGCTGGCATAAGCTGGGGAAGAAACAATATCTCTAAGAAAGAGCCAGATTCCAACTTAAGTTAGAAGGTGGAAACTATTCTGAGAGGAGCATATGGGTACTAAAGGGCTATTTTACTTGGAAATAAGGTTACCAGAAGGTACAGTAGAAAGCTCTGAGGGGCAGGTAGCAGAGGAAGATGGCTATCAAGGAGAGCAAGGACGGAGAAGAGAGGATGGGAATGCGCAGATAGGAAGTTACATTTTGGCAGAGATCAAAGAAGTCAAGGATGTGAGGCACGGTTATAGAAGGTGACCTCAAAGCTTCCAGCAGATGTTTAATGAGTCTGTGTTGGTCCAAATGCAACCAGCCCCACACAGGTAGAGGCCTGATGAACATAGCAATTGGATGTAAGGTCTGTTGGTGCTGGACAGGAATCGGCCCTGGTCTAAACGCAATGTCATGATACACTGTCAAGATACCCTGTCAGCTTTCCATGGAAGAAGTTAGGGTCGTCTGCTATCTATTGTTCTAGGACAATCCCTGCTGGTTCCTGATGATCTCTGCTCTTAAGTGCTCATGGGCTGGGCTATCTCATTACAGGTCAAGGTCAGGTATTTTCCCTTGGATTTGACATTTTGAGCTGCATGTGGTTCACTGTTCATTACCTAGACAGGACTGGATGTCTCCTTTTTTCACATGTGTGTTCTAATATCATTTTATGACCCATAGCTCTTAGAATTTGTGATTCTTTTCCCCAAAATTTTCTTTTACATTTCTCACATATATTAGGGAACTGCATTTTTCTTTACTTCTTTAGCTCTTATTGGTGAATAATTTGATTCTTCCCAATTTATGACAGTTATTTTGAAATTACTTTCTCATACTCACCCCCAGCTCCACCCGTCTGGTGATGCCTTTTCTCCTTCATCTGTGATTGCTGTCCATCACTTTGAGACTCCTTTACAACAACTTTGTCTTTCTAATCATAATGGAACAAGAATGTTCTTGACTTTTCCTTTGTTCTTGATGATTCTAAGAGAATATTACTTTGGTATTGTGCAGTTGATATAAAGTGGTGGAACAATAAATGGGTAAAATGAACATGTATAATGAATGAGAAAATTTCCTCCAGCAAATAAGAAAATAATTATCTACTTAATTTTCAGTACCTATTTATTTTTGGTGTCTGTGTGTGAATGAATAGGCATAATAAATAGTACGTAGAGTCAAACTTTTTTCTTCCTTTTTTTTCTTTTGCTATTATTAATATACAATTACATGAGCAACATTATGGTTTTTTCTTCCTTTTAAAATGCTCAAGCAAGGATTTGAATACCAGCATGCAATTTTACTAGGTAAATGCAAAGGAACTTCTGAGGTAAGAATGACTGGACTCTGGCTCCCATAAGGAAAAAAATGAATAAAGTTTTGTAACTTCACTTCTGGAATGCCAGGGACATGATGTAATCTTGGGGACATATTTTGCATGTATAGATTGTAATCAGATTTGTGGAACCAAATATCCCAGGGATTGTCTAAAAAATACTTCCGAATCCCAGGCAGGTGGAATAGTCAGGAGACTGCTGTCCTGGGGTTAACCACTTGGGGATTAAGCTCCAGATATGGTCCTGTGAGAGTAGGAGAATAATGCTGCATTTCCTGTAAGACTAGAACTCTTGAGAGTATTCATTCTCTCTCAGGTGGATTCTTCTTTGCAAAGAAGAAGGAATACAATTAGATTTTACTTTAAACTTAAATGACTTAAAATGAAACATTTATAGACAACAAGACCATAAACACCAATTATAATCTCTCTTTTCATGTATGATCCTTGCCAATAGACAGACCTAACTTCTTAGTTGTGACAGGGGCCTTCAGACCAGCACCATATTGTTGACTTACTTGCTTGGTGTTGCTTAGCCACTTGTTAAGGGGCTTTTAAGGAGGATGAGTATGTATGAAATAGCAACTCCAAAAATAGCCATCCAAACAATAAAACATTAATATCTTCTGTCATTATTTTGGTTTGTTGTATGACTTAATGTTCAAGAATTTTTGTTTTACAAGATTATGGCATGGATGCCATAGCTAATGTACTAAGATAAAGACAAAAATTGAAAGAATGTTTCTCTTTTTAAAAGGATGGTATGCAGTTCACAGAATGTGATACCATTCTCCCAGATAAACACAGTTGAAGGCACGTCCTTCTCACTGTGAAAATTAGTATGTACATCTAGCTGAGTTTTTTCCCCTCCAAATGGGAGTTTAATTGAGCACAGGAGTGCTTAGTGATGTGTATGCACTGGGGTTGAACAATAAAAATTATTTACTCTTAGCTAATCTAGTTAATTATGGTTCTCTGTTATTGGTTGAAGTCATTGGATTTTGTGACGTGGGAGAGAGGGACTGAGAGCAAAAACATGAATGGAATCATGCAAAGAGCAAGAGATGTCAAGGAGAAGGGAGAAAGAAGCCATGTGACCGTGAAGATGAGAAAGTGATCTGGAGAGGGCGTAAGAAGCACAGAGGAACAGGTGGGTGCACAGACATAGAGGGGAGAGAGGAGGTAGCTACGCAGAAACAGGCACAAAGCAGAAGCGGGAGAGAGCAGAATGGGAGGTGGAGTGTCAACAAGTGTGAGGAGGTCTTGTGTTTGTTAGGACACCGTGGTAACTGCCTGACTTCCCTCGGGGGACTTTTCCCCAAAGTTTATTGCATGCCTATTGATGAAGGGGAAAATCATTTGAGAGACAAGTAGCAAATTTGCCTCTATAGGTTAAGTTTCTTTATTTCAACTTAGTCCATGCTTTCAGAGCCTGAACTTCGGTCCTGAGCGCTGTTAATCATTCCTTAATATTAATATGGAAATGAGTTTACCCTGTTGCAAGTCAAAGTTTCAATCAGTAAGTAATTATGAAAATTACTCTTAAAGATACTGTGAAAGGGTGTTGTTTTCCAGGCAATAATTAAACCTCTCAGCCCTCTCTGGGTGGTTGATTTTTTTTTTTCTTAAGTTGTTTTCTTTCTGAACTTACTTTCTGCAGGTGGGAAAAGATGGCGAGTTGCTGCTGACTGAGGGATTCATTAGTTGAGGTAGTACAAGTTCCACCAAGAGAAGGGAATGAAAGGAATGTTTTAGAACTGAAGACAAAAAGATCAGCTGCTTTCTTCTAGTCCAAAGGAAAGTATTCTTTTTTGTGTGAATAGAAGGTTTAAAACTCCAGTTGTTTTCGTAGGAGGATTTTTGAGCCGGATCTCAAAATGTGGAGCTAAATAAATCTCCATTCTCAGTGGGAGCCAACCAAATATTCATGCCAATTTCAGTGGCTGGCAATTAGGAAACAGGTGCTTAAAAATAACAGCACATAATTATCATTATTATTATCACCTCTAAAGGGCCCCAGGAGCTGGGCATTACTACAGAAGCGGAGCCTGAACGGCTGGGAGGCACTCCGCTCTGGGGACACCATGCACCATTCTCCTCCTGCTCCCCTGCCTTCTCCCCACAAAAAAGAGAACCTCTCCCGCTACAAAATCAGGGCAAAGCCACTTTGAAAGTCCTTAAGGAGGCCTTCAAGGAATGGTATAGATGCAGGCACTGTTCTTCGGCTTTTTATCTGTGAACGTAGCAGTCTCAACGGGATATGAGACAGGAGTGTCCTTGTGTGCACGCCACACACTGGAACGCACTCTGGAGGAAAGTAGGGTTGCCAGATAAACTACAGGACATCCAGTTATACTTGAATTCCAGATAAACAACAAATACGTATATCTGACATTCAAATGTGAACATCCTGTGTTTTTATTTGCTGACCTGGCAACCCGGGTTTTATCTTCCCGGGCTGGAGAGTGCCAGACCCTAACTGCCTCGGCTGGGCAACAGTTGAGCCTGTGTCCTTCCCAGGCTGTGACATGTTCCTCTCTTCCAGGATCCTTGTACCTTCTCATGGAAGGTAGCACAGGTGTAACTGGAAGTAACTGTAAAGGGAAGAAGGCAGAGTTTTCGGGATCAGATACCATCAGAGATTTTAATAAGGTAGAGTAGGCAATAAAAGAAGCCACTTAAATAAATCTGGTTGCTTTACTGACTTGGGAAAAATCAATGGCTGTTGATCCATCAGTGGGAAATACAGGTGTGCTTGAGTCTAAGCATCAGCAGTATTCATCATTTCACTATGTGCCCTGCATCATTTTTAATGCACAGACAAAAGACTTACTTAATGAGAACATAGAGGGGAGTATAATTTTAAAAAGTTATGTCAAATACTGCATTTTTTTAATTACTTTGAGGCAGTATCTCTTAAAGATCTTGCACATAGAAATTGTGAATAAT
Organism: Smutsia gigantea; assembly: GCA_032199065.1. Classification (NCBI taxonomy): domain Eukaryota; kingdom Metazoa; phylum Chordata; class Mammalia; order Pholidota; family Manidae; genus Smutsia; species Smutsia gigantea. The sequence continues at coordinate 454,267 of JAVSCE010013479.1, forward strand.
TGCTTGCTTGTTATAGCTTTGCCTTTTGATCGCTTTTTGAGGGAGTTAGCATAGAGGGGTGGAAAATCCTAGGAGTTAAGAGACCCCCCCCCCCAGTGCTCTCCCTGAATTATTTCCTTTAGGTACCAATGTTTATACACTCTGAGTTTCATTTTGAATTCTTGAGACTTACACTTTCTGAGGTTACCCTAAATTATGAGTTCTCAGACTGATTTGGATCCATGTCTAAATCTGTTTTTTGTGTGTGAGTTGTATAGGACATGACCAAGGAGATTTAAAAAATGGTTTTGATACCTTGTACTGCTTCTCTATAAGTACATTACAACTTTGATATACACCCCCCCCACACACACACATATATAGATACAGAGTTACGGAGATACATGTATCCCTGTATGTAGAGACATATACACATATCTGTATGGAGATATGAAGATTAAAAAAAAATCATATCACTTCAACAGTGGAAAGTTGAAGATAAATGGGAGATGACAGGACTTTGATGCACTGCCACATCCTCTACCTTTACAAGCTCCCGGAGGGCTTTTCCACATATTGAAGTGTCACAGCAGTGATCAGTGGCTCAGAATGCCTCCTGAATTCCTGACCTGTTGCCAAAACAATTGCTTAAGTAAATGTTTCCTGATGTCCAGTGACCATTAATGTGCCCCCCTTATAGAGCTGGTTATGAGCTGAGGTTTTGAAGGTGTACTGCCTGTGCTTCAGTGAAATCTATAAAAGAAGCTTTGCTGTTATCATCCATTGGACTAGGGAGGGAAGGTAAAACCCTTCAGAGGGACGGAAGCACTTCTCCATTGCTGCAGATCCCAGAGTGGGTGTCTCCACTGCCTGATGACTCTGTCGTGGTTGGCTCACGCCAGTGCCAGCAGGGAGCAGTCCGTGTTCCAAGATCCCCCCAAGCTTGGAATCCAGTAGAACTCTTAAGACTGTTGCGTTCCATGTCTCTGAGTAATGAAGTGAGGCCTGGGAACCAGGAGGTAGCTAGGCTTCCCAGGGTCCAAAGCACTGCGTGTGGCACCAGGGGGTACCCCGTCTAGGACTGAATGCCTCCCTTTGTGGTGGCTGAGCTTCAGGAATACAAGTCTTAAACTCAGGGACTTTTTTTTTTAAGTTCATTTTGGTGTCATTAATCTACAGTTACATGTGCAATATTATGGTGATTATAAACTACCCCCTTCATCAGGTCCCCCCACCAACCCCATTACAGTCACTGTCCATCAGCGTAGTGAGATGCTATAGAGTCACTAGTTGTACAGCCCTCCCCGTGCCCCCCCAACATTACATCTGCTAATCGTACTGCCCCTTTTTCCCCCTTGTCCCTCCCTTCCCACCCATCCTCCCCAGTCCCTTTCCCTTTGGTAACTATTAGTCCATTCTTCGGTTCTGTGAGTCTGCTGCTGTTTTGTTCCTTCAGTTAAACTCAGGGACTTTTAAAACCTTATTTTTCCCCAAACCAAAAGAGCTAGCAGTGAGGGTGAGACCCCCACATGATTGTGCCCAGATGGGGACCCCTTGGAAGTCGGCACAACAGCCTGGGCCTTGGGTCAGAAGTTATTTCCTAGGTTCCTGCAGGCTGCACAGGACTGTTCTCAGCAGGAATGGGCCCTCGTTGTATCAGTCCTGTTGCTCTGAATGAGCAGTTTGCCCTCATTATGTTCAGTATGAGGAATTTCATGGTTTTGTTCTGAAGAGAACCATCTATACCAACTTATTTCCTGTTAGGAAAAGATTGATTACGATGTCTGCCAAGGGCTGCTGGGAAGGGATGGGGTGTGGCGGATCACCTGAGAGTCTAAGGTGGATCATGCTACATTATAAAGTTATTACGGTTATAGCCCCTTTCCCTTCAGGCCCAGGTATGGCCCCAGAATGCATCTCAACTGTGTTCCAAGCGCTCACTGCTAATCAGATGTTGACACATGAACTGATGCCAGCTTGCCACTTCTGGTTTAGGTGGATTATTTTCTCTTCTGTTTCCTCTAGAAATTTGTATTCAAAAGCAGCTGTGTGGGTCTTTTAAAAGCATGGGTCAGCTTAGAGTCCTTTGGCCTTGACCAAAAGAGGGCCAGGGCTGCAGACAGGAGAGTGGTCTGTTTTGATAGGCATTGGGCATAAGGAACAGTTCCTATTTCCCCAGGTCCCCTGCCCTGTCCCCAGTGGGTAGTGGGCCCTTGACTTGGGCCTAGAGGACCTTATAGAGACTTACCTTCAAAGATGGCTCACTGGCTGTATATCCTCTTCTTGGACAAGGTTAGTTCCTCCTCACTACCCCTTCTCAGAGGGCCATATGAAACAAAGCTTATTTATTATCTTAACAGCTTATTTCTTGTTTATGAACTTTTACCGTGGTGGCCTTGTATAAGCAATTGTAAAAGGCTAAATGAACTCATCTTTGAACTTACTAACATTTTAGAATCCTCCTGTCAAAATTGCCATGCCATTTGTGCTATGTTTACCCAGCATTTGGAGTGTAAAAGGCAAAACAAATAAAAATCTGCTTCCTGTCTGCTAACACTAACCCAGGCCCCTTCTGCTGCCCAGCTCTTTGTGGCATTTTTAATTGACACTCGTGTTACTGAACCAACCCTTGTCAGTGTTCTAATCTTGCAGAGCAAAGCTGTGTCTTCAGACAGAACTCATTTGCCTCAACAATAGACCCACTTGTTGTCAAGTCCTGCTGCCTTCAATAATTTATCTTGACTTGATGTTCATTACTGCATGCCGTTGGCAAAAGAGGCATACCTCCAAACCCAGCTAATTACTCAGCCTTCATTGTCAGCGTGGTTGTAAGAACTTGGCCATCTCCATGAAGGCATGCTTCTCTGCCAGAAGCAGCCCTGAAAGCGGCCAGTGATGGGACCAGGGCTGGCAGTGAGGAGCCCAAACCGGAGGGAATGTGCAGCCCTCCAGGGAACTAGCCGAGCTTCCTTTCTAACAGTATGTTCCTCTTCCACATCCACACAGAAGTACCACTGAGCCACTGTACATCCCAAAGGCTGCAAACGAAAAGGAGTTAGAGAGGCATGGAGGTCCTTCAGTAGCTCAAGAGAGTCAGCCACCGAATTATGAATTTAGTGGTAACCAGTGGAAATGCGGAGGCTTACGTAATGCTTGGCCAGCCACCAAGTATAGTTAGGCCTGTGGTTCACTGAAAAGGGCACTGAGCCAAAGGGTTAAGTGGGGCCAAAATCTGACACTTGCTCTGTCTGGCAGAAAGTGGTGTTGGCCTGGAGAAAGGGAGGCCTTTTTTCAAAGGCTTGCAGACACCATCCTCCCACCATGCCATGCACACACACAGGGCTCATTTGCCCAGGGAAGGTGCCTTTTCCTAATTTGCATAAAGGGGCCATATGGGCTGGTGGGGGCCCTAATGCTTGCTCCCAGGTCATCAGAGTAGGTCAGACTTATGTGAGCTCTGAACCCAGCATGGCTCAGGAGATGGCTCTCAGAGATCATTGAGGGCAGGACGTCCCAGGGCACGAAATGATTTTAGGTGGACATGACAACACATGTGAGAAATCATCCCCTTAAACTGTCCTTCAGTCCTACTCATTAGTCAAGAAGAAAGTGTCAGTTTGTTAAAAAGGGATGTTGGCAAGTGCTAGAGATGCTCTAGTTAGCCACACCAGCCCCAAAGAGAGAGCTGAACTTAGGCCCAGAAGCTTCTGTAGAAAATTCTTGTAGACATTCACAGCTTTAATATTCAATGTACTTATGTTTAGAATTTCCTTCTATCTTGGCCAAGGGATACTGGTTTTCTATTTAAGAAAGTGAAGTAACATTTAAAATACAAATAAATACATAAAATGTAAATATATAAAAGAAATAAGTTGATTTCTTCCAAGATTTAGTCAAAGCCAAGTTGTCACTGGCTCAGACTGATTCTAGGAAACACTAATTTAGTGTGAAGAGAACAAATGCGAGGGAATTGTTTGAGAGTGAGAAAGAGAGGCCTTCACAGTACAATACAGGCTTCTGACAACTACTACTGAGAAGAGAATACAAGGAAACATTTGCAGTATTGTTGTAGGGGTTTGGGGTTCAAATGTGCAAGTTTGCATGTGTGTTTCTGTGTTTATGTGTACTTGTTCCATAAATGAAAGCTGGGAAATTTTGGACTCTGCATTCCTGAGAGTGGGATCAGAAGATGTAGGAGAGATAGGAGCTATTTAGACATTGAGCAATTGACCCCACATTTTTTTTTCAGTAGGAAAGAAATGGCTGGATTAAAGACAGGAGGTTCCAAAAGGGAAGCGCAGCTATTAATTGATACTTGACTCAAGATCTCCCGTCCTAGGTCCCTCCATGTCCCTCTCCTTCATCTTCTCTCTCAGTCTTGCTCACACGAGTGCACTTGTACATATGTACACTAATCCACCAGTGATTCAAATCTGCCATCTCCCTTGTAGGAGAATTCCCTGCAGAAGCCTCCATTTGAAGTAACAGGCAAGACATAGAGAACTAAGGGCATTGTTCTCAGACCTCTTCAGGTGAAATAACACATTCAGTTGTTGGTATGAACATGGTTGTGATTACTGAAGTAAAAGCATTGTTTGGTATCCAGTGGCAACATTAGCTTATATTTACATAAAGAAAAGAGTGTCACCTGATATAATCTCTAACTGCTGCCACGGGCCTTTGAAACAATTAGTTGAGACTATTTCACAGAGCATGAACAATGTTAGTCTGTTTGGAAATGTGCTTCAAAAATTTTTTTGCAATGAGGCCAAAATTTAGGTTGGCAAAGGGCAAACTCAAACAGGCAATCTTGCCTTATTTTTTTTAACAGCTTTTTTGAAATATAGTTGACCCACAATGAACTGCATATATTTAAAGTGAACAATTTGCTAAATTTTGACATGTGTCTGTGAAACTATCATCATAATCAAGATAATGAACACATTCATCACCCCCAAATGCTTCCTTGTACCTTTTGGCAATCCCTACCTCCCAACCCTGTGTGTATACCCCATGGGTCCCCAGATAGGGAGATGCCTTCTGTCACTATAGATTAGTTTTCATTTTCTAGAGTTTTATACTAAGAGAATGGTATATACTTATTTTTGTCTGGCTTCTTTCACTCAGCATAATTATTTTGAGATTCATATACATTGTATTTTCATGAGTTCATTCCATTTTACTGCTGAATAACATTCCATTGTATGGTTATGCCACAATCTATCCCTTCACCTGCTGATGGGCATTTGGGTTGTTGTAGCCTTGGGCTATTCTATTACAAATAAAGCTACTGTGAGCATTTGTGTACAAGTCTTTGTATGAATATATATTTTCTTTCTCTTGAGTAAACACCTAGGAGTGCAATGACTAGATTATATGGAAGCTGTATGTTTAATTAACTATGGCCCAGAATGTTCTATTTCAGTAAATGTTCTGTGTTCATGTGACTAGAGTGTGTATTCTATTTTTGATGGGTTGGTTATTTTATAATTGCCAATTAGTTCAAGTGAGTCGGTAGTAATCTTTACTGATTTCTGTTGTTGAGCAAGTAGTATTGAAATCTACAGTTATGATCATGGATTTGTCTATTTCTCCTTGCAGTTCAGTGAGTTTTTCTTTCATATATTTTGAAGCTCTGTTAATGGGGTTCATGAACAATTAAGATTATTATGTCTTCTTGATTAGTGACCACTTTATCATTATGAAATGGCTATTTTTATTTCTGGGAATACAGAAATATTGTATTCTGTGTATGTATATATATGTATATGCACACACATATACAAAATAAATATGTGTATATAAAAATTTATTTTGCTTTGACTAGTGCCAGCATGGTATATTTTTTCCATCATTTTGTTTTTAATCTTTTTTTTAATGTCTTTGTGTGTGTTTTTTTGTAAGCAACATATGGTTAGGTTTGTCTTTTTCATCCAATTTACATACAACCTTTGACTTTCATTTGGGGTGTTATACCACTTATGTTGAATGTGATTATTGATATAGTTAAATTTAAGTCCTTTATCTTGCTATTTGTTTCTAATCATTCCTTTTGTTCTTTGCTCCCCTTTCCTTGTTATACTGGCTTCTTTTGTATTTAAGGGTTTTTTTTCCTTAATGAATCTATTTTAGCTATTTTGTTAGCTTATGAGCTTTCTCTCTTTTATTTTAATGGTTGCTTTAGAGTTCAGTGTATACATCTTTAACCATAGTCTATCTTAGTTGATACTATTTCACTTCACTCACAGTATAAAATCCTTACAATAGAGTACTTTAATTTCTGTTCATCTCCCCAGCCTTTATGCTATTTTTTCATACATTTTACTTATATATATATATATCAGAAACCCTACAATATATATTGATGTTATTTTTGTTTAAACAGTCATTTATTTATTTTATTGAGATTTAAATGATAGGAAAAATCATTATTTATATGTGTACTTAACATTTCTGGTGTGTTTCTGTCCTTTGTGTATACACCTGATAACATTTTTCTTCTGTGTGAAAGACTTCCTTTGAAGTTCTTAAAGCTTTTGTATATCTGAAAAAGTCTTTATTGCACCTTTGTTATTGAAATATATTTTTACAGGGTATAAAATTCTAGGTTAAGTTTTTTTTCTTTCAGCCCTTTAAAGATGTTCAAGTGTCTTCTCACTTGTATTGTTCCTGGTGAGAAATCTGCTGTCCTCCTGCTCTTTAGTTACTTTGTACATGTCATGTTTTTTTTCTAGCTATTTTTTTTTGTTTGTTCTTACTTTCTTTTTTTTTTCAAATATAATTTATTTTATCATTAATTTACAATTACATGTGCAATATTACGATTATTAAACTACCCCTTCATCAGGTCCCCCCCACCAACCCCATTACAGTCACTGCCCATCAGCGTAGTGAGATGCTATAGAATCACTACTTATCTTCTCTGAGTTGTACTGCCCTCCCCGTGCCCCCCCAACATTACATCTGCTAATCGTAATGCCCCTTTTTCCCTCTTATCCCTCCCTTCCCGCCCATTTTCCCCAGTCCCTTTCCCTTTGGTAACTATTAGTCCGTTCTTGGGTTCTGTGAGTCTGCTGCTGTTTTGTTCCTTCAGTATTTTTCTTTGTTCTTATATTCCACATATGAGTGAAATCATTTGATACTTGTCTTTTTCGGCTTGGCTTATTACACTGAGCATAATACCCTCTAGCTCCATCCATGTAGTTGCAAATGGTAGGATTTGTTTTCTTCTTATGGCTGAATAATATTCCATTGTGTATATGTACCACATCTTCTTTATCCATTCATCTACTGATGGACACTTAGGTTGCTTCCATTTCTTGGCTATTGTAAATAGTGCTGCAATAAACATAGGGGTGCATCTGTCCTTTTCAAATTGGGCTGCTGCATTCTTAGGGTAAATTCCTAGGAGTGGAATTCCTGGGTCAAATGGTATTTCTATTTTGAGTTTTTTGAGGAACCTCCATACTGCTTTCCACAATGGTTGAACTAATTTGCTGTCCCACCAGCAGTGTAGGAGGGTTCCCTTTTCTCCACATCCTCGCCAACATTTGTTGTTGTTTGTGTTTTGGATGTTGGCCATCCTCACTGGTGTGAGGTGATATCTCATTGTGGTTTTAATCTGCATTTCTCTGATGATTAGCGATGTGGAGCATCTTTTCATGTGCCTGTTGGCCATCTGAATTTCTTCTTTGGAGAAGTGTCGATTCATGTCCTCTGCCCATTTCTTAATTGGATTATTTGCTTTCTGTTTGTTAAGGTGCATGAGTTCTTTATATATTTTGGATGTCAACCCTTTATCAGATACGTTTTTTATGAATATATTCTCCCATACTGTAGGATGTCTTTTTGTTCTACTGATGGTGTCCTTTGCTGTACAGAAGCTTTTCAGCTTGATATAGTCCCACTTGTTCATTTTTGCTTTTGTTTCCCTTGCCCGGGGAGATATGTTCATGAAGAAGTTGCTCATGTTTATGTCCAAGAGATTTTTGCCTATGTTTTTTTCTAAGAGTTTTATGGTTTCATGACTTACATTCAAGTCTTTGATCCACCTTGAGTTTACCTTTGTGTATGGGGCTAGACAGTAGTCCAGTTTCATTCTCTTACATGTAGCTGTCCAGTTTTTCCAACACCAGCTGCTGAAGAGGCTGTCATCTCCCCATTGTATATCCAAGGCACTTTTATCAAATATTAATTGACTGTATATGTTTGGGTGAATGTTTGGATTTTCTATTCTGTTCCACTGGTCGGTGGGTCTGTTTTTGTGCCAATACCAAATTGTCTTGATTACTGTGGCTTTGTAGTAGAGCTTGAAGTCAGGGAGTGTAATTCCCCCTGTTTTATTCCTCCTTCTCAGGATTGATTTGGCTATTCGGGGTCTTTTGTGGTTCCATATGAATTTTAGAATTATTTGTTTCAGTTCATTGAAGAAAGCTGTTGGTAGTCTGATAGGGATTGCATTGAATCTGTAGATTGCTTTAGGTAGTATAGCCATTTTGACAATATTTATTCTTCCTAGCCAAGAGCATGGGATGCATTTCCATTTGTTAGTGTCCTCTTTAATTTCTCTTAGGAGTGTCTTGTAGTTTTCAGAGTACAGGTCTTTCACTTCCTTCGTTAGGTTTATTCCTAGGTATTTTATTCTTTTTGATGCAATTGTGAATGGAATTGTTTTTCTGATTTCTCTTTCTGTTAGTTCATCATTAGTGTATAGGAAAGCAACAGATTTCTGTGTGTTAATTTTGTATCCTGCAACTTTGCTGAATTCAGATATTAGTTCTAGTAGTTTTGGAATGGAATCTTTAGGGTTTTTTATGTACAGTATCATGTCATCTGCAAATAGTGACAATTTGACTTCTTCTTTACCAATCTGGATGCCTTGTATGTCTTTGTTTTGTCTGATTGCTGTGGCTAGGACCTCCAGTACTATGTTGAATAACAGTGGAGAGAGTGGGCATCCCTGTCTTGTTCCTGATCTTAGATGAAAAGCTTTCAGCGTCTCGCCGTTAAGTATGATGTTAGCTGTCGGTTTGTCATATATAGCCTTTATGATGTTGAGGTACTTGCCGTCTATACCCATTTTGTTGAGAGTTTTAATCAGGAATGGATGCTGAATTTTGTCAAATGCTTTTTCAGCATCTATGGAGATGATCATGTGGTTTTTGTTCTTCTTTTTGTTGATGTGGTGGATGATGTTGATGGATTTTCGAATGTTGTACCATCCTTGCATCCCTGGGATGAATCCCACTTGATCATGGTGTATGATCCTCTTGATGTATTTTTGAATTCGGTTTGCTAATATTTTGTTGAGTATTTTTGCATCTACGTTCATCAGGGTTATTGGTCTGTAATTTTCTTTTTTGGTGAGGTCTTTGCCAGGTTTTGGTATTAGAGTGATGCTGGCTTCATAGAATGAGTTTGGAAGTATTCCCTCCTCTTCTATTTTTTGGAAAACTTTAAGGAGAATGGGTGTTATTTCTTCTCTATATGTCTGGTAGAATTCAGAGGTGAATCCATCAGGCCCAGGGGTTTTGTTCTTGGGTAGTTTTTTGATTACCAATTCGATTTCGTCACTGGTGATTGGTCTGTTTAGTTTTTCTGTTTCTTGCTTGGTCAGTCTTGGAAGGTTGTATTTTTCTAAGAAGTTGTCCATTTCTTCTTTGTTTTCCTGCTTGTTAGCATATAGATTCTCATAATATTCTCTTATGATTCTTTGTATTTCTGTGGGGTCCGTCGTGATTTTTCCTTTCTCATTTCTGATTGTGTTTATGTGTGTAGATTCTCTTTTTCTGTTAATGAGTCTGGCTAGGGGTTTATCTATTTTGTTTATTTTTTCAAAGAACCAGCTCTTGGTTTTATTGATTTTTTCTATTGTTTTATTCTTCTCAATTTTATTTATTTCTTCTCTAATCTTTATTATGTCCCTCCTTCTGGTGACTTTGGGCCTCATTTGTTCTTCTTTTTCCAATTTCAGTAATTGTGTCTTTAGACTATTCATTTGGGAATGTTCTTCCTTCTTTAAATAGGCCTGGATTGCAATATACTTTCCTCTTAGAACTGCCTTTGCTGCGTCCCACAGAAGTTGTGGCTTTGTGTTGTTGTTGTCATTAGTCTCCATATATTCTTTGATTTCTGTTTTGATTTGGTCGTTAACCCATTGATTAATTAGGAGAGTGTTGTTAAGTCTCCATGTATTTGTGAGCCTTTTTGATTTCTTTCTAAAATTTATTTCTAGTTTTATACCTTGGTGATCTGAGAAGTTGGTTGGTAGGATTTCAATATTTTTGAAATTACTGAGGTTCTTTTTGTGGCCTAGTATGTGGTCTATTCTGAAAAATGTTCCATGTGCACTTGAGAAGAATGTGTATCCTGTTGCTTTTGGGTGTAGAGTTCTGTAGATGTCTGTTAGGTCCATCTGTTCTAGTGTGTTGTTCAGTGCCTCTGTGTCTTTAGTTATTTTCTGTCTGGTTGATCTGTCCTTTGGAGTGAGTGGTGTGTTGAAGTCTCCTAAAATGAATGCATTGCTGTCTATTTCCTCCTTTAATTCTGTTAGTATTTGTTTCACATATGCTGGTGCTCCTGTGTTGGGTGCATATATATTTATAATGGTTATATCTTCTTGTTGGACTGACCCCTTTATCATTATGTAATGTCCTTCTTTATCTCTTGCTACTTTCTTCGTTTTGAAGTCTATTTTGTCTGATACAAGTACTGCAACACCTGCTTTTTCTCCTTGTTGTTTGCATGAAATATCTTTTTCCATCCCTTCACTTTTAGTCTGTGTATATCTTTGGGTTTGAGGTGAGTCTCTTGTAAGCAGCATATAGATGGGTCTTGCTTTTTTATCCATTCTGTTACTCTGTGTCTTTTGATTGGTGCATTCAGTCCATTTACATTTAGGGTGATTATCGATAGATATGTACTTATTGCCATTGCTGGCTTTAGATTCGTGGTTACCAAGGGTTCAAGGGTTGCTTCTTTACTATCTAACAATCTAACTTAACTTTCTTGTTAAGTTATTGTAAACACAGTCTGATGTTTCTTTCTTTCTCTCCCTTCTTATTCCTCCTCCTCCATTCTTTCTATAATAGGTGTTTTATTCTTTGCCTTTAGTTAGTATTTGGATGGTCTGCTTTCTTTGCTATGATTTTTTTTTTCTCTGGTGACATCTTTTTAGCCTTAGGTGTGCTTCCATCTAGAGCAGTCCATTTAAGATATCCTGTAGTGGTGGTTTATGAGAGGCAAACTCTCTCAACTTTCGTTTATCTGGAAATTGTTTAATCCCTCCATCATATTTAAATGATAATCGTGCTGGATACAATATTCTTGGTTCGAGGCCCTTCTGTTTCATAACGTTAAATATATCATGCCATTCTCTTCTGGCCTGTAAGGTTTCTGTTGAGAAGTCTGATGATAGTCTGATGGGTTTTCCTTTGTAGGTGATCTTTTTTCTCTCTCTAGCTGCCTTTAATACCCTGTCTTTATCTTTGATCTTTGCCATCTTAATTATTATGTGTCTTGGTGTTGTCTTCCTTGGGTCCCTTGTGTTGGGAGATCTGTGAGCTTCGGTGGACTGCGAGACTACTTCCTTCCCCAGCGAGGGAAAGTTTTCAGCAATTATTTCTTCAAAGACACTTTCTATCCCTTTTTCTCTCTCTTCTTCCTCTGGTACTCCTATAATGCGAATATTGTTCCGTTTAGATTGGTCACACAGTTCTCTTAATATTCTTTCATTCCTAGAAATCCTTTTATCTCTCTCTGCCTCAGCTGCTCTGTACTCCTGTTCTCTCTTTTCTATTCCATTAACAGTCTCTTGCATCTCATCCATTCTGCTGTTAAGCCCGTCGATCGCTTGTCTGATTTCTGTATTGTCTTTCCTCAGTTCCCTCACTTCGTCCCTCAGCTCTTGCACATTTCTCTGTAGGTCCATCAGCATGGTTATGACTTTTATTCTGAATTCTTTTTCAGGAAGGCTGTGCATTTCCATCCCTTCAGACTCCCTCTCTGGGGTTGTCTGGTTGATTTTGGTCTGAACCATATTCCTCTGTCTTTTCATGGCTATATAATTGGTCACTGATAGTTGCCACGTATGTCAGCTGGGCTCTTTAAGACTTTAAAAAGAGAAGAAAAAAAAAGAGAAAAAAAAAGAAAGAAAGAAAAAAAAAGGAAAAAAGAAAGAAAAGAAAAAACAAAAACAAAACAAAACAAAAAAAACAAAAAAAATGCCCACCGGACGTAGATTCTGTGGGAATGCTCTAGGTGGCGCTGTTGCCCCACTATTCCACAGCTGTGACTGTGCCGCTCTGCAGGGCCCTTTATCGCTCTGGCAGGGGTGGGAACGAATAGGAGGCTGTTGATCTCAGTGAGAAGTGTTAAGGATGGCTACGCTTCCTCAGTCGCCAGCTAAGGCATCTGAAACTCCCCAGGACTCCCAGCCTGCTGGGCTGAGTGTGCTGGGGCGATCCGGCTCCTCCGCTGGGCTCCTGTCTCTTTAAGACCGCTGAAGAAAGTGCGTGCTTTTGTTTTTTTTTTTCCTTCCTCGGAGCCGGCTGCAAGCAGCCTGGCGCGTTCCCCGCTCAGATCCTGCCCCTCTGTCCCTCCAATCTCCGCTGCACTGCGCAATGTGGGTCAGTGCTCCCCGCGCGGATCCCCGGGGCTGGCTACTTTGCGGGGTGCACTTCCACTCCCTCCCGGCTCTGAATCCTTTCCTCCCGCCGGTGCGCTGGGTGGGGGAGGGCTCGGGTCCCGCCGGGTCGCGGCTCCGTATCTTACCCGCCTCTTGGGGTGCCGAGGCCTCTCGGGTGTAGCTGCACGCTGTGCGCTTTCCTGTGTATTCTCCTCTCTCTTTTAGGAATAGATGTATTTTCTGTGTTTTTGTAGGTAAATATAGTGTTGGGAGGAGATTTCTGCCGCCGTGCTCACACCGCCATCTTCCCGGAAGTCCTCTTTTTTCTAGCTATTTTTAAGATTTTCTTTTTTACCACTGGTTTTGAGGAGTTTGATCATTATGTGTCTTATAGTTTTATTCATGTTTCTTATGCTCTGGGTTCATTGAGTGTCTGAGATCTGTAAGTTTACAGTTTTTATCAAATTTGGAAAAATTTTAGCCTATATTTCTTCAAATATTTTTTGTTTCCACATCCTCATCTCTGAAGAGACCTCCGGTTACACAAACTGTATCTGAATAAGATACAATTGCATGTATCTTATGCAACAAAGTTGTTTTGCAGTTTGCCAATGCTCTTTTCATTTGTTAAAATTCTTTTTCCTCTCTTTGTTTCATTTAGGATATTTGTATTGCTACATTGTCAAGTTCCCTAGGCTTTTGCTCTGCAATGTTTAATTAGCCATTAATCCCAACCAGTGTGCTTTCCGCCTCAGACATTGTAGTTTTCTTTAGTAGAAGTTTGATTTGGGCCTTTTTTTCTATATCTCTACTTAACTTTTTGAACAGAGTATACTTATGATAATTTTAATGTCCCTGTCTGCAAATAATTACATCTGTTTGTGTTCTGGTGTTTGTTTGATGTTTTTTTTCTGCTTTTTGTACCTAGTAATCTCTGGTTGTGTGCCAGACATTGCGAGTTTTACCTTCTTGGGTGCTGGATATTTTTGTATTCTCACAAATGTTCTTGAGCTTTGTTCTTAAATGCAGTTACATTTCTTAGAAACAGTTTGATCCTTTTTGGTATTCTTTTAATATTTGCTAAGCAAGACCATAGTAGTAGTTAGTCTAAAGCTAAGTATTCCTATTATTTGGTGAAGACCCTTCTGAGTATTATATGAATTAAAGGTTTCCAATCTGAATTAATGAAGTTTTCAGATTGAATTATCCCCTATGAATTATGAGGTTTTCCAATATTACTAATGGAAATAGCAATTTGTAGAACATTATGTATTATATTATTTCACTTTAATGTAAAAAACATTAGAGATGTTTCCCTAATTTGTTTTTTGAATGCATATAGTATGATAGACATTAGTTATAGAGTAGCAAATAAAATAAAATTCTTACTGTCCAAAACTGAAGGAAGAAAATAACAGCAGACTCACAGACTCTAAGAAGGGACTAGCAATTACCTAAGGGTAGGGGTGAGGGAGGGCGGGTGGGGAGGGAGGGAGAAGGGGATTGAGGGGTATCGTGATTAGTGCACATGGTGTGTAGGGGGTCATGGGAGGACAGTGGAGCTCAGAGAAGACAAGTAGGGATTCTGTGGCATCTTACTACACTGATGGACAGTGACTGTGATGCGGTATGGGGGGGATTCAATAAGGGTGATGTGAATGTAGTAACCACATTGTTTTTCTTGTGAAATCTTCATAAGATTGTATATCAATGATACTTAATAAATAAAAGTTAAAAAAAATTCTTGCTGTCAATGAGTCTACATTCTATGGCTAAAGAGAGACAATAAGCCAGTAGTTATGAAATATGTCAGGTAATAGTGTGTGTTTTGAAAAAGAATAAGGCAGATTAAGGAGAGAGAGAATGATAGGGAGTGGGGCAGGTTATGATAGTGGATGTGTCTGGGAATAACCATTTGAAAGGTTACATTTGAGCAGAAACTAGAATGAAATGACTGACGTAGTATACCAGGTGGCTGTCTGGGGGAAGGACATTCCAGATATTTGGAATAGTAAGTGCTGAGATGAAATAATAGGAGAGAGGGTGCTTGGCATTTTTGAGCAAGGAGGCATTGCGGTGGCTGAGAGCAGAGAGCACGGGAGGATGTGGGGTCGTATAAGATTTGCTACAGATTTAAGAACTTTGGGTTTTATTCTAAAGGTAGTAGAAATAATTTAGGGATTTTAAGAAAGGTAATGGCATGACCTGACTTACCTTATTAAAAGGTTACTTTTGTAGCTATGTGGAGATTTGACTATAGGGCAAGGGTGGTAGGAAGCCGACCAGATTAAAAGATAATAGTCATCTGGACTGAAGTGGTGAAGGTGATAGGAAATAATCAGATTCAGGGTATATTTAGAAATTAGAGCTGGCAGGATTTGCTGATGGGTTAGAGGATGAGAGAGAGAGAGAGAGCACACAAGATAATAAAATTAAGAATAATTTAAAGGTTTTGTGTTGTTGTTAGTTTTTGCCTCCACCTCCTCTACCCCTGCACCCCCCACCCCCACCACACACACACACAAGTTGCTATTTATTGGGATGGGGAAGACTGGGAGAAGAGAATCAGGAGTTCAGTTTTGACATACTGACTGAGATTATAAGGTGCCAATTAGGCAGGTGGACATACAACTCTGGAGGTCAGGGAGGGGTCTGGACTGAAGTCTGGGTTGACAGTCATCAACATATAGAAGGCATCTGAAGCATAGGCCTAAATGAGATCACTTAGGGAGTAAGTATAGATGGAGAATGAAAGACGGCAGGCGATTGGGGTTGTACAGCATTTAGAGGTCAGGAAGATGAGGAAGAACCATAAAAGGAGAACTAGAAGGAATGGCCAAAGAGGCAGGGTAATATCTGGGAGAGTGACATCCTAGAAGCAAGATAAGAAGTGGTCCAAGAAAGAAGGTACAATATACTATGCCAATTGCTATTCAAAGTTGGGGAAGAGAGGTCTTAGAATTTGGGATTTGGCAATTGGAGGACATTAGTGACCTTGATAAGTATGGTCTTGTTGAAGTCATAGGAATGAAAGTCTGATTGAGTAAGTGCAAGGGAGAATGGAGGGAAAGAAGTGATAACTGAGCATGGATGGTTTTTGAATTGTGTTGTCAAGGGAAATGCAGGAATGGAGTGTAAACTAATGCATATGCCTAACATGCTTAGATATCTTAAAGGAGACACAAAAAAAGGATTTCCTGTGGTTATCTCTGAGAGACTGGGTAGCCTTGGGTATAGAGAAGAAGGTAGAAGAAAATCCTGTTTATAACTTTATGTACTGTTTGATTTTTTTCCCCATGAGGATTACATTACTCTTAGTTGAGATGCAGTCCTCACAAGGTTCATATCAATATGTGAAAATTACATACAAAGATAGAATACAGTATACAAATTTGGTAAGCTCCTCAGGAGGAGCAATAGTAAGTAAAATGTTGCAAACCATAAGGCTCTTGTCAAATGTAAAGGCTTTCATGTGTGCTATTCCATTTGCATCCTGCCACATTCTTTAGTTTTTGTTTTTAATAGATATTGGAATAGCTAGTAATTGATTGATCTGGGGATAAAACCTACCTCTCCTCATGCCCTTTGTAACACACATCTATGTGACATCTTCACATTCTCCAGGTAGGACTTTTTCTGACAAGGGTAAAAAGTGAGTATCAGTGGCTTCCTGGAGTGAACTGCACGGTTAATTTTTTAGGAGGCCAAGTTATCTTCAATATCTAACATGACTTCGCTACATAAGGTATTGAGAAGACGATGTAGAGTTTTGGACTAGATATCCTTGCCCATTTTCAAGATGTTTTTAAAACCAAGAAGCCAACAAATATACAGAATAACTGTTTTGTTATTTTGTCAGATTTGGGAATGTGCCATTTATCTTGACATTGGAAATTCCATTCCTTTTTCTTTCCCTCTGAAAGTTGAGTAGAGCAACGGGAAGGAATGCTATGGACAGAATAGTTAAAAGAGCTTCAAGGGGCTGACCTGATACCATTTGAAGCTCTTGCTTAGTACTTTATGCACATGCCAGCTTCTAAATTAAGGATTATAGTATGGAATTTAAGGACTGAAAGAAAAAAAATAAGAGCTTATAGCTAATTTCTCTTTCAACTCTTTTCTGAATGTGCAATCTTTGGAGAAGTTATATCATTGTAAGTAATGCTTTTATCTCAATGCCAAGTAATATTTCATTTTGATCTAGGAATCCAGGGTTTGGATATGTATTTCTTTTTGAAGAATATTAGCATTTTAGGCTGTTGAATTAGGTGACTGCTGATAAAGGAGAACCCAATACAGCTCTTCCCTGCTATCCTAAAATAATTTCAGACCCCATATCTGAGAGAAGGAAATTGAACCTTCAGGCTTTACACAGAAGTATAAAGGCTGGTCTCCATTAAAGCTGGGCTGTCAGCAGCCTGCAACTTAGAACGGTAGGGCATGTTAAAACTTACAGTTCATCTTTAGAATGAAGGGGGCACACACAATGTTATTCTGAGGGCTAATCTTTAATGACAGATGCAGAGCAAGGAGCTTCAAGTGTTAAGAAAACCCAAGCCTTCCATCCTAAGCTCTTTTGGCTTTCATTTTAGGCATCAGCTAGTCATTGCCAAGAATATGTCCCAGCTATTTCAAAGGGCCTTCTTTTGTATTAGATACTTAGAGAATTCTGCAGTGTTCTGTAGTATATTTTATATATACCATAATGGCCACAAATATCAGTGATCTTAATCATTTTTTTCCAAGTTGATAGCAGCATGAACTTGTGAAAACAAAGTTCATTGAACTGGGAGGCAATCCTTACTACAATGATGTAAATTAGATATTACCACTAATTAGGTAAGTTGTTTAAACTTTTGTTACCTCAATTTTCATATCTGTAAATGGAAAGTCTAATAACTTCTTTATCTACCTTATTGGGATGTTTTCAAGGCCAAATAGATGATTAGATGTGAAATCCTTTGGGGAAAAAAAAAGAACCCTGATTGTGGGAGAAACAATGCTCACCTAAATCTAGATCATCTTTATGGGAAATTCTTCTTTCCTGGCTTCCCTTGCAATTGAGCAGGTCATGTGACTCTTCTGGCCAATGGGTTGTGGTAGTGTATCACTTCTGGGCCAGACTATTTAATTGCTAGTGTGAGACCCTTTAGGGCTCTCTTTTCCTTCTGTGGTATTGTGGAAATGGGTTTCCACATTTAGAGCTATCTGTAATGCTAAGACAACACAAGGAACATAATTTTCAGGGAGAGATGCCTGGACTCACGGTGGGCTTTGAGTCAGAAAGAAACAGACATACTGTATGTGAGCACAGAGATTAAGGGGTTGTTTGTTACAGCAGCATAACCTAACTTACCCAGACTGCTCTAGGTATAAAGAAGTTATAAAATTATTTCTGTGATTATTAGATGTCTCCCAGATACCTCCTAATATTTACCATTTATTCTCTGGTGTTCATTTTCTGACACCTAATGGAATTGAATCTGATTTTTTTGACTTTCTTACCATCCTCTGAACCCAAGAACCTCTCTCTTGGATGTAGTGTGAAAGAACAAACTGTACTGGCCATCATAACATGTTGGCAGTTACAACATAAAAGGAAAGAAAAAGTAAGTTCAAGAAGTTCTGAATCTGGCATATAAAGGGTATTCAACAAACATTTATTGATAATAGGAAGAGAAATTGAACAGTGATGCTGTAACCAGTGATTCCATGTGGCAAAATCTAGTAGGTGACCCTCAATTCTCATCTTACTTGACTTTATAAGCAGGGTTTGGCACATTTCATCACTCCTTCTTTCCTGAAACCTTTTTTGATCCTTGGCTTCCTGGACACCAGAATCTTCTAGTTTTCCTCCTGTCCTATTGGCTACTCCTTGACCGCCTTTGCTGAATCCTCTTCCTCTTCCTGTCATCTAAATACGGGAGTGCCCTAGTACCCAGTCTTTGGACCTCTTCTTTTTAAGTGAATTTCTGAATTATATTTGCTTTCTGTTTTACTATTGATTGATTTCTTTTTATTGATCTATACAATCTCATTTTTATAGAGTATTAACCCTCCATCTATCTCACATTCCTGACAGTTTTCCTCATTTTTCATTAGGTTTTAACTTTATTTATAGTTTTTCTATATGGACAGTTTGTATTTTGAAATAATCAAATGTTGTTTTTAAAAAGGTGTTTGAATTAGTGTGGGATTTTAGGGATTTCTTAATGTGTGGTGTGATTATGCTTAAAATATGAAAGTGATCTCTATAGTAAAGCCACTTCCTTCTGCATAGCAGGGCCATGTTGCTTATTCATCATTGTTTGGACATGTTCTTTGCATAATGTAGTTAAATGGTGAAGGGTCATGTGGTTCCAGTCCATATTCTTGCCAAATTACCCTTGATACTGTAATGACAAACTATTGCTCTGTAACAAAGCACTCCAAAATGTAGTTGCTTAAAGCACCAATGATAGTTTATTATCTCATAGTTTCTGTGGGTCTGGAATTCAGAAGTGCTTGGCTGGGCAGTCTTGGGTCAGGGCTTCTCATGAGGTTGTAGTCAGATGTTAGCCAGGGCTGCAGTTATCTGAAGGCTTGACTGGGGCTGGAGGATTTTCTTCTAAGGTGACTCATATGGCTGGCAGATGGTGCTGGCAAGTTGTTCCCTCTTCATGTGTGCCTCTTCATGGGCTGCTTGAGTGTCCCCATGATGTGGCTGTTGGCTTTTCCCAGAGCAAGTGATCCAAGAGACCAAGACAGAACTTATGTCTTTTATAATTTAGCTTCAGAAGTCACACACTATTATTCTCCTTCAAGTTCTACTGGTTGCATAAAAGACCAGCCCTGCTTCAGACCGTGTGTTGGGGATGGCAAAAAGCAGCACTAAAGATGTGACTACCAGGAGGTGAGATCATCAGGGGCCACTGTGTAGCAGCTACCACAATAACCAAAGGGTGTTACTTGTTTGAGGTGCTTTCTTGGGTTTGATGTGCACTCTTAAACTTAGGATATAGGAATGCCAGCTGATGAGTACTGGGTTGTACCGAAAGCACAGTAAACTTTACACTCAAGTAGAAAAGAGATGGATGAGTTTTTGCAGACTGTTTGCTGGAATAGAGCCCTCAGGATAGAAACGATCTGAAGTTGCACTGAAGTAGTGCCTCTGGGACACTTTGTGGGACTAACGTTGTTATTCTTGACTTTCTACTTCCGCCATCCCTCACTGAATCCAAATTTTGAAGAAAATCAGGGGAATGAAAATGTGTAAGTAACATAGCTGCTAATAATAGCAATAACATATTTACTGAGCACCTGCTATGATATGTAACAGACTCTTTTCACAAGTTACATCTTATTTAGTCCTTCCAGTATCCATTGATGGAAGGTGATATTATTCCCATTTTACCTATGACAAAACTGATGCTTATAAATTCATCCAAGGTTATGCAGCACAAGTGACTGAGTTGAGATTTGAAACCAGGTCTGTCTATCTCCAGGGCCATTTTATTCTATTACCTTTCATTGTATACCGTTGATACACATACAGACACATCTAAAATGTTTGGGCATCAGAAAGTTGAAAAACTATAAAGTTGTACATTATCTGGTAGGATCTGTCAAAAGTCAAAGATTCAGGAAAATGTAATCCTAGATACAAAAGCACTCTGAAAATGAAAAGTGCTTTATAAATGTGAGCTGGCAGTGTTATGAATATCATTCAGCTCAGAGAAGTAAGAAAATGAATCATGTATAATTCCTCTATTTCTCCTGCAGTCCGATTAGTCAGAACACCTGCCCATTAATCCTTACCCTGTTAAACAATAACTGCCTATCCAGGTAATACACTGGAATTAATGTATAGTTAAAGAAAATTACCATCCGCTTAGCTTTGAAATAGGGATGGCAATATTTCAAGTTACTATATATTCTAGACCAATAAATATTTTAGATTAGGAAACTCTGCTAAAATGTAGAATTTAGGAAGACACCAAATCACCAGTTAAAAATTAAAGCATAAAGAGCTTTATGTCGGTAAAAGCGTTTTGTTTTAATGTCGATAAGGTGTCATATTTGTCTTCAGTATGAAGACATTGTCTTTGACACCCACTGTTTAAAGAAAATAAGCCTTTGGAATGGGGAATGCAAGTTTCTCTTGGATTTCCTCTCTGGTGACATGTTTGTTGGTGGCCTCAACACATTAACAGTGAACTGGGATGAGCATCGTGGGGGTGGGAGGTGATACATAGCCCTCATTACCGCACCTGGACACCCGGCCTGCAGACACCAGCAGCAAGAGTCTTGATTTCATTTTAAAAGGAGTTAGAAGAATGTGAGGAAGGTCGTGGCCATCAATCTGTTATCACTCTGTTAGATAGGATCTCTTTAAGGAGGAGCGCGAGACCTATTTTCAAATCTCCGATGAAGGCCCCCAGGTGACGATGTTCCTCTTACCACTTTCTGATGAAAGTGCTCGGTCTGCAGCAGAGCACACAAGCACCACAACCCCAAATCTAAGAAAATGCTTTCATTTTAAGTTGTTTCAGCTAGAGTCAGCATAGACAGTCAGTATATACAGAGAGGCAGGTATCTGAAAGCAAAAACATACTTTTCAGTCCTCTTAGGTTTCATTAACTTTACATTCTTGTGAGTGGGCAAGTAGTCATTCCACACCGAGGAAAGAAATGGAGACAACAATGAAGTGTTCTGTTAAAGGCTGGTTATTGATTGGAGGGCACGATATCATCTGGAGGAGGCTTATTCTC
The DNA here is from genome assembly GCA_032199065.1 of Smutsia gigantea. NCBI lineage: Eukaryota > Metazoa > Chordata > Mammalia > Pholidota > Manidae > Smutsia > Smutsia gigantea. The sequence goes on from JAVSCE010013479.1 coordinate 475,621, forward strand.
CCTGAAAGCATCTCTCCTATCACCAGCCATAGCCATGAGGTCTCTGGAAATTATGCCTTTTATATCTCCTATTTTTAAGGCTATTTTAAGAAAAGTACATAGTACTTAGAATTTCAGTCTTTCAACATGGGATTTCATTTGTGAAATTTTATCTAATGTTTAGTGCATGCCTATTTCTACAAAATTAAAATTCTAATGAACAAATTTAGGTTCGAAATATCTGTTTAAATATCTCTTACTTATTATTATAAACTTTTTTGGGGCTGCTATAAAGTCTTAACAATAATCAGATTTCATTTTCTCATGGTCCATCACGTTGATATGTCATCCTTTATTCCTTTACTATTGGACATCTAGGTTATTTCCAAAATTTCCTGTAGATGATAATGTAATAAACTTCATGAATATAGATTTTTTAATTTAAGATATTGTTTTTTTAACTTCCTTACGATTTGATCTTAGAGGATCAAGGTCACTATCATTGTTTCTATGATTATCTTCATGGGTTTGCTTCCCTGATGGTAATTTTTCCTTTTCTTTATATACATTTTTGAGGGTCTGATCGGCATGGAGGGGTTCATATTGTACTGGCCAAGGTTGATGATTGCATCAGCAGTGGTCCCAGCAGGACACACGATTCGCCCCATTGGCTCCAATGAAGAGAATTCAGTGGAGGGCTGCCCCCCAAAAGTGTGTGCAGGGTGTACAGCACCTAGGGAAGTGGAAAGCCATGGCCCTGAGCTGAGAGTAAGAGAAGGAAGTAGTGTCCATGGATGCTCATGGCCTGCCTGGGACTGAAGGGACAAGGGAAGGAAACAGTATTTTGTGAGCACTTAGAGCTGTGGCTGTGGGGGAAGCAGTGCCACTCGGGCTGCAGAGGGAGACAACTCCCACCAGTGATGCTGAGCTGAAGGATGTGGGGAACAGGAAGACCCCCTAATCTCCCTTTCCCCCCTCAGTCCTGTCTCTTGCCAGTGCCGCTGTTGGCCAAACCCCCCCAGAAGTCAGCTGGTATGGCACCCGAGTGGTACACTTTGCAGGGGTTGCTCTCCTGGGGCACAGAGTAGGGTTGATGCCAGAGCTCAGGCTGGTGTACATGGAGATGCAAATGACAAAAACTAGCACAGTGGTGATGGGAAATCTGTTTCAATGGCAGGACAGGGTCTATTTCATAGAATCCCAATCCTCAACAAGACCCAGACACAGTAACCAAGTCACAAGGAGGGAGGCCTTTGAAAAAGGAAAGTCTTGGCTATGATTTTTTTTTAATTAAGGTATCATTGATATACACTCTTATGAAGGTTTCACATGAAAAACAATGTGGTTATTACATTCACCCTTATTATCGAATCCCCCCCAATACCCCATTGCAGTCACTGTCCATCTCTATAGTAAGATGCCACAGAGTCCCTATTTGTCTTCTCTGAGCTACACTGTCTTCCCCATGTGCACCAATCATGATACCCCACCATCTTCTTCTCCTTCCCTCTCCACCCGCCCTCCACACCCGTCCCCCTTGGTAACCGCTACTCCCTTCTTGGAGTCTGTGGGTCTGCTGCTATTTTGTTCCTTCAGTTTTGCTTTGTTGTTATACTCCATAAATGAGGGGAATCATTTGGTATTTGTTTTTCTCTGTCTGAGTTATTTCATGGAGCATAATACCCTCTAGCTCCATCCATGTTGTTGCAAATGGTAGGATTTATTTTCTTCTTATGGCTGAATAGCATTCCATTGTGTATATGTACCACATCTTCTTTATCCATTCATCTACTGATGAACACTTAGGTTGCTTCCATATCTTGGCTATTGTAAATAATGCTGCAGTAAACATAGAGGTGCATATGTCTTTTTGAATCTGAGAACTTGTTTTCTTTGGGTAAATTCCTAGGAGTGGAGTTCTGGGTCAAATGGTATTTCTATTTTTAGTTTTTTGAGGAACCTCCATATTGCTTTCCACAATAGTTGAACTAGTTTACATTCCCACCAGCAGTGTAGGAGGGTTCCCGTATCTCCACATCATCAACAGCATTTGTTGTTCCTAGTCTTTTCAATGTTGGCCATCCTCACTGGTGTGAGGTGATATCTCATTGTGGTTTTAATTTGCATTTCTCTGATAATTGTGATGTGGAGCATCTTTTCATGTGCCTCTTGGCCATCTGAATTTCTTCTTTGGAGATGTGTCTGTTCATGTCCTCTGTCTACTTTTTAATAGGGTTATTTACTTTTTGGTTGTTGAGGCGTGTGAGTTCTTTATATATTTTGGATGTCAACCCCTTGTCAGATATGTCATTTACAAATATATTCTCCCATACTATAGGATGTCTTTTTGTTCTGCTGATGGTGTCCTTTGCTGTACAGAAGCTTTTTATCATGATGTAGTCCCATTTGTTCATTTTTGCTGTTGTTTCCCTTGCTGAAGGAGATGTGTTCAGTAAAAAGTTGCTTATGTTTATATTCAAGAGATTTTTGCCTATGTTTTCTTCTAAGAGTTATAGTTTCATGACTTACATTCAGGTCTTTGATCCAGTTTGAGTTTACTTTTTTATATGGGGTTAGACAATAATTCAGTTTCATTGTCTTGCATGTAGCTGAAACTGAGAACTTGTTTTCTTTGGGTAAATTCCTAGGAGTGAGTTTTTGCCAACACCAGTTGTTGAAGAGGCTGTCATTTCCCCATTGTATATTCATGGCTCCTTTATCATATATTAATTGACCATATATGCTTGGGTTTATGCCTGGGCTCTCTAGTCTGTTCCATTGGTCTATGGGTCTTTTCTTGTAACAATACCAAACTCCCTTGATTACTGTGGCTTTGTAGTAGAGCTTGAAGTTGGGGAGCATAATCCGCCCCCCCCACTTTATTCTTCCTTCTCAGGATTGCTTTGGCTATTCGGGGTCTTTTGTGGTTCCACATGAATTTTAGAACTATTTGCTCTAGTTCATAGAAAAATGCTGTTGGTATTTTGATAGGGATTGCATTGAATCTGTAGATTGCTTTGGCAGGATGGCCATTTTGACAATATTAATTCTTCCTATCCATGAGGACAGGATGTGTTTACATTGATCAGTGTCTTCTTTAATTTCTCTCATGAGTGTCTTGTAGTTTTCAGAGTATAGGCCTTTCACTTCCTTGGTTAGGTTTATTCCTAGGTATTTTATTCTTTTGGATGCAATTGTGAATGGAATTGTTTTCCTGATTTCTCTTTCAGCTAGTTCATCATTAGTGTATAGGAATGCAACAGATTTCTGTGTGTTAATTTTGTATCCTCAACTTTGCTGAATTCAGATATTAGATCTAGTAGTTTTAGAGTGGATTCTTTAGGGTTTTTTATGTACAATATCATGTCGTCTGCAAACAAGGACAGTTTAACTTCTTCCTTGCCAATCTCGAAGCCTTTTATTTCTTTGTGTTGTCTGATTGCCATGGCTAGGACCTCTAGAACTATGTTGAATAAAAGTGGGGAGAGTGTGCATCCTTTTCTTGTTCCCAATCTTAAAGGAAAAGCTTTCAGCTTCTCGCTGTTAAGTATAATGTTGGCTGTGGGTTTGTCATATATGGCCTTTACTATGTTGAGGTACTTGTCCTCTATACCCATTTTGTTGAGAGTTTTTATCATGAATGGATGTTGAATTTTGTCGAATGCTCTTCAGCATCTATGGAGATGATCATGTGGTTTTTGTCCTTCTTTTTGTTGATGTGGTGGATGATGTTGATGGATTTTCGAATGCTGTACCATCCTTGCATCCCTGGAATAAATCCTACTTGATCATAATGGATGATCTTTTTGATGTATTTTTTAATTCGGTTTGCTCAATATTTTGTTGAGTATTTTTGCATCTATGTTCATCAGAGATATTGGTCTGTAATTTTCTTTTTTTGGTGTCTTTGCCTGGTTTGAGTATTAGAGTGATGGTGATCTCATTCAATGAGTTTGGAAGTATTCCCTCCTCTTCTACTCTTTGGAAAACTTTAAGGAGGATGGGTATTAGGTCTTCACTAAATGTTTGATAAAATTCAGCAGTAAAGCCATCTGGTCCAGGGGTTTTCTTCTTAGGTACTTTTTTGATTACCAATTCAATTTCGTTGCTGGTAATTGGTCTGTTTAGATTTTCTGTTTCTTTCTGGGTCAGCCTTGGAAGGTTGTATTTTTCTAGAAAGCTGTCCATTTCCTCTAGGTTATGCAATTTGTTAGCATATAATTTTTCATAGTATTCTCTCATAATTCCTTGTATTTCTGTGGTGTCCATAGTGATTTTTCCTTTCTCAGTTCTGATTCTATTTATGTGTGTAGACTCTTTTTTTCTTGATAAGCCTGGCTAGGGGTTTATCTATTTTGTTTATTTTCTCAAAGAACCAGCTCCTGCTTTCATTGATTTTTTTCCATTGTTTTATTATTCTCCATTTTATTTATTTCTCCTCTAATCTTTATTATGTCCCTCCCTCTACTGACTTTGGGCCTCATTTGTTCTTCTTTTTCTCGTTTCACTAATTGTGAGTTTAGATTGTTTATTTGAGATTGTTCTTTCCTGAGGTAAGCCTGTATTGCAATATACTTCCCTCTTAGCACAGCCTTTGCTGCATCCCACAGATTTTGCAGTGTTAAATTTTTGTTGTCATTTGTCTCCAAATATTGCTTGATCTCTGTTTTTATTTGGTCATTGATCCATTGGTCATTTAGGAGCATGTTATTAAGCCTCAATGTTTTTGTGGGCTTTTTTGTTTTCTTTGTGTAATTTATTTCTAGTTTCATACCTTTGTGATCTGAGAAGCTGGTTGGTACAATTTCAATCTTTTTGAATTTACCAAGGCACTTTTTGTGGCCTAGTTTATGATCTCATCTTGAAAATGTTCCATGTGCACTTGAGAAGAACGTGTATCCTGTTGCTTTTGGATGGAGTGTTCTGTAGATGTCCATTAGATTCATCTGTTCTAATACGTTGTTCCGTCCCTCTGTCTCCTTATTTTCTGTCTGGTTGATCTGTCCTTTGGAGTGAGTACTGTGTTGAAGTCTTCTAAAACGAATGCATTGCATTCTATTTCCCCCTTAAATTCTGTTAGTATTTGTTTCACATATGTAGGTGATCCTGTGTTGGGTGCATAGGTATTTATAATGGTTATATCCTCCTGTTGGACTGACCCCTTAATCATTATGTAATGTCCTTCTTTGTCTCTTGTTACTTTCTTTGTTTTGAGGTCTATTTTGTCTGATACAAATACTACAACTCCTGCTTTTTTCTCCCTATTAGTGGCATGAAGTATCTTTTTCCATCCCTGTACTTTCAGTTTTGTATGTCTTTGGGTTTGAAGTGAGTCTCTTGTAGGCAGCATATAGACAGGTCTTGTTTTTTTATCCATTCAGTGTCTCTGTGTCTTTTGATTGATGCATTCAGACCCTTTACATTTAGGGTGATTATCGGTAGGTATGTACTTATTGCCATTGCAGGCTTTAGATTCATTTTTACCAAAGTTTCAAGGGTAATTCCCTTACTATCTAAGAGTCTAAGTCACTTAGCATGCTATTACAAACACAACCTAAAGGTTGTTTTATTTGTCCTCCTTTTTCTTCCTCCTCCATTCTTTATATATTAGGTATCATATTCTGTACTCTTTGTCTATCCCTTGATTGACTCTGTGGGTAGTTGAGTTGATTTTGCATCTGCTTAGTAATTAATTGTTCTACTTTCTTTGCTGTGGTTTTATTTCCCCTGGTGGCAGCTATTTAGCCTTAGCAATACTTCCATGTATAGCAGTCCCTCCAAAATGCACTGTAGAGGTGGTGTGTGGGGGTAAATTCTCTCAGCTTTTGCTTATTTGAAAATTGTTTAATCATTCCTTCAAATTTAAGTGATAATCTTGCTGGGTAGAATATTCTTCGTTTGAGGCCCTTCTGCTTCATTGCATTAACTATATCATACTACTCCCTTCGGGCCTGTAAGGTTTTTGTTGAGAGGTCTGGTGATAGCCTGATGGGTTTTCCTTTGTAGGTGATATTTTTTCTCTCTCTAGCTGCTTTTAACAGTCTGTCTTTATCCTTGATCTTTGCCATTTTAATTATTTTATGTCTTGGTATTGTCTTCCTTGGGTCCTTTGTGTTGGGAGATCTGTGCACCTCCATGGCCTGAGAGACTATCTCCTTCCCCAGATTGGGGAGGTTTTCAGCAATTACCTGCTCAAAGACACTATCCCTTTTTCTTTCTCTTCTTTTTCTGGTACCCCTATAATATGAATATTGTTCCACTTGACTTGGTCACACAATTCTCTCAGTGTTCTTTCATTCCTAGAGATCCTTTTTTCTCTCTGTTCCTCAGCTTCTTTGTATTCCTCTTCTCTAATTTCTATTGCATTTACCGTCTCTTCTACTACATTGAATCTGCTTTTAAATCCCTCCATTGTATGTTTCATTTCAGATATGGAATTTCTTAATGATTGAATCTCTGTCCCAAATTTGTCCCTGAGTTTTGGAATATTTTTCTGTACCTCCATGAGCATGTTTATGATTTTTGTTTTGAACTCTCAGGTAGATTGGTGAGTTCAATTTCACTTGGGCCTTTTTCTGGTGTTTGTGAGATTTTTGTTTGAACCAGGTTCCTTTGGAGTTTCATATTTGTATGTGGTGCCCTCTAGTGCCCAGAAGCTCTAGTCTCTGGAGCTGATCAGCCCCTGGAGTGATGTTGGGGGTCACAGGCATGTGGCGGTGGTGCTTGGGGCAAGGAGAGGGCTGTTTCATGCTTCCCAGCTTCAGTGCCTGTCTCCACTGTCAGAACCAGTGGGCCAAGCACACAGGTGTAAGCATCTGTGCTTTGTGTCTTTAGCTGCCGTAGGCATGGCCTCTCTCTGTCTGTCCGGACAGCAGGGCAGGGACTGCTGGTTTGTGAGCTGATGCCGGTAGGCCAGGAAGAAGGTGCAGTAGACTGCATATCATAGTGGGAGGCCTTGGAGCTGAGTAGCCAGCCAGGAAGATGGAGTGTCTGAAGATTCCTGACAGTTCCCAACCTGCTGGGCAGAGTGTGCCCAGACAACCTTGTCTACCTATCCCTTCTCCAGTGCAGCAAGCTCCCTGCAAACCCCACCCCTTCAGCAGCCCTCTCCCTGGTAGGAAGCCCCTTTGACAGCCTGCCTTTCCTTTGTCCCAGAGCAGCTGGATATGGATCCCCTTCCTCCACAAACGGCTGGAATCTCAGTCTTTCCAAGTATTCTGCCTGTCTTAGCTTTCCAAACCCACTAATCTCCAGAGCACCATGCAATGTAGGTTTGTGCTCCCAAAGTAGATCTCCAGGGCAGGGTGTTCAGAAGTCCTAGACTTCCACCCCCCTCCCTGCTCCATTTCTCTTCCTCCCACTCATGAGCTGGGGTAGGGGTAGGGCTTGAGTCCCACCAATCAAGGCTTTGGTACGTTACCCTGTTTCTTGAGGTCTGCTCTGTTCTACAGGTATATGCAGTCTGGTGCAGCCTTCTTTCTTGTTGCTCTTTTAGGATTAGTTGTATTAACTATATTTTCATTTTATATGTGGTTTTGGGAGGAGTTCTCTGTCTCAGCTCTCACACCGCCATTTTGAATCCTCTTTGGGTTCGGCTATGATTTTTTTATCTCCTAAAAAATAGTTGATGCGGGGGAAGTAGGGCTTTCCCAGTCACACATAAAATTTTCACATCACCTCTTTCCTGATACTCCTCATCTCTGGATTGGCAAAAACTAGGAACTCACACACATCCTAACCTACCAGTCAGTGCAGTGGCTACAAATCACTCATCTCCAAGGCTCTCTGCTAAAGTCAAACAATGCCCAGCTTCAACAAAGCCATACCTGGTAGTGAGTTAAATGAGTGTATTATCTTCTAGACACTGCTAAAAGTTTGGTTGCCAAAACACTGCCTCTAGGCCTTTTCTTTGCTCAGAGCTTCCCCTCCTGTCTCTGGGAAGCCACTCTGCCTCCAGCGGTCATGGAACCCACCCAGGAATCTCATTCTGTCTGCAAGCACATCAGATCAGCAGTTCCTGTAACCCCCCAACTGGATCACAAACTGGGGAGGGTCAGGTCTAGGGTGGAAGGGAAAGTAAGTGGTGAGTGAGTCCAGGCAGATTAGGGCCAGATGCCACTTGCCCTGATTGGGAATGAAGTTAATTAGGATCATAACCCCCTTTCCAAACAGCATAGCCCCTTGGGGTAACTTTACTCATCCTCTCATGAATTAATGCTATTGTTCTCTAATATTTTAGTTCTGACTTCTTTTACCACCACACAGCATACTTTAGTTTTATCATTACTTTAGAGACAGTTAAAAATAACTGTATAAAATCACATATTTACCAACTTTTCTGCTCACCATTTCTTGCATGGCAGATATCTCTGGGTTTATTTTCTTCCTTCCTCAAGTATATCCTTTAGACATTTTTGCAGTGAAGTTCTGTTGATAAGTCAACTTTCTCCATTTTTGTTTATAAGAAAATGTGTTTATTTCACTCTCTTAGAAAATAGCTTCATGGGTATTCTAGTTAATAGCTATTTTCTCCTAGCACTTTGAAGATAACTTCTGTCTTCTGAAGTCAGTTGTCATTGTTGAGAAATCTGCTGTCAGTCTAATTTTTTATCTCTCCTGTGGCTGCTTTTATAATATTGCCATTATCTTTGGTGTTCTGCAGTATCACTTCAGTGTATCTTGATGTGGAATACTACTTATTTATTCAGCTTACTATATAGTGCGTATTCTGTGTCTTTGGATTGGTGTCTTTCATTGATTCTAGAAAAACCTGGGTCATTATGTCTCAAAACTGCCTCTGTTTCAACCCCAGTTCTCTCCTAGTACTTGCATTGGACTTATGTTCAACTTTCTTTTTCTGTGCTCTGTGCCTCTTAATAGCCTTTTTATATTTTCTATACCTTTGTCCCTTTGCTGCATTCTGATCACTTTTTTCCACAACTCTTAGCAATTCAGTGATTCTGTCTTCAGCTGTTCAAATCCATGGTTTAACCCATTCATTGAGTTTTTAATTTCAATGATTTTATGCTGTTTCTAAAAATTCTCTTTGGCTAGTTTGCAAATCTTTCAGGTCATTTTTTAAAAAGTCTCTGTTTCATTTTTTAATTCCATATTTTATTACTTGAAATATTTTATAAAGTTGTTCTATGAGAATGGTAAATATCTTGTAATTGAGGTATCATTGTTCTTTGTTTATGGCGACTCTCATTGATTTTGCTTTTTATTTGAGAGCTTATATTTGATTAACTTACAGCAATATTAAGGGCTAAATTGAGAGCTTTTCTCCAGAGAAGATTTACATTTCTTGTGTCCCAGAGCTTGGGGGCAAAACTGCCCTGGGACTACGTCATAGCAATTCTCAATGATCTTGACTTACCGCACAAGTCTGGTGTTCAGCTGCCCCACGATGTAGGGGACACTGTGTTCCATCTCTCATGCCTTATGTCTTAGTGGTTTCTGCTCCCAGGGCAATCTTAACTAGTGCGTATGCTGGCCCCTTACCCTTTTGATTTTATTTTGCATTTTTTCCTTTCTCTCTCCCTCTCTTTTTCCTTTATACTCCTTTAGAATATTTTGTGTATTTTTTTTTGTCAGAAATGCATTATAGAGGTACTTCTATTTATCCAGGATCTTGTTATATTGCAGCAAGAGAGCTTTTCAGAGTATGGATTAGAAGCAGAAAATTTGATCTCTTTAGAGGATTCTCCTCTCAGTTACAACTAATGTGTGCCTGAGTATAGGCTGAGCCTTGGAACTTCTTTGGCTTATGGGGTATAATGGTGCCCTAATCACCTAGCATTTCACATAACACATTATGGTCTTTTTTTACTGATTACCCTGAGGATGTTAGTCAGAGGAGTGTCTTCAAAATACAGTATTCCATAGGCAAATAATTAGTTTTTTTAAGGGAAAAAAATTGGACCCCATATTTGGGTATTTAATTCCTTTAAAAGATTTATTTTCAATTAATGGACATCATTCAACTGATTTTTTTATTTAGAAAAAAATACATAACCCATTACTCAAGTGTTTTTTTCACTTGGTTATGATACTGCCACCATTTGCTTCTTGAAAATTAGATTTTGTCTTATTTTTATTTTTATACCTCTGTGTACCTACCAGGTAATAAACTTTTCTGGAGTTGATTAACAGTTTTCCAGATGGCTTTACAGAGAGCTGGGTATGGCATTTAGGGATATTTTTTTCTTTTCCTTTTCTATAAGAATTTATTGAATGCACACACAAAATTCGTATCTTCAGAAAGCATTTGAAATCTACTGGTGCCTGTCTTGATTAGTGGAGCACATTGTTTGGTCCAAGTTATAGATCCAAATCATGGATTTCAGTATGTTTTCTGAAAGCTGATGCCTTATACTGGTTCAAATCATTGGTATTGCAACTCCCTTCACATTATTGATGAGCAGCTGGTATAATGACATGAGATTGCCTCTCAAGGATGGAAATGGAGATAGAACTCAGTTTTATTTGGTCTTAAGATAGTCTTTGGTGTTTTTGCCTCATCTGGATAGAGACCCTTGAAAGAAATGTATAAGGTAATATTCAGCATTTCCAGTGAATAGGGGTAAGAGGGTCTCAGAACGTGAAACATTTCCTAAACTATTTCTCTTCAAAAACAACCTTTCAAAACAAGTCAAAATTTCTGAGGGTAATTACAGAGCCATTTGTAATAAAGTTAACAGTAGGATTTGTTGTAGGAATTTATATATCTGTTCATTGCTCAGATGCTTAAGGACACACCAATGAAGAACATATCACCTGCCTTTTATTTTCTTTCCAGAGACTATTCTATTTTTAATTTTGCCTAGGTTCTGATTGCTCTGATTGTGTCCCAGAAGAAAATCTGATAAGAATTACATAACCACCTGCCTTAACCTCACAAATGAGGGGGAGAACTCATCTGGGGAATTCCATCTCTTTCCATGAAAAATGGTGAATAATTACTGATTGGTTGAAATCAAATGCTGAGTGGGTATATAGCAATGGGCATGTGGTTTTGGGGTCCAGTGTATGCTTCCTAAAACTTAGAGTATGGAGGATGTCCTTCAAATGTAAGGAGATCCTCTGCTGGTTACCTGCTGGGGGCATGCAAGGCAAGAGTGACCAACATCTGTATGTTTAGGAAGACTCCCCCCAGCAAAAAATCTCATCTAGACTTCTGAAACCCTAATAAAAAATATCTAAGAGTGATAGTGTGAAATTACTTAGAGTATGAAGGATTTTAGAAGCTTGAGAACAAACAAAATATAGGAAGCAGGATGATTTCTGGGAGTGTGGCCTGAAGGAATTCAGAGAGGTGCCAGGCTTGGGCTGCCCTTCTATTCAGCACTTCTTTTTAGGCAGCCCTACAATCAACCCTTCTCTTAAACTAACCCTCGAACTATCTCTCTGAAAATCTCTTTAGGATGGATTTATACCTTCATACAGAGGTATAAATCACTCAAGTTATATGGGTTTTCTCCTCCTGGTTTTTAACTGGAGATAATCTTTCAGTCAAGGGAATACAGCTGCAATAGAGTAATAGCAAGTATATCTACTGGATTCAGGAAGGTACCTTTGAAGGAGGGGGGGAGGGCTTAGTGCTTTATAGAGTCACAAGGCTTTTCCTGTGACGTTGGCGTCATCTGCCATTGCTCATGATGAAACAGGTGAGACTCATGGGGGGCTTTATCCAGCTTTTTTTTGGTGGTGCTTGGTGTCTTTAGATCAAAGAACCTGTAGAATCTTTCTCTGCATCATTAGTTTCTAACTCAGTGCCTGGTGCAAGGTAGGAGCTCTGTAAGTGTTGACTGTCGAACACACCTGCCTGTGGGGCTCGGGTACCTGGGAAGGAGAAAGAGGCATACAAACAGGTACCTGACACAGAGGGCTGGCGTGCTGGCTGCCAACATTGTCTCATTCTTTCTTTGGCCACGGTCCTAGTCCTTCCTGATACTGGTTTTCTTTTTGTGAAACAAGTGGCTTTTTTTTTTCTTCTCATGCCCTCCCAGACTTGTGTTCCTATTCCAAACCAGGCCCTCACCTTTGGTGCAGGAACCTGGGTACTGTTGGTCTTGTGCTCAAATACAGTGAATTCACTCCCCTTTTTTCTGTACGCCCTTGTGAGCCCTGTTGGACCAGGACTTCGAACAGCAGTTCTCCCCACTCCACATCTGAAGACAAGCCTTGCCTTTCTCTGTTTTAGCTTTGCCCACAGGCAGCCAGGAGTTCGTTCTGCCCAGGAGGTTCTTGCTGAGGACAGAGTCTGCTCCACTCTGACCTGTCCTCCAGCCCCTGCTACCAAAATGGCAAATTTTCAGATGTTTTACATTTATATTGTTCAAGGGGAAAAAAATGTAATGCCTTTTGAAGGAAAGGGCAAGGGGAAAAGCCAAGCGTTTTAATTTGGGCATCCGAGTAGTTTGGCTTGTGTCCTGCAGCCATTCCCTAATGAGTCTTTGTTTAGGCAAACATCCATGGAGTGATTAATCAAGGAAGGACAAAAGTTAATCATACACCTTAGGTACCTGGCAAATTAGTTTTATACCTGGAGGCAAAGTTCAAGGTGCTTACTCAAAAACCAAAGGTTGTCACCTCTGGAAGGAGGAGGTGGGCCTGATCCTGTGTTCCAGCAGGGCCAGCCAGATGAAGCGATTCTGTGTGACTGGGGAGAGACACATCAACTGTGTTTCTCTCCACTGAAAATTTGCATGCGCTCCATCTGCATCTCACCAGATCTTTCTACCTGGTTACAAGAGAACAGTCTGAAGTATGGGTTTTTCTTGCACCCAAACTGTGGGTTTGTGGCTGGGAAAGGTTGTTGAACCTAAGGACCTCTGTAAGACTTGTCCCCTGCCTGAAACTTCCTGCTTCCTTTACAAAAGCCTTTTATCCCAAATGTCTACAACATCAGTCATAATGATACCTTTCTATGTGCATTTGCTAGATATACCACACTTGTGCCTGCCATTGGCAACCCTCCTCCTGGACTAGGACCCTTTTGTTAGTCACATGGATGTTGTGACTATTATGTTCACAAGTGGACGTAGAGAAAATATTTTGATTGAACTACATATCCTCACCACACAAGCTACCCATGCTTGGCAAAATATATTAAACAGTTGTGATCTGGAGTTTCATTAATCTCAGCGATTAAGCTGCTTTTTTCTGTACCTCCTCCTAAGCTTACTGACTTTATAGAAGAACTTTTCACACAAAGCTGTCTGTTTGAATGATTCAACATAAAAGTAGTTGTTGATCTAATTTGTGATCCTGAATTCATTGCCTCTCATATGCTTTTATGTACAGCTTTTTTATGTTGTCCGCGTGAATATGCTTCAAATAGCTTTCAGTCCTAGTCTTGTGGTTCTGTTTCCTGATGATAAACAGCAGTTTCTTACTTTCCTATGGATTACCAGTGGTTCTAACGAGCTCCCTTAGTTGTGCTGGCAGGACCAAGGGAGACAGAAAAATGAGAAAGTATGAGAAAAAGAAGGAAGAGGGAAACATTTTGAGAAGGTGATAGGGGCCACTAATTACTTCAGGGATGCAAGTCTCCTACATAAGAGTTTTAAGCCAAGAGTTAGAAAGGGCCCATCTGCATGCCCCCTAAAGTAAGTATGCATGTGGGCCTGTGTGGCCAGTCAGTGCCACTTATCTCCTAAAGTTTGATCAAAGAATGGGGGAGTTTTCCAGACTCAGGGCAGCCAGAGAGCAGGAAATTCCTGAGTCTTAAGTGGGTCTCTTATGTGATTTGAAGAGTCACACAGGAAATTCTCCAATATAAGACAAAGGACACCTGACTAGCGAAGTCTTTGGGGATAAGTAAGTACTAAAAACAGAATGAAAGGCCAGAAAAAATTGATGGTGAAAATACTTTCAAAGAGAGGTATATCTCAGAAAAATCCACAGAACCAGAGAATCTTAGAGGAGATAGCACTCTCAGATATCCTTTAGTTTTATCTCTGTGCTTTATAGATGGGGAAACTGAGGCCACGTATGCTGTACCCAAAGCTATGGTAAGTGACTGAGCAGAGCCATGTATCAGGGTCCTTCCCAGACCATTATGCTGCCTTTTCTAGAAATGGAGTCATAGGCAAGTCAGAGCTGTTGCACAGAATCAAATAAAATGGTAGACAAAGGCTTGATTCATTATATCAAAAGAAGAGCCATGCCTAAAATGGAGGTCATTTTTTTGAGGTCTCGAAAACTCATCTTTTTCAGGGCTGAGCCAGACTCCCTCTGTGTAGTAAACAGAAGCAACATTCTAGATGGAGCCCCCTTGGCCTGGTACAGACTTACACTCAACAGGTTGATGTGCAAGTGAATTCAGCTTCCATGTCCATGATTTGATTTCCACTGGGCAAGCAGAAAGGTACTTAGGAAAGGTGTATAGGTTAATAACAAGTAGAACAAGATTCTGTGTGTTCTTTCTCCAGGGGAGGGATCAGATGCAGCTCAGATTTCTCATTTCATGGCAGCTCCAGTGGGCTCTGGGAAAAGCCCCACAATTTGGCAGCCTCTTCTGCAGTTGGAAATGAACTCATTGGCAGCTACACACTGAGAAGGAGAAAGGTTTCAAAACTCTTTTAGAGCTGCTTAGTGAGAAGAGTTACTGCTGAAGACAAGGACAACTTATTTCCATCTTACAGATATGCAGTTTGTGAACTGCACTTGGCCTTGCGCCATTAAATTAGCCTTCCACTCTTGGCACCTCGTGGAAAGAATTGCTAGGGCTCTGCTTCATTGCTCCTTGGCAGGCAGTTTAGTAGAACACTTTGGTAGCAAACATTAAGACAGAATCCTGAGACTTAGAATTATGGACTGCTCAAGCCCCTTAGCTTCCGTGGACTGATGCTTTTATTTATTTACTCATTCTTAAAATTTTTCTATGGGATGTTCCCTTGTAGCCATAGAACCAAGAACAATTATGGATTAGATGCTGTGCTGCTTACCTAGTTAAACTGATGGTTCTCTCCTTACAGAGTTCTACATCTCCCCTGACTGAAGGACTCATACAGGCTCTTATTTCTTTGCATATCTGGGTAGCTTCCTCTTGAGCTAAACTTAATAAGACTTAAAGGGTCTTACAGATTCAAATTCAGGAAGGTGAATGTTTTTGGCTAGAGAGATTCTGAAGTGCAAAGTAGTCTTGGCAAACTGGGGCTCTGGGGCCAATTTACTGAGGTTCATGAATTGACAGTATCACTGATAATCACTGGTCTTAGTACCTTTTTCCATTTAACTTGAGATGTTGGAAAGGGAGTCAATATTGTTAGTGTAAATCTGTTTCATTTTAAGATTAAAACTAGATATTGTAGTTGACTTCTCCTCACTTTGCAAAACCCTCAGAGAACATTTTTGGGAACCCTGGAAAGTGCGCAGGTTTCAAGAGTTTCAGAACCAACTAAGTCAAATTGTTGGTCTATAAGGTATGGATGGTTCTATATGTATTGCTGCAGGATGAACAGAACTAGTTGGGGCCTTTGTTTGATCAACTTTGACCTTTTGTAGGGTGCTGTTCTTTGCTAGATTGAAGTACAAGAGGATGTTGGGAAAATGTCCTTTCTACCTTCATTGTGCCTTAGTTTCAGTATCAAGATGCCCTAATAGACTGTGTATGAGCTAAAAGGAAAAAAATGAATAAAAAAATTCATTCATCAAATATTTATTGAGTGCCTACTTGGTGCCAGGTGTTGGCGATACAGTGGTGAACCAGCCATAGCCCCTGCTCTCCAGGGGAGTGTCGCTAAGGCATATGTTATATAGAGGGATGAAGGAAAACAAGCAGGAATGTCTCTGGGGGCAGTAAGTGCTCTACAAAAACAAACAAGTAAATAGAAAGAATGAATGAAAAGCAAGGAAGGGGGCTCAGGAATGCTGGGGTTGCTATTTTAAAGAAGTGTGGTCAGGAGATGCCTTTCTGGGGACATTGGAGCAGATTGCTGAAGGGAGGGTGAAAGCCACGTGGATTTCAGTCTAGAATGGTCAGGGCAGAGGGGATGCTGAGGATGGAGTCAGCTGCTCCTATAGCTTTTCCCCGAAGGTACAACTTACTTTCCTTGCTGATTCTGATTTATAAGCTCGATATGATCATTTTTACTATAGGCTTTTGAAGTAGTTACTATTAAGTGAGAATTATACATATAATGCACTTAATTATAGTAGCTGTTGTTGTTAAGTACCAACTTTATCATATTTCCATTACATGGAATTCTGATTTTTTAGAAAGCCTCAAAAAAAGACTCCAACCCACCAAACACTTTATTGCTTCTAAGGTATTTGTAAGCCTAGAAAACTATTCCTTTGGGGATAGGAATGCTACATAAATGTAGAATTGTTTTACTGCCTCTGCAATTCAGATCACTAGAGAGTGTTCATCTGAAATAAAAGCAGGTTTGCTTGGGGATAGATTTGAATCAGTGATATAACTTGAAAGGATGCCAGCCACCCCGTTCTCTCACAGTCTGTGATGTGGCAGAGGGAAAAGTTGGTCTAGGAGGAGGGAAACGAATGCACTGGCTCTGTGTCAGCCAAAGCTGGACGTAGGCCAGGATGCATCTGGAAACCCCATAGTTCATCTGTGTTGTCATTCACTATCCCAGAACTACCGGATCAAGATCTCTGGGGTTGGCATGCTGGGATAAATAGTGGCAAAGAAGACAAGGTTAAGAATATGTTAAACTAACAAGAGGATACTTTAACATTTTTAAGCCCAAGTTATTCTGGAATCATGGGAAATATTCATGGCAAGAATAAGCTCCTCAAAGCTGATTACTACTGGTTATGTCTGATTTTCCCAGGGTCCCTTTAGTACCAAATTATGTGGTATATTTTTGCATTTTGAGGGTTCTTTTAGGTTAAAAGGTTTATTGTTCAGTATATGTGTTTAAGTATGTATATGTGTGAATAAATAAGTATGCATTTTTTTCGATCTATTTCTATGAAAGTCCAAAACATTTTAAAAGAAAGGATCAGAAATCAAACGAGAGGTAATTTACTAAGCACCAGAGCTGATATCTCCTGTCATTTTTAGGAGGTACCATCCTTGATGCTCCCTGCCATATGCCATCCTGCCCTCCACCTCCCCAGGTTATGTAAGATGCCCTTCATTGCTCTGAGCTCTCAGGATATCCTGTGTATATCTCAATCACAGCAATGGCCACTGGGAAATCCAGTATCTGTCCAAGGCTTTCTGGAAAGCTGACTGTGTCTCTGAGCTCAGAATCACCACCCGCACTTTGCATGATGCTTGACTAGTGATAGGGGATCCATGTATGTTTATTCAATAGATGAGTGAATGAATGAATGTTTATATCTTAATATAAGGATACTAAATTTGAACTCCTAGTAACAAAAGCAAAAATAAAAATGTATTGATTGCAGGATTATCATAGGCATGTAAGATTAATAGAGAGTTACTTCAAAAGATACAATTTTTTTCTTGATCCTAAGCTCCTGAAAGTATTTATCCAGTGAAACCTGATATAAAGGCAGTGAGTTTCAGGAAACATTATTTTCAATACTCAGTAAGCTACTCTTGCCCTGGACTAAATGAAAGAATTAATGTGACTTTGATAGAGCCTTGCAGCCAGAGGCCAACGCCAGCCCCTGGAGAATCCGGGTCTCCATTAGCTACTTAGCAGATTCTCTGCTGAGATTCATCACTTTCCCAGATGTCAGTGCGTCCACATGACAACTTATTTTATGCCCCTCAATTTTATTTTCATGAGCTCAACTATCTATTAGATATTCTACTGAAAGATTTTATTGGGCTTGCAGGCTGAGGCATTAAGTGAAGTGTGTGAATTAAAAGAAGACATCCAGTGGAAAACCAATTGTAAGGATGTTGCAGTCAATTTAGGACTTGCAACATGCCCTAGCAGAGGATGGGTCCTCCAAATTCTGCAGAAAAATTTGCCTTTGCCGACTTGTAGGTTTTATGAGAAAAAAGATTGTTTTGTGGAGACAAAGGTGGATATCAGAATATAGGTGATAATAGGATAATGGGTATCTGATTAATTAAAAACATTTTTTTAACCAGCTTCTTCTCTGAAGAGGGAATAGTGCCACAAAGTTCAAAGATGTAGGTGACGAAGAAAGAAGATGGGTTTTTGTTGTGTATGTCTGGGCTGAGAGAAAGAGAGAGGGTAATTAAGAATCCTTTGATCGAACAATAATATTTGATTATTGAAATGTTTTTAAAGGATGTATTTCCTTCTAAGTTGGAAATCAGTTAGTAGAGAAAGGCATTGAGTAGCTAAGTGTTCTGAATCCCAAGGCATTCTAGGAAAAAGGGCAGGAACCACATATTTATAGAGCATTTACTTTTCCCAGGCATCTTATAGAGAGTTTTAGATATTTTTCTTTTCCTCTTCTGTAATTCTATGAATCACGGAAGGGGAAACTGGATTAGTGAAGTTAGGCAAATTGTTAAAATCTTGTAGTTAGTGTACATCTCAAAGCCAGGATCAAATCCACTTAAGTATGTTTCCAAACTCAGGCTGGTGGTGTTTTTTTTATTGAAGAAGTGCACCAGTGACTTCCCATTCTAATGGAAGGGGACACACAGGGGCTTCAAAGCTATTGCAAGGGATTTATTTAAGGGTACATCTGGCATTATATGAATGTACAGAAATATGTTGTACAGATATATATGTATTTCAAAAACATGTGGCCTTTTGGTCCATTAAACATTTATTTAAAAGCATTGTGTCCAGAATATAAACTCAACAGGACCCTGGATTTTTCTGTACTTGTGTAATGTAACTGAAGCACCTAGAACCAAGCTCAGTATAGCAGGTGCTCAATAAATATTTGTGCATACAGGAGTGGAATCATTACAGTTCTTTAAATATGCTGTGCTTTATTTAGTCAGCTTTCTATGAGTAGATGTTTAGATTGCTTCCATTGTTTTTCTTTCACAAACAATAGTTATGCATGCAAACAATAGTTATACATGCTACAACTAAGTCCTTATACATACATTTTTGTACTTTATAAAGAAAATTTTATTTCATCATAATGAATTCCTAGAAGTGGAATTGCTGGGTCAAAGGAATACATATTTTAGATCCTGATACACCCTTCCTGTGGGCGGTTTGGCACAATATATTGATGACACCACCTCTAATAACATGTTAGATTATGTTTCACTTCAACTTGGCTGACATCAGAAGTTAGCAGGCTTTTTTCTCTTTTAAAATATCATTAAATTCCAAAATTTGGAAGGCTTATTGCTTCCTCTAAGTTCCTATTTATCTTGCTTAAAAGCAAGGACAATATAGTGTGGCCTCCTTCTTCCTGGGGTGAGAGAATGTCTGGTGATATTATTCAGTGAAATGACTTTTTTTTAAACCCTAATTATGTTTTCTTTGTTACTGTCTGCACCTCTGTTTGAATATACAGACTCTGTCTTTTGTCACTGATAACTCTGTGCCTAGGGAGAAAAAATGAGTCTAGAATTCATTGTATATCGTTAACAAATGGAGTCTGACCACTTGCTGAGAAGCCATGGATGCATCTGCCAACCAAACTTAACCATCAGCTGATCATCACATGGAGACCATCAAATATAATCCGCCATCGAGACTGTGTGCTTTCTTGTTCCAGGTCCAGTGGCCAGTGCAGATTAATGAGACTCCGTATTATGTTTGTGTTGGTTGTTAAGGACATAGAGAAGCAGCTCTTGACTGACCTTGATCTTGTGCCATAAGCTTTGTGGATGGGCAAATCCCTGTGTGCCCAAACAGCTCTTTCTAACTAGCCAGTACTGAGAGTGCTGACTTACTGCTTGCCTTTGGCATATTTTTCTTTCAGTAGCTTTTCGTTCCTCCAAACAACATTAGCAGTACTGTGTCTTCTGAAGTATGTTCTCGTCTCTCAGAGTCACACATGAAAACTGTGTAAACCAGTATATTCCTCTTTTTGCTTTGGTGGCCAGGCAGTTCAGAAGCAAAGGTTAACCTTAATAACTCATTCATTTATTTATTCAGAAAACATAAGTGGAGCCCCTATTACATGTCAAATGCTATGAAAAGTGCTGGTGCTTCTGCGCCCAAGAGCACAGTGTCAGCCTTCCAGCAAAGTGGCTCAAGTTCCTACCAGGAAAGGAATGGTCTCTTGCCTCCTTGAGCCCCTAGCTTTGGATGCTTGCCCTTGAAGGGGAGAAGCCAGCTTTTCCCATGGAACATAAGCCGTCTCCACTAAACTTATTAGCACTAGAAAGGAGGCAGCTCATTTTCCTCTCAGGTGTAGACAAAGACTGCTGTTGTCCTGAGGTGGAGGGCCTTTGGTGGCTTGATTGGCACACAGTCTGGCCTGTGCTGATCTTCAGATGGAGACCATCAGATAGAATCTGCCGCCTCATTAGGTTGACACTGTTCCTGCCCCCTCTTGTAATAATGTCACTGGAGCACTTAATAATCTTAGGTAAATGCTGTAAGCATACACTGCAGAGGTAACCCAGGGTCAGGGGCAACAGATGCTTGAAAAAGCAATCGTTTTCTCATTCTCTTCTCTGTTTAATATATAACAAGCAAAGAGATAATCACTGGGTAAGTTTAAATATTAGAGCAGCAGAACTTGCAGCAATATAGCTATTTTTATCTCTGGTTCAAACCTGCAGTTTTTCAAGATCAAGGAGACAATGAAATAAATTGGATGATTGCCATGGAGTTAGAGGAGAGAGCTTGTTTATTCTAGAGAAGAGAAGGCTGGAAGAGGCCCTTCAGTATTTGAAGATATATAAGATGGATAATAGCTATGAACTATTCTTTTCTGGTGAAAACAGAAATATGTTTTGTGTTGATTCCGGGAGGAATTAGTTTAGACTGTAAGAAGAACTTACAGAGTAGAGACTAGAAAAGCCCATGAGTAGGGAGTGGGACAGGCTCACTTATATATATATTTTTTTGGTCTTTTAATAGTAGGTAGTTATTTTCTTTACTGGAATTGGATCCCAGAAACTGTTTTTTAGGCTGATACCAGACTGTGTGCTAATTCACAAAGACATGAAACCTGCCCCCAGAGAACCATGTGATGGGGTAGGAACTGGATGTCATTCTATATTTAGTCGGCTAAAGGATGAGGTGGGGACAGAGGACCGCTGGACTCAGTGCCGTAGAGCTAACACCATCTTCTGTTTGGGTCGGAGCTGGGAGACTAGGATGATAGGTGAGCTTGCTCAACAGGAGATGGGGCTCCCTCCAGGAACCAACCAGGGGGTGCCTTCAGAGCAGAACTGACTGGAAGCCACAGGGTGGAGGGCCTTCTTTCTGTCCTTGTGGTTCTGATGTAGGTCATTGCCATTTCTCTGCTAAGCAAGGCCCAGTAAAGGTCAGAGGGAGAAATCTCACAGATGAATTTGGTAGGGAGTGAGGATGACCCTCCAGAGGATGGGCAGCTGAATCCTTGACTCTCAGGGACTTACTAGATCTGACTACCTGTTGGGCCTTGAGGGCCAAGGTCTGTCCCATACACTTAGATTCAAATAACTTTCTTAAACTCATCCTTGCTTTTAGAATACTTCTGTAGCATTGGGTTTTTTATTACTCATACTTCTGAAAATAAGGTTTCCCCTGACTTTTATGATTGGGTAACTGAGAAAATAAATGCTGATTCTGAACCCATATAATATGTTAATTTGGTGAATTCCAACAAATGTCCAAGTTCTTTCTCTGTTTTTGAGTCTGTTCTTTCCCTAGAGAGGACTTTTCTTCCTTTGCCTTATCTTTTGATCATAGGCAAGGCATGAGATGACAAGAAGCTGCAGTTTGAAAAGATTAAGTTATGTGAGATGGAGTTTGGCCAAAACATAAAACTGTGCTATAGATTTCCCATCTTCAATTTTATATCTGCAACAAACATTTACTTAGGGCCTACCTGATGGATAGAGATAAACCCTGCCCTTAGGGGGCTTGCCTTCTAGTGTGGGAAACAAACAAATAAGCAATAAAAATCATGTCAGGTAATGACAGAAAAAGCAGGGTGTGGAGATAGAGGGTCTGGGAAGGTAGTACTGTTTTAGAGAAGCAAGTCAGTGGAGGCCTTCTGAATAACGGACATCAAGGAGAGATCTGAGTGAATCCAGGGAATGAACCGTGTGACTGCCTGGGGAAGGGGAGGCATGTAGAAAGGATGGGGGTGTGTGTGGATTGGTGTGGGATCCTTCCATGAAACGGGATAGCATATGCAAAGGTCCCGAGGCAGGGCCGCACTGTGCCTAGTATGTCCTCTGGGAATAAGGAGGGGGAGAGGTCAGAGAGGCAGCCAGGATTCATCAAGTTGGTTTGCCAGGAAATGAACTAGTCTTCCATTTGTACTGGTTCTGCCCTGCAGTTTTTGACCGAGTACATAAGTCAGCCAAGTAATGAGCCTCTTGAAAACCTTGTTGAACGTGTTTGCTGTTTAATTGCACAGATATGTTACCCCCTGACAGTTCATAAATAAAGGAATTTAAAGGGAATTTGCAAAGGAATTTGGAATTTCTGCAATTTATATTCAGCTTATCACTGAAGACTTCATTTTATTTAGATGCTGTATTTTAAATGAATAAATAAAAATGACTAGAGGCTTTTTGCCTATTATTTGAATAGTAATACATGAACATGGTAAAAATTCAGATGTTATCTTTTAGTGAAAAATAAATCTTCTCTATCTCCCAGTGCTTCCAGAAGCAACAACTGTTGGTAGATTCTCTTAGCTGGTATGTTCTAGAATGCCAATATCCTTCCCCTGCACAAAAAATTACTGATGGTACTATACACATTATTTCACATCTTGGAGCTCTTGGAGCTCTTCCATATCACAAATGTGGCATTGCCTCATTGTCAATATTTCAGTCATCTGAGGAGACCACAATTTAATCATCCCAACACTGATGGCCATTAAGGTTTTTGCATATTCTATAGCAATCTTTGGATACTCTTCTTTTTGCGCATTTATTAGTGTATTTATAGGAAAAATTCCTAGGAATGGATTGGCAGGCAAAGAGGAAATGCATATTTTCAATTCTGATAGATTTGCCAAGTTATATCACTTTACACTCACACCCTTGCCAAGAGTCTATGTTTTCTCACATCCTAACCAACCCCTTATTTGCCTTCTCTTGTATTTGCAATATAAATGAAAAATGCTGCTTGAATGCAGTCTAATTTGCATTTCTTTTAGAATGAAATTACATTCAGAGATAACTTTGTGTTTTGGTCAAGGACATTGCCTGTATGACTGCGATTTTTTGAAATTTGTTGAGACTTCTTGGGACCTAGCATATGGATAATTTCATAAATGCTCCCATGTACTTAAAAAATAAAATGTGGATTCTGTTTATTGGGAATAGGGTTTTAAACATAGCTTTGGATTGATCTGCTGGTTACATGTTCATATTATCCATAGTCCTGCTGGCTTTTTCTGCACCATTTCTCAGCACACTTTTTTCAAACGAGACCATCTACCACTCTGTGGTGTTTTTTTGTCTTTATACTTGCCAACTTTCACTTGGTATTTTTGTAGGCTACATTATTTAGGAACATTATTGTTATTTCTTTGGTGCATTGTAAGCAGGAATTTTTTTTTTGTTCCTGATATTAATATTGCAACACCAGCCTTTTTTCAGGTGGTGCTTTGTGTATCTTTTTCATTTTTTTATGCTTCATATATATTTTCTGTCATTTGTTCTGTTCTAGAAAAGTCATTTGAGAACTACATAAATGGATCAGATTTGTAAACTCATTCAGCATTTCGTATTCTAATAAATGGGCTTAATGTGTCCATAATTTTGGAATTGCTGATATATTTGAATTTATTTCTGCTGTTATATGTGTTTGTTACATAAAACTTTTTTTTCTATAAAAAAAGGTCCTACCTTCTGTTGGAGTAATCAAATTTTTTTATTCTTCCTTTTCTTCCTTTATTTAATTGTAAGCTAATTTTCTAGGGCTGCTATAACGAAGTGCCACCAACTAGGTGGCTCAAAACCACAGAGGTGTGTATTCTCTTCCACTTGTGAGGCTACAAGTCTAAAATCAAGGTGTCACATGGCCATGCTCCTTCTGAAACCTGTAGGAAATCATTCCATGCATCTTAGCTTCTGGAGGTTTGCTGACAATCTTTGACCTTCTTTGGTTTGCAACCATATTGCTCTGATCTTTGCCTTCCTAGTCATGTGATGTTCTACCATGATTTCCAGAAGCTTTATTATTTTCCTTTCTTCTGCTTGCTTTGGATTTATATTGCTCTTCTTTTCCTAGATTCTTGAGGTGGGAGCTTAGATTTTTGATTTGAGACATTTCTTCTTTTCTCATGTTTGCATTGAGTGGTATAAATTCCTTATCAGCACTGCTTTGCCTTCTGCATATTTTACTAGGCTGTGTTTTCATTCATTTAAATAATATTTTTTAATTTCCTTGAAGACAAAGTCTTTGACCCATGGATTATTTAGAAGTATTTAGTTGCCAAGGATTTGGAGATTTTCCTGTTATCTTTATGTTATGATTTTTAGTTTGATTCATTGTGTTTGGAGAATATACTTTGGCTAATATAAATTCTTTTAAGTTTGTGGAGGTTATTTTATAGCCCATGATATGGTCTCTCTTGGTCTAGAATCACTGGGCATTTTAAAGAATGTGCCATCTGCTATTTTGGGGTGGAGTAGTCTATAAAGGTAATTAGGTTTCTGTTGGTTGATGGTATTGTTCTGTTATATTCTACTGTATCCTTGCTGGGATTCTGCCTAGTTGTTCTATCAGTTGTTGAGAGGTCGATGCATTTTTTAAAGTTCTTTCTCCCCAGAATACATCCTTCGTTTTTGAAGACTAAGACATTAACCAAATTTATAAGGAGTATTTCTTACCTGACCATCCAGTAGACCATGGGATTATGTGAACCCACTGTGCACTTCTTACATCTTTACCTCTTAAAAGCAGACTGCTCTATACATTTCAGCTGCTGGAGACAAGCACAGTGAAATGTAGCTGCTGGAGGAGGAGAAAATAGTAATGATTTGAAATTCCCCCACCTGTACTGTTGTTACAGTTAACTAATTTCCTAACATCCAGGCTTTTCTGCTCTAGTTCATCTTAAAGACTTATCCTATTGTGGGGAAAATGGAACTTTCTGACCAGGATTCCCACCTGGCCTTAATGCCCATTGTGTATATAATAAGAGCCAGTTTGCACATTTATGGGATGTTTACCGGTGACAGAGCCACTCGTCAGTCACGGGAGTACTGGCCCAGAGGAGAGGTGGAGAAGAAACACCCATTCCCGCCTCCCTTCAGTTCCTGGTACATAATTGGTCAGACATCTGCCAATCATCGGAGACCCACCCACAGAGCTCCTCCCAGTGCTAGGGGCAGGGAAGTAGCTTGGCTGGGGAGAGTGGGGAGCAAGGAGAGAGACTGAGACCTACTGCCTGAGAATAAACCCTTTAAACCACCAACTCTTTGTCTTTGCCTTTATTTGGTCTCAGCGAATTTTTGCAGAACTTGCCCCTGGTGGGAAACTCCTCCTCCCAGAGCAACACCTATGTACTTAACCCTGCTGCATGTTAGACTCTCCTGGGGAGCTTTTTAAAAAATACTGATGTTTTGGCCCCCACCCAAGACTAAATAATTAGAACCTCTGTTGGTGTGGCTCTGGGCATTGGTCTTTGTTAAGAGCCCTGCAGGTGAGATCATTGCCCAGCTAGGGCACTGCCCAGCCAATCTCTACAAATGTTTATTAAGCACCTGCAGGTCCTCTGCTAGCCCTGGGAAGGCACAGCTAAGAAAAGCCCTTGCTTTTTTTGGGCATGAGGTCCCATCTTATACCTGGGGCTCAGTTAATATTACTTAATTGGTTGATCTAATCACAGATCACTGAAAAGCTGCTGGGATATTGTGAAAAAGGGAGTGTAGCTCCAGGTGGAGGGATATATTTTCCCAGCCTGGGGCAAAATACCTTTGAAATTGAAATCAGTCAAAGGGAGAAATAAAGTGGGAGAAACCTATTCATTGCTAACAAGCAGTTGTCCACTTCTGCTTGCCTGTGTCTCTCCAGACCCAGCTGCCAAAAGGGACCCCATCCAATCTCTCCAGTCCAGATATGCCCTTGCTCCCCTTGTAATTACCTGTTAATATGGAGATGGACTTCTCTCCACCACTAGGAAACACCTATTGGTATGGAGATGCACAAGGCCAGGTGAGAGATTCTGGAAATACAGCAGTTTTACCCACAGCAAGCGAGTAAGAAGGTAGCTGGGGGTGGACGAGAGGTGGCAGCCCAATACTTAATTAGGGAAACTAGAGACGCTGTGTC
The DNA here is from genome assembly GCA_032199065.1 of Smutsia gigantea. NCBI lineage: Eukaryota > Metazoa > Chordata > Mammalia > Pholidota > Manidae > Smutsia > Smutsia gigantea. The sequence goes on from JAVSCE010013479.1 coordinate 501,891, forward strand.
CTTAACATTCAACCATTTTTTCCACTTTCCTGTTCGCTGTGTATAATGCTTACTCATCTATAACCCCTGTGGGGTTTTATCTCCTGCATTATCTTGGAGTCACTAAAATTTTCAAAAATTTACCTTTTCCTTACCCACCTGATTATAAGCTATATATCTTAATTATATTCTTTAGGGACAACCCCTATTTTAAAAGATTAACAAACTTTTTACTTTAGTTCTAGATTTATAGGAAAGTTGGGAAGATAGTACAGAGTTCTCATATACCCTACACCCAATTTCCACTATTATTACCATCTTACATTAGTGTGGTACTTTTGTCACTGTTAATGAGCCAATAATAACGCAGTAAAATTAACTGAAGTCCCATGTTTACTCACATTTCGTTAGTTTTTACCTAATGTTTTTTATCTGTCCCAGGATCCCATCTAATATACCACATTGCATTTATGGATTATCCTTTATCTATTTAAAATTCATAAATTCATTTATTTTCCAGAAAAGTTTAACTTAATTGGTAGCTTTCCGCCCTTTTGTAACAGGAACAGGAACACACTTTTAACTCCCCCTTTTTTTATTACCACAACTTCTTGGCTAGTATTATGTAAACTTTGGTTCCAACTTGCTTTTAGGAATATAAATGCCATTGAGTTTATCTTCAGGGCAAAGACATTTTTGCCCTGTGGAAAATGGCTGTCTTTCTTGGTCTTCCTCTGCTGAAAACCCCAAGTCCAAACCACCAAGTTTGATGATTTTAGGAATTTTGTCTTTTGAAATTGCAAAACGATGTTTTCTCAAATCACCCAACCCTCATCCCAAAAGAATGGCAAAGGAAATCAACTGTGGGTGACAAAAACTCTTTCAATCTCAGTCTTTTCTGGACCCAGATATCTCTCCGATCCCCTCTCTTTTAAGGAGCAAAAAGAAATCATCATAACATCCACAGAGTTTAATTGTTTTTTAAATTGCAATTACAACTAATTAAATGCTAAGATGTGAACAGCTGCACAAGAATATTTAACAGATTTCTTGAATCCATCCCACTTTTGATAAGACTTTTAAAAAGGCTAGCATCTGGAAATACATAGGCATGGTTATTTTATATTTCCCATAAGAAAAGGAAAGGCCAACCTAAAAACTGGCAAGAAATGAATTCCCTGGTTTTTCTGCCTAACAGCTTGTGGTAGGTCACTTTAGCTGGTGGGCAGGCATGAGGCACACATAACTAGGTGCCCAGCTGGAGGATGAGGGATGGCTTTGTGGAGGTATCGTCTGAGCTCAGTCTTGAAAGATTAATAGGATTCTTTCATTCAACATGCATTTATCAAGTGTTGACAGTGTTAGAACTGGGACCCTAGGGTGAAATAGTTCTTTCTCGCCCTGGGGGAGCTCCTCGTGTGGTGGGGAGACGGACTGATTCATCAGTGGTTGCAGTCTGGTGCGGGGGATTGTGAACTATGGCCTGTGGCCAGAGTCAGTCTGCCACCTGTTCTTGGATGGCCCATGGCTTGAGAAAAATTTTTGCAAGGCAAAGAGGAAACAGGGATGGGTATGGAGTCTCCCAGCACTGCTTTTTTTCTTTGGCTTGGGGAGGGCTTGGGGTGGGGGGGCATGTCTAGCCAAAGTAGAGCCCCTTTTTGGCCCTTCAGATAAATGCCTATTGTTTTATGGGTTAGAAGCATATCATAACCATGGGCTACAGGAACACAGAGGAGGGACAGCTGAATCTGGAGAAATCAGAGAAGTCACCCCCCAAAGAGGAGATACCACAGGAACACACGCCCAATTCCTCTTCTACTTGTATGCTTTCAAATATACCAGTTTCCATATTGTCCATCCCTTGATTTTTTTCCTTTTAAGATTTAGCTCTTTTCCCCGCTCCTCGGAAAACCTGGCTTCAGTTACTCTTCTTGCCACTGTCTATTAATTTTGTTCCTCTTTGTTTCTTTAAAGCAGGGTTTCTTAACATGATATCTCTGGGTGGGGCTTCAGGGGTTCTGAGAACCCCCTAAACTGAAAGCAGACTGAGGCATGTGTGTTTTTCTGGGAAGAGGGTTCATGACTTTCATTAGATTCTCTAAGAGGTCCATCCAGAAATTCTGAGAAACACAGTTTTAAAGTGGTTTCTCAAAACTAAAATCAGCACCACTGATGGTGAGTTCTGACCAGAGCAGAATTAAGCAGAATCCCCTTCTGTTAGTCGGGGCCAGATTCCAAAGGCTTCATTCATTCATGGGACGTTGAGCGTGCAGCTCCTCTCAAAGTCCCATGGGCTTGGGCTTTCATTGCGGTTTCCCTCTTCAGGGGATATCACAGGATACCAGCCTGCGTGCTCAAGAGAGCAGGGTCCGAGAGCAGGATTAAGGTGCCCATAGTTTATCTGGAAGATACATGCCCAGGGTGGCGAGGGTGAGGACAAGAGTAGTGGGACAAGGGAGGGCATGCTGTTCCAGAGCTGGCTGGCGCTTTGCAGTCACCTGCAGAGCCGCTTGTCCCCCAGCAGCGGATTCACTTGGCTTAGCACTTCTCCCGGAAGCTGTAAGGAGGGGCCACAGCTCCAAACCATCCCTGGGAGAGAGAAACGAGGGTGGGTTTGTCTGCTAGCCTCACTCCCACTCTTTCCATGTTGGTAAAACTCAATACCATGAGGCACCAACTCGGCCTCACTTCAGGTTGGCGTCCTCCACCCCTGAGGGGCTGATCGGGCTCCACAGTTGGGGGGATCAACCCAGAAGTGGAATGGTCACCCACTGAAAGAGGGATGACAGTCAAAAGAAAGAGAAGTTAGGCATGAGCTTGGGGTAACCTGAGACGGTACCCAAGGTGTGTTTCTAGTAGCCGGCAAGGCAGCCTCTCAAGAAACAGGTGAACTCTGGGGCAGGACCTTCTCCAAAGAAGAAGCTCCTGACCTAGGGAAACACGAAAGGATGGGGAGGTGGGGGGAGACAGTCCTTCTGAGAGTGTGTATTCATCCTTCCTTCCGCATGGTCAGCCTGTATTCTGTGCCAGTGGTGATACAGTGGTAACCAAAAACAGATGTGGTCTTTCTCTCACAGAGCCTTAAAATTCAGCGTGGGAAACAGACATTAATCACACTAGCAAATGTAGAATTGTAACTGCTAAGAGCTCCTTGGGAATGAAAAGTAGATTGTTCTGAGAGCCTTTATGAGAGGGAGGTAGACACAGTGAGAGAGGTTGGAAAAGGCTTTCCAGGCGAAGTGGCTCCTGAGCTGAAATAGAAAGGATGGGTAAGAGTTAAGGGCAAGAGGAAGAGGTGTAAGACACCATATCTAGCAGCACTGTGGGAGGATGGAGCGTGGCAAATACAAACCTCAGCAAGAAGGCCAGTGTGACTGGAGCAGATGGAGTGTGAGTGAGAACGATCAGGGAGGAGGTGGGTAGAGGAGGCCAGGCTGTGTGAGAGGACTTCCACCTTTCTCTGAGGAGCAATGGAACAGTGTTGGAGGAAATAATGTAGAGAAGTGTTATAATCATGCTAGGGGTCATTTAGAAGGTCCAGCAAGAAGACCCTCTCCACTTCAGACTGTCACGCCAGAATCGTGGCTTTAGAGCCATTCCTGGGAAATATTAACAACCCCAGGGATATGTGAAGGAAAAGCAACTCAGGAAAAGCCTTGAAGTAAACTTTAGGCATTAGAGACCTTTGGGCTTGTAGCTATGGGAGACCCTTACTTACCTGCTGTCCCTGGGAACATTTTTCAAATGCTACAGGGTATTTTTTTTAGACTATTATCTCTTCAGATTTCCTCACAATACTGTCAGATAGAGCAAGAAACTTGAGGGCTCCTGACATGAGTGCTCTAGAAATGAATCTAGAATACAGATGTCCTCCTGAGGCCCCAGCCTACCTGTAGCAGTGCTGGGTGAGGGTCCAGTGAAAGGCTCCTGCCACCCAGTCCTAGGCCGGTGCTCTATGCAGGTGGACACACAACTCCAGGTTCTCAGTGGTTCCTCCAGAGCACTGACTCAGATTTTCTTTGAGCTGTCCATGCCCAAGGTCCCATCACCCACTGTGCTTCCAGGAGCTTTGGGGATAGTTCTGTGGCCAAAAACTCTGCACATTCAAAACAAAACACAGAACAAAGCAGAAGAAACCCCATGGTGAAGCAATTTGAGAAAAACTTTTATTAATCCATCTACCAAGTTATCTTTGGCTTGTGGTACACTGAATAATCCTGCTCATTAACCCCAGAGAATATGTCTCTGAAGGACAGCCTTTTTTGTCTCTTGAAAAGCTTTGAAAGGAATTAATTAATTCTCATTTGGCAGGAATTCATTTATGTGTTGTGATTACCTCCAGTCAGAGCAAATTGTCTGATGCTTTAGTGTGACTGCAAGAAGCCTTGAGACTGGATAGAGCAGGCTTGGCTGATTACAAATTTATGCAAATGTGTGTGTGTGTTTTTAATCAAGTCATAGATGGTAGTAGTTATAGGTTCTGATCTGTGGGTAGTTTGAGTCTTCTTTTGAGGATATTTTAAGATGGTTACAAGGGCACGCCTCTCTTGACTCGTTTATCTATGTTATTTCAATGCACAAGAAATAATAGGGGAATATCTATCTGCAAGGGTCCATTTCCTTGGCATTCCCTGTTCAGGGAAAGGAAATCCTGGGGCAAAACATCTCTAGATACCAAAATCAGTCAAAGGGAGAAATAAAGTTTAAAACCCGTTTATTGGTTACAAACTGCAGCCCGGCCCACCTCTCTCTCCTGCTCCAGCAGCAGCAAAACCGGCCCTCCCCTCACCTCTCCAGTACAAATGTGCCCAGGTAATTAACCATTGATATGGAGATGAACTTCTCTACCCCCCTGAGGAACAATGCAAATGCACTAAAGCCATACTTCACTCCAACCTTGAGTGACTGTTGATATGCAGATATACTAAAGCAAGGTGAGATATTCTGGAAATATTACAATTTTACCAACACTCTACATTTTCCTTTCTGAACTGGCCAGCTGTGTGTGAAAAGCTGATTTAACATGTCAAACCTTAGATACTCCTTGTCAAAGCTTGTAGGTGCGCTCTTGCTTCTAATTTTTTTTGGGGGGGTATCATTAATCTATAGTTACATGTGCAACATTATGGTTACTAAACTCCCCACTTCATCAGGTCGCCCCCACCAACCCCATTACAGTCACTGTCCATCAGCGTAGTGAGATGCTATAGAATCACTCTTGTCTTCTCTGAGTTGTACAGCCCTCCCCGCGCCCCCCCAACATTACGTCTGCTAATCGTAATGCCCCTTTTTCCCCCTTGTCCCTCCCTTCCCACCCATCCTCCCCAGTCCCTTTCCCTTTGGTAACTGTTAGTCCATTCTTGTGTTCTGTGAGTCTGCTGCTGTTTTTTTCTTTAAGTTTTTTTCTTTGCTCTTATGCTCCACATATGAGTGAAATCATTTGATACTTGTCTTTTTCACTTGGCTTATTTCACTGAGCATAATACCCTCTCGCTCCATCCATGTTGTTGCAAATGGTAGGATTTGTTTTCTTCTTATGGCTGAATAATATTCCATTGTGTATATGTACCACCTCTTCTTTATCCATTCATCTACTGATACTTAGGCTTCCATTTCTTGGCTATTGTAAATAGTGCTGCGATAAACATAGGGTATCCAAACGGAACAATATTCACATTATAGGGGTACCAAAAGAAGAAGAGAGAGAAAAAGGGATACAAAGTGTCTTTGAGGAGGTAATTGCTGAAAACTCCCCCCAAACTGGGGAAGGAGATAGTCTCTCAGGCCATGGAGGTGCACAGATCTCCCAACACAAGGGACCCAAAGAAGACAACATCAAGACATATAGTAATTAAAATGGCAAAGATCAAGGATAAGGACAGACTATTAAAAGCAGCCAGAGACAGAAATAAGATCACATACAAAGGAAAGCCCATCAGGCTATCATCAGACTTCTCAACAGAAACCTTACAGGCCAGAAGGGAGTGGCATGATGTATTTAATGCAATGAAGCAGAAGGGCCTTGAACCAAGATTACTTTACCTGGCAAGATTATCACTTAAATTTGAGAGAGGGATTAAACAATTCCCATATAAGCAAAAGCTGAGAGAATTTACCTCCCACAAACCATCTCTACAGTGTATTTTGGAGGGACTGCTATAGATGGAAGGGTTCCTATGGTTTAATAGCTGTCACCAGAGGTAATAGAACCACAATAAAGAAAGTAGAACAGCTAATTACTAAGCAAATGCAAAATTAAATTAACTGTCCCCAAAGTCAATCAAGGGATAGACAGAGTACAGAATATGATACCTAATATATAAAGAATGGAGGAGGAAGAAAAACGGGGAAGAAAGAAAGAAAAAAAAGAACCTTTAGATTGTGTTTGTAATAGCATATTAAGTGAGTTAACTTTAGACTCTTAGATAGTAAGGAAGTTAACCATGAACCTTTGGTAACCACGAATCTAAAGCCTGCAATGGCAATAAGTACATACCTTTCGATAATCACCCTAAATGTAAATGGACTGCGCCAATCCAAAGACATAGTCACTGAATGGATAAAAAAGCAAGACCCATCTATATGCTGCCTACAAGAGACTCACTTTAAACCCAAAGACATAAACAGACTAAAAGTGAAGGGATGGAAAAAGATATTTCATGCAACTAACAGGGAGAAAAAAGCAGGACTTGCAGTACTTGTGTCAGACAAAATAGACTTCAAAACAAACAAAGTCACAAGAGACAAAGAAGGACATTACATAATGATAAAAGGGTCAATCCAACAAGAAGATATAACCATTATAAATATCTATGCACCCAACACAGGAGCACCTACATATGTGAAACAAATACTAACAGAATTAAAAGGAGAAATAGAATGCAATGCATTCATTCTAGGAGACTTCAACACTCCACTCACTCTGAGGGACAGATCAACCAGACAGAAAATAAGTAACGTGACAGAAGCACGGAACAATGCAATAGAACAGATGGACTTAACAGACATCTACAGAACTCTACACCCAAAAGCAGCAGAATAAACATTCTTCTCAAGTGCACATGGAACATTTTCAAGAATAGATCATATACTAGGCCACAAAAAGAGCTTCGGTAAATTCAAAAAGACTGAAATTGTACCAACCAGCTTCTCAGACCACAAAGGTACAAAACTAGAAATAAATTACACAAAGAAAATGAAAAATCCCACAAACACATGAAGCCTTCACAACATGCTCCTAAATAACCAATGACCAAATAAAAACAGAGATCAAGCAATATATGGAGACAAATGACAACAATAATTCAACACTACAAAATCTGTGGGATGCAGCGAAGGCCGTGCTAAGAGGAAAGTATACTGCAATACAGGCCTACCTCAGGAAAGAAGAACAATCCCAGTATGAGCAGTCTAAACTCACAATTAACGAAACTAGAAAAAGAAGAACAAATGAGGCCCGAAGTCAGTAGAAGGAGGGACATAATAAAGATTAGAGAAGAAACAAATAAAATCAAGAAGAATAAAACAACAGAAAGAATTAATGAAAGCAAGAGCTGGTTCTTTGAGAAAATAAACAAAATAGATAAACCCCTAGCCAGACTTATCAAGAAAAAAAGAGTCTACTCAGATAAACAGAATCAGAAATGAGAAAGGAAAAATCACTACAGATACCACAGAAATACAAAGACTTTTAGAGAATACTATGAAAAACTACATGCTAACAAATTGGATAACCTAGAAGAAATGGGCAACTTTCTAGAAAAATACAACCTTCCAAGGCTGACCCAGAAAGAAACAGAAAATCTGAATAGACCAATTACCAGCAATGAAATTGAACTGGTAATCAAAAACCTACCTAAGAACAAAATGCCTGTACCAGATGGCTTCACCACTGAATTTTATCAACCATTTAGTGAAGACCTAATACCCATCCTCCTTAAAGTTTTCCAAAGAGTAGAAGAAGAGGGAATACTTCCAAACTCATTCTATGAGGCTAGCATCACTCTAACACCAAAGCCAGGCAAAGACACCACAAATAAAGAAAATTACAGACCAATATCACTGATGAACATAGAAGCAAAAATAGTCAACAAAATATTAGCAAACTGAATTCAAAAATATATCAAAAGGATCATCCATCATGATCAAATAGGATTTATTCCAGGGATGCAAGGATGGTACAACATTCGAAAATCCATCAACATCATCCACCACATCAACAAAAAGAAGAACAAAAACCACATCATCATCTCCACAGATGCTGAAAAAGCATTTGACAAAATTCAACATCCATTCACGATAAAACTCTCAACAAAATGGGTATAGACGGCAAGTACCTCAACATAATAAAGGCCATATATGACAAACCCACAGCCAACATTATACTTAACAGCAAGAAGCTGAAAGCTTTTCCTTTAAGATCGGGAACAAGACAAGGATGCCCACTCTCCCACTTCTATTCAACATAGTACTGGAGGTCCTAGCCACAGCAATCAGACAACACAAAGAAATAAAAGGCATCCAGATTGGCAAGGAAGAAGTTAAACTGTCCCTGTTTGCAGATGACATGATATTGTTCATAAAAAACCCTAAAGAATCCACTCCAAAACTACTAGATCTAATATCTGTATTCAGCAAAACTGTGGGATACAAAATTAATATGCAGAAATCTGTGGCATTCCTATACACTAACAATGAACTAACAGAGCGAGAAATCCGGGAAACAATTCCATTCAGTTGCATCAAAAAGAATAAAATATCTAGAAATAAACCTAACCAAGGAAGTGAAAGACCTATACTCTGAAAACTACAAGACACTCATGAGAGAAATTAAAGAAGATACCAATAAATGGAAATACATCCCATGCTCATGGATAGGAAGAATTAATATTGTCAAAATGGCCATCCTGCCTAAAGCAATCTACAGATTCAATTTAATTCCTATCAAAATACCAACAGCATTTTCAACGAACTAGAGAAAATCGTTCTAAAATTCATATGGAACCACAAAAGACCCTGAATAGCCAAAGCAATCCTGAGAAGGAAGAATAAAGCTGGGGGGATTATGCTCCCCAACTTCAAGCTCTACTACAAAGCCACAGTAATCAAGACAATTTGGTACTGGCACAAGAACAGACCCATAGACCAAGGGAACAGACTAGAGAGCCCTGATATAAACCCAACCTTATATGATCAATTAATATATGATAAAGGAGCCATGGACATACAATGGGGAAATGACAGCCTCTTCAACAGCTGGTGTTGGCAAAACTGGACAGCTACATGCAAGAGAATGAAACTGGATTATTGTTTAACTCCATGCACAACAGTAAACTCGAAATGGATCAAGGACCTGAATGTAAGTCATGAAACCATAAAACTCTTAGAAGACAACATAGGCAAAAACTCCTGAATATAAGCATGAGTGACTTCTTCCTGAATGCATCTCCTCGAGTAAGGGAAACAAAAGCATAAATGAACTCATGGGACTACAGCAAACTAAAAAGTTTCTGTACGGCAAAGGACACCATCAACAGAACAAAAAGGTATCCTACAGTATGGGAGAATATATTTGTAAATGACATATCTGACAAGGTGTTAACATCCAAAATATATAAAGAACTTACATGCCTCAACACCCAAAAAGCAAATAACCCGATTAAAAAATGGGCAGAGGATATGAAGAGACAGTTCTCCAAAGAAGAAATTCAGATGGCCAACAGACACATGAAAAGATGCTCCACATCACTAATCATCAGGCAAATGCAAATTAAAACCACAATGAGATACCACCTCACACCAGTAAGGATGGCCACCATCCAAAAGACTAAGAACAACAAATGCTGGCAAGGATGCGGAGAAAGGGGAACCCTCCTACTACACTGCTGGTGGGAATCTAAGCTAGTTCAACCATTGTGGAAAGCAATATGGAGGTTCCTCAAAAAACTAAAAATAGAAATACCATTTGACCCGGGAATTCCACTCCTTGGAATTTACCCAAAGAATACAACTTCTCAGATTCAAAAAGACATATGCACTCCTGTTTATTGCAGCACTTTTTATAATAGCCAAGATATGGAAGCAACCTAAGTGTCCATTGGTAGATGAATGGATAAAGAAGATGTGGTACATACACACAACGGAATACTATTCAACCATAAGAAGAAAACAAATCCTGCCATTTGCAACAACATGGATGGAGCTGGAGGATATTATGCTCAGTGAAATAAGCCAGGAGGAGAAAGACAAGAGCCAAATGATTTCCCTCATTTGTGGAGTATAACAACGAAGCAAAACTGAAGGAACAAAATAGCAGTGGACTCAGAGACCCCAAGAAGGAAATAGTGGTTACCAAAGGGAAGGGTGTGGGAGGGCGGGTAAAGGGGATTGAGGGGTATCATGTTTAGTACACACCGTGTGGGGGATCACGGGGAAAAGAGTGTAGCACAGAGAAGGCAAATAGTGAATCTGTGGCATCTTACTACACCCAAGGACAGTGACTGCCATTGGGGTATGGGCGGGACTTGATAATAAGGGTAAATGTAGTAACCACATTGTTTTTTCATGTGAAACCTTCATAAGAGTGTATATCAATAGTACCTTAATAAAAAAAAGAAAAAATTAGGCATTAATACCCCCAATTCATAAATGGGGAAACAGAGGTCAAGGTTTAGCTCACATAAGATCATGATGTAGTTAAGATTAAATTCTGAGTTTCCTGCTGAACAGTCCTCATCTTTTTTTTAAACACTAGTACATTTAAGATATGGTTTTAAATGGAACTTGCTTGAGAATGTGATGACATGTATTTTCCACTTTCAAAGTAAAGGGATCCTTTAGACCTGGAGTCATTCTATAATATTTCTGTTAGTTTCCTGGCATCAATTGGCATAAAGGAGCTTTGAGTTCAAACACCCCTGTTTCATAAAGAGATCTTGGATCACCTTAAGGGTTTGATGGTACCTTTAAGTATTTTAGGAGTTCTCTGCCTAATTCACAGTCCAATTTTATGGCAAACACAATGTGTAGAAGAACGGTTCCTTCCACATGACGAAGTTCACCTGATGGCAAGGTAACAAGATCCAACAGCCTAAAAGAGTCAACAGAAAGGTATTAGCTATAGTTTGAGCAAGAGACAATAGTGCAGATGGCTCAACGAACAAATAGACCAACTCAAGCTGAAATCATGAACACCGGAGGCAGGCAGTAAGTACAAATTCTACTGTTCATTCTCTGCCCCATTTTACAATAAAACTTCCTCAAACGATTGTCTATAGTCATTATTTTCACTTCTGCACCTCTTCCCAGTCAAATCCAATTCAATTAGACTTCTCTCCCCTCCCAACCCTCCAGTCAATGCCATTTTACTATGCTTCCAAAGGTTACAAATGACCTCTATGCTGCTGAAACCAATAATCAAGTCCCAACATACCACCTCAGCAGATTTGACGTAGTTAAACCGTTTCTTTCTTGTAACACTTTTTCCCCTTAGCTTCTGGGTCATTGTTACTGGCCTCTTCTCAGTATTTTTCACTGGCTCATTCTCCCTTTAAATGGTGGAATGCCTCTGTGCTCAGTGCTGGGTTTCTTTCTCCTCACGATTTCCCTAGGGGCCCCCAGGCCCCATCCAGGGCCATGGCTATAGTCCTCTGCATCTCTAGTCCTGACCTCTCCCTATTAACTCCAGACTATGTGCTTAACAATTCCATATGGGATGCCAATATTCACCTCAAACTTAATATGGTAAAAACTGAGCTCATTCTCCCCTAAACCTGCTTTTCTATCACTCTTCTGTAACTCAGTATATAAGACCACCTTCTAATCAATTGTTCAGGCCAAATAACTAAATTACTCTAGATTAGAAGCAGAGGCTGCAACAGGATTAATAGCATCAACTCTGCAGCCAAAGTGCCCGGATTCAAATCCCAGCTCCACCACTTTAAAGCTACACAACCTTAGGAAATTCCTTAACTTCTCTGTGCCTTGGGTTTCTGCATCCATAAAATGGAGGCAAAACAGGGCTACTGTGAGGTTTAAAGTGCTTAGAACAGCAACTGGCACAGAATAAGCACTCTGCAAATACTTGTTTTAAAAAAAACCCTTTTTAGACATACCATGCTGTGTTGTGCCTTTGTACTAATTGTTCCACTGAGAATGTTCTTTTCCCAGATTTATATATTACGGCTCCTATCATTCAGGCTTCAATTAAAATAGCACCTTCTCTGAGAGATTTCTTCGGACCACCCAATCTAAAGTAGCTATGCTGTCATTATCTCACCATCCATTTGAATTAGCTACATAGCACTTTCCAATCTAATACTTTTTTTTTTATTTAACTGTTTATTTTCTATTCTCTTCTCACTAAAATTTAAGCTCCATGAGAGCAAGGACCTTGTCTGACTGGTTCATCACTGTAGTCCCAGGGCCAAATAGTGCCTGGCACAGAGTAGATACTTAAGTAGCTTTTAAACTTGCAACTTACGGAACAATTACTGCTATTTTCCTGGAAAGGTGCAAATGACAGAGTTGAAGGAGCCACACTATTCTTTTAGCTTTACTACTGAGTAGCTAGGAAAGGATCAGGGAAGTTCTGTGCTGAGGTGAAGTAAGGGGCTAAAAGATTAGGTAACAATGAAGAACTAAAATATGCAATGAGAAGATGAACTTGTAAAAGTGACTATTTTATACTGTTACTCACTCATCACCACTCTGTTCTTCATTGTGCTGCTTATCTAGTTCATTGAAGAAAGCTATGATTCCTTCCAAAACTCTCTTCCTGCCTCCCTGAAAAAATACAAAATAGGTAAGGTCTCTCCATAAAAGACAGGGTCACCAAGTTAATCTTAAAACTACTTTTCAGCTTAAAGGATCCTCAAATATAAATTCAAATAGGTAAATAAATTATAACCTAAAATCACACTAAGAATGTATAGAACCCTTTCAGGCTGAAATTGGGTTTGAAATACATCTTAATGCCAGAATTTAAGGGGCCTATAGTCTACTCTAAGATCTTTATGCCTGTTAGTACCAAACACACATACAGACAAAATGGGGTAGTACAAGAGATAATGTATGTTTTCTCTGGCTGAGAAACATGACCTTTTTACTAGATAAAAGCATCATTCATGAAATGCAATTATCTATATACCTCAGTATGTATACCAAGAGTGTGAGTTGAATGACCCTAACTGGTCATTCCATTAAAGTTAAAAAAAACTTTTATTTATACCTTTGAGGAGAGAACCAGAAGCTGATAGATCAAAGGTGGTATTTCTTGAAGATTCAATTTGGAGAACATCCTCAACACTTTTCCCATCACAAATTCGACCTCTTCTGCAGTCAGGGGAACATCCCTGTAGATCAAAGATTCCAAAGACCAGGGCCCAGTTAAGCCAGAGCCTAAGTTGGGACATACTAGAATATTAGAGCTGCCCCTTTTGATTTTTCTCTAACCTTATGTAAGCAAAGTTATCTTGGAAAATAATCATAGTTAAAGTAAGCAGTTAAAGCAAAAAGAGGTGGGGAAATCCTGTAATGGAAAACCGAGGTAGGTACCTTACTTGAGGGACTTCTACTCGGGGGGAGAGTAGTGTTTGAACTTGGTACATTTCAATTTCTAGCAGGTAAGTTCACACAGAAGGATATAGAGAAAAGGGAACAATGATGCTTACTTGAATACGGAGGTGAGCTGGATTACATATTGCTGATCCCATCTGGTTAAAGAAAATGATAAAGAATATGAAAGTTTATCTCATTTTAACTTATTTCCATGAAATTTTGTAAAATTAATAAAAAGGAAAAAAATTGGGGTCATTTCAAAGGTACCACGGAGAAACAAGGTTAAAGAAATGACATTTTAAAACACTGAAATAACTGTTTTTAACCTGTCAGACAGGCAAAATCAAAGTCTGATGATATTGAATGCTGGTGAGATTTTGGGAAACAAACACTCTTCACTGTTTTAGGGAGTGTACACTGATAAAACCCTTCTGGGAAGACAAGTTGGTAATACTTGCCAACTTTAAAAATGCACATAACCACAGACATACCCAATTTACTATTAGAAATATATCCCCTGTACATGCTTATAAAGGGTTACTTAGATATATAAGGATATTCATTCAGTGCAACATTTTTTATAATAGCAAAATATAAATAATCTAACAATTGGAGATTAGCCAAATAATATAACAGAATATTATGCAACTATTAAAAAGAATGATGCAGAGTTATATGTGCTGACATGAACAGACCTATTAAATGAAAAATGCAAGGTATATATTGCAATGCATACTGACTAAACTTTTGTGAAATCAAAAACAAATGAGTAAAATGGTTAAATACCCGTGCTGATACACGCCTAAAATGACTTATGTAAGGGATCTTTTGTAAGGAACCGTAAAAGCAATTTTCTCTGGCTTACATAATCTTGGGTATTCCCTTCTGGTTCTTTTTAATCTATCCAAGCATAGTCACAGTACTATATAATTTAACTTACAGAGCTTATATACCATAATGTACATGTCTCTATTACTGTACGCTTAAGTTGGTCACCAATTTCTGTATTGAGTATGTTCATGTATGAGGATTTTCTTATATGTTGGAGTCTTTCCTTAAGGTAGATTCCCATATTTCTGGTTTAAAGATGCAAATATTACTTACATATCCCACTCCCTTAAAAAAATATAAAAGATACAGTAGCAGGGTAACTTCTCAGACTTCAGGGCCTTGGGACTCCAAGTAATGCTAGAGGACTAAATTGCTACATTAAGATAGATAGTCAAGTAAAATAAAACCTATATAGTCTTAGAACACAGAATATATATAAATAATCTCTCAAAAATTCATCACAGACTAAATGGTCTTATAGTGGCACACTGAAAACTTCAGTGATATAAATTCCTAAAATAAATGCCAATTCTTTTTTTGGTCACTTGTAGTCCTGAGAAAGTTTTATATATTGATAAGAAAGACTCACCTGCCAGAACAGAGGGTGCTAATCAGCTGCTTCTTACATTCTTCCCCACTCAGTTCACCTACAAATGAAAAATACACTAAGAAATAAATCTGATTAACCAAACAGAGAAAGGGCCACTAAAATTGGAAGAAAATTACCTTTTCCATAAGCCAGACTTTCCTTTTTGGTAGCAAGGGCAGTGAGAATGACGGGTAACAACTCCAAAGTTTTCCCATTCTTGAGGCTGCCCTCTTTGATAGCACCAATGAACTCATTGGCTAACTCAATGAGTAGTGGTCCTGGAAAACTGGGAGCCTAAACATTCATGAGATAAAGAAAATGTTAAAAAGAAATCTAAATCTGTTTGCTATCTCTTCTAAAGAAACGAGAGTCTTTTGCTAAATTAATAGAATTAGCATTGAAACCCAGACTGGTCCTCTAAGGGATTCAAGGAATTGTTCTGCTCTGGTACAAACTTAGAATTGTAAAGGGTTTCCAAAGGTTGGAACGCTCCACCAGTTCCCTATGTTTTCAAATATGCCAACTCTTCAAATAGATACATGTCTATGATACCAGAAACATAATGCAACCATCTAAATGGTTTATGGCCCATCTATCAACAATTTTATTTTTTAACAGTAGCTCTTATTCATAAATACGACTATGCTAGGTTTGGCACATTTAAGTTTTCCTTCCCTCAACAAATGACAAACCTCCCAAAAGCTACCCAAATCCAAAGATTTTGTTTTCCATCTCACCTCCAGCATTAGTAATCCTATGATCTCAGATGCTACTTCTCTCTGTAAATCCCCCGATTCCACCAACTGCATACAACAAGTATATATATTAAGTCTCCTAAGAGCTCCATCTTCCTCAGAGCAGGGAGAACCTTATTGTTTTAAAAAGGTACAGAAACAAAGAAAAAAGGAATAAGTCTTACAAGGTTGAAGGGCACACAGGAAAGACAAACAGCTCTGAGTTTAATACAGAAAAAGGATTATCAAACTCCTGATTACACTATTGTTTAGAACAGCAATACACAGGAACTTTGAAAAATTATTTAAATTAGGTAGATGACTGAATTGTCATCTCCCAGCTACTCATTAATTTTCAAAATAATTTCATAGTGCAGAAGGAGAGACACCTTCTAATATAGTCCTTTTTGGGTCCAGTAACCCAAATTCAATATCTTTAACATACTTCACTTCAAAACATCACCACTGAGTGAAGTCAGCAGGAATAGCTAAGTAATAAAGACTTCAGAAAATCCTCTGCTTCATAAAAGCAAGAACACTGACAAAAATTGTGAAAAACAACTTGTTCAGAACTCTGGAAATTAACCAAAGGCTTGTAACAATCCAGGAAGTATTACATAAGAAAAGCAGCTGAATCTCAGTAAGAACAGCAACTCTGTGGGGTTTTAACATGCCCTTGTCCCCCCAACCCACCACACGGCCTAGTAGTCTTTAAAACCAACAGCCCCCCAGTCATGATTAAGGTCAATGCCTAGCAGCCTCTGGAGGGGACAGAATATGGTTCAAGCTCCTCCAAAGCCCAATTCCCAGATAATACTCATTTGTCATTATCTGATCTATCAGGCTGCTCCCTGGCAATTTTCACTAGCAAAACTTGTCTTTATTTTACCTGATTTAGAACTTGCCCAGTGCAAACAGTCTTAACCTAGGGCTTTTGTCTAAATCAGTTAGCTGATTAGTATTTTAGCTGCCTTAAGGGAGCAATAGCAATTGGACAAGCAAGAAGCTAATCAAAAAAATTTAAAGGAAATCCTGGAAAATATGTGCATAGGGGGTTTTGAAAAATTCTGACATATTCCTGGGAATCTAGACAGCCAGGCAGATACTTAGGACTGTGCACATGGACAGGGGCTGTGTGTATGGCCAGGCAAGACCCACCAGGAGCCTTAGCTCTCACCTCTGCCTGACCTTGGGCTCTGCACAAACAGAAAGGCTATAAGGAGTTACACACTACCTACTGAGCACGGAAAGTGTGCCCCTGACATGCACAGGGCCCCTCAGCAAAGACTGGGAAACTCACTGGTTCTGGGCATCTGAGAAAATCTTTAACCAATCACTAACTGAAAACAAAGTTAACCCGAGACTTCAGTGGCCATACACAGTGGTGCCCGTACACAACAAATAATATACATACTTTATAAAACTGTTCAGAAGAGCCACTATAAATGAAAGGAACACCAGAACAGCACCAGATGTCCAGGGTGGGAACGCGGGAGGGGTGGGGAGACTGATATCTGACTTTCAGAGTTTCCACAAAGTATCATTTAATATGTCCTGTTTTCAATAAAAAATTTATAATACCTGAAGAGAAACGAGAATATGGCCCAAAACAAGAAAAAAACAAATCAAGGAAACTGTCCTTGAGAGAGCCCAGACATTAGATTAGATAAACAAATATTTTAAATCAGCTATTTTAAATATGTTCAAAGAACAAAAAGAAACCATATCTAAAGAACTAAAGGAAAATACAGGAGTGATGTCTCACTGAATAGAGAGCATCAACAGGTAGAAATTATAAAAAAGAACCAACAAAAATTCTGAAACTGAAAAGTACAATAACTGAAAAACCCAGTATAGGGGTTCAACAGATTTGACATGGTAGAAAAAAGAATTAGAGAACTTAAAGGAGAGCAGTAACCCAGATATCCAGTCTGAGGGACAAAAAGAAAAAGAAAGATAGACAGAGCCTCAGAGACCTGTGGGATACCATCATGAGTACAAACACAGCCAGAAGGAAAGACAGAAAAGGGCAGAAAGAAGAAATAAATGAACAAAACCTTCCCAATGTTTTTTTTAAACCTTCCCAATGTTAATGAAAAACACTTACCTACATATTCAAGAATCTCAATGAACTCTAAGTGGGATAAACCCAAAAAAACA
This sequence comes from Smutsia gigantea, assembly GCA_032199065.1. Taxonomy (NCBI): domain Eukaryota; kingdom Metazoa; phylum Chordata; class Mammalia; order Pholidota; family Manidae; genus Smutsia; species Smutsia gigantea. The sequence continues at coordinate 519,741 of JAVSCE010013479.1, forward strand.
CACCTAGACACACTATCACAAACTGTCAAAATCAAAGACCCCTCATCATAATAAAGGCTGTATGTAAAAAACCCACAGCTAACATCATACTCAACAATTTAAGACTGAAAGCTTTTCCACGAAATCAGGAAAAATATAAGGATGCCCACCTTTGCCCCTTCTAGTCAATGTAACATTGAAAGTTCTAGACACTGTTGTATTTAGTGACATATAACTATAGATTTAAAAACCAAGTGAATGACAGAAAGAACGTTGAAAGCAACAAGAGGGAAACAACTCTTCTGTTAAGGATACTGGATAAGATTAACAGCTGACTTCTCATTAAAAACCATTGAAGGGAAGCAGGAAATGGGATGACACCATGTTACTGCAGAAAGAAAGAAAAAGACTGTCAACCAAGAACTCTACAATCAGAAAAACTATCCTTCAAAAGTGAGGAGATATTAAAACACTCCTAGATAAGCAAAGAGAATTTGCTGCAAAACCTACCCCAATGCTAAAGGGTGTCCTTCAGGCTGAAATGAAAGGACTCTAGACAGTAACATGAATCCATATGAAACAGCGCCAGTAAAGATAATTACACAGACAAATATAAAGGTAATATAAACATACTTTTTATTTGTAATTATTTTTTCCTCCTATCTGATTTACAAGATACCTACATAAAGCAGTAATTATAAATCTGTGTTGATGGGCATAAATGTATATAAAGATGTAACTTTTATTATTATAATGGCACAAAGGAGGGGTTAAGAATGAAGCTGTATACAGAGCAGTTTTATTAACTATTAAAACTAGGTTGGTATTCACCTGAACTATACTGTTATAAATTAAGATGCTGTGTAAAAATTAATAAAGGGAAACCTCACTGACATGGTCTTGTGAGACCAGCAAGGGGGAAGCTCTCAGTTCCACTACTTCTTGTTCCCCCAATAGCCCAGCTAATAAGTGTTACAACTCAGCCAATGAGAAGCCACAATACAAGGAACTCCCAGTTTAAGCTAATGGACTTTTTTGCTTAGAAAAAGCCCTCTCAACCTAGCGCTTCTGTAAAAAGGTATTCCTGTCTTTTATTCTCCACACATGCCTATGGTTTTGCTGTTGCTTGCTTGTCCTGAATTGCAATTCTCTGCTGTTACCATAATAAACCCATTTTGCTGATAAAATAACTGAGTTTCATTTTTAAGGTTAACAGTTTTAATCCCCAGGGCAACCACTAAGAACATAACTAAAAAAAAAAATAGTAAAAAAGATGACAAAGGAATTAAAATGGTACACTTGAAAATATCTATTTGACACATAAGGTAGTAACAAGACATAAAGAAAACAAGTAGCAAATGGCAGGTCAAGTCCTACCTTACCAGTAATTAAGATAAATGAAAAGGGATTAATGACCATAATATTACACATGTAATTGTAGATTAATGATACCAAAATAAATTATTTTAAAAAATGTAAAGGGATTAGACACTTAAATCAAAAGGCAAAGATTGGTAAAACAGCTTTTTAAAAATCCAACTATATACTGTCAACCAGACACAATTTAGGTTCAAAGGTACAAATAGTTCTAAAAGTTAAAGGATGGAAAATGATATACTATGCAAACGATAACCAAAGAGAACTGGAGTGGCTATACAACTATTAGAAAAAAACAGACTTTTTACTAGAGACAAAAAAGGACATTTGCGGTACAATGATTTATAAGAAATATGCAGTCATTTGGTCATTCAGATGACCTGATCAAAATATATTTCTCAGATATATTTAGTCTTCATCCACAGTTCCTGAAAAAGCTTCAGAGACATAAAGGTGAAATGGGTCTCTTGTTATGTTAATGAAGAGATTTAGACCCCACCCTAGGGCAGGCCCCAACCCCTGGGAGGGGAGTGGGCAGAGGGGCTGGAAGTTGCATCAGCCAATGGGTTAGTCAATCATGATTGCAATGAAGCCCTCACAAAAACCCATGGGAAAAGCATTCTGCTCTCTCTTCTTTTGCATCCTGCTTCCCTGTCAGAGTGAGCTTCCACGCCTGGGAAACCAGAATGCTTCCACTAGTCACTGAGCCAAGCTCCTTTAATTTGGGACCTTGCCCTATATATCTCTTCATCTGGCAATTAACTTCTATCCTTCACAGTATCCTTTACTAAACTGGTAAACATTAAGTGTTTTCCTAAATTCTGAATAGTCAATGAAAAAATAAAAAAATATTATACTCTGAGGACTATAAAATATCACTGAAATGCAAGAGGACCTACACAAATGGAAAAACATTTGATGTTCATGTAACAGATGACATATTAAGATGGCAGTATTTCTCAAAATTCATATGTAGATTCAACATAATCCCTACCAAAACCCCAGCCTCCATTTTTGCAGAAATTGACAAACTGATCTTAAAATTCATAAGGAAACACAAAGGACCCAGAATATCCAAAATAATCCTGAGAAAGAAAAACTCAACCTTTCCAATTTTAAAACTTAACACAAAACTATACTAATCAAGATGGTGTGGTGCTGACATAAGGAGACATACACATGAAAGGAACAGAACTGTAAGTCTAGAAATAAACACATTTACAGGCAACTGATTTTCAACAAAGGTCCCACTGAAAACGGGGAAAGATGAAGAAAGACCCCTACACCTCACCCATATACAAAGATTAACTCAAAACGCATCAAAGATCTAAATGTAAAAGATAAAGATAAAAAACTTGAAAACATGTTTGAATCTTCATGACTCTGAATTAAGCAATGTTTTCTTAAATATAACACCAAAAGCACAAGCTACAAATAAACTGGACATCACAATTCCATCTTTAGATATTTAAATATCCAAGGAGAAATTAAAATATATGTCTACACTCCAAGAAGGGACTAGTGGTTACCAAAAAGGAGGGGTGGGGGAGGGTGGGTGGGGAGGGAGGGAGAAGGGGATTGAGGGCTATTATGATTGGCACACATGGTGTGGGAGGGATCATAGGGAAGACAGTGCGGCACAGAGAAGGCAAATAGTGACTGTGACATCTTACTACACTGATGGACAGTGACTGAAATGGGGTATGGGGGCAGGACTCAATAATATGGGTGAATGTAGTAACCACATTGTTTTTCATGTGAAATCTTTGTAAGAGTGTATATCAATAATACCTTAATTAAAAAAAAATACATATATATATATATATATATGTCTACACAAAAACTTGCACCCAAACTTCATAGCAGCATTATTCATAATGGCGAAAAAGTGAACACAACCCAAATGTCCATCACTTCACAAATGAGAAAGTTTGATATATTCATACAATGGAATATTATTCGGTAATAATAAGAAATTAAATACTGATACAGGCTACATCTTGGTAATGAATCTTGGTAACCTTAGAGAAAGGAAAAGAAACCAGTCACAAAGGGCAACATATTATATGATTCTGTTTATATGACATGTCCAGAATAGGAAAATCTATAAAGACAGAGAGCAGATGAACAGTTTCTTAAGGCTAGGGTAGATCAGGAGTTCAGAGAGGTGACAGTTAAGGGGTACAGAGTTTCTTTTAGGGGTAATAAACATATTCTCAAATTCATTACAGTGATGGATGCGAAACTGTGAATATATATGTATATATACATATACTAAAAGCCACTGAACTGCATAGTTTAAGTGGATCGACTCTCCGATATGTTGATCATAAATAAACACAACTGTATACTTTAAAAAAGTAAATTTTTTGGTATGTGGGTATCTCAATTTTTAAAAATATCATTAGCTAGTTATTGGTCCTTTACACTATCAACTTAACAAAATTAAAATGATTTAGGAGGTTGTTTCCACAAATACTTGATAATTCATGCTACTTTAAAACTTGGTTTTCCACATCTATGTTTATAAATAGTATGAAAATAAGGTTACAGAAGTGGGAACTATGATATACCTGTCCTAGGTGTGCCCAAAAAATTAATTTAATAGCTGCTTCTTTCATTATTTCCTTTTCTCTAATATTTCTACAAAATAGTCATTTAGTAAGTTTCCACAAAGGCTGATTCAACCAATTTTGAAAGTTTTCATGAAGAGGGAAATGTGTTTTTGGACCCTGGTAGCAGAGACCTAATTAATCTGGCAGGGGAGGAAGAGAAAAATGAATGATCATGTTCAAATAACTAGCTAAGAGTCTAAAGCTACTTTAAAATTTTGACTTATAGAATTTTATCCTCCCACAATTTATTAAACTACAGTCAGTCACAATCTGCAACAATGTAGGACTGGCCCTTGTTGGAGATATGGAAACAAACATGCTATGCCCTGCTAGGAATTAAGAACATTCACCTCAGTCAGCCAAGATATGCATTTCATTAAACCCCAGAGCTCCCTAGCCCCTTGTTAACCACCAGTGAAGTACAAACACTGCTCTTCTCCACGATTTTAAAAACACAAGTAAACCCAAGAGGATTTCATGAAGTACATTCTTTATAGGCCCCCAAACCAGCAATACAATCTCAGGTAGCCATTTCAACCCTCTTCAGTAAAATTATTTAAGTTCAAAAGAAAAGTGACTGATGCTTTAGTTGATTCTGCAAAATCCCCCAAACACAGAAAAGTCTCAGTGGGGCTTCAAACAGTAAAAAAGTAGCACTATATGCCAAAGTAAACAAATCTCTCAGGGAACCCAGGAGATGGAAGTGGCTGTAATTACTGTTACCTCTGAAGACAGCTCTCAGGAGTGCTCCAGCAGCTTTTCCTTTCACTGCCTGATTCTGAAGGACGTTAGCCAGCTGGAATCAGAGAAAGGAAAAGCTACAAGTCTCTGGCAACAATTTCTCTACCCCCGATGACCTCAACTCCTAATATGAGAAACACTCATCTGTCAGGTCCCTACATGTCAGAGATACCAGGTATCACAATTAACACTTTATTTAGATAGATTTTAACATGATGTCGGGCTGTCAAGACTGAAATTTATTCATATATTATTCCACAAACATTTATTGAGTACTTACTCAGCACTAGGTATTGAGCTATGTTCTTAGGGATATATATTCATCCAACAAGTACTTTTTGAACATGTTCTTTCTCCCAGGCGCTAGGGATAATATGACTCAAAGTCTATAGCAAAGCAGTGGGAAAAGGGTGGTAGAAAGAAAATTCAAGAAAAAAAAATTTGTAAAGGAAACAGAGAGCTGAGATAGACAATGATTGAGGAAAGGGAAGTAACTTTAGCTAACAGTAGTCAGGGAAAGCTTCTCTGAAGTGTCATTTACACAGAGACTAGGAGGATGAGAAAGAATTAGTTACACAAATGATAGGACATTCGAGATAAAGTATCATTATGTACAAGAATTGTGTCCCATTCAAAATCCAAGTGTGGAAATTCTATCACCCAGTACCTTTGAATATGACCTTATTTGGAAATAGGGTCACTGCAGATGTAATTAGTTTCATTGAGGTCATTAGGGAGGGCCCTAAACCAATGACTAACATATCCTTTTAAGAGGGGAAATTTGGACACAGAGACATGTACACAGCGAGTATGCTATGTAAAGATGAAGGCAGAGTTCAGAGTGATACAAGCCAAACAACACCAAAAACTGTCAGCAAACCACCAGAAGGTAGGCAGAGGCACAAAACACACTCTCCCGGCCCTCGAAAGAACCCAGCACTGCCCGCACCTTGATCTCGGACTTCTAGTCTCCAGGACAGTCACATCTGTTGGGTACCCATTGTGTGTTAGGCTGTGTGCAAGATCCTTTCCTCCCCTTCTTCCTTCTCCCTCCACTTATGTGATCTTAGGTCTTCCATTAGGACTTTGTTCAGATGTGCCCTTTACTGTATTTTAAAACACCTAGATAGGCTTTTTACTGTAAGATTAAGTATCCTCATTAATTTGGAAGATTTAAAATTTTTCTTTTAATTGGTAGGCTGGAACTACCAAGTTGATGCACATTCCAAAGAGATTTTTTTTTTATAGAACATTCCTCATTTTGTGTTATCTGATGTTTCCTCATGATTAAATTGAGTTTATGCATTCTCAGCCACCACACAGGCTAAGAATACCTTCCCAGAGCATCACAACTAGAGGCATGTGATATCCATCTATACCTCATTGATAACACTAATTCTGATCACCCGATCAAGTGTGTTGCCCTGATTTCCCCACTTTATAACTACTTTTTTTCCCTTTGCAACTAGTTAGCAGTTTGTAGGGAGGCACTTCAAGACCATTCGAATATCCTGCTCCTCATCTAACTTTCCCTTTGCCGAATGGAAAAGCCTGGCGGCAACCACCACCACCAGGTACTCAGTCTGCATCACCAGGAACCACACTAACACCACGAGCCCTGTGATAGGACACACTGAAGGGCAGGGCACATGTCTGTGGCCCCTTTGCCAGGGACGAATGACCTCAGTCTAATCATGAAACACACCAGACAGGTACTAATTGAGACACACATAAAAATAACTGATCCATACTCCTCAGGGCGATCAAGATCATAAAAGACAAAGACCAAGAACTGCCGCAGATGGCAGAAAATCAGGGAAAAACAACCACCAAGTGCAGTGTAGGATCCTGAGGGGGATTGTGGAACATTAAAAAAAAAGGACATCAGTGGAAAAACTATCAGGTAGAGTTAGCATAGGGTCTTTAGTTTTGCCAATGGTACTGTACCAATATTAATTTCCTGGTTCTTAAAATTTTACTAAGGTTGTCTAAGATGCTAATACTGGGGGAAGGATACATGGAAACTGCATTATTTTTACAACTTTTCTGTAAGTTTAAAAGCAGTTCAAAAAAAAAAAATTCTCCTGGATTTAACATCTATTGATGGTTCTTGCCAGATGCAATGTTTATCGTGATAAGTACAAAATAATGGTTTGCTAACTCTAGCATATAAACAAGGACCTCCCTTGTCCCCAGTTATTTTTTTATTATCAGTATGGGCTCACAAATTTCCATATTTTTCAATGGCTTATAATTCATAACTGAACTTAAATTACTTTGATGTTCAAACAGTCCCACATTTGGGCAATGAAGCCCCTTCAAGCAGGCTCCTGTGTCCTTGTGACATGCCCCCATCTTTTTTTCTGAGCACTTCTTTACCTTCTGGCTTAGCAGGATGTTCCAGGTTCACTGTGTATCCATCATGCCCACCCATGAAATTAGCCATTTCTCTGAAAGGCCCTGGTTTCTTTCAGTGGGGAATGGTTATCAGAGAAAACAAGTGGGAGTCCTGTGTTCAGTGTGAGGTATAAAACTTTTAAGGGAAATGTTAGCAAAACAGGAAAGTTCAGAAGACAGTGTTCATGCTAGTGAAGGAATTTAAAACCAGGAAGAGTTGAAGGAACTTTTCCAACCTATATTCAGTATCTCTTAGATGTTAAATGCTTATATACATTATTCTCTAATTTCATCCTCACAAAAACCAAGAGATACAGATTCTTTTTGCGATAATCAAGAATCAGAGAAGCAATTCACATCTATTTATATCATGGATTTTGTTCTAGTTCTTATATATTTGCTTGTATTATTTTATAGTCTAATGTTAAAGCCTCCTCAAATTCCTTTCAGAAGCGGGTAAAACATAATTCTAAATAAATTCATTAAAAGCTGGTCTTAACCAAACCTTAAATCATCTAAAGGATGATCCAAGTCGCAGCTCAGGCAACGGGCTGTCTCAAAAAGCTGCTGCTATAGCAGTCTTGGATGATTCCAAAGAAAAAAATCAGAGCACTTCCCTGTTTTCAATCTCATCAGTGTCAGGTGACAGAGCTTGACATGTGCCTAGCTTTGATGACCACAACAACATTAGCACATAAAAATTCCCTTGAAAACATAATATTCAAAGTCTTATTAATACACACACATATGTTTAAGGTTAATTTTAAGGGTTTCTTTTCCATGGAGGGATCTGAACAGACTGAGATCAGTTACAGAGAAAGGAGAAGTGAATATGGAGAGTGAGAATATTAGGAAGAATAAACAGCCTGACAAAGAAATTATTGTCCCATTTTATAAGCATATTATGTACAGTGAACACAGAGTTGGTTTCTCTTTCATAATAATTTCAAAATATTTTACTGCTTATGAATTTATCTTCTTTAGGGAAGAACATAAATAAAGCATCAATAGGCAAATCTAACGTCTCACATCGGTAACTAGAGTCTGGATATTACCTTCAACTAGGATTGTTCTAAGAACCACAAAAATATACTAATTTGATTATATACATACAGTTGCATACATGTTTAAATAAGTTGTACACAAGCATCCTTAAGTTGTCTATGTCTCTCTCTCTCTCTCCCCCATTTCTTTACATCTGTAAATTGTTAGCAAATAAATCCTCATCTCCTACAGAGAGTGAGGGTAGATTAAGTGGCAGAATAATTTTTCTCTAACTCATCCTTTGAATCTGTCATCACGCTTGACATTTGCTTTTAACAGAACATGCTTCCCAATACTCACATCATCTTCTTTCAGGGTTCGAAGAAATTCCTGCAGTCTGTCTGCTGTTTTCTTTGCTGCTAGAGATAAAATTTTCTGGTCCATTGTTGCACACATCAGGGAACTGTATGGGAAAAATGTCAGAAGTGATGAAACTTCCAGAAGTAAACAAGCTTGATCTTCTTCCTTCCCTACTTGTTAACTTGAGTATTTATATTATACACAATGTCCACAGTGGGTACTCAACAGGCTAAGGACTACTAACTAGTCTGACTAGGTGATTCTTAACTAAACCAAAATAATCTCAAGAATTCTCTGGAATTTCCTTATTAGAAACTTGCATTCTAACCAAGTGGTTTCATAAGTTTTGCCCACACTTTCATCATTTTTTTAGCATCTACCTAGCACACTGCCTAGAACAAAGCTGTCATTTAAGAGTGTATCAAATATACAATTATACAAACAATATGTATTATAAACATATAATAAAGCAATGTTTGATATGAATAAAGCACCAATGTAACTGCAACATGCCAATTAAATGGTATAAAAACAAATGAGAAGTTAACAAGGCTAAAGAAATAAAGGTGTCCTGTATATCAATAATACCTTAATAAAAAAGAAAGAAAGAAATGTGTCCTCAAATGTCAAGAAGGCTTCCTAGCAGAAGAAAATTTGAACTGGAACTTAAGAGAGAAAATTTACATAGTCAAGATAACCAGATGGTGTGCATTAAAATTACTGAAAGGGAAGAATCATGAGCAAAGGTGTTCATGAAAATTCGAAAAACCTATTTAGGGTAAAATGAGTAGATTGCCTGAGGTAGACAGTTCAAGCAAGGGAGAGGGAGTAGGAAGTTACCAAGTCAGGACCGGGAATAAACTGTGCCCAGGTCTTAAAGGCAGGTGAAGAAATTTAGATTTTATTCAGTAAGTAACAGAGAGCAACCAAAACTTTTGAAGCAAAAGAGAATCTGAGAAGATCAAAACAGTGTTTGAGGAAAATGAATCTGGCATCAATGTGCAGACTAAAGTCGGAAGGAAGGAAAAAAAGCAGAGGCTAGGTGGTTACTGGGGGCTCTTTCAGCAGTACTGACAAAGGCTTGTCTGGGGAGTGGAAAGGATGAAATGGAGGTATATTAGGCAGGCAGGATTTAGTGAGTAGCTGTGGGAATATTACAGGAAAGGGGAAATGCAGGCTTGTGGGAATAAAACGTGCTCCTCCTCCGGGACTTCCTCCTGTTTCCCATCTCCAGGAATTGTATCCTTACCCACTCAGCTGCTGAAACCAGGAACTTGGGCAACATTCTTAACTTCACCTTCATCCTCTGCATCCACTACCAAGCCCTGTCCATGTTTACCCCCTACACCTCTCTCAGAGCTACTTCTCCATCACCTCTCACCTGAACTACTACAAGGCTTCCTGTCTCCCACACAGCAACCAGAGTAACATTTCTGAAACACAAACAAGATTAGGTGACTTATCCACCCTCCATCTCCATCTTAAAACTCTCCAGCAGCTTCCCACTGCTCTCCTATGGAAAAATCTTGAAGTCAGGATTAAAAAGTCCTGCAGGGTCTGGCCCATCCCTAACTCTTCATCACTGTATGGTTCAGCCACACCGAATAGCTTTTGGTCCTTCAAACACCCAAGTTCCTCCTGCCACAGGCCCTTACACATGGTTTTGACTGAGCTTAACAAAAATACCCGCCCCCTTTATCTCACTTTCCCACTCCTTTATTATTAAGTCTTACAAATCCTTCCATCTCGCCAAATCCACACCCTCAGAAGCTCAGTCTAGTGTAAATGCTCCCCTACGGCATCCTTTCAAAGCAGCAGTAACCTCTTTTACTATCACCACACTTAACATTTATAATTATTAGATTAAGGACTACAGCTCCCTCTCAACAATAAACTCCATGAGGGGAGGGGGCCGCCTCTGGTTTTGTTTATCACTGAAAATCCAGTATTTAGCACAGTAACAAGCTCCTAATAGATGCCCAACAAATACCTGAACAAGTGAATTACCGAACGCCTACAATGGTCAAGACCCTGGGCCGAGCACTTTACATTCATTAATTTGATCCTTACACCAACCCTATGAGGTAAGGTGTTATTAGCCCCAATTTAGATGCTCTTTTGGGATTCAGACAGATTAAGGAATTTCCTCAAGGTTCCTAGAAGCAACCAGTGGGAAAGACAGAACTGAAACCCATGTCTGTCCAGCTCCAGAACCTAAGAGCCCATGCTTGTAACTACTCTTCCCACCCCCGTTAGGACCTGGGCGGCAAAGGGGCCGCAGAAAGGGGAATGCCGACCAAAAAAGGCGTCCAGTCGGAAGGAATATGCTGAAATCAATACATTTCGGCGGGCACATTTTACTAGATTCGTCCTAAAACCAGAGCTAAGTAACAGACAGGTGGCTGCGAAGTCCCTGTTCGCACAGCTGATTCCTCGCTCAGAGGCCCTGCGGAAGTGAAACGGCGCCAGGGCTCCCTGGAGAGCCAGGCGTAAACACGGACAAACTATATAAATCGAGGCAGCTAGTGATGTGGGCTGTGACCGAGCTACAAAGGCGAAACGGGGTTCTGAGGAACTTCCCGGACGTGGGAGCTGAGTAGCGAAGCAGAGGGAAAACTAACAGGTGGGCTCGGGGTGACGATCCCCGCGGCGACGGACCTCGCACGCCGGCGACGCCGCGGGAGCTGGCGGGGCATCGATCCTTCCAGGCCAGAGAAAACACCAGAACTCCACAAGGAACCGGAGCCCTCCTAGCCTCACAGACCCGCTCCCTCCCGGGGGCTGAGTCCCACCTCCGGGGCAATGCGCGAAGCCCCCCTGCACGCTTACCTCGGCCTCACCGCAGCCGCAAACTTCAAAAATGCCCGCGCCACGGAACGCCGCCGCACTTCCGTCACCTGGGACAACAGGCCCCGCCCCCGCGGCTCACTTCCGCCGCCGGGCGCCTGCGGGTGGGCTGTACCATTAAGGGATGGGGTGGGGGCATTGTTGGGCTCGGACGTTCCCACTCACAGCCAGGGGGAGGCGCGGCCTGCGACCTCGAATTTGGGACCACAGAGTGGAGCATGCGCGGTGTGGCCTCAGCGTAAGCATCTCGGTATCTTCACGGATGAAGAAGCCCTTGTGTACAGTTGGGGAAAGAGTGCGAGAGGGGCGAATCCAGCGATTGCCCTGCAGGTGTCTGCATTGGAACCGCCTGGAAGGCAGACTACTTGCGCCAGCGGATATGTCAGTAACCCCTAAAGATGAAATCCCCATGTGGCCAGGGGTCTTTTGTTGTTCCGTGTATAAATCTCCAGCCAGCATTTAGCGCATAGCCTGGCAAAGCGGTAAATGCTCAGTGAATGTATGTCAAACGAACAAATAACAGTAGAGCGAAAAGCAATGGATGGGAGGGCTGAGTCTATTTCAGCTTGTGCAAAGGGCCTGAGAGCAATAAGCAAACGAGCCCCTGGCTAGTTACAGAGGTGAAGGTGCTTGGGACGGGGGTAGGAAAGCAGGGTCTTGGAAGACCCCTCACATCAGGAGCAGCAGGGAACAGCTGGAGGGGCAGTACATGGTTGTATTCACATTGGAAAATGGTATCTCTGGCAGGGAAATAGTATAGATTGCTCGATAGAGATAATGGGGGATGGGGAGGACTGCAGACAGACCCCTTAGGAGACTACAGGTTGTCCTGCAGCTAGATTGTGGTGGCCCAAACGGTGGCAGTGGGACAGTAGGAAAGGGATGGACAGCATGTGAAAGAGATTAGGAAGACCAGTGCACTGGGCCTGGGAGATGAAGGAGGAGTTGAGGAACATTCAAGCCTAAGTGACAGGTAGGGGTGGTTTGACTGCCCAGCTGAGGGATACTGGGAGCACAGGGAAAGGTCTGGATTTGGGGGTGGTGAGGGGACCTTCAGATTTGGACTTGCCAAATGTGAGGTGCTGATGGGATGGAATGTGAAGGAATGCAAAGATCAGGGGGCCTTCAGTCTGGAACCTGACTCCAGTCCCCAAGGTTGGGGGTACTACTTGGCCAGCTCTGGAAGAAACATAGCACTGGCTATGATGCCTCTCAGCTGTCTGGACCTGCTCCTTGCTTGGGACCCTTCTTAAGCTTGTTTTACTTCTACCATGTTTCTGGCCCAATAAAGAGATATGATGTGTGGCTAAAACACAGCAGCTGAGTTGAGAGATTATTCCTGGGAGGAATCCCAGAGATTGCCAAGGAAATAGGTGACTCTACCTCATCTCCCCCAAAAATTTCCCTTCCAGGCTGCTTGTGGAACTGGGACACACAGCCACAAATTTGTGTGTCTGTGTAGCTCAAACAGACTCATTTGCTTTTTTGAGCCTACATTTGTGCATCCTAGGTGCATTTACTGAATTGCCTGTGTGAGGCTCTGCCCCCCTGGCATGGACAATTCACGGTTCTTGTCTCCCTTCTATGAACGTTTCATTCGTGTTTTCTGTTAGCACTAATGGATGTTACATAGGCAAAGGAGGAGAACACATTGAGATTAATAACAGTGTTTTCCACCCTGATGGAATCTTCCTTACTAAGCAGCAAGCCTTAAGCATCTCCTTCAGCCAACTAGACTTTGTACACTGGGAAGCACACTGATTCTAGAAAATAGAGCTGGTTAAACATGGGTTTATATAATGGAAATAAATGTTCTTCAGACTTGTCGGTAGTTCATGTTTATGTAAAAACATTGTGGCTACTGATATTTGTAGGAGTCCAGAAAAGAAAGGACAAATGGAGGCCCCCTATCATTCCTGACTCAGTCTTGCAAGGTGAGGAGGGCCTTTGTATGCTGCATGCGGGCAGCCAGCCCAAAGATCCACACCATGCTTCACCCCTAAAGCTGCCCTTGGCTACCTTTTGGAAACAGACAGCTGGATAAACAAAATGTGGTTTATCCATACTTGGAAATCCTGACACATGCAGCAACAGAGGTGAACCTGAAGGGCATTATGCTAAGTGAAATAAGCCAGTCACAAACACACAAATACTATATGATTCCACTTTATAGCCATATGAAGTATCTAAGTAGTCAAAGTAGAATGATGGTTACTAGGGGCTGGGGAAAGGGGACAGGGGAGTTGGTTAATGGGTATAGAGTTTCAGTTTTGCAAGATGAAAAAGTTCTGGAGATCTGTTTCATAGCAAGGTGAGTGTACTTGACACTACTGAAGTACATACTTAAAAAATGGCTAAGATAATAATAACAATAATAAAAAGGTACCACTAAGAACCAGCTGGCTCTACCCTGAAGAAATTCCAATGTGGTAGGACTCGAGGCAGGGGTTTAACAGCTTACTATTTTATCCCCAGTATCTAGAAAAGTGGCACATGGGGTGCTTCATAAATATTTGTTAAATGGGTGTAAAATCATGAACACATCCTTAGGAAAATAAGGACTTAAATTATCCCTATGAAATGTTAAATTTCAAAACTTAAATTTTGACTTTATCACTACTTTTGAAGCTTCCTGTGAATTTACAATCATTTGAAGATTAAAATTTCAAAATAACAAACAAACCATAAAAAATGTCAGTTCCCTTCACCTACTCAGTATCTTATTGTTAGAAGGCCTAAAAGGGAGGTAGAGAAGGAGAGAAAGGAGAAGCAGGAAAGTAATCCTTAAAAACTTTTTCAAGATCCTTACAATTGGCTATGTTTGATTAAGGTTTATAGATTATCCAATCGCATTATATCAACATTCATTTCCTGATTTTGATAATTGTACTGTGATTAATTAAGAGAATGTCCCTGTATTTAGAGAATACATGAGGAAGTATTTTGGAGAAGAGGAGCACCGTGTCTGTAACTTACTCTAAAGTGGTTTAGAAAGAAATAACATGTATATATTGAGAGATAATGATAAAGCAACTTTGGTGAAATGTTAACATCTTGGTGAAGGACATATGGGAACTTTTTTTGTACTATTCTTGCAACTATTCTGTAAATCTGAAATTATGATGAAACAAAAAGTTAAAAAAATAGTAACAACCCAGTAGTGAGCCTAGTGAACTGCTCTGGCTAATAAATAATTAGCAAACCAATTTGAGGGCCCGACTCTGCCCCCTTGATGATGAAAAACAGATATGTGTTCACCTAGCTTCCACTTCGTCCCTTTTATGCTGTCATCCTAGATGGCTGAAAACTGATGGGGAGTGTCCATCCTACTTGGCCACTTCCCTACCCAGTCTCCATGACATTCTCATCCATGTCACTTCAGCCACTTACTCTCCTGGTCCCATCCTTGAGCCACTAGGCTGGTGCCTCTGCCGGTGCACTGAATCCCACCCTCTCCCATCTTCTCAGCAAAGACCTTACTGTCACTACTCCCTAACCTTAGCCTTTAAGCTATCCCTTTCTACGGCTTCCCTCCTAAAAACACTGACATAACAAATTACCGTAGATGGGGTGGCTTAAACAACAGACACTATTTCCTCACGGTTCTGAAGGCTGTAAGTCGGAGATCAGGGGGTCCCACGGTCGGAGTCCGGGGAGAGCTCTCTCCCTGGCTTGGAGATAGCCTCCTTGCTGCGAGCTCACAAGGCCTTTCTCCGTGTGTTCACATGGACAGAGCTCTGCCATCTCTTCCTCTTTTTCTAAGAGCACTGGTCCCATCCCGGTGGCTCCATCTTCATGAACTCATTGAAACCTAATTACCTCCCAAGGCTGCACCTGCTAATGTCATCACACTGGGGGACAGGGCCTCAACATGGGAGATTTGGGGGGACACAACACTCAGTCCATAGCAAACACATCTTTTTCTTTGGTGGTGGGGAATGAAAGCCAAGTTCCCGCCTAAGAGCACCTATTTGTTTTTCCTCATCTTGTTAAACCTACTTAATTCAACAATACTCTGAACAAGCAGGCTGATAGATGTTATTGTTCTACTCCTCCGCTCCCATCTCTGGTGCCTCCCGCTGCCCCACTGCGGCAGGACAGACCCTTCTTTCTGGAATGAGGATGCCTCCTGGACGAACTGGAGCCCTTCGGAGCGCCAGGTGGCCGCCAGCCCTGTGGGTCAGCCCACGCTAGGCGGGGTCACTCTCACTACCACTGGGTAATTTCAAGGAAGGTGCAGAATGTCCCTCCACCTGGGTTTTCCCATTTCTCAAAGGAGGGATTGTGGCCTGGGCCTGCTTTAGGGTCCTGCCTAGCTGGGGAGAATGATAACTGGCCAAAGAGCGAAAGGCAGTGGCCAGACTCTTGATCCCTGGCGCTGCCCTAGGAAGGTGAGGCGATGTCGCCTTCCCCAGGAGCCAGGGGCCAGGTATGACTCTGTGGGGCGGTCACACCTGTGTCACTCGCACTTCTGGAGGAGGGGACAGGTCTGGATGTTGAATGATGAAGGGGATTTAGAGTGATCCGGACCCCACTCCTTGCCCCCTGTGCGGCTCTGGGCAGGTCCCCTCCCCTCTCTGATTCTCAGCTCCCTGTTCTGTAAAAAGGGGAATCTATTCCCTGCCCCACTTCTGGAGGGACAGGATGAGAGAAGGCTGGTAAGGCCCGAGCAATGCGGGCGCCCTCCCTCCCTGCCCCCAGCCCGGCAGAGAGAGCCAGGGAGCCCACAGCTGTCTGCCAACGGGGCTGGCACAGGCCGAGGAGCCGGTGAGGGCCACGGTGCCCCTCGCACAGTGGTGCTACTGTTCACGAAGGAGGAGGGGCAGGAACGTGCCTCTTGGGCAGGGGTGCAGGGGGGGCGGCAGGGCAGAGGCAGGGGAAGGGCTGTGAGCAGAGTTTGCCACAGAAAGCTCTGCTCCCTGAAAAGGGCCTCCCGGCCTGGGGGCATCCTGAAACGCTCTGTACAGTCCTTTCCTGTCAGGGCCGGCCATGAACTCAAAGGTGTTATTGGTGCAAGGACTATTCCTCGTGATGAGAGTCCATCCCCTGGCTTTCACAGAGCCTCTTGGGGCCCTCCCAGGGGGCAGCCCCTGCTCTCCCCCCAGTCCCTCCATGTCTGTCCTGAGCCTCACACCCTATGAATTACCTGGGAAAAGTCCCATACCCCACCTGTATTAATTTGCTAAAGCTACCATAACAGAGTACTACAGACTGAGAGGCTTAAACAATAGAAATAATGTTTTCTTACAATTCTGGAGGCTGGAAGCCCAAGATCAAGGTGCTGCCCAGGCTGGAGCCTACTGAGGCCTCCCTCCTTGGCTTGCCGATGGCCGTCTTCCCCCTGTGTCTCCACGTGGTGTTTCCTCTGTGCGTGTACATGTCTGTGTCCAAATTTCCACTTCTCATTGGAATTTCAGTCATACTGGATTAGGATCTACCCTGATGACCCCATCTTAGCTCAATGACCTCCTTAAAGACTCTGTCTCCAAATACAGTCACACCCTGAAGCCCTGGGGGATAGGACCTGAATATATGAATTCAGAGGGGGCAACAATTCAGTCTGTAACAGCATTTTACAGGTGTAGCAACTGAGGCCTCAGCAGATGGCTTGTAGTAGGCGGGGTCAGGCCTAGAACCAGGGCCGGAGACCTTCCCTCTCTGCTCCTTCTCTGCTGCCACCACCCACAGCTGGGCCACCAGGCCCTGCCCCAGGGAGGAAGAGGATGGTGGGCAGGGGCTGTCCTCTGTCTACTTCCCCAGCAATCCTCAGAGCTGATGCGAAGCTGAAGGCCAGGCAAGGTACTGATGGGCCCAGGCTGGAGGGGGAGAGGAGCAGGGACCCTCCAGGACAGTGCTTGTCAAATTTTATGTACACAGGAATCCCCTGGGATCCTTGTTAAAACATGAATCCTGATTTACCCTGCCTGGGGAAGGGCTGAGACTCTGCACTTCTAACAAGCCCCCGATGGTGCTGGCACCCTTGATCTACAGGCCACCCTTGGAGAGCACCGAGGCTGAGATCTGTGTCGTCTGTTAGAAATATAACGGGAGCCAATAATGTAGAAATTTAAAGATTTTCTAACCACATCAAAAAAAAAAAGTAAAAGGAAACAAGTGAAATGGACTCTATTTTTAACCCAATACATCCAAAACATTATCATGAAGATACATTAATGATTCATTAAACAGACCATTAAGCCATATAAAAATTGTTAATAAGAAATTTTACATTCTTCTCTTTGTACTAAGTCCTCAAATCCAGTATTTTATATTTGCAGCCTATCTCACTGGGGCCTCCAAATTTTTATCAGAAATACTTCATCACAAAATTTACAGTTGAGAAACTAGCATCATGCACCTAAGTTGTTCCAAACATGCTTAAGTGCTCCAATGACTGAATCCAGTATCAGTCTTCAAATTTCAATTTAAGTTCATTAAAATGGAATAAAATTTACGATTCAGTTCTTTGCATTACCCCATTTCATGTTCTGAAAAGCGATGTGTAGCTATTGGCTTCTCTATTGGACAACACAGGACTAGAACGCCAGGGAGCAGAATGTTAGAAATGAGGGGTTCCCCAGCTCCAGAGAGGACTTGGGAGGGAAACAGCCTAAGAGCCAGAGAACAGCCAGAGCAAGAGCCCAGGGAAGAGGCTGCCGGAAGCAAAGGGCTGACGGTTCATCTGCTGCACCCCTGAGATCCAAGCCCCAGGCATTGCAGCCTGCTCCAAAGGAAGGGGTCCAGAGAGGCAGGTAAGGGTCAGGTTCTGGTCCCATGCACTGCCCTTCAGAGACGTTCTCACAAACCTCAGGGTGTCTGGAGAAAGTAAAGAGGGTGAAGAGATCCCAAACCTATCCAAGTAGGAATGGACTGGAAAACAAGAACTATTTCTGGGGAAAACCAAAAAGCATTTCTGGGGACAGATTCTGGACAATGTTCTGTGCACAGGAGCTTGGCCAAGACTGAGGCTGATATTAGAGAAGGCTGCTTGGGGATCAGACCAAGGGCAAGTTTTGAAACAAGGAGGACTGTCCAGGAGAGGAAACTGGGAGCTCCATGCCCTCGGAATGCTGGAGAGAGAATACTCTAAAGGGACTGCCTCCCCTACTCCTGTCCCCAGTGGAATACCTAAAGCAGAGATGGGATGTCACCTGGGAAGGTGCTGCAGAGGGATTTCTTGCTGGATAACACGAGTCCTCTGCACCCAGATGCCTCTTGATGGTGTATGTGCAGCAACTGCCAACACTGACTGCGTACTTACAGTTGCTAAGTGCCAGCACCACGCTAAGAACGCACTGCCATTTCATCCTCACTAAGGCCATGAGCCTGTCCTCTAAGTATCCCCACTTCTCAGGGGAGGAAACTGAGTCACTAAGTGGTAGTCACGTCTCACAGCTAGGAGGTGCTGGAGCTGGGAATTAAAGGTGGGCAGTCTGGTTCCGAGCAAGCTCCCGTCCTGCGCCATCCTGCCTAGAAGGCTGGTTGGCCTGTCTTGTCCTCTCCCCACTCTGCCTTAACCAGCTACATTTCCCAACTGGACCCACTCCCTGTGGAGGTGACAACTACCATGCCAGGCGTTGCCGGGTTGGGGTAGAGAGAGGGTGAGAGGCCCGCCACAGCTGCTGTTGCATCACAGTCACATTTAAAATTTCCCTTCATCTCTTGCATGTCTTCCCCTTTCTCAGATCCCCCTGCAGTGAAAGAGCGGGCTGGGAAGAGGGAACGGGGCTGGCCCAGATCCCACCCTCACTGCTGCCTCCCACATGGCTGAGCAGGAACAGGGCAATATAGACGCACACAAAGGAGGGCTTTGAGGTGGCTCCAGCCAGGCCCAAGCTGATCCTCTCTCCCGCCTGGTGTTTTGCTTGTCCCAATCTGTGCCTCCCCGTAAACCCAATTTAATGGGAAACTGTGGGCATTGAGAAGTTCCTTGTGACACACTAATCCCAGCCTGCTGGCGGGGCTACACCCCCAGTGCAGGCAACCTCCCGTCTTCCGAGGACACAGGTACCAGGTAGCCCCAAGAAGGAGCTGCCCGCCTGGCAGGTAAGTCAGTAGTAGGAGCCTGGCTGGGCCGGGGAGCCCAGAACTGGGGTGAGGAGTTGGGGGTGGGGAGAACACATCCCAGGGTAACCCAAAAATTGAAACCAGCTGGCTGTTCTCCAGGTTGAGCCAGACCAGACTTGGTGTCAGATTCAGCAAGTAAACATTCAGGACACCCAGTTAAATGTGAATTTCAGATGAACAACAAACACTTTTTTAGTATAAGTATTGCAATATTGGGGACACACTTATGCCAAAAAAAGAATTTGTTGTTCATCTGAGAATTCACATGTCATTGGGCATTTCTGTATTTATCTGGCAATACAAGGAAGCATGGAACAGCCTGGATGTGGAGTGAAGGGTGGGTAGTTTTTTACTGTATATAGCTCAGAAATCAGTATTTTTAAAAATCAAAGTTAATATTGGGCATGTTTAAAAGAGTTGCTGTACTGGCTTTAACCCACTATTTCTAGGATCTAGTATCTTGCCCTGACGATCTGCTTATGTGGCTGGGGGTGTCCAGCCACTATCTCCTGTAAAGCCTCTTGGGGCAGTTCTGCCGGCCTCTCCATTCCTGTTCCAGAAAAACCCAAGTGAGAGCAGAGAAGCCTTTCAGTGTGTCTGTCTCTATGTCCACATGTTTAGAAGTCTACCGGCCAGAGAGATGGCTTATAACGGTTCCTGTTGGTGGATGATAGCCCCCAGAACTGATCCCTGCCCTGGCTGGCTCTGTGGAATGAGAGAGGCAAGAAATGGGAGATCCTCAGAAATTCCCTGGGATTCTCCAAGTCTCTCTGTGCAAGCAGAGGTAATGAATAGTATGGCACTAAGAAAGGTTCATATTCTGAACCATACTTCAGAGCAAAACCCTGCGCTAGGTGCCTTACAGAAATTATAGGATCTTCATGACAACTTGATTTGGTAGGTACAGTTATTATCCCTAATTTGCAGATGAAGAAACTGCTGCTCAGAAAGGTTAAATAACTAGCCTAAGGCCACACAGGTGGTAAATGACAAGGCCTGATTCAAACCCAGGTCTCTCTGACCATGAAGGGTTTTCTGTGACATCAGGTCTCCTAGGGAGCTTGCCTGGAGATGTCTTAGCCCTAGGCGTCAAAGCAGTATTGGGTGTCCAGAAGACATAGGTTCAAGCCTACTTCTGCCACTTATCAACAGTGAACAGGGAACAGAACTGACCAACGGGAACCTGGTCAGAGGCAGGAGCAGGGGGTGACGGGTCCTTGAAGGCACCGGGGATGTTTAGGCAGAAGAGGAGAAAATCAAGAACAGGAGAGCTGTCTCCAAAAGTACTCAGTGGGTAAGCTGGTTATCATGGGGGCAAAGGACAGGATTTGTTCTGGTGGCCAAGCGCCGCTACTGTGTACTTCATTTCATTAAGTCTTCTTAACCCTTCCATCTCCCTTTCACGGGACCACCAAGGCTCACGTTAAATCCCATAGCCTGCAAGTAGAAGAGACAGAATTTGAACCCAGTTCCGACTTTTGCCACAACAGGCTGCCTCCCAGTGCTGGCAGCAAGGCACAGCTTGGGCTTAAAATCCTGATCCTTGGCTGTTACCGGCTGTGTGACTTTGGACAAGTCACTTATTCTCCTGGGCCTGTTTCCTGCCATGTAAAATGGGAATTGCCAGCCCTTGCTCTGAGACAGTGGATTTGAAAATACTCATTTCATCACCTAGCCCAGAACCTGCACTCAGTATTATTATGCTTATGTAACTAACTTGTCATCAGCCCTCCCGGGAGTGAATGCACTGGAAAAGGGGCCATCCACCAGGCTAGGAAGTTTCTGAGGTCCCACTTGGTCCTGCTGGAGAAGGAGGGCCACAGACGGGAGGAGGCCTTGCCTTCTCCTGCAGTGATCGTGGAGCTGAGAATGGAGGCCAACCCTAACATTTTCCCAGCTGGGCCAGCTCACCTTAATAACTGAGGTTTGAGGTATTTTTGTGCGTACTCCTTCTCAAAGGGGTGTTTCTCAAACTGTAGCCCAAGAACCATCTTCAGAGCCACCCAAGGGCATCTGCTTTGAAGGGCAGATTCCTGGGCCCCAGTTCAGACTCCTGAGTCGAACCACAGGAGGCAGGGCCCGGGTGATTTTGATGCATTTGCAAGTTTTGAGAACCACTGTTCTAAGACAATAACAGAATGGTTTCTCCAAACCCAAACCCGCTGCAGCCCTGACTTCCTCTCTTAGGGAGGAAGCTGCCTGGAGAGGCCAGCGTGGAGGAAGTAGAGCCCTTGTTTTTCTGTGGACTTCGAGTCTTCCAGAGGCAGCATGTCAGAGGGGGTGAGCGCACCTGTGCCCTGAAGCTCCCCTCCACCACCTCCCCTCCGTCCTTCCCTCCTTCTCCATCATCTGGTCTGCCCAAGGGTGTAGGCACTCACCCCTATCTGTGTCCCTGGACCCACCCAAAAGGAGGATGCTTAACAGTGACCTTGGCAAAATACAGTAGCTCAGGGTGTGAGCAGGCCCGTTTGACTTCCTGTTTCTTCTAACTCTTCTCTGCCCAGGAGGGCACATTTCGAGTGGTCCCGGAAGAGGAACAGGAGCTCCGAGCCCAGCTGGAGCGCCTTACAACCAAGGACCATGGACCTGTCTTTGGCCAGTGCAGCCAGCTGCCTCGCCACACCCTGCAGAAGGTGAGGTGGCCTGGGGCGTGAGGAGGGGCAAGAGAGGGAGGCAGCAAGGGCAAATGTTGATAGTCCCCCCCCACCTCTTGGTCATCCTGGACCTAATGGACTGGCCTGTGCTAGGGGTCATTCTGGAGGTCAGCACTTGGGCTGACCAGACACCCAGGCCAGCCTAATCCAAGACCACAGCATCAACAGAGTTCCCTGCAACCAGTGCCAGGCCCTAGAGCCTCTGCACCAGGGATCATCCTGGACTCAGATATGAGGAACACGGGTTTGCAGGTGGCCCTAGGCAACAGGTGTCCAACTGCTGCCTCCACTGCATAGGCAAGAAGCCTGAGTTCTAGAATCAGACATACCTCCAACTTGCTGTGCGACCTTGAGCAAATCGTTTCAATTGGAAGGCTGTTGGGCCAGCTCAGAGACTGACTGTTCTCCATTGGGGTGGGCAGAGCTGTCCTGGGGCTGAGTTGAGCTTCGGTTCCTGGCTTCCATCTCTGTGTCCCTGGGCATCTCAAGGAAAAGGTGCTCTGAGCTCCCCCAGATCTGGCTCCCCCACTTCCCTCTCCACCCATGCTGTCCAAGGAGAGAGCAGTCAGAGACTGGTGAGTTCTCCAGGCCCTGCCCAGGGAGGAATGTGAGGCTCTGAGGCAGGGGCCAGGCTGCCAACTGCTGGGTATCTTTGTTTTCGAAAAGACCAGCATCAGGTTTGGGAGGGAGCGGAGCTAAGTAATTCAAAGTCCAGCCTGAGTAGGAATCCCAGATCCATCTCTTTCTATCTGCGTGACCTTGGGCAAGAATATCTTTACCTGTAAAAGCCTCAGTCCACTCATTCTGAGAAATGGGGATAAGATCACCAACCCTACCAAAGATTTAAAAACATACTGTATTTGGACTTAGCAGGGGTGCTAAGTAAGTGCAGGCTCTCAGGATTAGAGGCCTTTGCTATCTCTTGCAAACAAACCCTGGATGGGCAGTCTAATCTACTTTTCTCCAAATGCTAACTGGCAGGCTGTGCTGTGGCCAGGGCAGATGAGGGCAGAGACCCAGGGCCCCGGCTGCAGCCCCTCCACCCGGACCTCTGCTGGTCTGGCGCTCGTGAGTCCCGCGTGCCCCACTGCCCACCTGTGACTTGGTGTCCCACCCCACCGGCGTTCCAGGCCAAGGACGAGCTGAACGAGAGGGAGGAGACTCGGGAGGAGGTGGTGCGGGAACTGCAGGAGCTGGTGCACGTCCAGGCGGCCTCCGGGCAGGAGCTGGCCCGGGCGGTGGCCGAGAAGGTGCGCGGAAGGGACAGCGCCTTCTTCCTGCGCTTCATCCGCGCGCGGAAGTTCCACGTGGGACGCGCCTACGAGCTGCTCAGAGGTGAGGCTGGCGCGGGAGGGGACGGCCCTTGGAAGGCTGCGAGCGGTCGGGAGCATGGTATTGACCCTCCCTGGGCGCTGAGAATACCAACCCTTCCACTTCCCTCCATTCCCTGCCCGGCACAAGTCACTCTTTCTGGGCCTCCTACCTTAGCTGTAAAACGGGTGTGAACCAAATAGCCCCGAAGACTCCTTTCAGCTCTGAAAATGAATGAATGAAGGAGTCTGGCAGGACCAGATACCTAGAGATTTGGCTTCCCTTACCTCTCTCCCAGTGCTTGGGGCCCAATGAATAGAACTGAATCACCTGCATTGGGTGCCCAAGGCAGGAGGGAGTCTCCCATATTTCCCAAGAGCCTAGACTTCGGCTCTGGAGGCTGCAGGGAAGGTGGGTATGTGCCTGACTGCCTGCAGGTACCTAAACCTCCTGTGGAGCAGAATCGAAAATGGTGCCCATCCTGGGAGGGAGCCCCAGGACAGGACTGCCCACGGCCTGCTGGCTGGAAGAAGACAAGTTTCCTAAGGAAATCAAGTCGTGGCGCTGGTCCCGGGAAGGGGTATCTGCATGGGCCATCGGCAGGCTAAGGAGTCTCCTTTTCTTCCTTCCTTCCCAAATGTGAACTCACTGCTCGCTGTGCCAGCTACTGTTTTAGGCCACAGAACGCAGCGGAGAGGAAAGCAGACAAGAACTGGCAGCTCTTGTGGACCTTCTGTGCTAATGGTGGAAATAATAAACCAAATAAATAAAATGGAAATATATAGACTCTTAGTAAGCAGGGATAATGAGAAAAATAAAGGAGGTGACTATAAAGGATTGAGGGGTTGAAGTTTTAGGTAAAGTAGCCAGGAAGGCTCCTTGGCAAAGGGGACGTTTGAAGAAGAACTTGAAGGAAATGAGAGATCGAGAGGTTGGGGGGGTGGGGGGCACAGAGAGCCATAGGGCAGAGGGAGAAGCAAGGCCAAAGGCTAGGTGGTGGGAGATTCCCTGGGTGTTGTGGGCACAGCAGGGAGGTCAGGGGCAGTCCCTTGGCAGGTCCTCCCCAGACGCCTCCTCTGGGCCGGTGCCTCCAGGCTTTGGCAGTGGGGACCTGCTCCAGGTGGTCAGAGGGGTTGGTGGGTGGGAGAAGCGCTGCTGGTCTCAGGAAGAGCCCCTCTGATCTGCTGGGTTTTGGCTGCAGCTTGGGGTCTTCTCCCTGCCCCCATGGAGCTAGCCCTGTGCCCAAGCGAAAGCTGGGCCCCTGCCCAGGGGAAACAGAGAATAAGTGATCATCGTCCTCAGGCTTACGGCTGCGCCCTATGTTTGTACAGTTTACAAAGGATGCTCATACCTAATCTGGTTTGATTGCTGCAACAATTTGGTGAGATAGGCCAACATTATCATCCTGTTTTTTTTCTTTTGAGAGGAAACATGAGGTTCGGAAAGGTGGAATGTCCAGCTGGGTCACACACAAGGCCAATGTGGAGGAGACAGGCAGGATCCCAGTGTCTGGACTCCTCCTGTAGGGCCCCCTCGGATGGCCCCGCGCCCTGACGGGCTCCTCTGCCCTCCCTCCTCCAGGCTATGTGCACTTCCGGCTGCAGTACCCTGAGCTCTTCGACGGCCTGTCTCTGGAGGCCATCCGCTGCACCATTGAGGCTGGCTACCCTGGTGTCCTCTCCCAACGGGACAAGCATGGCCGAGTGGTCATGCTCTTCAACATTGAGAACTGGGATGGTGAAGAAGTCACCTTCGATGAGGTCAGTAGGGGCTCACCCGGCCCCCTCCAGTCCCCTGGACTGGGTTCCCTCCCCTAAACCTGGCCTCTATTGGGCCCTCATTCCTGGCGCCCCAGGAAGTAGGGAAGCCAATGACACCAAGCCCTTTGCAGGCAGAGGGAGAATTCCTAGGATGTGCCAGGGCAGCTGAAGACCCAGCAGCTTAGCAGCAGGGCCTGCTGGCCAGTACGTGGCTGCCTCCTGGTGTCCCTGCCAAGAGGGAGTGACAGCTGTAGACCACAGGCAGGGGGAAGTCCAGCCAAATGTGGAAAACTGAGAGGAACACAGAGAACCAAGGGCTGGGCGAGATTCTGGAAGGCACAGGTCCCAACCTATGAAGCAGCCTGAATTTTTTGCATTTATGTGTGTGTGTATACACACACATATTTCTATGTGCACATACACATATTTGGATATAATATATATTTTACCTACTCAGGAAGAGACAAAACATTTTTACTACATATTTCTTATTACATAAGTGTATGTGCTCATTAGAACTCACAATATCATAAATTTAAAATCATCCACAATTTTACCTCCCAGAAATTTCTACAATTGACATTCTTCTATTTTTTCTAGAAACATACATACACTCGCACATACACATATTTCTATTATAAAAGTGGGATCACACTCTACCATAATATACCATGAGTGAACATTTTCCTGTATCATTAATGTTATACATAGTTTTTAACTGCTTCAGAATATTCCATGGCATAAATGTACCATCATTTCAACAGCCCCTTGTTGGACATTTTATGTTGTTCCAAGGTTTCTACTATTGTAAGGGCACAGGGATAAACACTCTGGCATCTAACCACGGATATGATATTGCAGGTTATTTTCCTGAGATACATTCACAGAGGCAGAATGACCCAGCTCAATGCCTGTGACAGATTACCTCTGGCAAAGGATGTACTGTTTAACTCTCCCCTTGGGACCTTGAGTCTTACTTATCTTTGTGGGTTGGGTTCACTCTGTGTCCAAGATCTTGCAGGCCTATTGTTTCATCCTGGAGAAGCTACTGGAGAATGAGGAAACTCAAATTAACGGCTTCTGCATTATCGAGAACTTCAAGGGCTTTACCATGCAGCAGGCAGCTGGACTTCGGGCTTCTGACCTCAGGAAGATGGTGGACATGCTCCAGGTGAGACCTCAGCACCGCCCTGTCCTGCAGGAACCTCTCACAGGTCGGGAGGCTGGGTTTAGTGGTGCTGGCAGGGACCTAGGGCCTTAATGAGCACTGACACCCACAAACACTTGCATGGTGATCAATCAACAGTGTGCCAAGTATTCACATTCATTAATCAATTCATTTATCCTCAAGAGCATTCCCTGCTTCGTTTTACAAACCGAGGCTCAGAGATTTGAGTGACTTCTCAACGTCCCAAAACACTAAAGTGGCAGAAGCTGGACTTGAATCTGTACTTCTGACCTGGAGTCCCATTCTCTGTTCACATGTGTTACACTGACTCTCTTTGGGAATTTGTCCTGAGAAAGGGATATCGCTACTACGCCTCACAACTCACCCCTATATATATATACTCATCTGTGGGCAGTCCTTTCTTAGAGTTGACCCTAAATATGCTTTACGTGAAATCTAGGAAAGGAGGGGTCGGAGATGGGGGTTGTGGGAGGGGTTGAAGAACAATGAGACATGACAGTAGTGTCCCTGTGGTCTGTAATAGTTTGCAGTCCACTCGGCAGGCAAGCAGGTTTGGAAAAACTCAAGTCACCTAGAAACCCATCTAGGTCACTATTGCATTTTTTTAACCCACCTAAATTTATGCAAGATTTCATGTGTCAGCAGGGAGAGGGCTGCGCTGCATGGCCTCTGGGCCTTCTTCCCTGCAGTTCGGAGCTGCCGTGAAGCCAGGGCTCCCCAGTCGCTGGCCTGGGAATAGAACCCTCAGGGAGCTGTCCTTGGGGGCAACTCCGTGAAGAGACAAGTCTGTCCTTGTGCTGTGGGGCGGGGCCGTCGGGGGTGAGCCGGAGCCTCTGAGGCCATCGGGACCTTGGGGTGGGGCACTCCTTGTCACTGCAGGATTCCTTCCCAGCCCGGTTCAAAGCCATCCACTTCATCCACCAGCCGTGGTACTTCACCACAACCTACAACGTGGTCAAGCCCTTCTTGAAGAGCAAGCTGCTCCAGAGGGTGAGTGCATGGCCGCGCAGGGAAGGGACCCGTGGTGGTCCGTTGAGTCAGCAGGCATTTCAGGGCTGTCGCAGGGAAGGGCTCATCAGATAAGAGCGATGAGAGTTGAGAGCTGAGAGCCCCCCGCTGGCCCTGGGCTGAGTGGGTCCCACAGACACACAACACGGAGGGCTGCGGGGAAGGCCATGGCCAGCCAGAGGTGGCATGCCAGGCCTTTGTCCTCCTGTCCCCCTAGCCCACTCCCTTCCCCCTCCCTAGGGCCCCAGCTCAGCTCTGTCTCCTCTGCTTCCCTGCAGGTCTTTGTCCATGGAGATGACCTCTCTGGCTTCTTCCAGGAGATAGATGAGGACATCCTGCCCGCCGACTTCGGGGGCACACTGCCGAAGTATGATGGCAAGGTCGTGGCAATGCAGCTCTTTGGCCCCCGGGCCCAGGCTGAGAACACAGCCTTCTGAGGACCTCTCCTGCCAGCCAACCTGTAGTTAGCATCCATGGGCCTCTCCTCAGCCGGACCCAGAAGGCTGGGAAAGGGCTGCCTGAGGTGACCGTGGTTCCTGAACCTCCCTAAGCTTGGATGGGCTCAAGTGTCACTCTTTTTGCAAGTTTGGTGGGCAGGAAAGCTGGGCGAATGCCCTTGACCAAGAAGAATTGGGGGCAGTTACATTCTTACTGCCTGGGGAGCTTTACAACAGTGACTTGGTGGGGGTTGCATTTCAGACTCTAATGAAGCTTCTCAATGATGGGCTTTGTAACAGTTTTGCTATTTAGAGTCTGTGAAAAGAGTCAAGGAGGTTGGTTTAAAAGTCTCTCCCCGCCAAGAAAGAAATACAAGAAAAGAATAAAACTGCGGTTGAGGGGGTGGGGGGACATAAGTGCAAATGACCTGGCAAACCCAGCAATCTTGGCAGCCTGTAGGCAGGTGAGGTGTTTTCTACGTGGAATTCCCAGGTGGAAAGAGCCTCAGGCTGGTTCCATTTTGGGGTGGCCTGGTCCTCTCAGTCAGGGGCAGCTTGATGTGTGCAGTGACGGTCAGGAGCTTGGACCTCCTAGGGTGGCATTTGTGTCTCCCTCCTGTGTCCGGGGGTCTCTCCACCTAAAGCTGTGTCCTCCAGACCCCTTGCTCGATGGTGGTCTCACTTAGATTTACAGAGTATCTCCTCTGAGTCCTCTCTGGTTCCTCACGTTATACAGTGAAAGCCCTTCTTTGCCTTCAGTCTGAGGTGCTTCACAGTGATGAACTGGTACTTTCCAGCTCTGCAGATTCTGACAAATGCAAACACTTTCCTTTGGTGGAGCTGGCTTTCCTCTAGTGTCTGGTGATTTTTTAGTGTGTGCTCACCTTTGTGGCTGAGGCCCCCTCCCTGTGAGAGCCCTCTGTTGTTGAGCATGCCGTTCCCTCTTGGGGAAGGACTGGTGTCTTCCGGCCATGGGGCTCGCAGGCATTGACAAGAGACTTCTCCCAAGCTCCTCCATTGACTTTCCCACCTGGAGGCGGACCCTTGTTCCTAGGGTCTGGTCTGTGGGTGAAGGCCGATTGGCTTGGCCACTCCCACTGAGGTACCCCAGTTGTCACTCCAACCCTTCCCTGCTCTGGCCATGGGAGTCACCCCACTCCTTGTAGGCATGAAGCCCCTTCGGTGCTGCACCCACCTTTGGGGGCAGGACCTTCAGCTCTTTCCTGGGCTGTGGGTCCATCCAGTCCCCATGCTTTCACTCCTTTGGGAATTTCTCTGATCCACTGAGAGTCCTCTTTCTTGTGTTCCAGCATGGCCATATTTCTGTGAATGTACATCTACATACATTTATTTCTTATATCCTTTCATTTCTAGGGTTTCCACTGTATGCTCACCATCCAAGTAATGTCCTTCTTTATAATGTTCACAGTCAACAATCCATGTCCTAGATGGTATTTACATAGAACTTCTGAGCTGGGAGAGGAATCATAGCCAGGTCTTATGGGCGGAAGGGTAGGAGGCTGACCAGGGAGGATTTTCCCCAAACCTTTCAAGCCCTTTAAAAGTTGAGGCTCCCTTTTCCCAATTAAATCTTACATGAACTCTAGTATGTAAACTAAACAGAGTGAAGGTGCTCTGCTTGAAAGGGGCTCAGCAGTCTCCCCCCCAGGGGTTGCCCGGAACATCTGGAGCTTAGAAAGTGTTTCAAGCATGAGGGCATGAACAACTGTCCAGCGGTGCTAAAGGACCAAGGGATAAGAGAGTGGAAACCTGTATTTGCCAAGATGGGGGGCACTGGTGCCCCTACAGTGGAGGTGTTGGTAGAGTGGGGTGGGGATGAGGCTGAATTAGAGAAATTAAAGGAATGAGCATTTAAACAAATTTCAAGATGATTATTGTGCAAAAGAGCTGTGCCCCAAATTTAAGGGAAACAGTGGCTGATCCCTGTTGGATGACTCTTATCTTTTCTTGGGCCCCTGATTGCCAGGAGCTCTCCTAGACGCAACCCAGACCCACCTTCTGATTTGTGGGGGCTCTTACTTACAAATGAGATCAGGATGTGGAGAAACCTGCAGGTGGATGCTGACCACGAGGCTCCTGGGGGCAGCTTTGGCTTTTACTCAAACCCAAACGGGATGCTGAGGTCCCCTTTAAAATCAGCGGGACCAGGGCCTTAGCTTCGGGTCTGGGTCTGATCACAAAGCCCACGGGCTGTGTGAAGAAGCTCTAGGGCTCGGACCCAGTGAGTCAGCTCTGACTGTGGGCTGGCACCGCCCCCTGCTGGTCTTTCTTCGGCACTGCCCCTCTGCCCAGAGACCAGCAGGGCCAAGAGAGGTGGGCGGTCTGCGCCAGACCTTACCCGGGAAGGTGATGCCACCTTTGGAAGAACTGGTCTGAAGACTGTGGATGTTACTCTTAAAATCTGACGTGGTCAGCCTCACAAACTCCCAGATGTCTAGATGCTGGATTCCTATAAGAGGTCACAACCCCCATATTAATGAGAAGAGGGCAAAAGGGGCATTAACATTCTCTTTTAAAAGCCACCAAATACGGGAAGGGGGACAATGAAAATGCAATTTTTTAAAAATTGAGGTTTCATTGACATACGATCTTACAGAGGTTTCACATGAGCAACACTGTGGTTTCAACATTCACCCATATTATCAAGTGCCCCCCCACCCCATTGCAATTACTGTCCATCAGCGTAGGAAGATGCTATAGAGTCATTACTGAAACATGCATTTTATGACAACCATTTGCTGCCCAGAACAGTTTCCTTTCTGGAGACATGTGGCTGAGGCAGGGATTCTGCCATGCAGAAGTAATTCGAACAGGATGAGACTTGGGAAAACACAATGATGTGTTTCTGCTGTCCTCTCCTGGACCTTCAGGAAATATAGTCAGCAGATAGAGGCCATTTGTTGAGGTGTGGGTGGAGGTCTCCGTAAGGGAAAACAGGCCACCAGTTGCAGACAGCCTCTGAACGAATGGCCACTGCTCAGAGTCTCTTGTTTACCCAGGGGATGCGGGGCTGGGGGGTGTCTAATGCTGCCCGGTGTCCCGGCACAGCTGCTGGAAGAGGGAAGCCAGGTTTTAGGCCACCCAAGAAAAGAGCTGAAGAGTTCCTAAGGGCGACCATCTTTTATCCCACTCTCTGTGGCAGGCACGGCTCTCGGGGAACTCAGCAATGCTGGGTCTGGAAGCTCACAGGCTCCTGGGGAACCTCACTACTCAGAGCATGTGAGCCACTTGACAGCTCGCTAGCAATGCAGACTCTCAGGCCCCACCCCCCTCAGATCTGCTGAATCAGAATGTGCATTTTAACAAGATTCGCCCCCCCTGCAGGAATTCCCCAGGGAGCTTTGAAACTACTGAGCCCTAGGCCCCGCCCCAGAGATCCTCAAATACTTGGTCAGGGACGTGGCCTGGGCATCAAAACCTATCCATGCTTCCCAGGGGCTCAAATATGTGCTGTTCTAAGTCCTGTGTGTTGACATATGGAGGAGGTGAGGATATGGAGGAACCACTTTGGCAAGTTTTAATGTCTAAGGATTTAAAGGCAAACTTTGCACTTGGCTTTATCCTGGGCAGTGAGAACAGTGAAGCAGGGCTGCAGAAGTCCAGGTAGGAAGGCAGCAGGCCATACCTGCCTCTCTCTCCCAGAATTAGAGCACTTTCTTCCCTGGGGGCTGTGCCTGGAGGCTGCCCTGCCTTCAGGCAGGCAATGTACAGGTGTGCACACCTGGTGTCTTAAGGTGACCCTATTAAGGAAGGGAAGGATGGAGTCAGGGTTTGATGACGCAGTATGTGGCTGGTCGGCACTGCCCAGCCCAGAAACCTTTTTGAAAACAGGCCCATCTCTGCTCTCCCGCTGCACCCAGTTAAGACACCCTGTTTGGAGCAGTCCCACCATAAGCTCTTTTCTCCTCTACACTGTTTCAGGAGGTGATTTTTGAGTGGGAACCAAGGAGACAAGGTCACAGCCACTGCCCGAAACAAAACTAGCACTCCGAAAAGTATTGTTTATTTGATACTCTCAATATCCAGAGATAAGCATTCTTATTGTAATCAACCCCAGTTTGCAGGTAAAAAACCAACAAAACAAAAACCTGAGGTTAAATCCTGCCCAGGGTCACAGAGCTGGAAAATGGTTAGGATGGCACCCTAACCTAGCAACTCTGTCTTCCAAGTCCCTTCAACTCTGGGACTCATGCTTTGCATTCAGGGTTTATTTCTGGGGGTGGGAAGGCAGAGGTGTAGGAGGGGGAGAGGAACAATGAAATCAGAACTTCATTTATTCCATGTTAGTTTCACCATCATCAGACAGAGGAAATAACTTTAAGAGAAAACCAGTCTTCAGTAGAGATGCGGGGTAATTCCAGATGGGGTGCAGCATGAACAGAGGAAGTTCTGGGAGCACCTAGCCACAAGGAGAGAGGGCCCTGACCTATCTTTAGGGGAGATTCAGCAGTTTAAGGCCAAGTTGCCTGGAGTATCTTCCCAACCGCTCACATCCATGTAACCCCCTCTACGGGGGGGCCCACGAGAGAAATGAGGAGGGAGGCTGTCATACATATGGGGGCCATGAAGTTAGGTGTTTGGTCCTTACCCCAGGAAAGCCTCCTTACAGGGCTGGAGCTGAGGGGCCCGTTAATGAAACACATAATAAAAAATACATTAGCACCCTTGGGACAGCAAGTGATTTGTAGATAACCATCCCCGAGAACCAGTCTACAGGGTTGCTTCAGGAGAGGTGCAGCTGGCAAGCTGCTGGCATCGACCTGACTCCCTGAACCTGAGATCCCTTCCAGGTGGTACTTTTAATAAGTAGTAGTCTTTGCAAGTTGGTTTTCTTGGATCAAAACAGTCTGGTATTTGTGGGGGATAGGAGGTTGGGGGAACCTTGCTTACTAGGGAGGGATGCACTTTGAAAGCTGGTACTGGGCATTCTTGGGTCTTGTTCATTCACGTCCTCCAGGGCCAACACTCCCCACCCCACCTAGCCTGTCAATGGTTTTGTATGGCTGAGAAGGTAAGAAAACTCTGAGTGTATGACTGTAGGGCTTCAGGAGCACAGACAGGTACCACTCTCCAGGCCGGGCCAGTGCTTGGATTCAGACAGACACAAAGAAGAAGAAAATGGCACCACCACTCAGCTAGCCCAGTATCACACTACCTTAGGTGATGTTCACCCAGCCGTTTCGAAGGACACTATTAGAAAAGTCACAACCACCCTTTCCATTTTGTCTAAGGGCTCACTTTACAGAGCCAGTGATGAAATGTTGGCATCTTTCTTATCTCAGGGCATTGGCTTTTGCCTGGAGAGGATGGGCTTGTAAAGACACCTGTGGGCTGGTCATTTCTTTGGTATGTGTTTGCCAGGCTGGGTTAAATACCCATGGTGATAAGAAATTGGTGTTTTGCCCACTTCTTTCAAGCTCCGGTTTGGTGAAGGCATAGGAAGAAACCCCCAGTATGCAAAGGACACACAGCCATACCACATTTTTAGTCTTTTATTTTTTTAAGTAAAGAAATCCCCTTGAATCAAAGATAACAAAATTACAGTTTTTGTTTGTAATGATCTTTACCACCACACAGAATCAGAATAGAGCATGGGAACACAAAATGATCAAGGACGCCATGGTTCAGTATAATTTCTTAATAAAGGTAAATATCCTCATATTTAGAAAAAGTTGCATTGCTAGTTGCAAATCTTAAACACCTCAGTGCTGGAGGACCCAGTATTTACCACGACCACCCCTAAAATCCAGCAGCACAGAGGTTTTTCAGAACACAAACTCAAAAATACATTATTTTCAGGGCAGCATTTGAAGTGTCAGAAAATCCTAACAAGATGAAATAAACAAAACTCTGGAATGTGAAAGTGATGGTTCTCAAAAATCAATCCGGAAGCAGATCTAGCAACAGAAGAATGTGGCTGAATGGAGTCTACCCAGGAAAGGGGGAGATGCACACTGGCTCCCCGCCCCTTCCCCCACCCCTGGTGTCACTAAGGCCGCTGCAGTGGCAGAAGTCGGGAGCTCAGGTACAGTGGAGGTCTTCCTGAGGCAGTGAGGGGACCCAGATCCTCTGGGGCCGGTGTGGGGAGGTGACCGGTTCTACACGGACTTGCGCTTCAGGAAAACAAAGAGGCCAAAACGAAAACCAAACCAAATCTAACTTCTACCCCCGGGAACTTGGTCCACTCCATGCGGACAGCCTGGGAGGGAAGCGGCTGGCTCTGGGATGGAGGGGGTCAGCGATTATTACTCTAGGTGACTGACGGGCTGCTCACGGTGGTGGGTCTGGCAGGACAATGCCCACTGAAGTGAAGGGTATTTCTCCAGGGGCCAGATGCAGACCGTCCCCAGCTCACGGCGATAGTAGGTTCCTTGGTTAATAGGGACCAGGAAGGGGGCAAGGGCAGGTTATAGATTTCATTACTAATTGACAGAAGTTGAGTTAAAGGACTTAATTTGTCAGTTAGAAATTAACTTCAGCTTATTCCTTTGAGATATAGAAAAGCTTTACCCACATACATGCTAGGAAACACAGTTCAGAAAACATGGGGGTGCTGACCTTCCCCAAAGGGGCAGCTGCTTCCTGTCTGGGAGTCCAAGACTGGCTCGTGAGCTGGACTCTGCAGCCTGATTCCAAGGGCCCCATTGGGAGGACATCTGGGATGCAGCATCTGGAGGCCATGGCAGCAGCGACACAGGCTGGGGGAAGTATTCCAGCTCACACGGCCAGCAGGGGCCAGGTCCCCTTCCCTTAGCTTCAACTATAATTTGACAATAGCAATCCTAGTGTCTGAACGGGGTCGGGCGTGGGGGGAGTGGGGAAGACGTGATACTCAGATAACAGAGGGAGAGGAAAACCTATCCCTCCATTGCTTGGCCTCTAAATGCCAAGGGCAGGCTGCTTTTCACAGCTTTTTGAGGCATCCACGTAATCCAAAGTGGCTCTGAACAAAAAAGTGAGGCCAAGAAGGAAGAAGGCATCAGAGGATGAGGCATTTGGCCTGCGCTGAATCACTCGCATTGTTGGAGGGCAGGGGGGCCTAACATAACTGGAGCGTACAGGCCACAGGAAGAAATCCTCTGGTTCAGCTGTGGCTTGGCTTCAAACTCCCACAGCAGAAAAATCTGAATTCTGATGTAACAATATTGTTATAACAACCAGAGGATATACTAGAGGCAAGTTAAGGCTTTCTGGGCAAAGAAGATTCCAGATGATATGTGAGCGGATGCTGCAATGAACCGCTTCTCAGTAACTCTCCTGTCCTGCCGAAGGACAAAGACCTGAGTTCTTCAGACTCCATGTGATGTTTCAGTGACCTTTACTTTAGCTCTAAGTCAGAATCGATGCCATAGGAAAAGAAAAGCCTCTCACATCTCGGACATCTGCTTGCCTGGCACACACAAACAAGAACACATGTACTGTTTCCCTGGAGCTGGCAAAATGGATGTCAAGTCACATAGTGACAATGACAGCGCTCATTCAGATGCCAGGCGTATAAGCTCAGCTCTCCAGTAAGTTCAGCCTTAATGCAGACTGTAGTTTCAGAATGAAAGCCTGAGCGGGAAGGGCTTCTGCCCTGGGAAGTCTCAA
This sequence comes from Smutsia gigantea, assembly GCA_032199065.1. Classification (NCBI taxonomy): domain Eukaryota; kingdom Metazoa; phylum Chordata; class Mammalia; order Pholidota; family Manidae; genus Smutsia; species Smutsia gigantea. The sequence continues at coordinate 555,078 of JAVSCE010013479.1, forward strand.
TGCTCTGCCTGAATCACACAAAAGGAAGGGGACAGTCGCCTTGTTCCAAGGGTCAGCACCTGTTCCGCTCACAGGACCACCCTCAGAACAGCAAGGATACTGAGATGACAATGGAGACTGAAGAGAAGCCAGTCCTAGACATAGGGCTTTGGGCAATAGCAAGGGTCCTCACCACCAAAGGCATCCCATCCTGCAGAAGCTCCCTCTCTCCAACGCCCCTCGAAATGAGCCTGGGCTTTGACGTACCTGTTTCCACCTGCAAGGGTGGAAACGCCAAGCGGGAACATTCAGGCAAGTGGGGCATAAATGGATGAAGTGGTCTTCGAGATGGTCAAAGATGAGGCAGCTGGGGCTCAGACAGGTGAAGTGATTGCTCACAATATGATGCGAATAGAGAGACTTAGGACAAGAACCCAGCGCTCCTGGACCCTGGTCCCACCACACCTTGTTAAGAAAGGATCCCTCCCCTTTCACGGTATTTCCACTCTTACGGTATGTCATTGGGTTCCCTGTGAGTGTAAAATGCGGTAGAGAGATGAAAAGAATATAGTGACAACAGTTGCTTTCATTCTCTTCTGGAATCATTGGTGCAAATTCATAGCAGGGAAGGTAAGAGGTCTTCTGCAAGCCTGTGAAACTCCCTTCTAACATCAATGCACCAAGGAGACATGACACCACTTTTCTGATAATCTTGATTTGACTGAGTTCAGTTACTCATCAGTGTCTTCAAACTGTTAAGGAGGCACGGAGCATAACCAGGAGCAATGACGGCGCTTGCCGTCCTGGGATTTTAATGTGTAATTTGTGCAATAGAATTGTCTAGGTCTGTGCAACGTATATCCTTAATCTGATTTTAAATATAATACTCAAATGCTCTTTGAAAATTCAGCCTTGTGTAGCCCAAATAGGACCTTCATAGCAAGAAAGTGAACACTCACATTATCATTGGAAAGGAATGAATGACTTTAGGAAGAAAAGCAAGGAAAGCTGGAAGAAGAAAAAGGCTGATCCACATATACAATGCTGCTTCCTCGTGTATTAGGCAAGTTTGCATCTCTAAAGATTCAATGCCTCTGTGCTCTCATTCAGGGACGAACAAGACTTGTCCTGTAAGACAGCCACAGTCACATTCTCATTTCTGTGACTGAAAAGCCTGAAGCTAAAAACAGGGCATCAGTTGATTTCATGTGAGCCAAAGTGGAATGTTAAGTGCCGTTCAGAGCTGCACTAAAAGGATTTCGGCTGGGACACGGCCCCACAGTCCTGTAGGGTAAATTCCGGTTGTGGGGCTACCAAGGCTATGCCACCAGCCCTGCCTCACCTCCAGAGGGGCCACCAGAGTTGCCACGTTGGCCAGGCTCCAGGGCCTTCTGGTCTCCCTCCATCTGCACCCACGTGTGCGACAAGACTGTTTTTTCCAGAATGGAGCTGGTACCTGGCCACAACTTTGTCAGAATATGTCAAGAGATGAGACCAAAGGTGAATGAAGAAGGACCTTTCCTTCCTGGGATGGTGATTCGATCCCCTTAAGTTATTGCTTCATGTACCTAAGTTCACACAGTCTTGAGAAATGAGGCTAGTAGCAGGAATTTACTATGAAACTTCTAGATTACAGCTGTGGTTGTTGGGTGGAAGGGAAAGTACCAGAGGAGAGGGGCCAGCTTTCAAATTGAGGGGTAGATGATAAAGTGTCAGTCTGGGCTAAAAGAACATGGGAAAGAAACACAACAGAAAAATAACAGTGTGGGGGAAATGTCACAATGATGAATTTAGTCAGAAATTATAACAGCCAAGTTGACACCACAGAAATCTCAGTCTTTTGAGATAATGGCTGTTTTTGATGTGATAGTTAAGATGATATGGTGGTTGTCAGAAAACAACTTCTTCAGGTTACAGATTACTGTCATGGCTACTTGGACCAATGCCAAACTGTCCGTGGCCACGAGGGTGGGAGTCCAGGCCCTCAGGTGGCTCCCTCCACCCCTCCAACATCCACATGGACCCGCCACTGATATTCCTGTCTGTCCTGGAGCAATGGACATGAAGCAGGAAAATGTTTAAAAAACATCCAGATAATTTCACTCGTTCTGTTTAGTTCTAGATAGCAACGGCTGATGTTTCAAAGTGCAGGGTTCTTAGATGTTCAAGTACCACAGGACTGGAGAAAAGGAGTACTTGAAACCGAGAGTGACATTTTCATTTGAGAAGACACACTTCGAAAAGATCTACCCAAAAGACTACAAATGTAGGTTCTGAAATTTAAAATCTGGTGTCGAAATAACAACCATCAGTTAGAAAGATCTTTCTCCCAACTCAGATCCAACTCTTGAATTGTTTGGTATCAAAAGCCAGAATTAGAGAGATTTGGGGTAAAAAAAATTAAAATTACAATCATGTGCTTAAAAAAAAACCTTTTTATATGAAACGAGGAACAGGAAAAAGAAAGGCGCATGATGACATCTGCCTGTTTAGATGAGAGGACCAGCCCCCCGGTTCCCCCGGAGGGACGTTCTCCCAAACCGCAGTCAACTGAGCTGGTCATTGGACGTTCAAAGTGATCTCAGCGATCTACCTGGTCCAAGCCCCCCATTTTACAGGTGAAGAAACTGAGGTTCAAAGGGACTTTTCCAGGGTCACATAAGCAGTGAGCAACAGTCAGGCATGCCCAGGTCCTTCTGGACACATCCCACCCGTCACACATGAGGGCAGCTGCACAGGACAGGCCTGGCTGCTTTGGAGGCCCATGGAGCTAGGGGCCAGCCCCAGGTATGAATTTCAATAAAATGAGCTGCCAAATGTTTCTAGTTTAAAGGCCCTGCAGAACAGCATCTCCCCAGTCTGCCTGGTGAGGACAGCAACCTGGGGCACTTGTCAAAAACTAAAATCCCCAGGTCCCTTCCCAGACCCACTGAATCAGCCTCTCCAGGAGAGGGACCTGGGAGGCTGAATTTTTAATAAGAGCCCCGGGTAACTCTCATTATCAGCAAAATTTAGGGGAACTGTCTTAGAAGACAGTGAGGGGGAAACTTGGCGCGTGACTCAAGGGAATTTTCTTTGCTGTGTAAGAGGCCACATCCTCTGCCCTGGGAGGCCCAGGTCCTCAGGCTCCCAAGCTGAATCTTCAGCATTGGCTTAGATTGGTGAACTCACGCCAGGGTCTACGTAAGGACACATACGACCACTGCAAAATAACACACATCTTTCACTCTTCTCAGGGAAGAGCCTTTGACTCACAAAGCAAAACTGCTGTTGGGACACATTTGTAATAGGGAAACTAGATGTAATTGGCTTAAAAGCAATCAGATGCTGAGACTGGACAGGCGGGTGAGAACCCCATTGCTTGTCCCCGTGGCTAACAATGCAAGGGAGAAAACCAGTAACTAAGCACAAAAATAACCTGGAGCTCCCAGGGACAGCCGCCTAACTCCAAGACAGGTGCGCCTGGTGGGTGGTCCCCGCTCATGGTGTGAGGTCAGATCCAGGCCACTGAGGGAGATGGGAGACCTGAAACAGCTGACGAGGGATGTGGGTTCCAGAGGAGGCCACTGGGGCGCGCCGGAGTCCGGAAGGCCTCACTCCAGGTCGGCCTCCACCTGCTCCGTGTCGGAGCACTGCAACTTGTTCCGTTCCCACTGGCAGATGGCGTTGGCATACTCCACCACCAGCTTATCCATCCACGTCAGGGGCTCGGGGAACAGCACAGAGCCCTCAAAGAAGCCCAGGTGGCCCCCATGCAGAGGCAGCACAAACATGACATTCTCCCGTTTCTCTGCAGGGGAAAGGCAGCTGAGTGAGTCACTGTTCTCTGGCTCACTCCACGACCAGAGGTGCAAAAGCGAGCTGGCCAGGGTGGCCCACGCCTTCTGCACAGCAGAAGTCACCCAAGTGGGCATCCAACCTCTATTCACTCTGCTCTGTTCACCAAAGTGGGAGGGAGATGTGGTGGGCCAGGCAAGGCAGTGCCAGCGAGCAGGCTTTGAAGCAGCAGCTCTGCTCTGGAGCAGAATGGGCACCAGCTTAATAAATCATCAGAGCTCTGAGTAGTTCTTAAACTTGGCTGTATATTAGAATTGCCTGAGGTTTTTAAAGGTCAGCACCCAGACAATTCAATAAGAGCCTCAGGCAGTTGGAGGGCAGATGTGAGAGAGAGAACCAGGCCCCTGGCACCGCTACAGCTCCCCAGGCAACTGGCTCAAACTTGACTGTGCGTCCGAATCACTGGGCTTGCCTTACAATGCAGATTCTGCTTTAATTGGCCTGGGGGAGGAGCTGAGAGCCTGCATTGCTAACAGGTGATGCCAGTGCTACTGGTAGGGGCCTGGCTTTGAGTAGGGATTCAGGGCATTTATAATGTTATTTACTGGAGAATAAGGTGAACTCAGTGGAATCAGTGATTTTTCATTACAGACATTTATCTTTTAAGACTAAAACAAAGCTTGAAGCTGTAAGTTGTGTTAAAAGATGTTCAATAGCATATGTCAATGGCCTGAAGCTTGCTTATGTGCCCACGTTTGGGTTGGTCCCACATGAGCTGGTCAGGCCATGACTGAAAGGGGCAGCCAGGTACCCCAGGAAGATCTGTTTTCCCAGGGGAGTAACTGACAGGGCCCTTGCTGGCTGCTCCGGGCCTCTGCGGGATCCTGGCCTGCACACCCCTGGCTCTACTTCCTCTCTGACCCCCTCTAGCTTTCCTTTTCACTCGATATTTCCTAATTCCTGCAGGACAGCATTAGAGCCATGGCTGCTACTCTGGACGGGCAGAGGAACCAGGGCTGCTGCCTTCTCACGGCTGCGCACGCGGCTGAGGGGCTCCTCTGGTGCCTGGAGCCTGCGGTTTGACAGCATTTATCACATTGCACAACACAGCACTCGTGGGATCCACTCTGAGCAGCGCACCTGAGCTCTGGCTGGCGTGGGCCCGCTATGTTATTTACTCTGCTAGCTTGGCATGATGAGAGAACCAAAAGTATCCCTCTTCCCTTCGGTTCATAAATGAGTATTTCCAAAAGGAAACAAAATCACAGAGGACAGAGGAGGGTGGGAGATGGGGTCCTAGGGATCTGAACGGCAAAGCAAAGTCACTATGGAACTCCAAAGGCTGCTCTGCTGCCCTCCTAGTTTCTCCTGAAGCTCCTGTTGCGCATGGACGTGGGCCTATGCCGGCCTGAAGCACAGCATTGCCACGAGCAATGTTCTTTGTTTTTTCAGTCTTATATTTTTATCCTCAGAGCAGATGGAGAAACTGTCTGTCACAAGAGATAGCAGAACTGGCTTTTCTGTTTTGCTTTTCAGGCCAGGTTTAAGTCTGAATGTCTCTTTAAGTCAAATTCAGACTAAATGGAACGATAACCCTAAGACAGGAATCTCACAGAACACCAGGACACTCCCCCAAACCCCTCTTGGCTATGGATATAAATGATGCTCTTGTCTCTTGCATCACCACAGAAGGCTCTTCCCAGGCCCCCACAGACCCAGGACGATCAGGCTAGGCAAACAAGGGCACAGCCATGAGATGTCCTTTCCCATAGAAGCTGGTTTCCAGGAGATAACAGCAGGATGGTTTCAGAGTTTACTGTGGCAGTGTGCTGAGTGGTTGAAGGAGTGACAGGAAGAAACACTTACCTGAAAGAGATCTGGGAATGGTTAGAAGACTTTCGTGCACCAAGGGGTCATCAGCTGCATTAACCAGCATGAGAGGCACATAAATCTGCAACAAGAAAATAGAGCAGAATTAAATTATTTACTCCCCTTTTCAGACTCCATTGACTGAAAGCTCAAATTCACTGCCAGACATGTCTTTGAAGGAAAGGGAAGAGGGCCCACTGCTCAGTCTGCTGAGCAGGTGGATTAAGAGTGCCTTAAAGCCCCTGGCAGTGGTGTGACTTGTCCCTGGCACTGTGATGCCTGCCCCGGCAGGTGTGTGCAGGAACAAGGCTCAGGCACCCTCGGCGACCCAAGTGCTCTGATGGAGACAGGGCGACGGGGCTCACTGATAAGGTTTCTGATGCTCCTCACAATGTTTCCAGTGTGATAGCCACACCTTTCAGAAGAATGACTTTACAAAGAGTTATGTACATATGCATTCAATTTTTATTGTGGGGAGGAAACATGGAGGGTACTCCACTCCAGAAAAAGGAGACTTTCTAGAGGCATCTGAAGGTTCACAACAGGTTGGTGGATATCAGGAAGTTCTTAGCAGCGTTGATTTCAACATCTGCTTTAGCAAAACAGCCAATTATCTTCTTTTCCGGTTTAGTGGTGACAGTGCTGGTGGGGGTGCTCGGGCATTACCAAACAGCCAGGGCCAGGCAGTGGAATGACTGGTTGTGCTCGCTGGGGGGCTCCCACACTGGCTCTACACAGCTCAGCGATTCTGTAATGGCTTAAAGGAAGACACCAAAAGCCTGGGCGATGGTGCTGAACTAGGAGGTATGACCCACATGACAGAGCGTGGAACTACAGTTCAGTGATCTGCTTAGGTGAGGGGGTGGTGGGCCAAATCCAGGGGTGGGCATTGAAGGGACAGCATGGACAGGGATAATGGGAAGTCCTGCATTTGAGTAAAAAGGGCAATTGTGTAAAGACATAAATAATGAGAGAGACCAGTTTGGTGGTGCACCAGGCCAAAAAACATGGCAGTTACGCTTGGTCACAAACTTAATTTAATGTAGTTTATTGTAGCTGCTAAAACTGCGTTAATATAAACCAGCGCACCTTGTCAACAGACACGTTCCCCATCATTTTGGTACAGAAATACACCTCTCTTACTCTGTGCTTGCCAGATCATGACAGGAACTTTGAGTCTGGTCCTAAGTGCCACACTAACAAAATACACCACGGCCATAAAAGGGCCCAGGATTGTCAGACAGCTATGTGATGCCCATGAGGAGCCGTGGCAGGAACCAGGCAGAGTTATATTGTCTGAGACTAAGAAAAAAGTGGGTGGTGCAGCAATTCTAAGGGCTTTCATACAGACACGGGGGCAGGTGTCCTGCCCTGTGTGCTAAGGGGCAGCTCTGGGATTCGTAAGCAAAGGTCACAGAGGGAACAGAGTTTGGTTCAATAACAAAACCCAAGTCAACAACTAGAGCGATTCGAGCGGTTCAGATGGCAGCTGAGCGTCCACCAGGGAAGTTTAGGAGGAAAGCTGACTACACTGTGTGTGAAGGTGGACGGAGTGACACGGAGTGGGTGCGGTCACTCACCCTGTGCAGGTACCTCATGCAGCTTTCTTCCTCGTAATATTCCTTCAGGGAGTTATAGCCATGAAACTTCCTGGAACACACACATGCAGGAAAAGGACAAAACAATACTTGTCATAAGATCGGGATGCTGGGATGATTTTACTGCTGCTCCGGTTGCCACACTCACTCATCTTATCAGTAGAATATACACAGGCACCAGAGTTCGGGGTGTTACTGGCTGTGTGACCACAGGCAAAGGCCTTAATCTTCCCGAGCTTCTTCTCGAAGCTAAGGACAGGACCCTCCCTAATGGCACTGTGAGATTTATGACATCTAGTGCAGGGACGGGCCCAATTTGAGTAATTACCCAAAAAGTGTTATCAATAGTAGTTATTAGCAGATGCTACATCTCTCAAGGCAGTGTAAAACCAGATGTCACTGTAGACACTAAGAAACTGAAATGGAAAGACATTTACTACAACTTTTTTTCAAAGAATTCTTGGCAGAGTAACCAGACTACTGTGAACTGGAATGAAACAGGCATTGGATAATAGAAAGGAGACAGGGATTCAAAGTCACCGATTCTGCCTACCCATGGAGCAGCAGACAGGGACAAGCGGACATTTAACAAAACCTTAAGGGCTCCCGCATGGAAGTCCCGCGGCTTGCTCTGCTCTGTGCTCTGAGACGCCTGGTGTGGTTCACCCAGGAGCTCTGAGACCAGCAGGCTGAGTCAACCCCAGGCCAGAGGATGTCTGAAAACCTCATTTCTTTCTGACATAGATTAGGGCCTCGGTTTCTGAAGGTGGGTTTTTTCTATTCTGCCTGGGGTTTTCAAGAGAGCCCTCCTCCCCTGAGCTGTGGGTCCATCTCTGCCTGGGAAGCATCCAGCGAGCTGAGGCTAGACTATTCTGGTCCACTTGATGGGGGGGAGGCCAACCACAGAAATCATCTCCAGAACATCTGTCTTCATGAAATCAGTCCCTTTGTGGCCTAGGCGGGCTGGAAGACACTCCAGTCGTCCCGTATCACTGGTGACGGGTTTATGAAGAGGCTGCCTAAACTGGGGATAACTTGCAAACTACAGCTATACCACACTATCGAAAAGGCAGTGCTTTAGGGAAAGTGGAAGAACATTCTCTTTTGAGCTTACAAAAATTCAGAACGTGAATGGGAAATGTAAGTAAGTGTGTTTTTTTCCCATTAGGCACTACAATAAAGATGCATTCTCACCTTCTAAACATACCAGCAATTTCCTACTTTCTATTTCCTTTGAGTAATTGTTAATAGGCATATTTCAAGCTTGCTTGGTGTAAGAAAGGTACTAAAAATCCCATATGAAGAAAGTAATAGATCCCATACCCTTGGGTCAATTTCTGCCTATCTACTGCAGGAACACCAGCTTACTGTAGGACCATGCTTAGAGGTATCAAATGATCATTAAATAAAAAGGATCATGTTTTTTAGAAGAATTATGAGGTCAGAGATGAGCTTTACCTTTTCCAGCTAAGGCTAATCTCCATCAGAAGCTACTGGTACCAGGAAAGAGGACATTGTCAGGGTCTCAGCCTCAGGTGCCCAGAGGGGCCTGGAGGTTCCAGGCAGGTAAAGGGCATATGAGTGAAGTGGGTGGGTTTGCAAATTATGCTCAGAGGAAAGTCTTTGTGACCCAAAGAGGCTTTGCTTTCTTGCAACACAGACTGCTTGGTGTGTTTCCTATTTTTCCTTTTTGAGAGAGACACAGACAGGTATTTCCTTATCCTTTCCCTCCACTGTAAAAGCAGATTATGTGGCACCCTGGCCCCAGAGCAGAGGCATGGCAGGTAGGGGGAAGAGCGTGCATACCCCAGCTGCCCAGCTCAGCCTCAGTTACGCCGTGCAGGATTTCAGCATGAGTGGTCAGACCTCTTCCTACTGGATTTTCCTGTGACATCTTCAATTTTTTAACACTGGACATTTACTCAAAGAAAGAAAAGCCTTTAACTCTAAAGTGGGCAGAGGGAAACTCTGGCGCCAGGTAGTACTGGCCTGCGGCCCCACTGGCCCCCTGCCCTGAACGTGAGCGCACCTCATCACGTTATCGTCGATCTGCATCAGGGATGTGGCTGTGCAGAGGCGGCTCAAGTCCGTGTCCTCCAGGCTCCAGGGTTTCTTCACATGGTCTCCAAAAAGTGCTTGTCTAGAATGAGATGGGAGAGCAAAGAGAATAAAAAGCAGATGATAAACCAAATCATCACGTTACACTCTTGAAATAGCTTGTAATGTTATTTGTCAATTACATCTTAATAAAGCTGAAAATAAAAGTAAAGATTTAAAAAAACATTTAAAAGCAGACACTACACCACCACAGCAGAGCCTGCTTCCTTGCCCAGAGGCAACCAGGAGAAAAGCCTTGGTAAAGCATATGTGGGAGTTACAATTGGATCCTTCAGAATCTTCCGGAGGATGAGATTGTACTGCTGATTTGAGTAACTGCAGAAAGATGAATGTCTTTATTTTCTTTTTCAGGGGCAGCTGGACAAACTCAAGATTGGGTCTGAGCCTCAGTGAATATTACAAAACCTTTCCCGCTGGGAAGGTCTCAGGATGGGCTCTGTGGTGAGTGGCGGGTGGTCAGACAAACAGTGGGGGGCCCTAACCTAACACTGTGGGGACCTCATCTTCACACTGATGGTGGCACTTGCTGCCCCCTTTGGCTGCATCCATCCCTTTATGAGCTATATCTGTTGCTTAACAAGGAAGACGGTGGTTAACCCATTTAGCATTCTGGCAAATCAATGGCTCTCCAGTGTGTTCGCTAACCTAGAGTATGTATGCAGAAGGGTAATTATTTCTATTAAGAAAAGACCTATCTTGAGAAGGTGAGAATATGGAGATCACACTGCACACGCTTTCATCCAGCACAGCTCTCAGTCATGGCTGGAGGAGGACTGGCTTTGCTCTACAGCGGTTTGTCCCTACAGTGGGAAAGAGTCACGGAAATGAAATGTCCTGGGGCCCACTCATGGCCTCTCTCAAAGAGGAACACATTTCTTTAGCATTTTTTCCTCTGAAAGATTATTAGGAAGATTAGATTCCTACAGGATAAAATTTACAATTTATAAGGTGTCCCTGAAATTTCTAAATGTCTGGCTCTCTTAGTTAATTTTGAAAATGTATATACACTTAGAGCACATCTAAAGGGCTCTCCAAATTTGTTAAGAATTACATGCTGGACCTTTTGGACAATTAATTAGTGGCAAGAGTGGGCCCTGTAGCAAAACCAATGTTTCCTGGGAGGAGTCACTGTCATTCCAGGCTGTGGACTTGGACCTGGTGTCAGAGGCCTCGCTTCACCCCTCTGGAACCTCAGCAGACCCCCAGATCCATCCAAACCTCAACTGGGCCACACCCGACTCGGGCCGGCACACAACCAAGGCCAAACACCACTGAGTGAGAACTGAGTGTTAACAGTTTACGGCCAGCCAGCCCCGGGGACAGAAGTCTCCCTCCATCCTCTACCCACCCACTATGAGGGCCTGGGCATGTGCCAGGCAGCCTGGCAGCCTGAGGGGCCTGTGGGCACCAGACTTGCCCAGGGGCCAGGTGATCCCCACCCACTGGCATACATGGCTGGGATGGATGGCACCATGTTTTATTTAAACTGTTAAAAAAAAAGTGACTAAGAAACTAATCATTCAGTAAGACTGCTTTTCCTAGGAGGGCACCAGAACCCCCTTAAAACTGTATTTTCTGAGAGCCCATTATGTTCCAGGCTCTCGGAAAATCAAAACAAGCCCAAGCCCTCCAGTACTTTTCAGTTTAGTTCAAGACACATGTTTGCACCAGGGAAGCAACATAAAAACAACTTAGGGGTGAGGGTCTGACTTCACAGAAGGGAGTTGAGCTGGGCCCGGAAGGATGGGCCCAGTTTGGACAAGCAGAGAGGAAAGGTATTCTCAGTAACGGTGCAGTGGTGAGGGAGAGGCCAGGGGCTCGGGAGCATTCAAGTGGCCCAGAGCAGCTGGAGGGGAAGGGAATGGGGAGGCAGGAGGGATGGCATCAATAATAATAATCATAATGGTAAAAGCATTGCTAAGATTTATCAGCTGCTACCGCACGCCAGGCACTGTTCTAGGCGCTTGCCAAGGGGCTAACCCACCTGGGAGTCCGAGCAGGAGAGAGGCAGATGAGCCTGGAGAACACACAGAGGCTTGGGCAGGGACATGCAGACACTACGCTTTGCACCAGCAGCTGGACTCCCGTCACATTGCTGCAGGGTGAGAACCCCAACAGCTGGCTGAGGATAATTCCTGACCCCTAAGCACAGAAGCATCCTGAGAGAGGCTCCTAAAGGGTGACAGGCTGCCCTCAGGACTGCTTTAATTTGGGAAGGAATGGTCCAGAAGCCGTTTGTCTTGGATATATTGGGAATTAAGAAAGCAGAGAGCAAGTTGGTGAACCTGGTAGCCTGGGACAAGTCTGTTTCCAACCAAGCCACAAAGCCAACTTCAGAGAGTATGTGACACCCCTGCCTTTGTCTCCTGGAGAAACAAGAGGTCTGGCTTTTAGTGACTGTCCCAGGAGAAGGGGAGGCGGCGCACCTGTGCGACAAGATGATCTTCTTCATGTTGTCGGCCATGAGGAAGTTGTAGAAGCGCCGGCACTGGTCCCACTGCATGAAGGTCTCCTGGGCCCTGAAAGAGCCACAGCAAGAGTGAGAGGGCAGGGCCGTGGCTGCAGATGGTGTCGGCGGGAGGCCCCTGCACGCCCCTGGAGAAGGGGCTTGCCGGGAGAACATGGCTCCCTGCACTGGAATGCGTGGGACTCAGCCTGTCTTTAGAGGAACCTACAGAGACACCAAATTGGCATTGCTGAACCGAGGCCCCAGCGAGAAACCCTGGGAGGGCCCCAGGTTTGCTGGTGAAACTCCCGACCCTCTTCCAGCATCTGGCCTTTTCCTAGCCTGAGAACCAGCCAGTACTGAAGTATGCGCCAGGTGAGACTTTAAACACTTCCTCTACTTGGCTTCCTACCCTGCAAGCAAGCTTTGTGTGTGAGGGGAGGGTGGGTACAGAGAGGTACAGGGCAGGGCGAAACCTAAAAACACCTTTTGTTGCTGTTTGAGAGGCAAAGGAAAACCAGACATTTTGAGCTTTCCTTTGATTAGCCTTAGGACATTTAAGGGGCCAGGAAATGGAGGGAGCAGAGAGGCGACCCACCCCTCTGGGCACAGCTGGAGGGGCTGGCCCGGCTGTCTTTCTCCCTCTAGAGGCAGGGCTATGGGACGTGAGGGTCACTGCCTGCCTCCCCCGCAGCAGCATCCCTGGGCAGGTAATTTTATCCCTGCTTCCAGGTTAGGTGACCACGGACCTAGACGTCACGGGACTGGCCCTGGGTCACCCAGGAACAGTAAGGTTTGGCTGAGGTCTGAGCCAGGCCTGTTGGCTCCAAGGCCTGGGCGCTGCTGCCACGGCCCTGCGTGGAGGGAGGAGACAGCAGGCCGGCCTCCTCTACATGCCTCCGCAGCAGGTGGCCTTGCCCACATGTCAGGTGAACAAACACCAGAGCGCTAAATCCCGCCACTCCGCTCAGTCTTCCCTGATCAGTGCAACATTAAATAATAAGACATCATCCATACTGGTTTCCCAGCCAGTTGGTGAGGGATTTCTCTTTGAATGGTTAGAACAATTTATAAAGGTGTTGTGGAAGGACATGGATTTTTCAACCACTTAGAAGAAGGTCCAATCAAAACAGGCCTCTACAATTATGTTCAGGGCATCTGTGAGGCAGAGAAGAGCCGAGCCAGCCACTTTATGCTGCTGGGGGACTGCGCAGAGAGAGCTCCCTTTCCAAATCGCATTTTGCAAAATGAGTGGACCGCTTGATCAAAAGGAAGTCGGAAGAGAAGGAACTGGGGAAAGAGTGGATCTAACATCCAAAGGAATTCAAATCTCCTGTCTCAAATAAACTGCATCTCAGGGTGTGGAGAGACTGAGAACAGACACACAGCTTTGTTGGGTGGTCTTTGAGAAGTGTGGGCGATGAGAATGAGACAGAGAGGTTCTGATGGACACATGTAACTAATATCCTAGAAGGCCCTGGAATATTAGACTCCTTTATTAGTGTCTAATAAGATAACGCAGAGGTACTGCAAATTAATATAGGGATGTATTGGTGGGATGTGGATCTTGGCAATACTAAAACATACCTTGAAAGTAATCTGTTAATGAAACTTTAAAGTACATTAAGAATTTTTCCCAGAATGCTACCACACCAACACAAGAAACTATTTTACTTGGGCAGGGAGGGAGTACCCTTCTAGGCTTTGCCCATGTACAATCTCTTTTTTTTTTCCTTCAAAAAAAATTTAATGGTAGTAAAAAACACATATTAAATTTACCATCTTAGCTATTTTTAAATACACAGCCCCGAAGTGTTAAGTTATATTCATATTGTAATAGGTCTCCAGAGCTCTTTTATCTTGCAAATCTAAAAAGCTATACTCACTCAACTACAATACCCTGTGTCCCCTCCCTACAGTTATATTTTACATAGTTGTCTTCTTCCCTACTTTTAATATACACATTTTCTTGGTTTTTAAAAATAAAAGCTGCTTTGTTTTCCACTGAATTTGTGTATCATAAGTCACAACTATCTCCATGTAGGACATGTGGGTTATTTCTAACATGGCCCTACAAGAGAGTCATATTGCGGTGGAGATGAAACCGGGGCCAGCCTTGAGCAGCGAGGCCTCTGGGAGGAAGGATGGTAGAGCCTCTGGACCCAAGAGACCCAGGCAGAGGACTCTGGGCTGGCAGCTGGTTCAGCAGCAGGGTTGACCTGCAGAGAGGTTTAGCTTGAGAGTGTGGGCAAAAGAGAACCATCTCTGTACCCTACTGGAGAGTGGGCCCAGAATCCTTCATTCCTATCTGGCTGGGCTTTGCAGCAGAATGGGGCAGAGAGCCTAGATAAGGGTAGGGAGGGCCATGCACCAACCCCTTTTCTTCCTTATCAGATTATTTTCCCTTACGATTTACTTTTATAGGAATGGGGTTACTAAATCAGAGGGATGTCATACACCCTCATTTTTCTGATTAGAAAAATTAACAACAAAAATCTCTACGGCCGTAAGGGCAAACCATGCGGTCAGCTTCACAACCCAGTGGTGGTAAAGCTAAGTTGATTTCTAGGCCAGAGTTCTGCCCACAGAGGTTTGTTTCATCTCAGCAGATTTTTTTCCCTTTGCTTGGCTTCAAATACAAAATTACTGATTGTTGTACAGCTCTTCAACTACAAGCACAGATTTGATTGAGGCACAACAATGGAGAAGGACTTGATGAATGATTACACTTGCTTTTGTTGTATACTCATCCATAATCTTGAGTTTGCCCATTAAAAGCAAAAGTGGGAACATACAGACCGCCCAGCCAGAAAAGTGGTACCTGGCCCTTCTCTGTGGACAGAGAGCCCTGCTAAGAACACTGGGACCTCACATGGCTACAGTAGGGCTGCTTACACTCACTTGAGCCAGGAGCAGAACTGCATTAAGGTCATTCCTCTATTGTCCTTCAAGGGGTCCCTGCCCCTGGCCTGGCATGACTGTCCACCTTACCTTCTCCTCCGTCCCAAATCCCTCCCCACTGACCTCACTTCACTGAGGACTTCTTGAGCACTCTTATGCCCAGTGTGGGACCTACCAGTGATGTGTATTTGATCTTCTGTTTTGCAAATATCATTCTACTGTCATTAAGTCATTCAGTGGTGTGAGACCCTCTGACACAGACTGTTATACCCAAACTGCTATAAAATGCTTGTATTTTAATTGTATTATTATTGTGAATTCTGCAATACAAGATTCCTAAAGGCCTCCTCAGGAATGAAGAATTGCTTTTACCTGAAACCAGACCAAAAAAGTATCCTTTCACTTTTCTTTAAGTCCTATGAGGGCAGGGAATTTTTCTGCCTTGTTCACAACTGTGTCCCCATTACCTAAAAGGGTGTCTAGCTGAATGAATTAATCTGTGGGTAATCTTGTGTCACCATGTCTCCCTCTCATACTCCTGTCTGGTTACTATTCACTGGATGAATTTGTAATCAGGATATTCATGGTAAGTTTCAAATGACTGATTAAATCAGAGAGATGGAGCCTGACCATGAACGTTTCCAGAGCTAGTTGGCAGCTGTTTATGCTACAGAAACATGTTAAACCCACTAGATAGCAAGTAACTTCAGGGCATTTGTATCCCTCTTTCAGTGGTTCAGGCACATCGTGAACGGAAGCTGGTTTATAAGCAGCTAGACTTCGCCAACTACAGCAAGCAGGTGCTGGCTTCTGGGCCTTGCACTGGCTCTGGCTGGAGGTGGGGTGCCTACTGCGATGAGAAGCCAGAGGGAGGGATGGACTGACAAGCAGTTCTCCAGACTCAACTAGGAGAGATTTACCAGAAGTGTGAATTGCCACGTGGCTCTCAGAGATAGACGAGCCCTCCCTGCTCCACCTCGGCATAAAGGAAGGGCTGTCATTATTCCAGCGCTGAAAAGCTCATGCCCCCAGGCCTTGGCAGGAAAAAAAGGTTACACTGGTTTAAACTGGGCAGTGTCCCTCAGGGAGGAGAGCTCATTCAAATGTTGAGGGGCTCTGAGCCCGGGACAGCACCCGCACCAGTGCCCACGTGTAGGGCCACGGGATCTCAGCCCAAGTGTTGAGGTTCCCTGGGACCCAGAGGATAAGGTCGCCTCTTTCTCTTTGATCATCTGCAAAATGTAAAGCATGTCACAGATTCCAGTGTCCTAGGTTCCTAAACCTTCTTGGCCTGAGTTCGAACACCTTAGTTCCCCAAACGTGCTGATCCTGCACTCTTGCCAACAGCAGATGGCGCTACTGCCACAAAATGAAATGAAGCTGGGGTCATTTAGGATGTCCACTGGAGAAAAAAAATGAAAACAAACTAGTCCTATGTCCTTCAACTTATCAAATCCAGGGCTCTCTGAGCACGAAGTCAGTGTCCACAATAATGTCACAGCGCTTGGTTTAGGAAGGGACTCTAGCAATTCCAGTTTTATGGATGACAGAAGGCATCTGAAAATTGGACCATATGTCAGGCGGGAGCCGACAGAGTCCTCAGGCCAGGCCCTGCTCCTGAGAACCCTGTGGTAGGCCCTCTGCTCACCTCATGTTTACTCTGGGTACATTAAATCCTCCTTTCTGGCCAGCTTTAAGCCGCAAAGGCAGAGGCTGAATTCTGGGCCGGCACTTGCCCTTTGGGTATGCTGGCTTCAAATCCCAGTAATATATATCTTTAGAAATAACAGCCATTCTCCATCAGAAAATGACAAAATAGGTTTAAACTACACTATGAGAGATAGAGGTGAGGCAAAAAGGAAGGACTCATTTAATAACCAAAAGGACTGTTTGGCATTAAGACTAGGAAAATAAAGGGGATTTTGTTTTACTTTTTTGTGTGACTTTGGATTTCTTCAAGAGATCATTAATAATTGGCCATCCCTATTTGTAATACAAAAGACAGTATCATGAAGGAAGTATACAGGAAAAAGTATGAATGCATTTGAAGAGTCCGGAGAGATGTGTATGAGTGAGGTGACTGGAGAGAGAGCTGGAATGATGCTCGTCTTGGGGGGGTGGGGGTGGGGCAGATGAGATCCCCCTAGGCCTCATCCTGCAGGGTTCTGCTGCCAGCGGACTAGGGGGCGAGGTGACCCTGTCCCCAGTAGGTCATCTCCTTGGCAGGGATGTCTGGGATGCCTAAGAGAGATGAATATTTGAATGTGAGGACACAGAGGAAATTATTTCTACAGATCTCTTCCAGAGACCACCTAGACTCAGCTCTTCTGGATTAGGAGGAAGCTCTGAGATTCTGGCTAGCCGGTCTTCTGTGTTCTTTCATGAACCCACGGATCTACAAAACAGCTGGAGCCTGGACAGATGAAGCCACAGCACTGAGACCCTGTAGGGCAATGGCAGCTATTAAAGGGAACTTTGGCTTATTCAGTTGCAGATCTGATCCCCAAATACAGCTGCATGTCCCAGGCTTTCGGGGTCTGACAGGACAACTCCAGTACGTGATGTGGAAGCAAAACAAGGTAATCCAAGAGCCACAAACTTCGGCTCCTCCTGCCACAGCACTGCCGCGGTCTTCGCGGACCAGCGTCCCATGCAGTGGGGCATCACAAACTCCTGCTAACTGAAGGACCAGGTGGAAGAGACACGTGGGGGACACAGCGGGGCCACTCACCTCAGCGCGCTGTACCCCTGGCACACGCTGACGCAGCACAGCACCTTTTCTTGGTTGGCCTGAGTCTCCCCCAAGTATTTACACACGATGTTACCACCCAGGCTAAAGCCCACGACGACCAGCTGGGTCAGCGGATACGTCTTCCTGATGTAGTTTACCATGGCTCCAAATTCCCAGGTGCAGCCTGTGGGCAGAGGAAGGCCACGCAATCATTTTAGGTGTGACAAAGATTGGAAAAAAAGCAGGCTGGAGGGTTACTAAATGGGTGCCAACATACTAAGACAGAGAGAGACATACATACAGACAGACAGAGAAGTTCCCAGATGCCCCTCGGTATAAGAGGAAATATGGCATTTGCAGTGTCTGTGAGGGGAGGTACTGTGACTCAGCAGATGTACAGTGTTCCTTTAAAGGTGAGTTTAAACCCATCTAGAAGCACATGGAAATCAAAACAGATATCCCAGGAGTACGTAAGCACATTTGTTCATACAGCAATGTAAACACAAGCAAGAGCAAAACCCTTTGGGATTAGCTTCTTAGGCTACAAAACAGGAGGCTATACCCATGTGTGCAATGACTCATGGTGTTATGAAAAGTACCAAGTGGATGTTATTTGCAGGTTCTTCGTGTCAGTGGGGGGAAGGGAGGAGAGACAAACTTCAGTCCAGAGGGATGGCTGAATGCTCTACAGGATTAGTATAAAGTGTTCTTGGTGACAGAAGGACAGGGTGCCAACAGAGGCAGACCCATTCGGAGACACACAGAGGAGGCATCTGAACGGAGCGTGCTTGGGCCTAGTTTGCCCAGGAGGGGTGATCACAGCAGATGTCCCCTTGGGAAGCCGCTGAAGCCATGTTCTACCTCAGCAGCTTTGCTAAAGGAGGAGGTTAGTGGCCATATCGGGGTGAAGGGATTGAGCACATCCTTCTAAGGCTCAACCCCAGACTCTGCAGGGAGCTGACTGAAAATAAAACCTAATGGAAAGTTAGGGACGATGGTAAGAAGCATGGACGAGACCGACCAGCATGAGGACAGTATGGATTTGCAGCTGACACTTAAGTTGCTGAACTTGGCACTGGCTCAAAGGTTTGGACACCCCCACTTGAACAGCACATTTATCCTACAATCAGAACCATGAGGGACACTACCTTTGAGTCTGGAGCAAGTACCCCTTCTATCTATCTTCCTCTTATAGTGGGATGCAGCAAAAAAGGCCAGCACAACGCTATGGAGGGATTCTCAAAGTGCAGTGTGCACAGAATCCCCTGGAGAAGGTGTTAGAAATGGCTCCTGGGCTTCACCTCCAGAGGAGCAGATTTTTGTAAGCTGGCAGCCAGGCCCAGAAATCTGCATTAATTTTTTTTTTGAATAGGTAATTCATGTACATGGCACAAAATTCAAATGACATAGAAGATGTGGTAAAAGGTAATTCCCTATATTCCTTTATGAAATAGCAATAGTAGCATATACATTGTTTCCTCTCATTTACCTTGTTTTAATAATATGTCTTGGAAAGCATTGTGTAACAATACACATAAAGTTGCCCTATTCTTTTTTACTTTTATTTTTAATGAGGTATAACATACATTCAAGAAAGCACGCAATGAATGAATTTATACATGTTTACACCCACATAACCACTGCCCAGATCAAGATGTAGAACATTCCTGACAGCACAGGGGCCACCATGTCTCTTTCCAGACAATATCCCCTATACTTCAATGAAATACTCCAGTCTGCAGTGTTGGGACCTCCTAAGACCAACAAAAACGATGTAAAAACTAGGGTGAGAGCTCCCAACACAGAAAGGTCCCGGCGTTATTCTGAGGAGGAAGCATGTCTCTCTCCAGTGAGATGAAAGGGGATCAAATCTGTTTCTCTCCCTCTGGTACCCAGAGGCGGTGGCAGTGTGCTTCAATAAGGCAGGTGACTTGAGCAGCCTCGGATGGTCTCTGAATGGGTCCTGGTGTCAGGGCCCTGAAGGACAAAAAGCTGGTCATGAGGGACCCTTGACTCTGAACTGTGGAATCTGAAATGAAATATCAGACTTGTGTCCCCACCCAGGCCAGGCATCCAAGTTTCTCTTTTTCAAAAGGTAGGAAGGGATCTTGTACTTCTAGGAAATTCCAGGTTTAATATAAGGTACTGTGACATAAAAAGGGGTGGGAATCTTCAAATACATAAGAGCTGCGTGGCCACACAACAAACACAAAGGTTAGAAATCTGTCAGAAGTGTTTGTTCACCTCTCCCAGAGCGTAAGGGGCCTTAAAAATGCAACCTCAATGAGGCAGTCGGCCTCAGGGCTGGAGAAAGGGCTCTGTGTTCAGACTGCTGGGCCCACCACTGATGGCCCCCAATGCTCCCAGCTTCCCTCTAATGACACACAAACCTTGGGGTACAGGAAAAATCTCCACCTTTTGGGCTCCCTGTTGAGGCTCAGAATACATAGGAATAGAAGGGGCCCTGGGAATGGGTGCTTTTAACAAATACTCCAGATAATATTATCCTGAGGGAGCTTTGCAAAATGCTGTGACCTTGGGCAAGTTACCCAACTGTTCAGGGTCTGTTTCCTCATCTGTAAAATGGGATGATAACAGCTCTATGAATACCTCATAGGGCTGTTTGGAGGTCTAAATAAGGTGACATCAGTAGAGGGCTTTGACCAGGGCATGGGACCATAGTAAGCATTCAGTTTAACTATTATTTTAACTGTTAATTCTCTTTTCTTTAAAGAATATCATTTAAGTCCACCCAGGTTCATAGTGGCTTTATTCACAATAGCCAAAAGGTGGAAGCAATCCAAGTGTCCATCAACAGACGAACGGACAAACCAGGGGTGGCACCTGCACGGAAGGGAACATTATTTAGCCATAAAAAGGAAGGAACGTATGACACATGCTGCAATGCGGATGGACCCCGAGGACGTCATGCTGAGTGCAAAAAGCCAGTCACAAAAAGGCAAATACTGCATGGTTCCACTTAAATGAGGTCCCTAGAGTAATCAAATTCACAGAGACAGAACGTAGAATGGTAGTCGTCAGGGGCTGGGGGAACAGAGAGTTAGTCCTTAATGGGCACAGAGCATAGAGTTTAACGGGTACATATGGCTTTGCAAGAGGAAAAGTATTCGGGAGATTGGTTGCACACAATGTGAATGTACTTAACACTATTGAACTCTGCACTTAAAAATGTTGAAGGTGGTAAATTTTACGTTATGTGCATTTTACCACAATTAAAAAAAATTTTAATAAGGAAGTTTAAATCTAGACTGAAAAGGCCAGTCTAGATTTCTCGATTTTTCCCCAAAGCAGTGCTCTCTGATCTGACTGCACATTAGGATCACCTGGGGATCTTGTATGACAACAAGAATGACGCTGATGCCTGGGCCTTCCCCAGACTAATTACATCAGAATTTTCGGGGGGAGGGCCTGGGCATGGGTGTCTTTTACAAGAGCCCCAGGTGATTCCAAGGGGTGGCTGGGGTTGAGAACCACTGGTCTATGGAACAAGGATCCCACCGGCTCAGACCAACATGAGAAGGGGTTCTGGGGGTTAGACTCCCACTGTCTCTAGACATCCCTTTTCAGACTTCCTTCCCTTCCCACTTGCAGTAAGCAACCATCACACATGGGGGCGCCGCTCTGCCTTTTGGAAGCTTCTGAAGCAGGCTGTTGGCCTGGCAGCAGCTTTCCAAACATTCCTCAAAGCCAGGTTTCCGCAGGGGCTAAGTCCCTACTTAACACAACCAGGCATCTCCTCCAGGTCCATCAAACACCTAACAAAAGCAATCATTAAGTCCTAAACACTTAAAATTGTTTTCTGGTAATCTTTCTTGCAAAGAGGGAGTCAGAAAGGTGCATCAAGGTTAAATATTACTGCAAGACTGATGTGCTAGCTCAGTGGTTCTCAAAGTATGGTCCCTAGGCCAGCAGCATCAGCACGGCCTGGGAATTGTACAAAATGCACCTTCTTGTGCCTCACACTTCACCCACTAATCAGAAACTCAAGGCATGGGGGCTGAACAGAGATCTCATTAAAACAGATTGCTGGGCCCCATCTCCAGAGTTTCTGATTCAGGAGGTCTGGGTAGGCTGAGAACTTGCATTTCTAACATGTTCGCAGGTGGTACTGATGTGGTCCAGGGACTACACTTTTAGAACCACTGTCTCACAGCTGACAGGAGAGGTGGGTGAAATCCTCAAGTTTCTATTTCTTTTGTCTTTGGAAAGGGCAGTTCAAAAGGATACTTCACATCCCTCAGACTTAAATAAATGCCAACTAGAAAGACAGTTAGAAATCATTTTCCACTGCTTATATTAGAAAGGCCAACAGGTTTGCCAATCCCCAGGACTGGGGAGGGTGTGGGTAACAGGCCCACTGGCCTGTCCACTGATGTGAGAGTGTGTACTGGTGTAGCCCTCAGAGGCAGCATCACATATAATAGCATTTTTAATATTAATAGCATTTTTAAAATTGTAAATCTTTGGTCAAGCAATTCCACTTCTGGGTACTTTATACTACAAATGTGTGCAAAGATGTATTTGCAAGAATGTTCACTGCAGTGCTGCTTACAGCAGAGAAGGACTGGGTACAATCTAAGTTTCCATCAATATGGGAAAAGCACTGTACACAATCTAAGTTTCCATCAATAGGGGACTAATTAAATTGGTGTGAAAAAGAATGATGTCCAGTCTGATCTGCTGATGCAGAGTGACACTGAGACATCTTACTGAGGGACCCAGGTAAGTGTGTGTGTATGGCAATAGCACCATCTCACATGCGTGCTTGGCTTTTATAGGGATTATGGTATACACATACCTGAGTGAATATTTGCTGAAAAATTCTAGTAGATACAGGAGATATCTGGAAAATTGGAGATATTTTTGTGTGCAGGTTTGGGTCCAGACCACCGCAATAAAGCAAATATCGCAATAAAGTGAGTCAAATGAATTTTTTTTGTTTCCCAATGCATAAAAAGTCATGTTTACTTTACACTGTAGACTATTAAGTGTGCAATAGCATTATGTCTTTAAAAATGGTGCACACATCTTAATCAAAAAATGCTTTATTGCTAAAAAATGCTAACCATCATCTCACCTTTCTGCAAGTTCTAATCTTTCTGCTGGTGGAGGGTCTTGCTTTGATGCCAACAGCTGCTGACTGATCAGGGGGTCACTGCTAAAGGCAGGGGTGGCTGTGGCAATTTTTTAAATAAGACAACAATGCAGTTTGCTACACAGACTGACTCTTCCTTTCATGGATGATTTCTTTGTAGCATGCAGTGCTGTTTGATAGTATTTTACTCACAGTAGAATGTCTTTCAAAATTGCAGTCAGTCTTCTCTACTGGATAAACCAACTAAGTTTATGTCATATTCTAAATTCTTTGCTGTCATTTCAACAATCTTCACAGCGTCTTCACCCGGAGTAGATTCCATCCCATAAAGTACTTTCTTTGCTCCTCCACAAGGAGTAGCTCCTCAACCATTCAAGTTTATCATGAGCTGTAGCAAGTCAGTCCCACCTTCAGGCTCCACTCCTAATTCTAGTTCTCTTGCTTTTTCCACCACACCTGCAGTGACTTCCTCCACTGAAGCTTTGAACTCCTCAAAGTCATCCTCCTAGGAATGTTGATATTTTGACCTCTTCCCATTAATCAGAAATGTTCTTAATGGCATCTAGAATGGTGAATCTTTCCAGAAGGCTTTCAACTGACTTTACCCGGATCCATCAGACGAATCATTATCTATGGCAACTATAGTCTTATGAAATGTATTTCTAAAATAGTTAGACTTGAAAGGTGAAATTACTCCTTGAGCCATGGGCTTCAGAATGGATATTGTGTTAGCAGGCATGAAAACAATATTAATCTCATTGTACCACTCCATCAGAGCTCTAGGGTGACCAGGTGTATTGTCAATGAACAGTAGTAATATTCTGAAAGGTACTTAAAATAAGGTATGCCTATATTGATTTTTCTGGGGAAGAGAATTGAGGGTCTAGGTTTGGAGGGAGATATAGTTTGACTCATTGTACATAGATTTTTGCATGGTTTGAATATTCTTACTTTTTCAGTAAAAATCCAGCCAGTTAAAAAAATCTGTGAAAACAAAGAATTAAAAAAGATGTCTGCATACCCTTGGACCAGTTTCAGCTATGCTAACTACACCCAACATACCCCTCATGCTGGAGCAGCTTGTGATGGGGACCTTATTCCTGTCTAAGAAATGGTACTTAGGGACTTTTATTAAGTTGTTACTAAAATCTTCACTTCTTCACCATTTTCATGGGGTTCTGTGTCCATCCCATAGCTAACTATTCATATTTTTATGTTTTGCTCTAACAGAAATGAACCTCTATTCAGTTATGAACGCCATAAGGCAAAGTCAGTCTTGGTCTTGTCACCACTGTATTGGAGGGGCCAGGCAGTTCGTGGGCACTTGGCAGTATGACCTAAGTGAGTGGACAAAAACGACTTAAGCACAGGTGAGGAAGCCAATTTAAAGGGATGAAATGACCTTCCCGACCTCACACAGGGAGTGAATGGGAGTGAGGGACCTTGGATCTCCTAAAGCCCAAATCCTTTGTCTTGTGTCACAAATCTACGTAAGTCACAGTACTGCAGGGATTTATTTTTTTAATTTTGAAAAGTCTTGCCTCCTCACTATTGGCTTCCTTTAGACCTGTCTATCCTTACTCAGGTTTGAGGCTAATTACTTGAGACCTAGAGCAGATGTTCAGATGTCACTGGGGCAATTACCAAACTCAGATTTGCTCTGCTACCGAGGAGCAATTACAGCTAATTGGGTAGGCACTTTGGGAGCCTTGATTTAATTAAACCTAAATACGTCTGCTCTGGATAAGGGGCCAGACCTGCCTAACGCCCCCAAGCTGTTGAGTGTTTTGTGCAGAGCTGCCATCTATCCCAGGCGGGGCCGAGGCCGGGACACGGGCTCTGCTCACTCCGGGATCAGATGCCGGGTCCTCCCGGCATCTCCAACTGATGACAGTTACCAGATACCCTGTGTCTGGGAGTCCCTCCTTGGACTATTTTACTAAGAGCTAGTGATCTGTTTTTTAATACTGGGAGGATTTTAATGAGCCTCTATGTGTTTAATCCTTTGGGAATTAGCACCAGTAACAAGATTAAGGTATCTAAGCTTGCTGCAGCTTTTTGAAGACAAGATGAAATATGAGCCTGTAACTTCGCCTTAGAGAGGTGAGTACTCCTTGGAAAGGCAACGTGGTGACAACAGGAAAGACCTTCCCCAATCTCACACCCCTAAACAAAGACAGGCTAGGGCTGCCTGAAAGCTACTATTTCAAAATCCACTTCCCCCAAATGGCACTGAGGTGACTAAGTAAGCTCAAATACAGGGAGGCACGCGGAGACTTGGTGTGCCTTGTGGATAGAGCCTTTGCGTCATCTCCGTGTCCTCCACACCAGGCCTGGGCCTGGCACTCGGCGGGTGTGCCACAAATGCTGGCTGGGTGAGAAGGAAGTTTGAATCACATGGCATGAAAGCATGGGATGCCAGTCGGCGTGACTGTGCAGGGGACCATACAGAAGCACCGAAATACCTTTCCCACTAAGTTAACCCAAGAGAATGAATGATCTGGACAGGCTAAACACCATGGGTTGCTGGCGGGAGCTCAGTGAAGGTACGTGAGTCATTGCTTAGAGCTGTGGGGAAGCTCCTGCAAAGCTGAGTCACTCAGGAGGAATACAGCTGCAGAAATAAAATGAGAGCCCTCTTTGCCCAGCATATGAGTTGACCTTGTCCTTGGCTCTGAAAAAGATCTTCACGAACGAGTGCTTTCAGCTTTGTTTCCGCAGATTACAGAACACCCAGACCTGCCCTCTTCTGGCTGAAGGTTAAGTGTCCAGATCTCACTGGGAAGAGCACAGAACCTGCCACGCTCCCCTGCAGTTATGCTTTCCATACTGCCCCCATTGCCACCCTCGGCTCCAGCCGGGCACCCTCGGGACTGCTCCTGGCTCTCAGCAAGCAATCTGGCCAGGTGCTGTACTCAGGAGCTTGAGCTTCTGCAAATTTACTACCTCCACTTTCACATCCTCTCTCTTCCCCCTTCTCTTCCTCTTCCCTTCCCGTGCGTCCTTCTGCCACTGTGACGCTCCACTGTTGCAGAAGCAACGCAATTCGTGGTTGTCGATCTTGAATCATGAATACACTTCACAGCTGAGTCTGCATCAGTTAAAACGGTGGACAGCAGAAGCTGATGGAAACAACCATGTTCATGAGCTAATCAAATATCTTCAGGTGGATTGAGGAGTAAAAACAAAGAAGCTCCTTAAAAACCAGTATCTGCAAGTCTCCGTGGCAAGGTGCCTAGGATCTTGGGTGATGTGTACAGCACACTGTAGAAGGGGGACGCTATGTCCCAGCTTGCCTGAGAGAGTCCCAGAGCTTGCCCATGGCTCTGGTTCAGGTATCAGTGAGGTCCTCTTTCACTCTCAAAGGGGACCCAGCTGGGACACTAAATGACATGGCCTCCCAGGTACAGGAGTTCCCTCCCTGCTGAGACTGAAATGCTGCTCTCTAAGCAAGGCAAAGTTTTCTGGCTGTACCTCGAGGTTCCCAAAGATAGTTTTAAAAACCAGAAACTTCAGTATTAAACTCAGTTGGACATGAAAGAGCTCCTCCTCCGAGCAACAGAAGACAATGCTGTGTGATTCGGGTACGTCTTAGTTTGCTGTCTACTGCCAGAAACTCAAGTGTTAAGACATAAGGGAAGGGCCCACTTCACTGTTTATGAAACTCACAGGAAAAGGCAATTTAAGTCTTTTGAGACCATATACCCAGTGCCAAAATGTCCCAGCTTGGTGTTTGCTCAGGGATGGGTGCTCAGTTCTTAGGAGGCTCAGGATCCTAAGGGACTCAGGCACCTTATAAGGACCAAACCCAGGTTGTTATTTTTATTCCTTTCACCCGATATAGAAGAGACGCTTTAAAGATCCTCTATTTTTCTCTTTTCTAGTCAAGGCCAAACTCATGGCTGCTTGGTCACTTGGCTCAGCTTTCTGGTCAAGAAACTTTTCAAGAGCAGTCTCAGAAGCCAATATCCACAACTGGGTAATTCTGGTTCTCAACTCATTTCCTTGGCTGGTAGACTTGATCCAGCTCTTCACTGCTCTGAACATGAATGCCAGACTGCTGGAATAAGGCATTTAGCCAAGGACAGAAAGAAGGAGTGGAAGGCTGCCTGGGTTTACTGGTCTCTTGCATCATCACTGACAAAAATATTTTCATTCCAAACATTGTCTGGGTTAGAAAATCAATCCAGTCAATAGAGAGTAAGCCAACATGCCCACTGCTGTAGTGTTTCAATTAAACATTAGGCTCTTTATAATAAATACACTTCGAAAAAAAATCTTTGCGACTTCTATGTCTTCCTTCATTTTCAAGTGATATTTATTGATCTCATCCACATGACAGCGCTGTGTAGCCTGTCTGATCCAGTACAATACCGTATTTCAATAAGAAATTTGAAAGAGTGATAGATTTCACCCTTGTGGGTTCTACAAGTCATCCTAGCAATTCCGTATTTTTTTACGCTCAGGTCCACTAAGGTCCTCTGATTTAATTCATCAGAAGAGAAATGTTTAAAGTCTTCTAGTTGAAAAAATACATGAACTATACTGCAGCAAGTGGTGAAGATATTTTTTTGACAATAGAAATAATTTTTAGAAAGTCAAATATAGCTAACAGAGCAGGTACTGCAATAAAAACAACTTGCCCATAACTGATCATAAAGCGCTGACTCTGAATATAGAAGCCAGTAGCTCTGAGCTGGAGGTATATGACCCCACCCCTGGGCCCAGCACATCTGCCAAGGAGCCAGTACTGAAGGTTGAGTAGGGGGAAGCAAGCACTACATCCTTAAGATAACCACTGGGGCATGGCCCTCTCTGTATACAGTCATAACTCAGACCCAGCATAAAACAGAAGGAAGTTTATGCTCAACCAGGACAGCTTCACAAACTGGTCCTTGCAAAAGTTCATATGGGGTGTGAAGCTGATGCAGAGGCTGCTCATTTAACTGTTCAAGTAAACTTTCACCCTTTTTCCTCTCAATTGGCTCACAGAAAACTCAAAGTTAGAGTGGAAGACGAATAAAGAGTCATTGCCATTTACCGGCGTTTGCTGGAGTCCATGCTACACACTTTTATCTTCATGCTAATGTTCTCAACAATCTTTGTGAACTAGGTATTCAAATTCCCATCTGCTGGACTCTATACACAGGCACTTTCCTTATGTAGGCTTTTCCTGAGCATCTCTCTCTAAGTGATGTACTAGATGCAGGAGATTAAGAAAAGATAATATAAAAAAATAAAATTGGGCCCCACCCTTGAAAATATTGCTGTTGGTAGATGTTCTTTGTAGACAAACCCAGCCAATCAGCTCACACTGAGGTGACTGAGGCGCCCCCGCCCTGCTGCATGGAGCTGCCCCCCCATTAGGCCGGGGGCATCAAGAGGGGCAGGCATGTCACTCCCGCCTGTATTCCCATCACAGGGTCTGGCCCTGTGAATGTCTGCAGGATGCCGGATGAGCAAAACAGCACAGCCAAACTCACTAGGCCCATTTTTGTGGCTCTGAGAATCCTGGTTGCTCTTTTGCCTTAAACCTAAAATATATCTGACTGGGAACTCTTTCCTTATGCCTTACAAGTGCCAGTCGGTGTAGTCTCTTACATGGGCAGGCCATGCAGTCCATGGTTCAAAAGCATAGCCTCAGGACTACCCTGCCTGGGCTGGGAACCTGGATCACCCGCTCATCTGCTCTGTGATCTGGAGCAACTTACTCAGCCTTGCTGGGCCTGTTTCCTCTTCTGTGAAAGGGGATGATGATTTAATATATCCTATAAAGCATGCAGAACAGTGCCTGGCACACAACAAACGCTTGTGAGTGATAGCTATTTAGTAAAACAGTAATGACCACTACCACCAAAGAAGGGAGAAATTTTTGGATGCTCCAGTCCTCCCTGCTCCTCCATATTCTAATGAACAGTATCCTAAGTAGGAAAAGGCCACTACAACAGAGGTGGTGTTGAGCTGGGGTTAAGAATCCCAACGCTTTGAGGCTGGTTCTGCCACTTAGTAGTCGTGTGACCCCATGCAAGACTCTCAACCTCCCAAACCTGCTAAGCAAGGACACTAATGCCGCCTCTGAGGCTTAAGTGAGAATCCAGTGAATGTTACATGTAAACACTCAGCACATGCCTGACACCCCTAGCACGAGATACATGGTAACTGCTGTCATGCAGCATTTTCCCTAGTGAAGGTATCTTTCAAGGGCACAAGAATGCGTAAGTGTCCATTTAGGAAATTCTTCTGCTCACGAGAGATCTGTTTTCAATAATGTCTAGTCACATCAGCAAAGATGTCCAGTGACAAAGGATTAGTGCTCACTCGGATGACAGTGAGTGTCATAAGTGGGCAAAGGTCTTTTATGACTTTCTCAGAAACCGACATCTGAGGAGGGTGCAGAACAGGAAAGGAAGAATGTAGGGTTTCATGTTAACACCCTTTTCCATTTTCCTCTGCTCAAGATCAGTTTCAAAAGGCCAAAAGGGTATCACAGTGTCTCAAAGGCCACATCACTGCTCAAGAGTGATGTGGGTTTGCACAAAGGAAGGCTTGCGGAACCACACGGCACACTGATCTGAGACAGGCCACTTTGCCAATTACTGGCTTAGACCCACAACTGTCCTTTTACATCCCCCACTCACTCCTCATTTGGTCCCACCGAGGTAGTAGGTGTTTTCTGTGGGCTAGGCAGGATTCTGGGCACTGGGGAGCTGGCAGGGAACACAGAGGCCATCAGCTCTTGTGGAGTGGGGATGTTTGGGATGGTGAGACAGGTAATAAACATGTAACCAAAATACATCATTTCATCAAATCACAAATGCCTTGAAGAATGTAAAGATGGGGATTAGACAAAGAATGAGTTGTGCAGGCAGAGAGTCAAGGAAGGTGACTCCTTGCTCAAGACCTGAATGGTGAGGAGAAGCCAAGTGAAGACCTGAGAAGGGCCTTCCAGACAGAACTTGGGCAGAGCTGAGATTAGCAGGCTTCATAGGCCAGGGCCTGATGTTTGCATATGCTCTTTGGCATGTCCTGGGGATCTAGAGCCCCCTTAATATCACATCCAGTTGCCCCACATGGAGGAGGCTGACTAGGTTGGGGGCCTACTAAAAGTGAAGGGAAGGAAATTTAAGAGGCTTAAGAAACCTATCAGTCAATCGCAATACATGGACCTGATTTGGATCCCAAATTAAGCAAACTGCAATTTAAAAGGAAAATACACCACAAAGTTATAGTAATCAAAACAGTGTGGCACTGGCATGAAAAGAGATACATAGGTCAGTGGAACAGAATAGAGAGCCCAGAAATAAACCCACACATACATGGTCAACTAATCTACAATAAAGGAGGCAAGAACATACAATGGGGGAAAGACAGTATCTTCAACAAATGGTGCTAGGAAAACTGGACGGTTACATGCAAAAGAATGAAACCAGATTACTGTCTTACATCATACACAAAAGTAAACTCGAAACAGATTAAAGACTTGAATGTAAGACCTGAAACCATAAAACTCTTCTAAGAAAGCATAGGCAGTTGGCTCTCTGACATCAGTCTTAGCAGTATTTTTTTGGACCAGTCTCCTCAGGCAGCCTCTCTGTGAGGTGGGTAATGCTCCAGCTGGTGGCTCATTAGCCCCAGTCCGAGTGAGGATGCTAATCATGGGGACACAGAACCTTCCAGCCAATCCATGATGGATGTGTAGTATGAAGTAAATCTTTGTTTTTAGGCCATTGAGACTTGGGGGTTGTTTGCTTTCACAGTATAATATAGCCTATCTTGACTGATACAGAAGTTCAACACAGAACTTGACAAAATAATCCTAAAGTTCAACTGAAAAGAAATTCAGGCAGGAAGACAAGCACACTCTGAAGCAGCAATGACTCAGGGTTAATGCAGTCAGCTCTTAGGCCGTCTCATAAAGCGACGATAATTAAAAATTCAAAATGATAGTAGGTGTAGAAACAAGTTGGCAAATATATTTGTACTGAAGCATAGAAAGCCCATAAATGGACAGCTACACACTTAAGAATTCAATACAGGATTAAGTATGGTGAAGGTTTTTCAGTACTAGCATGTTAACAGCTGAGTTGCCTCAGTTTACCAGTCAAGAGTAACAAAACGTGGGCTTTGCTGTAACATATAAGGCTACCTTTGTTGAAGGACTGCTCCTTATTCACTAGTCCAGGGAAATGTTAATTAAAAACACGTTATTTTAAACTAAAGTTACATCAATAGCACTTAAAGAAAGACTAATGCTTTCTCTCTCTAGCTCTTTCAAAGCTTCCAAAGATGTTTTATTGTTTAGATTTCCACAGTGTCTGACTTCTGGATTTTTGACCCTTTTAAGATCACAATTGTTTGACGTCATCACCCATTGGTTACAAAATGCTGCTCAACAGTTTTAAGATGAACTGATAAACAAAAAAAAAAACTAAGCACAGCCAGAAAAGACACCCATCTTTTAGGTCACTGGTTTTCTGGAAAACCACTAAATTATAAGAAATGCTAGGAATTGACTTCAAAAATTCTGATGAAACCAACTGTAACAACAAATAAAAGGGAACAGTTAAATCTGGGGGCTGAGCTCTCCACAGATGGACTTCCTTCACTCCACAGATTCTCCTTGGTCAGATTCAGCTCCCCAGCCCAGACATACCACACTTATAAATGGCAGCTGTGCATGCTGCTCTGCTCCAAAGCTCTCTGCTCCAAGGCCACAGAGAGCATGGCTAATCCCTCACTAGCATTAAGATTCAAATACCTGAATAGGAATAAACTGGACATTTAATAAATGGTTACTACATGTTAGGCACTCAACTACCTGCGAAGTCCTTAGTAACCCATGTTTAAACATAATATGGGAACCCCTATTTTCCAGTTGAAGAATCTGAAACTGATGAAACAAGGCTGCACAGACAGTCAGTGCAAGACCGCGTCCCGTGAGCTTCAGTTTCTGCCTCTAGGAGGAGGGATGATAGGGGAACGGTTACTGTGCCCACTGCAAAGGTGGACGTAAAGCACGGTGTCATAAATGCCCAGTACAAGTTGGCAGCTGTGCCCAACTATCTCTTGTGAAGCGACATAAGTTTTAAACTTAGAAAAGTAGGGCAGAAGCAGAAGCATCACACTTGCAGTGAGAACAGAAGTCAGAGGGATCCGCTTGCCTGTGCCCCATGCTTACCGTAGGTGAACATGCGTGGCGAGGTCAGTTCAATGTTGGGCAAGGCACCCAGGTGGTTCAGCACGGCGCACCGATAACCACTTTTCTGGGCATAGTCTACAAAGGTGCGGATGTACTGCTTCTCGCTGTGATTGGCAATTCCAGGGCAGATGACCATGGTAATGTCGTCTACAGGTGGAGAAAGAGATCCCAAAGTATTCAATAAACAGTGACATGACAGATGGACACAATTACACTTTGCCAGCTTAGAAAAGAGTAGGAGGGAATGTAATATACATCTTTTCATTCCACTCTCTGGGAAAGAATGTCTTTTCCCTTCCGGCTGGAGCTGTTTGTATCAGTGCTTCTCAAACTATTCATGGTGAAAAGTCAGTTTTAATAATTTCCAGATCCTTTTGTAGTTCATAATCATGATGACTAGGTATCCACACTTTTGCGCTACATGTGCCTCCCTCAAACCTCGTCACAATGTTGGCACATTACTCATGTGACTTGAAAAAAAATTTTCCAATCCATCCTGGGTAGATATTTTTGGGAAATACAATAAAAAAATTAAGTGCCAGAAAAATGAAAAGCATTAAAATCTCAATTTTTAATTATGAGATTCAACAGATATAAAATCAATCTGTCAAACAGCTATATGAATTTCCAAACATTACTCTTCATTTCTGTATGAAATTCTGTGTGAGTGAGTGGAAAAATAAAAAGTGGTGTCTGCACTGGCCTCTTTGACCCAGCAATTTCACATTCAGGTATTTATCCCACAGATATGTGTGTCCATGTGCAAAACAATACACATACAGTATAGATTGTAATGGCAAAAGATTGAACACCACCCAAATGCCTAGAAAGAGGGGTCTGATTAAATAAATGATCACACTTCCAAGTTATGAAATATTATGTAATGGGACATCTTTATATACACTGATGTGGCAAGCTCTCAGATATATATTAAGTGAAAAAAGCAAGGTGCAGAAAAGGGTTACGATATAATGCCATTTGTGCCGAGGAAAAAAAGACATCTGTGTTTATAAATGCATCTACTAGTTCTAGAACTATAAACAAGAGACTTAACAGTGGGCACCCTGGGGAGGGGCATTGTGGGCGGGAGCTAGGGGTGGAAGAGAGACCTATAGTTTCACTATATATCCTTTAGCACATTTAGAGTTTTCTAGCATGAACATGAATTACCTACTTGAAAATATGAATACACATTTTTTTCCTTTAAAAGTGAAGTGGTGGTTAGGTTATTAAAT
This sequence comes from Smutsia gigantea, assembly GCA_032199065.1. Classification (NCBI taxonomy): domain Eukaryota; kingdom Metazoa; phylum Chordata; class Mammalia; order Pholidota; family Manidae; genus Smutsia; species Smutsia gigantea. Next base: position 588,047 of record JAVSCE010013479.1, read on the forward strand.
CTGGTCATAAATTCTCCTTCCAAAAGTTAAGATAAAAACAATTTAAAATTCTTAATATGCATAAAGAAACTTAAAAATTTATTAAACATCGACCTAGTAACTCCAGTTCTTGGATTCTTCTCTCAAATTTAATGAGTAAGATGCTCATTGTAGGATTATTTGTAATAAGAAATGTAAATAAGCTAAATGCCCAACAACAGAAGAATGATTGAATTATGATACGACCACATTGTAGAATGTGAAGCAATCATTGAAATTATGTTTTTTAAGACTTTTAGAGTTTTAAGGACATAAGAAAATATTTATAATGTAATGTATAATAACTGAAACTTTGGAAAAACAATGTTAAATGTTTCTGTGTTACCTAGGTTTTCTAAAATGAGTATTTATTCCTGTTGTAATCAGAAAAGTCATAAAAAGGAAAAAAGGGGCTGCTTTTTTCTTAGAGCATTTCCTGGATGCAAACTGCCTTCCCTTGAACCACCTTCTCCTCCTTTCTAGGGACAGGGGTGACAGAAAGACATGAACAGGTACAACAAAGAATAGAAGTATTGCCCTTTTCAATTTCCCACCTCAGTCCTGGTAGGACAAGCAGGTTAGTTAAATTAAATTTTGTGCTTTAGTAGTATAAGAAGTAAAAACATAAGAAACTAAAGAAAGAAACATGTAACTGGCTATGTAGAGAAATAATATTTGAAGGATTAGCTACAAGATTTATAAACATAAGTGAACTCCTAACCTATTCATTTATTCATTCCTTCTGTGACTGTCTATTGGGAGCCTACCATTCTGCACTCTAGGGCTTCCTACGTTCTAGCAGTCAGATAGTAAATAACTACACGGCTAAGTTTAGAGAACAGCAGGCGCTATGAAGAACTAAAGCAGGAAGCCTTGATGGATTCACTGGGAAGAAATATTCCTTAGGAGAGGTAGAGACTGTCCCTCTAAAGAGATCTGAGCTGAGACCTGAATGACAAGAAGCAGCCATAGGTCTGAGGATGAGTATTCCATGTAGAGGGGATATAAATTAAACCTTTGTCACCAGCTACACAGAAGTTCTAGTTACTTTAAATAACTGAGTTACAATACGTTGACTGCAATTTACCTGCAAATATTTACTGAGCTCCAATAAAAAATTAGGTGGTGCCTTTGTGTACTACAGAACTCAAAAGACAGGTGCTCTTCTGGTTGGAACAGCATTCAAAAGAGGCTGCCATCTACCCCCACCTCCTCCAAGGCCTCCTTGTGAAGAATTTTATAGTGAGTGTTCATTGTGTAGGCGGGACAGAGAAATGCCAAAATCCAGCAGCAAGAACAACTGAAGTAGTTTCTGAGAAAGAGGTGTCCCAGACCCCTGAAGAAATATGACCTCAGTGTGTCTTTTTGTCCATGAAAACCTAAGCAGAGGGTACCTGAGAGCCTCTGTTATCTGCTGTTACCCAATAAACAGAACCAGCCTACACTGCATCTCTAAGCTTTTTTCCTCATCAGTAAAGTAGGGATAACAAGGCCCCAGCCTTTCAGGGTTGTTGTGAGAATTAATGAGGTGACAGCATATATGAAGCACTTAGGAACAGTCTAGCTTCTGCTCCTGTCAGCAAACCAGAGACCTGGTCCTGGGGGCCTGGGCGCCAAGGCCTCCCTCATTTCATTACATCAAGCTTCTGTATTTCACAAGAGGACTGACCATATTCAACAATGCTTCTGAAGGGCTCCACACAGTGACCTACAGGCACATGCTGGGCCTGATCCTTGCTGGTGGCTTCTGAGTGATACACCACCGCCAACTTCCCACCAGCCTCAGAAGTCTCCCTCTCTGAGGGATGGCCCAGTCCTACCACGCACACTAGGCTCACCTCCAACACAGTGCTCAGCCAAGGGCTCGAACAGGTCGAAGGTCGATGTGGCTCCGTCGGACATGGTGATGAACTTCCGGTGCCCATACGGGTGTGGTGACCTCACCCTTCCCATCTTCCCATACAAGGCTGTTTGGATGTGTCCACTTTTCCCCCAGATCAAGGGTGGAATATATCTAAGAAAGGAGAGGAAAGCTCAGTTTTCCCCACATTTTTGAACAATGCTCTGAAAAAATTTTGAACAAAAGTCTTTCAACCCATTTAGGTTTTTGTCTATACAAATTATGTACAGTAAGAGTAAATAGGAGATTTTTTTTTTTACCTTACATCCATGTCATAATTTACCACCTTTCCCATTTATTAATACATCCTGCGTCAGATTAGCTTTAGAAATCACCCAGGATGTGCTTGCATAGACAGCATTTTGAATTTAGGGTGTTAAGTGATTCAACATGGGTTATTTCCATAATGTAGAATAAAAAGAAAGCCAAGTAATGCATTTTGAACACATGCTACTTGACAGGGTCAACCTCGTTATCAAATGAGCAAATATATATAAAATAGCTAGCATAGCATCAATGCTCACTAATGCTCACCTCTTTGCCTTCCCCCTCCTTGTTAGGCCACAACTGCAGGGGTCAGTCCATTAACCAAACCTGCTGCTCTCTGCTACACTGGGAGGCTGCAGAGTCATCTAAGGACCTGTGAGTGCCTTGTGCACATGTGGGGGCATTGCAACCCCAGAGACTGTGCTGAAAAGGCAGAGCAATGCAAATATTTGCTGGATTAATGATGGATCGAGGCTTGTTAGCCTAACCAAGGCAAGATGCTACCCTAACAACTGTCCTTTGGGAAAATACAGAGAGACTCTGGTCCTTGGTAGGAAACGCAAATATCACAAACTAGTTCATTACTGGGAAAACAAGGTGCTCCAAGTTACAATTAAGAAATGATTATAGTCCACAACCATACTGCAAGATGACCCCATTTATTAAAACTGCTATGGGATTCTCTTCCATGGCTTTGAGCCCAAACTTGATAGTTGGCCAGGATTTGTGTTCTAGAGAAACTAGTTACACGATATAAAATGGCAATGACATCAATCCTTCATTTCTGAGCAGTTAATTAAGAGCGTACCTTAACCTATTTGCCAAGTCATGCCTATCGTTTCTATCAGACCAGATGATCCTAGAAGCTCTTCTTAAATTAAACCAGATTTACTATTTTTTTTTGTAATTCATTAAATCTACACAAGTTTAAGAGAAGTGAAGCTATCACATTCAGAAAGCCAATTCCCAGACAAGCTTCCTCTTTGGGAGTGGGGAGGAGAGAGGGAGTGTTTTAAGACCAAAGGACATGAAGCCACTTGACAGTACAAAGCCACAGTGCAAAGCTCAGTGTGGAGGCCACAGTATTTGAAAAACAGACGAAGGCATTTACAAGAGATGAGTGGAGTATGATGGTAATGAAAAGCAAGCTTGTAAACATAGTATCAGTTGGACATCTCAATATTTTACAAGATTTAGATACAGAATTTAGAGTTTCAGACGACCAATTTGGATAACAAATTTGTGCGTAGGGGGAAAGGAGTGGTCCAAGAAACCAAACTCCTCATCACTCGTGGAGGAAGTTCAAGGCAAAATTTGTTTGTAATGTAAATTAAAAACAGAAATGTGCAGAGGTTAAAGACATCAGAAGAATCAATTAAATTTCATATTTCATAAATCTCATAAGGCTCATTCACCTTTGTATCTATCCCCAGGGCGCACCACACCCTACGCAGGCAGGGAGGACTTGCTGAATGAACAGAGTACAGACCCACTGAGTACATCTGCAAAAACAAAGTTATACTTAAAAAGTAATCATTGCAACATGAATTCGGTGGAGCATGGTTGATGATAGTTCTTGTCTTCTTTCCAGAACTATTCTCAGCTTGGGCTGGGATGAAATTTTTAAGGTATGCTTGTGTGTGCGGGTGCAGGTGCACACACACGTGTGTGTGTGTGTGTGTGTGTGTATGTGAGAGAGACAGAGAGAGAGAATAAGCAACTGCCTCGGGATCATTTGGGGCTTTCTTACGTCACTGTAAGGTCAACTGCACAGTGGAAGTTGGCCATCTTTAATTTTATGACAATACCACCTACTGACAAAACACCGTTTTTAATCAACTTATAATAACAACACCAGGTTTGTAAAATTGAATTTTTGGACAGCACTTATTGTGGTGTGTTTGTTTGTTTATATAACTTATCCACAGATTACAGGAAAAAAATTTAAAGAACAGAAAAATCAGAATAGGTGTCTGGTCACATGGTTTAGATCAAGGAGGAAATATGGACCAAAATAATAGAATATTTTGAAATTTACATAAGCATATGATCACTTAAGAGATGCTGCTAAATTGTACATGGAGGAATATGCTTTACTCTAATAGCCTATGTTGGTAGTTTGTCTGAAAATACAGCTGCCAATAATTCCACGTGTTCTGCCCCACAGGCCATTCTTCCCATCAGGAGCTAGATACCAACCCAACCCTCTGTGAATCTAGGCTGCTCTGTGACTTGTTTGGGCTGGAAGCACGAGGTGAACGGTAGCTGTGCAGATCTGGGTCTGGCCCCCGCACAGGCCTGGCAGCTCTTGTGTCCTTGGAAGCCTGTCGCTGTGCTGTAAGCAAGCCAGGGCTTAACTACCCAGGGAGGGGCCCAGAGGACGAGAAATGGCACGAAGAGCTATGTGCATTTTCAGTTGATAATACCACCAAACTGCCTTCCAAAAAAGATGGACCAATTACATTCTCACCAATTATGCATGAAAGTACCTATCGCCCTCATCCTCATCAATAATTATGTCAATCTTTTTACATTTTGGCCATCTGGGCAAAAAAGGGGTATTTCAACTTGTGTTTCTGTTCATAGCCTTTGTCCACTTTCCTATTATCTTTTTTCTTATTGATTTGTAGGTATTATTTTTATTGCTCCTACATCAAGTCATTATTATATGTTGAAAGGCTTTCTCCAAATCTATTGTATATTTTAATCTTATCTTCTATCTTGAATAACTTCTAAGCTTTGTGGTTCAATTTGTTAGTTTTTTTCTATTAAAATATTTGTGTTTTACATTTTATTTTAAAAAGAGCTATTCTTAACACCCAATTATAAATATATTCCCCAATATTTCCTTCCATTTCTCCCATAGTTTTAAAAAATGTATTACACTTAAATCCACTTATTTTTGGAAATAACGCAAAGTTAAGATCTAATTCATTTTTTCCTAACACTTAGTTAAATTGTCCTTGTACTATAAATGGTCCTTCTTTCCCGGCTGATTTCAACTGTCATTTTAAATGTGTGCCAAGTTCCCAATTAAATATTTAGATTTGTTTTTTATTTTGTATTCTGGTTCATTGATCTATTTGTCTATTCTTGCGCCAATATGACACCCTGTAATTAATACAACTTTACAGAATATTTTGAGAGTTAATGGTGCAGGCCTCCTTCACTCTTCTTTTTCAAAAATTCTTAGCTGATTTGTGGCATTTTATTTTCCAGATGAATAATAGGATTAGCTTGTTCTATGAAAATTTTGGAATTTTTAATTGGAAACACACCAAACTTATATATTACCTTAGGGAAAATGGAATCTTCACAGTTTTGACTTGACCCATTCAAAAACATGGGTGTATCTCTCCATTATTCAGATGTTTATGTTCTACAGTAAAACTTCATAGCTTGCTTCATGTTTCTTTTTTTTTAATATATTTTATTTTATTATCATTAATTTACAATTACATGTGCAATATTACGATCATTAAACTACCCCTTCATCAGGTCCCCCCCACCAACCCCATTACAGTCACTGTCCATTAGCATAGTGAGATGCTATAGAATCACTACATGTCTTCTCTGAGTTGTACTGCCCTCCCCATGCCCCCCCAACATTACATTTGCTAATCGTAATGCCCCTTTTTCCCTCTTATCCCTCCCTTCGCGCCCATTTTCCCCAGTCCCTTTCCCTTTGGTAACTATTAGTCCGTTCTTGGGTTCTGTGAGTCTGCTGCTGTTTTGTTCCTTCAGTATTTTTTCTTTGTTCTTATACTCCACATATGAGTGAAATCATTTGATACTTGTCTTTTTCGGCTTGGCTTATTTCACTGAGCACAATACCCTCTAGCTCCATCCATGTTGTTGCAAATGGTAGGATTTGTTTTCTTCTTATGGCTGAATAATATTCCATTGTGTATATGTACCACATCTTCTCTATCCATTCATCTACTGATGGACACTTAGGTTGCTTCCATTTCTTGGCTATTGTAAATAGTGCTGCAATAAACATAGGGGTGCATCTGTCCTTTTCAAATTGGGCTGCTGCATTCTTAGGGTAAATTCCTAGGAGTGGAATTCCTGGGTCAAATGGTATTTCTATTTTGAGTTTTTTGAGGAACCTCCATACTGCTTTCCACAATGGTTGAACTAATTTGCAGTCCCACCAGCAGTGTAGGAGGGTTCCCTTTTCTCCACATCCTCGCCAACATTTGTTGTTGTTTGTGTTTTGGATGTTGGCCATCCTCACTGGTGTGAGGTGATATCTCATTGTGGTTTTAATCTGCATTTCTCTGATGATTAGCGATGTGGAGCATCTTTTCATGTGCCTGTTGGCCATCTGAATTTCTTCTTTGGAGAAGTGTCTATTCATGTCCTCTGCCCATTTCTTAATTGGATTATTTGCTTTCTGTTTGTTAAGGTGCATGAGTTCTTTATACATTTTGGATGTCAACCCTTTATCAGATACGTTTTTTATGAATATATTCTCCCATACTGTAGGATGTCTTTTTGTTCTACTGATGGTGTCCTTTGCTGTACAGAAGCTTTTCAGCTTGATATAGTCCCACTTGTTCATTTTTGCTTTTGTTTCCCTTGCCCGGGAGATATGTTCATGAAGAAGTTGCTCATGTTTATGTCCAAGAGATTTTTGCCTATGTTTTTTTCTAAGAGTTTTATGGTTTCATGACTTACATTCAGGTCTTTGATCCACCTTGAGTTTACCTTTGTGTATGGGGCTAGACAGTAGTCCAGTTTCATTCTCTTACATGTAGCTGTCCAGTTTTTCCAACACCAGCTGCTGAAGAGGCTGTCATCTCCCCATTGTATATCCAAGGCACTTTTATCAAATATTAATTGACTGTATATTTTGGGTTAATGTTTGGATTGTCTATTCTGTTCCACTGGTCTGTGGGTCTGTTTTTGTGCCAATACCAAATTGTCTTGATTACTGTGGCTTTGTAGTAGAGCTTGAAGTCAGGGAGTGTAATTCCCCCTGTTTTATTCCTCCTTCTCAGGATTGCTTTGGCTATTCGGGGTCTTTTGTGGTTCCATATGAATTTTAGAATTATTTGTTCCAGTTCATTGAAGAAAGCTGTTGGTAGTTTGATAGGGATTGCATTGAATCTGTAGATTGCTTTAGGTAGTATAGCCATTTTGACAATATTTATTCTTCCTAGCCAAGAGCATGGGATGCATTTCCACTTGTTAGTGTCCTCTTTAATTTCTCTTAGGAGTGTCTTGTAGTTTTGAGAGTACAGGTCTTTCACTTCCTTCGTTAGGTTTATTCCTAGGTATTTTATTCTTTTTGATGCAATTGTGAATGGAATTGTTTTTCTGATTTCTCTTTCTGTTAGTTCATCATCAGTGTATAGGAAAGCAACAGATTTCTGTGTGTTAATTTTGTATCCTGCAACTTTGCTGAATTCAGATATTAGTTCTAGTAGTTTTGGAATGGAATCTTTAGGGTTTTTTATGTACAGTATCATGTCATCTGCAAATAGTGACAATTTGACTTCTTCTTTACCAATCTGGATGCCTTGTATGTCTTTGTTTTGTCTGATTACTGTGGCTAGGACCTCCAGTACTATGTTGAATAACAGTGGAGAGAGTGGGCATCCTTGTCTTGTTCCCGATCTTAGATGAAAAGCTTTCAGCGTCTCGCCGTTAAGTATGATGTTAGCTGTGGGTTTGTCATATATAGCCTTTATGATGTTGAGGTACTTGCCGTCTATACCCATTTTGTTGAGAGTTTTAATCAGGAATGGATGCTGAATTTTGTCAAATGCTTTTTCAGCATCTATGGAGATGATCATGTGGTTTTTGTTCTTCTTTTTGTTGATGTGGTGGATGATGTTGATGGATTTTCGAATGTTGTACCATCCTTGCATCCCTGGGATGAATCCCACTTGATCATGGTGTATGATCCTCTTGATGTATTTTTGAATTCGGTTTGCTAATATTTTGTTGAGTATTTTTGCATCTACGTTCATCAGGGATATTGGTCTGTAATTTTCTTTTTTGGTGAGGTCTTTGCCAGGTTTTGGTATTAGAGTGATGCTGGCTTCATAGAATGAGTTTGGAAGTATTCCCTCCTCTTCTATTTTTTGGAAAACTTTAAGGAGAATGGGTGTTATTTCTTCTCTATATGTCTGGTAGAATTCAGAGGTGAATCCATCAGGCCCAGGGGTTTTGTTCTTGGGTAGTTTTTTGATTACCAATTCGATTTCGTCACTGGTGATTGGTCTGTTTAGTTTTTCTGTTTCTTGCTTGGTCAGTCTTGGAAGGTTGTATTTTTCTAAGAAGTTGTCCATTTCTTCTATGTTTTCCAGCTTGTTAGCATATAGATTCTCATAATATTCTCTTATGATTCTTTGTATTTCTGTGGGGTCCGTCGTGATTTTTCCTTTCTCATTTCTGATTGTGTTTATGTGTGTAGATTCTCTTTTTCTCTTAATGAGTCTGGCTAGGGGTTTATCTATTTTGTTTATTTTTTCAAAGAACCAGCTCTTGGTTTTATTGATTTTTTCTATTGTTTTATTCTTCTCAATTTTATTTATTTCTTCTCTAATCTTTATTATGTCCCTCCTTCTGGTGACTTTGGGCCTCATTTGTTCTTCTTTTTCCAATTTCAGTAATTGTGTCTTTAGATTATTCATTTGAGAATGTTCTTCCTTCTTTAAATAGGCCTGGATTGCAATATACTTTCCTCTTAGAACTGCCTTTGCTGCGTCCCACAGAAGTTGTGGCTTTGTGTTGTTGTTGTCATTAGTCTCCATATATTCTTTGATTTCTGTTTTGATTTGGTCGTTAACCCATTGATTAATTAGGAGAGTGTTGTTAAGTCTCCATGTATTTGTGAGCCTTTTTGATTTCTTTCTAAAATTTATTTCTAGTTTTATACCTTGGTGATCTGAGAAGTTGGTTGGTAGGATTTCAATATTTTTGAAATTACTGAGGTTCTTTTTGTGGCCTAGTATGTGGTCTATTCTGGAAAATGTTCCATGTGCACTTGAGAAGAATGTGTATCCTGTTGCTTTTGGGTGTAGAGTTCTGTAGATGTCTGTTAGGTCCATCTGTTCTAGTGTGTTGTTCAGTGCCTCTGTGTCTTTACTTATTTTCTGTCTGGTTGATCTGTCCTCTGGAGTGAGTGGTGTGTTGAAGTCTCCTAAGATGAATGCATTGCTGTCTATTTCCTCCTTTAATTCTGTTAGTATTTGTCTCACATATGCTGGCGCTCCTGTGTTGGGTGCATATATATTTATAATGGTTATATCTTCTTGTTGGACTGACCCCTTTATCATTATGTAATGTCCTTCTTTATCTTTTGCTACTTTCTTCGTTTTGAAGTCTATTTTGTCTGATACAAGTACTGCAACACCTGCTTTTTTCTCTTTGTTGTTTGCATGAAATATCTTTTTCCATCCCTTCACTTTTAGTCTGTGTATATCTTTGGATTTGAGGTGAGTTTCTTGTAGGCAGCATATAGATGGGTCTTGCTTTTTTATCCATTCTGTTACTCTGTGTCTTTTGATTGGTGCATTCAGTCCATTTACATTTAGGGTGATTATTGATAGATATGTACTTACTGCCATTGCTGGCTTTAGATTCGTGTTTACCAAGGGTTCAAGGATTGCTTCTTTACTATCTAACAATCTAACTTAACTTTCTTGTTAAGTTATTGTAAACACAGTCTGATGTTTCTTTATTTCTCTCCCTTCTTATTCCTCCTCCTCCATTCTTTCTATAATAGGTGTTTTATTCTTTGCCTTTAGTTAGTATTTGGATGGTCTGCTTTCTTTGCTATGATTTTATTTTCTCTGGTGACATCTTTTTAGCCTTGGGTGTGCTTCCATCTAGAGCAGTCCATTTAAGATATCCTGTAGTGGTGGTTTATGAGAGGCAAACTCTCTCAACTTTCGTTTGTCTGGAAATTGTTTAATCCCTCCATCATATTTAAATGATAATCGTGCTGGATACAATATTCTTGGTTCGAGGCCCTTCTGTTTCATAATGTTAAATATATCATGCCATTCTCTTCTGGCCTGTAAGGTTTCTGTTGAGAAGTCTGATGATAGTCTGATGGGTTTTCCTTTGTAGGTGATCTTTTTTCTCTCTCTAGCTGCCTTTAATACCCTGTCTTTATCTTTGATCTTTGCCATCTTAATTATTATGTGTCTTGGTGTTGTCTTCCTTGGGTCCCTTGTGTTGGGAGATCTATGAGCTTCGGTGGACTGCGAGACTACTTCCTTCCCCAGCGAGGGAAAGTTTTCAGCAATTATTTCTTCAAAGACACTTTCTATCCCTTTTTCTCTCTCTTCTTCCTCTGGTACTCCTATAATGCGAATATTGTTCCGTTTGGATTGGTCACACAGTTCTCTTAATATTCTTTCATTCCTAGAAATCCTTTTATCTCTCTCTGCCTCAGCTGCTCTGTACTCCTGTTCTCTGTTTTCTATTCCATTAACAGTCTCTTGCATCTCATCCATTCTGCTGTTAAGCCCGTCGATCGCTTGTCTGATTTCTGCATTGTCTTTCCTCAGTTCCCTCACTTCCTCCCTCAGCTCTTGCACATTTCTCTGTAGGTCCATCAGCATGGTTATGACTTTTATTCTGAATTCTTTTTCAGGGAGGCTGTGCATTTCCATCCCTTCAGACTCCCTCTCTGGGGTTGTCTGGTTGATTTTGTCTGAACCATATTCCTCTGTCTTTTCATGGCTATAGAATTGGTCACTGATAGTTGCCACGTATGTCAGCTGGGCTCTTTAAGACTTTAAAAAGAGAAGAAAAAAAAGAAGGAAAGAAAGAAAAAAAGAAAAAAAGAAAGAAAAGAAAAAACAAAAACAAAACAAAAAACAAAACAAAACCAAAAAAATGCCCACCGGATGTAGATTCTGTGGGAATGCTCTAGGTGGCGCTATTGCCCCACTATTCCACAGCTGTGACTGTGCCGCTCCGCAGGGCCCTTTATCGCTCTGGCAGGGGTGGGAACGAGTAGGAGGCTGTTGATCTCAGTGAGAAGTGTTAAGTATGGCTACGCTTCCTCAGTCGCCAGCTAAGGCGTCTGAAACTCCCCAGGACTCCCAGCCTGCTGGGCTGAGTGTGCTGGGGCGATCCGGCTCCTCCGCTGGGCTCCTGTCTCTTTAAGACCGCTGAAGAAAGCGCACGCTTTTTTTTTTTTTTCTTCCCGGAGCCGGCTGCAAGCTCCCTGGCGCATTCCCCGCTCAGATCCTGCCCCTCTGTCTCTCCAATCTCCGCTGCACTGCGCAATGTGGGTCAGCGCTCCCCGCGCAGATCCCCGGGGCTGGCTACTTCGCGGGGTGCACTTCCACTCCGTCCCGGCTCTGAATCCTCTCCTCCAGCCGGTGCGCTGGGGTGGGGGAGGGCTCGGGTCCCGCCGGGTCGCGGCTCCGGATCTTACCCGCCTCTTGGGGTGCCGAGTCCTCTCGGGTGTAGCTGCACGCTGTGCGCTTTCCTGTGTATTCTCGTCTCTCTTTTAGGAATAGATGTATTTTCTGTGTTTTCGTAGATAAATATAGTGTTGGGAGGAGATTTCTGCCGCCCTGCTCACACCGCCATCTTCCCGGAAGTCTATCTCTGCTTCATGTTTCAATACTCAGTTTCTACTAGCATAAATGCATGCATTTCTGCATTTGGTTTGGTCTGGTTTTAGCTATCCTTACAGTCAGCATCTGGGCATGTTTCACTTACTCCTGCCCCCTGAAAACACAGGCTACATCTTCTACTTCTTTTCTAGGCCGTATGATGTATTGTCCAATGTCATGCTATGGCCAGGGGTTGACAAATGCTTGTTATGAGTAAAGAAGCTAGACCGTAACAAAATATCGAGGCCAGCCTGTCCTTATCTTCTGGACCTATTTATAACCAACATCTGGCGACACTAACAGAACTGTCCAACGGGAAAGACCACAAGGGAAAATCTGGCCCTCCCTCTGACCCTCAGCCCTGTAAACACACACACTGCCTTTGGGCAGATGGAGTTCACAACAGCAAGGACAGATGGTTGCTGGGCTGTTTAAAGGAGAATTGGGAAAGAAGTTAACTAATGTCTATCTTTGCCCTAAATCGGTGGGTTGATGAATTCTTCCTGTGGGACCTGGGTCCTTTGGTTGTAGATCAAACCACTGCATAGCTTTTGGACCCGGGCTTAGCTTTTATTCCCTTGGATTCTCTCCAAATCGCACAGGGCAGGCACAGAGCAGGTGTTTAGGATATGTCTGTCATCTGATACTGAGCTCCCCACCCCAGCAAGTCCCTTCCAGTGAACCAGGTGTCCATCAGCAGCTACTTCTTGGCATTTTAAGTTTCAGACAGGACGCTTTGGTTACAGCAACAAAACCCGACTCCACGTAACTTAAGAAGGGACTAATTACAGGGATGCTGGAGTTGCACCAGCTGGACAAGGGGCTGGAGAACCGGAATCCAGGAAAGAACCAGGGGACTGCTGTAGGACTGCCAGGGGTGCAGAAGAAGGGAACTTTTGCTACTGGATAGGTGGGCAGGGCACCTTGACCTATTACCTGCATGCAATGGGAAAGAACTGTGAAATCTGTGCCCTTGGAAAGGAAGGCTGGCTGCCAGGTAGGCAGAAGGTGACTGAGACTTTGTGCTGGAGTTGTCTTTGGTTCAGGAGGCTGTTTTAGTACCCGATATGCTCTTCTTTGCCCTAAATCTGTTCATCGTGTTCCTCATCAGACCATGATGTTCCCACCAAGTTCTTCCAAAGTCTCCTCCTTCTTTCTGTCCCCTGGCCCCAACTCTGTCCCAACTCTTGGCATCTCAAATGTATCTACTGTGAAGCATCTGCTTCACCTCCAACACAACAGATCAGAGACAGGCAACCGACTAGCTCAAATGTCGTCTCTCACAAACCCATCTTTCTAAAAGCAAATTTTATCAACCATGAGTTTGTGGTGTGTTCCTTAAAGGAGACATCTGAAGAAGTGGCTTGAGAAGCTTTACTGGTCTTAGAGTAAAGTAGCTCACGTTGTGCAGCCCATCACTTTGACTCACCGTTTTTTGATGTAGAATTCAAATAACATGGAATTAGCCATTTTAAACTCATTTGTACAATTCAGTGCACTTTCACAACAGTGTGTAGTCATCACCTCTGTCTAGTTCTGGAACATTTTACCACTCCCAAAGTGATGCATTAAGTAAGCTCTCCTCCTCTCTGCTTCCCCCAGCCCCTGGTAAGCCACTAATCTTCTTTCTGTTTCTATGGATTTACATATTCTGGACGCTTGATAGAAATGAAATCATACAACATGTGACTTTTTGTCCTGTGATTGTTCACTTAGCATAAAGTTTTCGAGGTTCATCCAGCACTTCACTCCTTTTTACGTCTAAATGATAGTCCATCACATGGACAGACCACACTTGGCTTATCTGTTCATCAGTTGATGGACACTGGGTTGTTTCCACCTTTTGCCTGTTGTGAACAGTGCTGCTGTGAATATTTGTGTGCCAGTTTTTGTTTGAATACCTGTTTCAAGTCTTCTGGGTCTATACCTAGGAGTGAATTTTCTGGGTCATATGGTAATTCTATGCTTAACTTTTTTAGGACCCTCCAAACTGTTTTCCATAACAACTGCATGATTTTATGTTCCCACCAGCAATGTACAAGGGTTTCAATTTCTCCACCTCCCCACTAACACTTGTACTTCTTTTTTTTTTTTTTATGTTATAGCTTTCCTGGTGGGTATGAAGTGACATTTCACTGTGGCTTTGATTTGTATTTCCCTAATAACTAATGATAATGAACATCATCCATACTATTTTGACTCTAGGCCATTTTCTTTCACTGTCTCTATTTCCATCTGTATCTCTAATATTAATCACAATTGTTTAAGTGAATTAGTTGGTAAATATATACTATCTGTCTTTTGTTCATTTCACAATGGCTATTACTGATAGAATCAAATCAGAAGAAAGTTGGCAACAGTTAAAACTACACACGGTATAATTTAGTATTGTCTAAAAATCGACAAAAGAATCCAGTTTCCATAAAAGCTTTTACTCTGGGAAAATATAACCTGGAGAATTAGACTAGGTGCAATTAAAAGCCACATGAGAACTTGTTATAGCAGAAGCTATGGTCAGTAACACACAATATGGACAAAAACTGATTCCAAGCTTTGCAGTAAAATTTAAATAGAAAACAAATATGATGAAGATAAATTTTGAATGTATTGTATTTAAAAAATCATCATGGAATCAAATTGGTTCAATAGGATTTGTTTCAAAAAATACTTTCTCTAAGACTCCTTAATGTTACCATGACTCTGATGAAAATATTTGCATTTCAAATGTCCCCAGGTGTAATTCCTAAGCCTTTTCCTGATGGAAGTGCAGATGGTTAGAACCCAGCTCACACTATTCCTGCACGTTCCTCCTTCCCAGACCAACCGAGAACTCAGGACCAATGAAGCAAATCATAGGAAAAGTAAGAAATGGGTTGGGGAGACCCAGGTGCAGGCTCTGCCCAGCTGCTGGGGAGGGGTGGCTGGGCCGGCCAGGTGCTGAGGACCTCCATGGTTATCTGAGTCACCTTGCTTCTCCTCCATAACAAGGAAATAACAGGGCTCATGGTTTCCCAGAGTAAAAGGGAATGGTGGTACCATGCACTCGTACCTGCAAGGATATGTGTGAAGGCAAAGGCCACAGGGGTGGTCCCACAGCAAAGAAACCTCACTGGGTAAGACCCCACACCTCCTGCTGAGCAGCTTTAGGCCATCAGGGATGTTCCCCTAAGCCCTTTAGCCCAAGTCAGGGGTTTCTGAGTGACTAACTATACCTCTTCTTTGAATACAGAACATAAGTAACACTGCCATTTTATTTCTCTCTCCCATTCATAGTTTTCCAAAGTTCTCATTTGCCTTTGATAACAAGTTTGTGAAATGGGCAGCTGTTGCTAACCCCATTTCACCACGGATGCCCTGCGGCCCAGGGAGTTAATGGCTTGGATATGGTCATCATGCTAACCAAGGGCACAGCTGAGACTTCAACTGAGGCCCTGATCACTGTGTCCAGTGCTTCTCTGGATGATAAAATAGGCATGATGGGGACAAATAGATGCTTTCATTCCAGAGACTCCTACGACTCTATTAGTCATCCTTTAAAAGTATTGAAGTTATCTAGATCCAATGTAAATGGGGCTTAGCATATCTTAAATAGTCAACAGCCAGCCTCTAGCTTTAAAAATATATCAAATTAGCATATGCATGTCCTGGTGGTGTTCATTTTTAAGGCTATTGCCAACCAGGGGCTTTTTTGGCAAAAGGGAGAGCCTGGTCATTACTCCTGATATAAATCCGCTTATTGAGTAACAGTGAACAAGGGCTTCTAAGCCAGAGCTGGCATTCAACTGGAGAATGGGCAGACACTCAGGCCAAGTTCTGGTGCTTTGGCAAGCATGAGACAACAACAGTCAGGGCAAAGGGATTCTCCCATTTTAACTTTTGCTCTCTTCTCCTTGGGTCATTCATTCTATTTTTAGTGTGGTCACATCTCACCCACAGCTTGGTCCTCAGGTTAAAAGGTGAAGCTATCAACGATGGACAAATCACCCCTAAACATCCCTCGGGAAGGGACACACTGTCTGTAGTAAATGGAAGCCAGGCAGCTCTCGTCCAGGGCTGGGCAGAGAGCTGGGACTGCAGGAAGCAGATGGCATTGGTGGCTTGAGGATAGGGCTGTGTGGGAGAACAACAAAATATGTCTTTAAATGTGAGGATGCAGCCCGAAGCTTCCTCCCATGGGGAGGCACACAGGCCCTGGCTGTGCCAGTGGGAAATGAGGCTCCCAGCTCACACCCAAGCGGGGCCTGTGCCCGTCTGAGTGGAGAGGCCGCTGAGGGGCAGCACGGATGGAATGGGTGTGCACATGCACATGTCTGTGTGTGTGTTTCTCTTTCTTTCTTGGTACACAGAGTTGAATCTTCGTAAGTTAAATGTGCATATGATGCAACTCCACTAAAAAGAATATCAGGGTAAAAGTTAAATACCATAGTGTTAAAAAAAAGCAGGAGGGAGTCCATCTTCATCTACCCCCTGCCTCAGTTCAAGAGCATTTGGCAGAAGGAGGAACGCCCAGAGCTGTTGATGTGCAGAATTCTATGGGGCATCCCCAGCCACCTTGGGTGATGAGGGTCTAGAATTCTCTCTTGAGGCTTAACAGGTCATCCAGCAAAATGAGCAGCTGTCTTCTCAAGGTTTTGTGACTTTAAAATGTTGTCCCTGTGAACCCAGCGCTGGCCTGGAAGCCTCACAAACCCATGGGCCCTGCTCTGTGCCCTGTGCAGGCGGCTCACTCTACAACTCGCTTCACGCTCTGCCCTTACGGTCCCCTTTCCTTCCACAGAGCCCAAACCGAAGGGATGCTTCAGGGATGGGGCAAAAAGCAGGAGCTCATGGGCCTGTGAAGACTTCCTGAGAAAAAAGCTCCTCCTGGTCAGGCCTGCGGGAGTGCTGCCACACGGCTGCTCTGTTCTCTCCTCACTTTCAGGAGGCTGGCTCTGTGCTGAGACACACTGGCCAGGGAGCAAGTCGGAGGCTGGGACCGTTTAGGAGACATGGGCCTGGATGTCTCCTCAGTCCACTCTGCTCAAAGCACACACTCAGGTAAAGAAACACAAATTTTCCATTTCAGGAAAAATATATTTGTCCACTGAGAAGAGAGACGACCTTTACTCTGACCAAGAGATTATTTTGAGAGTGACAACATGGACCCGGAATGCCTCTAGGAGCACGTGGTTGGCATCTGGGACAAAACCAATGGCATTATCAGCACTGAGCCTGCCTCTGCCTGTGTTTTCTTTTGGCTCTTGCATATTGAGTCAATAAAATCCAGAGGCTGGCAAGACACAGTGCCTGCCCTGTAGGGCTAACAACCAGGGGGAGCCCATGAGGAACACAGCCACCTGCTGTCGCAGAGGGGAGAGGCAGTGGGATCAGAAAGGCAGAAGGGGATGATACGGTGTGGGGACGCAGTCACACGGCTGAGAAGTACCAGTTTAACTCAGTGTGTGATGGCGACTTTGAGTGTCTCCCTCAATATTCCTAGGTTTAAGCCCTACCCTACCCCCAATGTGATGGTCTTTGGAGGTGGGACCTTCGGGGTTTAGATGAAGTCATGAGGGTGAAGCCCCCATATGGGATTGGTGTCCTTATAAGGAAGGGATGAGAGACAGGGCTCTCCCTCTCTGCCATGTGAGGACACAGTGAGAGGGCGGCTGTGTACCAGCCAGGAAGAGAGCCCTCACCAGGAACTGAATCTGCTGGCAACTTGACCTTGGATTTTCCAGCCTGCAAAACTGTGAGAAATGAATGTGTTGTTTCAGTCACCCAGCCTATGGCATTTGATTAGCGCAGCCCACACTGACCTAGACAGGGCTCTAAGGTTCTCAGAGAACAGGGGGATGTTGCTTAGTTAGCATCCAGCTCTGAGCCAACAACTGGGCCAGTCCAGCCTCTCCTCTAGTCCTCCCAACACCTCTCAGCCATGGTATCACCCCCATTTTACAGATGAGAAAAACAGAGTCTTGACTTGCCTAGTGCCACAAAGTCAGGACTAGGGGGCAGGTCTCTGCTTCAGTCCACACATTTCCCGCTCTGCCCCATTCCAGACTCATCGACACCCTCAACTAGAGGGTAAACCAACAATTAGACATCTTTGTGTCTATTTCCCATCTCATCATTTGTCAGAGCTTCTATTAAATCACGTTTCTCGCAGCTGATAACTGAATCTGTTGGCACCTCTCTTAGGTGTTCTTCACATACATTAAACAAAAAACATTTCTTTGATTTTTTTTTCACAAATGTAACTGACTTCTTAAGTTTTTTCTGCAGGGGATCCATCTGGAGCGTGAATCATTTGAATATTCTAATCATATGTGATTATTTCTAAGATGAGGCTAGAAAAAAAAATCATATGGAGTATCTCCCCAGAGATAGAGACCCTGCTGAGTGATGACAGTGAGAGCAGGACAGGATAGAGGTGCTATGGAAAGGTGAGAGGTGTGGGGTTTGGGGATGCATTTTTATCCTATTTTAATGAGTGAGAATAAACTAATCAGGATGCAGTGGGGAACACTGGGAGTGAAGCTTTGTGGCAGCTCCAAAAGTTAGAAAATGGAGCTCCAGGCCTTCCCTTGTGTACATGTGTATGTATGCTCAAGCCTGTGTGCACAGAGGGGAGGTAAGGAAACAGCAGAGGGCAGAATCCTTAGAGTTTAGGGGAACATGTGATGCTAACCCTGGATCCTGACCTGCCCGAGCCCCTCTTCCACAGGCCTCAACTCCGGGCCTCTGGCTGCTCCTACCACAGAACCTCAGGTGGCCTCTCTCCGCCGATCCAGCCTGGCTGACCTGAAGCCAGCAGGTCTTTTGTGAGCCCCCCACACTGCGCCTCACCCTCTGCCACTAGGACACAGCCCCGGAGTCCCTTTTCAGGAGCCTGCACCACATTACGCCAGTCCTGCTGGGGAGGCAGGGCAGAGGCCGGGAAGGACTTCATCGTTAGCGCTGGGAACAAACATCTAGAGCCTTTCATCTGCAAATGGCAAGTGGCACAGTCAGCTTCCCAAACACCCATTAATGGGCTCGGCACAAAGATGCTTTGAACACAGCACTTTTTCCCCACTAGGGGCAAACATGTCTTCACAGCTGTTGCGCATCACATTTTCACTCTCGTTGCTAGGCGTTCTGTTCCTGTACCGCAGGGTGATGTTCAGGAAAATTCCAGTGCAGAGGCTTTTTTGTTTTTGCCTGAAATGGCCACAAGCAGCCTGAGGAAACCAGGCAGAACCCATCCTCTGTTCCTGCAGCTGGCTTCTACATACATGGCAGAGGCCACCAGGCCAAGGGGGCACATATATGACCTACCCGCATTTTGTGCAAGCTACAAAACATGCATATTAGAACAGGCACAAGAGTTACACTAAAACTGCTTACAAAGAAATCAGGCTTTTTTTTTTTTGCTCAAAGAAAAAGTAAACTCAATTTTAAACCTCAGAGTACATCAGCTTAAAACCCTCAGAATTGTATTCACATGTTCAGTGTCTCTGACTCCATTATCTTTCTGCTCCACAACCAGCTTTTAGGACTGTCACACTCCTCCTCACGCAGACGGAACTTTGTGCATATCTGGACCTGGTTTCGACGCTGTGCTTTAAGTGGGCTTTTAGTTTATCAGGAGGCGTCAGGGTTCCACCAACAAATGCCATCCACTAAAGAACAGCCCTGCCAAGAGCCAAACAGCAGTTACCTAACGAGGTAACTTGAAGTTACCTTGCAGATCTTGGGAGTCTGGGCCCCAAGGTGCTAAACTCAAAGCTCCCACACTCTCTCTGCTCGCCCAGACTTTACAAAGACACACTCCCCTGCCTCACTCTTCCTAATGGATTTGAAAACATCACCTACGCTGACTAACCAGGATATATGCTGATGCAGAGCACATAGAACTCCCTTGTTTTGTTCCTGTCTGCCCTGCTCACCCCTCTCCTGTCTGGAGGACACCCACCCACATCACCCACATAGATGTCAGTGGTCTGCTCTTTGCCCAATCGAGGATTGCCTTTTGGCCACTTAGCCCAATGTCACATTGAAATCTATGCCGGGGCTGGGCAGGGGGGAGACGAGAACTGAAAAACCACCTCCCATTTGCTACTGTTCCTAGTAGGGGGAAAACTGGAATATCTAAATGTGAAGTTCCTGGATTATCCATGCGGAATGCCCTTTTAAGAACACTTTAATCACAAGATGACTATGAGGATTAAAATGTTGACATTCAACATCAGCGCATCTCTTGCCTTCCTTTGATGTGCTGAAAATAATTCACAAAATGGCAAGCAATGATGTTAGAAAAAAGATGGGTTGGTTCTTAAAATATTTAATAAAAATGCTTTTGTCAGTAATTATACTAATAACCCACATCAAAACCTGACTTCATTCCTGTTCCCAGGGTGTTCACAGTCATGAGATGGAGATAAGTAGAAAAATTTTAATGTTCTTTAGGGCTCAAGAGATTTCAACAAATGAACTTGCATTGGAAAACTCAGAATCGCAAACATGTTGATTCTCTCACAATTACCTATAGTAAATTTGACAGACACATGGTAAAAATAATATTTTTGTAATACTGGAATTAAACAAGCGCTCTGAAGTTCATATGGCACAATAAAGCAGCTATCATTACAAAACTATGGAAATGGAGAGTGGTGAGGATTACAGTACCACCCCCACTGCCCATGCAAAACCTACGGACAAGCTGCAAATCTGCTCAGGGTAGACAGTCAGGACTGTCCACACGACGGAACAGACTGGAAATATGCCTAAATCCATCCAGGAAGTCTAGTAGGAGAGAAAGGTGGCATTTCAATAAATAAGGTAAAGATGGATTGTTTAATAAATGGAGTTGGACAAAATGTAGTCGTCTAGAAAAAAAATCATTCGGACCCACACTTCACACCAGGATAAATTCCAGAGAGGGTGAACATTTCAAAACAGAAAATGACACTATACAACACGCTAGAAGGAAGTTTAGAATCTTAGAAAATAACTGTACAATGAAGAAGACCTTCCTAAGGAAGCCAAAAATAAAAATCAATAGATTTGACTATGCAAATATTAAAAAAAAATTCTGCATGGCAAATACCATCATGGGCAAAGTCAAAAGACAAATGACAAACTGAGAACAAATATTTGCAACTCAAACCACAAAGGGCTAGTTGCCCAAAGAACTCTCTCAGGTGACTAGGAATAAGACTAGTGGCCATCAGAAAAATAGGCATTTAATAGAAAAGGGAATAAAAATCATTCTTAAATGTAAAAAAGATGCTCAACCACACTGAGAAAACACTTTTTACCTACCAGACTGGCAAATATCAAAAAGTAGGAGATATCCGTATGATGGTAAGATCTGGGGGAAACACTCTCTAATCTGGTGCTCGTGGGGATAGGCCCGAGAGCATCAACTAACACAATTTTCCATGCACATCCTGTTTGACCAGCAATTTCACTTCTGGGAGTTTACAGAAGTTTAGGGAAGTACACGGACAGACATATGTGTGTCAGAATATAAATGCAACATTGGTTGAAGGGAACTGGATGGCGGCTGGAGGAGTCTTTTCATGTGAATGTATTATCCATTTTTAAAAAGTAAATATAAGCTATGCAAGAGGTAAGGATGCTTATGATATGAATGACTATTAAAAATTTACTCTGATAACACAGGAGCCTGCTGACAGCAAGGACAGTGCTGAAGGAGGGAACAAGGGCATCAACTCTACCGCAGACAAGAGAACTACTGGGAAACAGTCACTGTTTCTTGAGCCTTGATCAGAAATGGAAGAGGAAGGAAGTGAGGTAGCTGCCCTGAAGCTTTCAATTAGAGGAACACAGTTCCAAAACGCTGAAGGAAGCCGCTGTTGACAGCTGTGGTTCAGCCTTGTTGAAATGTCAGCCTCTCCTACGGAGTGAGAACACAGAAAAATATTTCCTCAAAGAGTCAACAGCTCCACCCTTGTGAAACTCACGGCAGCTTAGACACCAAACCTTCATTCCTGTCCACACAAGAGCGCATCATAAAACCGTAGAGATAAGCATGTTCTAGGAAGTTCTGCCAAAGCAAAGTCTGTCTCTCTTTATACATGGAGGACAAATGTCAAGGACAGTGGCTATATTGCTGCTTATACTTGGCGATAAACTACATACAACTTTGAAAACCATGGTGAAACGTACACTCAGAGCCTCTTAATTTTACTTCCTATCAATTGGAAACAGCTAGAAGCAATCAAAGTTTAAAAATCACCCCTATCCTCACAACCCTTCCAGAACTGTTTTAATGTTGTTTTCTTTAATGTGTATATGAACCTCTTTGAATGTAGAGTATTTACATAGCTGTAACAATTACATGTAGGTGTATGACCTTGTCTTCTGCTTTTTCATTTATTCCCTTTTTCTCATACAGTTACTATACTGAGTTCTGGATGACCGCACCAGATTCTAGTCTATTAGCTATGGCTTAGGGGGCAAACGCTTATCTAGCACCTTCTATGGAGACCTTACGTAAGTGAATTTATGGCTCACAGCAACCCTTAGTATTGAGACCCCCCACCCCTTTACAGACTGGGAAAACGAGTGTCCAAAGAGCTAGCCATCGGACTAGCCTTTGGACCCCACGTCAGAACTCGTCCGCTGCATTAACCTGTTCCTGCTTCCACTGCTGGACGCTTTTGTTCCCAGTGTTTACTACAATGAATGATGCTGGGAGAATACCTTGTCATATCTCATTTTTACCTTTCTAGATTTTTTTTTCAACATATAGTTACAAAGTCCAACCAGATGCCTCCTTGCCCTTCTCCACTCCTGCCTCCTCGAGTTCCCGCCTCTGAGAGGCCACTATTTTCCACTCTTTGGGTGGTCGCTGTCACCCCACACTCGCCTCCATGTTCTAAACGCCGTACCGGTCCTGCTGGCTCTTCGATTTCAGTTCACATGCCATCCACTGGATTTCCCCTGGTGGATGGTGCCAGCTCTCTCACCCCTCCCCTCAAACATGCATTTTCTCCTCCCCCATTCTTTTCAACACCGTTGCAGCGGCACTTTTAGTTAAATTGATTTTCAGTGTTTATAGACTTATACTTGTGTAAATATTAGTCACAACTAGGTCACATATTGTTTTCATTTTTGTGAAACTCTTTATTTTCTCTCAGGTTACCACTTATATCATCTCCTCATTTGCTTACTTTACTATGCATCCATCACCGACTTATGTCCAAATCCAAAGGACATATAAGTCTCTGGACTGTCAAAGACAGGCGATCAGCTGTGTTGCTTTGGCTTGGAGACGCTGCTGCTCAAGGAGCTGCCTGCATCCGCTCCATCTGGAAGGGCTCCCTCCCTCCATCCTCCAACACCCCTTTCTGTGTCCTGGCCCCCCTGGCAATTCTTCCTTGGTTTAATTCCTTCTTGTGGTGGACACTGGCTCCCACTAGCTTCTTGAGAAACGGTGAACTGGAACAAAACCCTTTTTTTGAGACCAACCCTCCATATCTGAAAATGTCTTTATTTTATTTTACCTTCATCCTAGGCTTAGTTTGGCTGGTATAGAAATCTAAGTTAGAAACCATTTTACCTAAGATTTGGAAGGCCTTGCTCCCCTGCCCTCCAGCTTCGGGTCGGCGGTTGAGATTTGGCGTCATTCTGACGACAGATGACCGATCCACGTGTGCGATCTGTCTCCTCCCTCTTGGCAAGTTGTGGGGATCTTGCCTTATTGCCAGTGTTTCAAAACTTCAAGAGCTTTGACTGGGTCTTTTTTTATTCTCTGGGCTGGTATTCCAGAAGTTCTTTCAGTCTGGAGTTTCAGGCCTCCCACTTTTGGAACAGCTATGGGCTATTTCTTTGATCTTTTCTCACCCTTCACTTTAGCCTCTTTCTGGAACTATCTGGTTATTGGATTTCTTGGACTCATCTTCTAATTTCTCCTCCATTTTCCATCTTTTGTCTTCTTATTCTGCTTTCTGGAAGAGATCCTCAATTTTATCTTCTAATCCCTCTATTAATCCTCTTCATTCGTGCTCCAGAAGCTCTTCCTATTCCACTGAATTTTCCAACCTGCGAGTCTCTTCTTTTGTTTCCACACTTGTCTCTTTGGTTTCCATGAGCTGACTTCCCTTCTTATCCTCCTGCTGAAAACTCATCCTCAAAAATCCCGGATGCTTTCTGGCCAAGCTCGGAGGCCTTGGTCAGCCCCATCCTTCCCCACTTTTTGGGGTTTCTGACACCTTCTCCTTCAATTTTCCTTCTCTGGTTTCTGTGACACTTCCGGCCCCTGCTTCTCCTCCTACCCTTCCTACTGCCCACCTCTGGCTCATCTCCCGGCTCTCTCTCCCACCCTACCTGCCATAGCCATCAATCACAGGTCTCTTCCCCCTCTCTGCCTTTCTCTCCTCTGCCGACAGCTGATCTGGAACCTACACAGCTGGCTGTAAGCCCACATGGAAGTCCTAACTGCTACATTTGTACCTGCCCACCTGCACATCCCATCGAGTGCCCCAAATCAAACAACTCTCCCTGGCGGGCAGCTTCCCCATTTGACTTCTCTATTTCTGTCAATGGCTTGATTCTTTTTGCAGATGCTCAGTAACCTTGGCATCACCTGTGATTCAGCCCTTTCCACAAACACCCAGCACTGTTCCATTATCCACCAACACCTACCGATTCTACCTTGAGGCTCTCTGGGGTCTGTCCCAATCTTCCCTTTCCAACCACCATTAGTGCTCAAGAGATCAAGTCTCAACTTTTCCTTTCTGGGAGTTTGAGACCCATGGGATCCGACTCCTTTCTCCCAGAAGGCCTGGGGCCATAATCAGACAGCTGTTGTCACACCACATCATGGCACAGGGACCTGGCAAGGGGCTGGCCAGCTGCAGCTGTGAAGACCAGGCTGGTGATGGGGTGGAAGCACATTAGCAAACAAAATCAAAGGCACAGTGAACAAAGGGCAGACAGAGTAGCAGGTCCAATGGCTATGGAAAGAGCAACAGGGAGATCTTTGGGAATTGCAAGAGAGATGGTCAAAGTCCAGCCAAATGAAGATCCATGGAACTGGGGAAACAGGAGCAGAGTGGCTTTGGGGTCAGGGCAAAGCAGTGACAATGAGAAAACATGCCAAATCGATGAGGCCTCGTTCAATCTTGTTACCCGAGCATGCTGGCCAGAAGGCCGACAGGATGAAGGGACAGATGTGGATAGGAGAACTGTTGGCCTGGAGAGCAAAGCCAGCTTTCTACCTGAAGCACTTGGTTAAATGACCAACTTTGCTGTCTCATGCTCCCGCCAATCTCTCTGCCTTCTCTGGTACTGTCCCATCTGTCCAAATCAACTCATCTTCCAGGCTCACAAAAGACCTCAACATCCAAGTTACATAGTATTTATTACCTCCTTCTCTAAATTCCCTTATCACTTATTTGAATTACTCGTTCTGACACTTAATCACATGGGTTCCTATCAAAACTGTCTACAAACTTCAGTGTGCACTGACTTTGTGCAAAGTAGCAGCCATAGAGAACACAGAATACATAGAGAATACAGGAAATTTTAAGATAGTCTCTGTCCTTAAGCTTCTCGGAACACAGTCAGGAGTAAAGAGCGATGGGAAGGTCTCGTTTACATCCCTGCTGGTAGGAAGAGCTGCAGGGATCAAAGAAGGGCAAAGGATGCGAATGCAGAAGGAGCAAGGATGTGAGGAGGCCTTGAGAGACGGAGAAGGTTTTGATGGACAGAGAAAGTGGAAATATGAGAAAAAGGATTATGTGTGTGTGTGTTGGGGGGTGAGTGTGGTGTACACACATTGAACAGACTGGAAGAGCAAGTTGCTAAACACTGACTAACTTAAAAAATACATGTTTGTTTATTCACTGAGAATCTTCCTTCATTGAACTACCAAGGAAGGAAAAGTCTGTACTGTATGGCTTGGCAGATTTCAAATTTCAAAAACATATATGGAGTTTCTCACTTTATATTAAGAAGGAATTATTGTTCAAGCTTCTGTGATCTGGCTAAAAACACCGGTTCAGGTCAGGGTCTTGCCAGCATGAGGATTTGGTGCTCCACGTCACAGGAAAGTCCGGTTGGCTGTGGCGATGGCATTAGCACCCAGTGGAAAGATGGAAAAACACATAACCTGCTGCTTCTCTGAATCTTTCCTTTCCTAGGAGGCCACAGATGGTTCTGGATCAACCACTGACCTCCAGGCAAGGAGATTTCCCAATGCTACAGATGACACACTCTTTTAATGGCTGCCTAAGAAGTGAAGCTTGCTGCCACGTGCCCATGCTGACCTAGAGCCCTTAGTCTATGATTAGAAACTGACCAACGTGGAGATTTAGGGTGGTTCCCAAGCTGCCACAGGGCTGACTCACTTCCGTGGCTCATGGTGACCCCAGGCGACCTCCTGATGCAGATGGAGAGGTCTGGGGGGAACACGGTCCTTGGGAGAGGGCACTGCTCAGCCTGGCAGACAGTCATGTAGGGTGGCTACAGGGATGGCCTCTCATCCAATAATTTGAAAAATCAATTTGTCAGGGATTATATAGCTCTCTGTGGGAGTCAAAGCTTCGCTTCCTAGAATTTCATGAAGGGGCATGAAATTCTTACAACCCAGGCAAATGCTTTCCTGGTGTAAATATCACACCACCTAGTAGATTCTGATCCCAGCCTCCCCAGCAGACCCCACATGCACAGAAGGTATTCTTGAGGCTGCTGAGGAGGATGGGATATCCCCAGTCAGTCGGTTTACCCACTGCTGCTTCAGGGGGAGATGAAGCACAGACGGCAGTCAGCTCTGAACTGTCCACACCGCTGGGTGGCACAGTGACACTGAGAGTTAAGAAATCACACTTCCGTACCCTCTAGAACACACTTTCAAAGTCAAGTTATTGTCTTAATTATGCTTTACCAATAAAATAAATACTGCTTCGTAGTATACAGCGTAATATCTGTCATAGTGAAGAGAGACTTGAGGGGAGGGGGCAGAGAAAAAGAACAGCTTGAGATAAAAACCGGCAACCATTGAATTAACAGGATCAATAGAACATGAGAAGCTGATAAAGGTTGGCTGTACTTGGGAATTTTAGACTTTCTAGAAAATGAGGTCCATTTTCTGCTCCTAGATATTGGACCAATTTCAGTCAACTGCATATTGAGAAGGGCCGCAAAAGTGGGTCCAATCCCAGACAGGTCCTGTAAAGTAATTAGGCTTAGTAAAGTAGTTTAAGTAAAATTAAGTAACATTAAGGATGACAGGTGGACAAAGATGGACCCTGAAGCTTTGTCTGGGAAAGCCTGGAAGCAAGAGATCCTCAGCCATGGCCAGGCTTTGCGTGGGGCAGCGGCCCACCTGTCCACCCGGATGTGTGGGGTTGACGTCATGTGACAGACTCAGCTGCAGCAGAGGTGTCTTTTGCTTTTTTGAAGACTCTTTTGAAGAGCCCTCAAGAATAAACTGAGGCATGACAAATAGGGCAGTACATTGGTCACAAGGTTTTGGAAACTGGAACTGACTGCTTTAAGGAGTAGCTGACACACAGGAGATGAGTTGCCTTCATCTGACCTAAATCAAGGAAGTCTTGAATATTTTGGATTCTGGGCCTTTTAGGCCTTTCAGCAATTCTACACAAAGGCACACAGTCTCTTAACTAGAAGCTACAGCCTGGACCAAGTTAGAGGAATTGGATGGATTTCTCCACAGACTCAGCTTGGTCATCTTAATTCAATACAAGAAGCTGCAAGATGATAGAGGCTTGGGTAAGTGACCTGCTTGGGCACAGACAGTGCAGGGAAGGAACATCCAAGAGTTAAATGGAACCTGGCCATTGGCTAAGCAAACACCCACCGCAAATGCACACTTACTCATGAAATCCTCACCATTCATTGATGGCAGAGGACAGTAATACTAAAGGTGACTGACTTGTCCCTGGTTGTCTGGTACTGCCCTGGTTTTAGCATCAAAAGTCCCATATTCCAGGAAACCTATCAGACCTAGGAAAACCGGGACGTTTGGGCAGCTTAGTTAACAGGGGGACAGTATCCCACAATGAGCAATTCATCTTTCTCACTTGGACAGTTTTGGTTTGAGCCATCTCATCAGAAACACAAGCAATTTTAAGATGAAGTCACCTGAAAGTGTGACCTCACAGATGCTAACCTTTGACAATCGATCTCAATAAAGATGATGTTGAGTCTCACCTTTCAAGAACTCTCTTACAATATGAGTTTCCAGGTAAATGTGCTCTGAAGATCTCGTGCCTTATATAGCAAGTACATCAGAGTGCTCCAGACCCACTTATCAATTGGTTTAATTGCTTACCATAAGCATCTAAGAAAACATTTGCATAATTCTTAAGATGGGTAAAATCAGGTCAATGGAGTTTAAGACTCTTGGCCATTAGGAGGTTATCCCATAAAAAGGACAAAGCTTTAGTGTTCAGCCAAGGAAGAAAGGATCTAAATCTGATCTGGAATGTCTCTGTGAACAAGAGAGAATTAAGAGGGATTTAAGCCCCAGATAATGAAATTCTTTTCAACTTTAACTCAGTATAAATAAGCTGGGCTGGCTCCAGAATTTCTTCCTAAGAAGGGCCTGGTGGTAGCGATCCAACTGGGATGGAGGGTGAAGCCGCATTTGCGTGGCATTTTATTTAAGATTTAGAAAACATTAATTGTCCATATCCAGGGCCCCTCGCCCTAGCTTCCCTTCGGTACTGCCATTGCAAATGGACAGCCTTGTTAAACGGAGGCGAGGAGGGAAACGGCAAGGCGAGTAGGAGTGCTGAGGTCTTTAGATCTGGAAAAGAGCACCGTATGGCACCATCAGAGAAATCGGAATTAGGCTTTTCTCTAGCATGTTTTAATTATTTAGGTGTCCTTGGCACACCGGGACACAAACAGTGTATCTTGCGCATCTATGACAAATACAGTATTTTTATATATAGAGAATCAGGCCCTTATTTGGGGTAGATAAAAGAAAAATGACCATTTAGGAAGTGAGCATGTATGACCAGTAGAGAGGGAGTTTGTACTGCTTGAGAGAAAAATCAAAAGCAGATTTGCTCTGCTGTGTCAGAAATGATTAGGAAGCAGAATTGTGCAGAAACCAATAAAAAGAAGTGCCTCTAGAAAATTTCCACAATGAAAAACCTTTCTTAATACCTCCTAACAATGGAGTCTCGGAGAAGTCCTCAAATGTTCATTAACCAAGACTAATGGGTGGCGACTGGCAGGAAACTAAGGAGATACACTAATTATGATGAGAAGAACGTTTCGGCAGGCTTCTTGCTTAGAGCCTGTACCCTGGTGAGTAAGGAGAGAAGTAGGGAAAACACAGACGATGAGCCGTCACACTCTGCGGAAGGCCTTGGGTTGCTGCTGTTCTCTTCCGAGTAGCTGAAGTAGCTTCAAAGAGGAGATGCTCAGAGACTCACCATGGCACAGAAGAGGCAAACTATTTTTGGCTTGGTGCCGGAATGGGTGTGACCTCATCCCCACGTTTCAGGTATCTCTCAGACCCATGGAGCACAACATCCGGTTCTTATTAATACAGGTGGCAGCTAGTTGCAGAAGAAATAGATTACATTTTTGTCTCTGGGGAAGAAAGGGCCCACAAACATGTGGCTGTGGTTTTGATCCATTGCTTCCCTTCTCCAGACCTTTCAGGGGCTCCTAGAGGTCTCTTGCATCCAGTAAAAACACCTCATCTGTTTTGGGGCTTGTCTGTTAACTAAGCACTTCATCACGCTCATCCTAAATGCCTTCATCTTTAGCTATACCATGACCCATACTGACAGGCCTGCTCCTGAGGGAAAAAGCAGAAGCCTGGCTTCCCACCAGGAATAAATAAATTTCAAGAGCAGCCTTTCAGAGATGGGCACCTGCTGCCTGGCTTTGCTTTCTAGCCAGGACCTGGTGGTGGGAACTTCAGCAAGGCCCTAGGGAAAGGCAGAGGCTGCAGACCGCCTTTATGCTGTGCCTGCAGTTAACCTGCCTTGATTTAAGACCAAAAAAAAATCCACCTTTGTTCAGAGACAGGGTAGTGACTTCCTAAGAAACAAAACTTGATCAAAGCTAAAGGTGTGCCCCGACTCCCTGGGCACCCCGAGAAGCACTGGTTGCATAAGCTGGAGACAGAGTGGCTTCTTTCACACCAGCACACATGGCGTTTGCCAAAACGGGAACACCCCTCACCTACGCCTGCCTATGGAGGCCAAGAGACAGAATGGCATTATACTCAAGATTTGGAACTGCTAGGGATCCTGTTGTGTCTCATCAAGAGTGTGGCTCTTGATTTGGGATGCACGTACTC
The DNA here is from genome assembly GCA_032199065.1 of Smutsia gigantea. Taxonomy (NCBI): domain Eukaryota; kingdom Metazoa; phylum Chordata; class Mammalia; order Pholidota; family Manidae; genus Smutsia; species Smutsia gigantea. The sequence goes on from JAVSCE010013479.1 coordinate 618,105, forward strand.
AACCAATAAAGAAGAGATGGACACAAATTCCCATAAAACATGGTGGAACGTGCTAAACGGACACAGAAGCTGTGTAGGGAGATGGAAGAGGGGCTCATTCTGACTGAAGAGGAGTGGGGAGAAGTCAGGGAAAGTTTCTCAGGTTAGATGCTGTATACAGTTTTCTTAGAGGGTAAGAGGCATTTTGGTGGAAGAAAATTTGGTGGAGGCGACTTGGGAGCAGCCAGGGACTAACGAGCCAGGGGCAGGCACTTCCTGGGCAATGTACGGAGAAGGCCATGTGAGGCTGACAGGTAGCTGGGGTCACGCCGTAGCATGCCTCAGCTGCTGGCCTGCTTGAGGAGGCCACCCCCTCCAGTGGTACTGTGACAGACAGGCCACTGCCCAAGGGAGTGGTAGTTTATAACAGGTGAGCACATACGCCAGTCATCCTGAGCTGTATGCTTAAGGTCTATGCATTTTACTGTATGTATGATAGCTCAAAAGAGTCCTTGAAGAAGACCAAAAGCCCAAGGGGGGAAATGCCAGCCTGTCCTAGAGCATGGGCTGGGAATGGCTGGGAGAGGGCAGAGACCTAGGGAAACCCTTCTCCTTGGGTTCCCATCCTTTTCCTGTAGCCTGAGCCCTTCCCTGAGGGTCCTTCCTTTAAGAAGCCTTCTCTAGCGCTTGGTGACACACAGTGGCACTAGACTCAAGGGATGCTGGTGCTGAAGGACACCAGAGGAGAGCCACCTGTTCCAGCTCACAAGAAGGAAACTAAGGGCCAGGAGGGCTGCTGCCAACAGCCATCAGGAAACGTGAATGGTTGACAGAGTTCTGACACTGTCACCCATCAAATGGCAGGACATATATATAAATAGCAGAGTGGGTAAATGGCTGTGGCATGCAAAGTGCTACCACTCTATGTCCCTGATTTTGTTGGGGGCATTATCTGCAGAAGAAAAACCCCACAGGGACGATCACCAGAGCAATAATGGTGTGTATCTCTGAGTAGGAGAATTATAGCTGATTTTTGTGGGCTTCATTTTATTTTCCACTAACAAAAAGGAGTATGCATTATATTTTTTATTCAGAAAGAAAGATGGATATTCATATCATCTAGATTTTCTCATAATTCTGAACTGGGCTTCAGTCTGCTGGCTTCACTGAAAGCAAATACTTCATGAGAACAAAAAAGTTAATCACTAGGTAAATATTGATCTGTTGCTAAGTGAACAAGAGACATTTCATCCCATCTAAGCAAAGGTTTCCTCCAGACACCAAAAGATTTGTTATTATTGTACCTTCGGATAAATTATCTTAAAACACACTTTAAAACTGACTTGAATGCTCAAAGGTAGAAAAATATCCCTCTTCTCATAACATGTTTGCAATGTTCACCTCTCATCAACCTTTTTTCTACACCGGCACAGCAAGAGGATATGCTCTGATTCTGCACATCAGTCATAATAACCGGCTGCTCGCTGTCAGGGTCACTGAGGAACACTACCAGCTTGTTGTAAATCAGTTAACTGAACTTTCAAGCCCAGATGATTGTTTGTAAAAGCTCCAGACAGGCTTCCTCCGGAAAAAGAGATCTTCAAAGGCCCAGGAGATCACTTTTACCCATGCAGACATGTTTCCTGCCCTCAGCTTCAAATACATGGGAGGCTGGTACAGCACATGACACCGAAAAAGGACATCACGGACAGTGGCTTCTGGCCGACAGATTAAAATAGAAAGAGGGGCACGTGGGACTCGCAAGGCCACTCTGGGGCCAGTCCCGCTAGACTTTCATCTCAGGCTGGCCCCTCACTTCCCCACCGGCCCCTTGAGAAAAGCCTCTGTTCCCCTCCCCGTGGACAAGGGAACCCACTCTGGGGTCAAAACTTGAGTTCAGTTTCTCTCTCTGCCACTGGGAGGTTTCTTCATCCTTCAAATGAGAGAAAAATGAATCTGACCTCAAAGTTGTTAAAAAGACTAAGTGGTAAAATACAAGAGATACTCAACAAGTTTAAAATGCAGCAATGTGGACAAAAGAGGGTAACGTAAAAACATTTTGGTGATATGCCACGTGAACGCAGAATGCAGTTATTCCTAAAAGTATGGTCTAAATAAAATAAAAAGGGCTAGTTAAAAGATAGAGGGAAAGAAGTGAATACTTTTGCCCTTTACTCACTTCTCATGTTCAAGTCAGAGAGCTTGGATTGGAAACTATGCTTAAGTAATGTTCCAACATGCTCTGAGAGGGCTTGTCCTATAATCAAAGGGACAGGTCTGGAAGGAAATAGCTTCTGGGGAGCTTGTCCCTTCTCACTCTCCTGCAAACCATGGCTAAGGAACTGAAGCCAACTTCCAGCCTTCCCTAACTGGGTTTTCACCAGGGAGGGAGCATGGCAGCTGGTTCAGTGGCAGGGGTGGTGGAGCAGTGGGAGAGGGTGAACACAGCCACGAGGTCCAAGGAGACTCTGTGACCAGGGACACACTTTCATACCAGGAGGGTGGGTGGGGGCCATCTCAACAGAGGTCATGTGGTGCCAGGCTAGCACCTTAGGCTCATGGAGAAAGTGCCAGGGAGGGAAAAAAAGCAAAAAGAAACTGTTGGACTTAATGTCTTTGGGTTATTTTTTTAAAGGAAAACAAGAAAAAGGTAAAAAAAAAAAAAGCCCAAAAAACAAAACTGTCATAATCAGCATCTCTCTGAACAATCAGCATGGACTCTAACCTTACGTGGTATTTTTCAGGAGCCTGGACAGTAGCAGCTTTCCTGGGACTTCTTCTAACTGCTTAGAAACTGATGCTAGGCTTTTGCATTTTGTAGATAACTTTGCGTTTTGTAGATAAATTTGCACTTACCTACATATAAACATATAGGGCTTTTAAAAGCCTGTTTTTTTCCTCTAAAAAAGAGATGGCTGAGGAACTGGGTCTAGCTGGGTCCCACTCAATCTGAAAGTAGGTGCCAATGTTACATGCCAGTCCAGATTAGTGAATTAATAAAATGCTGGACCATTTGGAAAGTATATAGATTCTGTGCATACCCCTTGGGGGGAGCTTTTCCACTGCAAACACTGCTTCCAAAGAACACCATGTCCTGGGCTAATGCCTGGTTGTGGAGCTACTTTGCCCATACTATAATGGGAAGTCCCTCAGCGGAGCAGTTCCCAATGCAGTATGATGGTGGTTATATTGTACACGGCACTCCACAAGTGTTAGGCAACACAGTTGAGTTACACATTCTCTTGACTTGGTACCTTTGGGTCATGGCATCACTGTTACTCCACATGGCCACCCAAACACCCAGAGCTCTCAGCAGCAGCTGCGACCCTGGGCTAGCAGCATGTACACATTAATCAGACACTCAAAAGACAGAGCAAGAACCCAAGCTCTTCAGATGTCTCTGCTGCCCATTGCCTGCTCTTAGAAGAGAATTGCGACCCAGTGTCATTAGCGCCACCAGCATGAGTGAGAGGTTAAATCAGGAGAGAGGGAGAAGATACTATTACCATCCATCGAGTAGCAGAAAGTCCACTGAGTGTTGTCATGTGCTGAGGGGGCAAACAGCTCTGCAGCGGCTTCCATCTGATAAGGCACGCCTGGCAGAATGGACTAAGCTAGAACAGGCCCAGAGCAAAGCTGCAGTGATGAGAGAGGAGGAGGGGATTTAGACCCAGGGGAGCGTGGAATGTTCACGCACAAGGCTTGGCCCGAGACCTCGAGGAAGACAGAGTTGCTCAGAAGCCATCAACAGGGAATAATTGAACATAGTTGAATGTGTCCCTTGAAAGCAGCATGTGTGCCGTGGAATGCAGATTCCCCGTACAACCAGTTTCCTCTATCAGAAGCAGGGTTCACCCCGGCCATCTCCAAAACGCGCAGCTGGAGCCCAGGTTCGCATGGAATGAAAGCATTCCCTTAGCTAATGTTCAGTACACTTCTCAATAAGGCAGACGGAAGGTACCCATGAATAAGTCTGCTTTTTTGCTTATTAATTATTTTGGGGAAGGATGGTTATCTGTCCTAGAACTGGCAACAGAGCATTTGATCAAGGGCTAGAATATTGTCCAAATTTTCTGTTATCTACCTAAAAATGACTGTTTTCTGCAAAGTCCTTGTCACAAATGATAACACCATACTGGGGAGGAAGGGATGTTTCCAGGCAACAAAAACCTGATTCTGTCTCCTCCCCTCCAGGATTCAAACACCCGACTTCTATTGAGATTATCTATTTTAACATCGAGGACACTCTTACATGGAAGACTTAAGGACACAAGGTGAGAGGTTCTCTGAACCCCACACAAGCCAAGCACAGCAGCAGGCGGCACAGAGCGGGTGCGCAGTCTACTCACTCTTTGGTCAGAAGAGGACAGGACTTGAGCAGGAAGCGTGAGAGCCCTGAGTCCTGGAAGTAGAGGTCAGGCGGGGCTGTGGGGCTCTTCAGATTCAGACACCGGACGATCACATACAGCACCGCAGCCACCGCGGCCAGCTTCACCCCATCAAACACAGCTGGGAGCTCAGGGGTCTCCAGCATGGCATTCATCTTGACCTGAGGGGCAGAAGCACAGGTCCAGGTCTAGCAGCAGCACACGAGAGAGGTGGAGCTCACCACACTAACAAAGCCAGCGATGACATGTCACAGTCCAGATACATCCACAGGGCCCACCCAGTGCAACCGCCACTGGGGCCTTACTGCGGCCTGAATGGGCTACAAACAAGTCCTGAGCATTGATACTCAGGCGGGGCGGTTTGTTTAATCTAACGAACACTTCTAAGGTAAGCATGTTGGGAAATGGTGAGAAAAGCATCCTTTGGGGAGCAGGAGAAGGAAGTTCAGAGAGGTACAAGCAGGACTGGAGGTAGCACTCTGATTTCTGGTAACAGAATCTCTCTGTAGACTAATCCACACCTGCTGTGCGAGGTGCGTGAGAAATTCCCATTTACGGCCTGGGACACAGGCATGGGATGGGCCTGCTATTGACCCCAGGTGTGGCCGTATTGCCTGCTATTTTCAGAGCAGGATGAGATGAAGCAATCTGGGTCCGACCCAGCCATCTACTCCTCGGAGGCAGCCCAGAGAGCAGAGTCCAGTTCAGAATCAGCCTGGATTGTGGTGGTCCTTGCTCCTGGGGGTTTCAACCAGGAGTTCGGCCAATTTTTTTCCCCCATTAAAGATACCAGACTATAGCCGTTGGTCCACATTTAGGATACAAGTGGACCAAATGCAACTGTTAGACCAAAATTAAAAACTGGAGTATAGAAAATGTGTATGCCTATCTGGCTTTTCCCAAGCTCTTCTAATATTTTATATTTTGAGGTAGCTTTACCTTATATAAAACACACACACACCCTTCAAACATACAAGACTGAACATCAACAACCACAAGAGCAATAGCAACAAAATCTAGTGTTTTCCTTGCTGCTCAGCAGAAAAACAGAGTATTAGCTGTTACCTTTTTAAAAACCAGGGAAACTTCATGCTAACAAAAAGGAGAAAATGGTAAGTCTCACAGCCAAGGTAGCTATGGTAACAGCTTCTCCTGGAAAGGTTTCAAGTATCCTCTGCTAAAAACAGTCAGCATGAGAACTCTGCTGACCAGCAGCGCAGACAGAATAGGCAGAACGAAGCAATCTTCCCAAAACGTGTTTGTGGCACCGCCAAATGAATTCTCTGGAGACCCACGCATGACCAGCGGGACTCAGAAGCCCTTTTCTACAGTCCGGGCGACTTTGGCAAATCGGAACCTAAACACACAGTGGAGTATCGCTGGCTCCCACCTCAGTGAGGGAAGGCAGTAGAAGATCACAGATATTTAACTGGCCTTCCGCCATCAGGAAAGAAAAAATTTTTTAAAATTTATCCAACACCATTCTGAATCAAAGCATGACCTCAGAATATACTCCTGGCAGCATCAACCTTTGAGCTTTAATGAGCTGGAAGGTTCCTTAAAAATTAACCTCTGGGGCCATGTCCCCTAAAGGCTGGTTTCCTATAAACCCCTAAAACAGGATTCTTAACTGGGGGTCCCTTATGGGATTCTAGGGTCCAGGAACCCCCTTGAAATCATATGTGAAAATTTGTGTGAATGTTTAGTTCTCTGGGGGGGGGGTCTGCATAATTGATCAGATTCTCCAAGGGGTTTGTGGCCTAATGAGCAAGCCCTGCACTCAAAGATGCTCCATGCGTTTAACCTGCAGCTCTGGTCCCTCCCTCATCAGAGCCTGCCACTACGCCTTCAAACCAACCAGACCCAAGCATCCAGAGAAGGCAGCTTGTTAACATAGATTTCTAAGTCCAGTGAATGAAGGGCCCCAAACAAGACCCAGCAGGAATTCCTGACATGACCCTGGCAATGCTCTTTTGTCCTCTCTGTTGGGAAGAGAGCAGAGCAAAACACCAGATGGCTTTACCTGTTTCCTTGTTGGCCTGGGTGGACTTACTGAATTAAAAAAGTAAGTCCTTCCCTCCCCACTTCCACTCACTACTTACTCACATAAGGGGAGGTGGGGAGAGGAAGCAAAAATAAGAGTCTGGACAATACATACCTATGTTCCTTGTTCCTCTACTGCGAATGTTAACTGTCTTGAGGAGTCATACAACTGGGCCGGTCAGGTGAGGTGAGATCTCTTATTCAAATTAACCTGGGAGCTGAAAAGATTGGATGGTGATGTTTAGAGGATGAGAAAGCAGTTTGACTGAAAAAAAAGTACAGTCCAAGTTTCTCTGCATTTCCAGTCTTTGGGGAAAAAGACAATTTCTGTAATTAACATGTGTGCCACACTCCTGGCTGTTAGGCCTTCTGCTGGGGAAAGCCTTGTGCATCCACAGAATGACACGCATGCTCTGTTTCCAGGACACGTTATCTGCTGCATTCAGAACTCTGGCTAAAGGAAACTCACACTGCTTTTCCTCTTTAGCTCATAATGTAACCTGCAGAAACACCTGACGGTATCGTCTCTGTGTGACCAGTGAAGTCACTCAGCAGGGCTTTAGGTCAACACAGCAGTCAGCTGACTCATTCCTTCTCTTCCAAACATATGGCAATTGCAGAAAACAATACGAGCTGAGAAAAGTATAAGGGGACAGATGGGCTCAAAAACACAGTACCAGAAACAGAACAGAGCCGAGAGTAAGGGGTGGGGAGCCGCATCTCCTGCCAGGTCTGGGTCCAGCCTGTGGGCTGGAAGCCAGCTGCAGAGGGGCCCCAGGAGCTCAAAGTGCTGCTTCACAGTTGGGGAACCAGAGCTGAGCCTGCTGTGCTCGTGATCTGTGGCTTCCAAAGCAGCAGAGGAAACAAAAGAGAGAAAGGGGTTGGGGTGGAGGGGACAGCCAACATTTACACAGAGTTATCTATGTGCCAAGCTCTGTTCCTCATACCTTACAGATACAAACTCATTTAATCCTTACCACACCCTAGGAAGGAGGAACTGTTATTATCCCCATTTTACAGATGAGGAAACCAAGGCATAGAAAACTTAAGTAACTTGCCTAAGGTCACACAGCTAGAAGGTAACCAAACCAGGATTCGCATCTGGTTCCAGAGACCCTCCTCTTAACCACCACACTGTGCTACTTGAAAGCAGGAAAAGTAAAAAGAGAGAGGCAAGCAGGAAAGAAAATAGAAAATGGGTGACACAGAAAACAGAGGCACCAGAGGCTCACCCAAAGTCACACAGCTGTGAAATAGCAGAGCTGGGATTCAAGCCCAATTTTCTCTGATTCCACTATGCCGAAATGATTTTAAGAGAAAACGAAAGCCCCCTAATTTCCTTAAGGGGAAATTCACTTAACTTGCAGACTAGTCTTGCTGAAAGAACCTAAACTGGTAGCCCATAGGACGGCACTGCTTTCGGCTGGCATTTTTAAAACCTGCATTTATTAGGTTCCAAGTTATAAATGCCAGGAGATAGCAGGTAAAAATCCAGATTTCTCATTTCTCTTAAAAAAAATCAGAAGATTTGGCAACATTGAGCCAGTGGTTCCACATGGCAATAATGAATGGAGCTGAGTGGCAGCTGCCCCCTTTAGACAAGGTGTACTATATCCAGGTTGCTCCAGTCCCCACCACTCCCTATCATAGTTCTCAATATTGACCCCTTGCCTACTTCATCATTTTTGGTACCTTGGTGGTCCCTGTAGGCATTTGAACATGCAATCTTAGACAAACCTGTGTAAGACTGCTCTTAACCCTGGATAAGTGAGTATGGACTGAATATTCAAAACTTATACTATCAGTACAAGTATAAATGAACAATTCATAGAAAAAAGTATGGAAAGGCAGAGTAGCAAATAAAAAGATGTAGTATGTTTTATTTATTGCTATTTATATTGATGTTTATTTAGACCATGACTCCTTCCAAAAATGAACTGAGACGGCTTCAACAAAACCCTGAAGAGATGGGCACAGAGAAAGATTTGGGAATGTGGCAGTCAGCTGACTGCTTTCCCATAAGTCCTTCCTTGTAACAGAAATCTGGAAAATCTGCTTAGATAGAAAAAACTATGGATCCCAGAGCCCTTGTAGTTAGGTGAATCCATGTGACTAAACCCTCGCCAGAACGGAAGGGGCTGGTCTGATTGTGGGAAGGCTCCTTAAAAGGCACGGAGTTGACTCTTCTCCACTTTTCCCTCATTCTTGCACCCCTGGAATACAGACAATGTGGCTTCAAGTCCAACAGCTGTCTTGGGCTATGAAGCGATGGTGTGTCTCTCTAGGAGCCACATTAAGAAGACAGCAGAGTAGAAAGACAGAAGCCTGGGTCCCTGATGATTTCATGGAACCACCATATCAGACCCAGACTGCCTACACCAGGATTTCTCTTACATGATAGAATAAACCCTCTCCTGTTTAACCACTGTTATTTCTAGACTTTTCTAGTCTACAATTGCTAATGATACAGGAGGAAATATTTTGTCCCTGGTTCTCTATGGATGCTACTACAATCACTGGGTTTTTAGGGCATAGGTGATTTTTTTTCTTTTCCAAAATTTATAAGGATAAATATTTTATTTGAAAAAAGGCTTTAAAATAGCAACTAACAAAATCTAAGAAGAAATTAAGAAACTCTAGACAGGGAAATACCTATGTCAACATACATAACCGTTATGTATGTGGTTAAACCTGGAATGTACCTGAGCCTTCTGACTGCCAGGGGAAAAAGGGGAACCCAGTCAGACCCATGGTTCTTCAAAATGGAAAGAGAGCTAACTTGTACTGTACTTTTATCCCAGAAAGCATGACAGATACTCAGGGGAAGCAAGTCTTTTCTGGCACAGAATTATTAAAAAAAAAAAATACAACTCTGTGGGGCTTTATATAAGGGGAACTTGAGTGATGTGACAGGCAATGTCCTCCTACAACTTCTTTTTTTTAACAGCAAATGCAATAGAGAATTCATTTCCTCAACCCTCAAAAAATCCCAAGGCCTTAAAATTGAAATAAGATCAGCGCTGGCAGTCTTATGAGAGATTTGCAATTATTATGGTCCAAATATGCAGCTTTGATCCAAAGCTTGAACCTGAAGTCCCAAGGAGCAAGGCAATTCTTCCACATGTCCCTAGGGCCACCCTCCTTCGGTGGCTTAAGGACCTGAAGACCTACTGTGTGCCTAGCTGTATGCTGAGCATTGTGTAGAAACACAATTAAAGAGAATTTTCATTTCAACTGGAGAGAAAGGAAGGTTTATGCTAAAGCTATCTATACTTTTGGATATTGGGGACAAGCATAATTAGTGTAGGAAAAAATTAACAGGGGAAGGACTTATGGAGCAGCTAGATCTAGAGCTGGACCTTGTGAACTGTAGGGTTTAGAAGAAGGGTTGTAAATATGAGACAGTGTGTGTGTACGGTATATATGTATTAAATACAGGTATATATAAATACATATTTAATGTATATTTTAAAAATATACATATTAAACCAGGAATGAACTGGCTGTTTTAGAACAAAATTCTTGATGTTAATTTTAACTTATCTAGCTGCGCTTTGTTTTATGGCGTTCTTTCTTTCAAGCTCTACCTGCCACTAAATATTAATAGTCTGAACTTGTTCCAGACATGACAAACTAAGGACTATTTTGCATGTCCCCTCTGCCTATCCTGGGCAGGTGAAATCCAGTTAATATGAACACCAGGCAGCCTGGCTGGTTAGAGGGGTCACAGAGAGTCACGGGAGGGCTGGGTATGTGGAAGCAGGACAGGAAGCACCTCTCCCTGCCCACCCAACCTCCATGCAGGGCTGGCTGACTAGGTATCTGGCCACTCCTTCCTTGGCACCCAGCCTCATGCCAGTCCTGCTCCCACTGCAGTGATTTTATGAGCTGTAAAAGACAGTCAAAATTCTCTCTGTACATTAACAAAGGTACCCAAGGTGCTGGCAAATGCCCAACGGTAAAGGAACATTCAGTATTGTGCTCGGTCTGTAAGATATGCTTGACTGGTATTCCCACCAATGTGAGGGGGCTCTTCCCTGCTCTCCCGGCTCAGGGCACCCTTGGGAGGCACAGATGCAGCCAGAGTCAGGGCCACTGCTCTGGGAGCTGCTCCACTCTGGGGGCCCTGAGCCCTGGTGCCTGCTCTGTTCCTTCCTAACTAGTGACCTTGAACAAGTCACTTAACCCTTCTGGGCCCTAAAGACCCCATCTGTAAAATGAGAGGATTAGATCAGAAATAGATGATGCCAAAGGTCTCTGAGCTCAAAACTTCTGCGATTCTAGGGATAGAATTGCAGTTCTCAGCTAAAGAACATAGAAAAACTCTCTCTGCTTGTAACACAAGGCAGTCCCTGCCTTACTTCGTGGGCTATCAATGATAAAACTCATAAGAACCCTCAGGGCCTTTGTTCTTCTTTCAAATAAGGTAAACAGTTATATATTTTCAGCTGTGCCCTTTATACCAATAATTCCATCGTATTCATTCCACATGAATGATGGCTACACCCCTGGAATATTCATGTTCACTGACAATATGAAACTTCCAGTGAATAAAGAAAGAAAATTCCACAGAGCGACCTCAAAAACAGAAAACTCAATACATGGTGTAGTGGGATGAACAGTGTCCCCCCAGAATTCACATCCACGTGGAGCCTGGGAATGTACCTTACTTGGAAATAGGGTCTTTGTAGATGCCATCAAGTTAAGATGAGGTCATCCCGCTGAGAGTGGGCCCTAACCCCATGACTGGCGTCCTTGTGAGAAGAGGGAAATTTGGATACAGAGAAACAGGCACACAGCGGCGAACACCCTATGAAGGGGGAGCGGAAAGCAGAGTGATGCATCACCAAGCCACGGCGTGCCAAGGATTACCAGCAACCGTGAAAAGCTAGGAGATGCAGGGAACAGACTGGCCTTCAGAGCCCTGCAGAAGGAACCAACCTTGCCAACACCTTGCCTTCAGACTTCGCCTCCAGAACCATGAGCGAATATGCCCGACGTGCCTCTTGTGACCCAGCAGGTCCACCCCCTGTCCTCCAGAGGCTTCAACGGGACCTTCTGCCACATCCTTTTGAAAGATCCTTGTTACAGAGACAAGCTCCATCCAATTCACACCATAATCAGCTAACTGACATGAATGCGTGCATACAAATCATATTTTGTGCACAGATATTTATTGGCTGGGCTTCTCTGCCTCTGTGACTCAGCTGGCAGGCCATCCTTTCCTCTCCTGCTACCAGTAAATGAGGGATCCTGAGACAGACATGGGGGTGGTCTTTCTTCTTTGCAAACCCCAAATGACCTGACACAGGCTTCAATACTTATGAGGGTGGCACGGCAAATACCTCTTAAGGAAAACCAAACCAAACCAAACTCCTAAAGAATTTCTCTCTTCCTATTTCATTCTGACTGGATGTGGATTTTGTTCAGGTTCAGGCCCTGGAGTGAGCCCAGCATCAAACGGCACCACCCATTATGGATTTTATGCTCGGGCAAGTTTCTGAACCACCACTCTGGGCCTCATCTGCAAACTGAACGTGTTCGTACACAGGAGGTATTTTAAAACAATCTCTGGTATACAGTAAGTGCCCCAAAATATCAGCTCTCCTAAACTCTTCTCCATTTTGCTGTAGTCAATTCCCTAATCTGACAGATAGAAATTACCGCAAAAGCTATTCTTCCCTAACTGACACAGAGACGTCATCAAGTAGCTGACTACCTGGGCCTCCTCCAAGTTAAAAATTGATCCCAGGGCACTCTTCTGACATGGATCCATGTTAGACTTGACAAATCACTGTATAATAAGTGTTCATCGGGTTCCATGAGCAATTCCAAGATCTGTTCTTGTTTCCATGCTAAAACAGGGTTCTGGCAGTGCAGAGTCCGTACCCCCTCCTTGGACACACATCCTGCTCTCCTGCTGAGGGTTCTGTCCTGCCCTTCATCCACCCTTCTTCCCTGCAGGTAAATCTACTCTTACCTAGGCAGGCTCTCCTAGCAAACCCATCAATGCCCTGCAATAAACCCCTAGGCTACCACTGTTAGCCTCTGGCTGGCCTTGGTCCTCAAAACTTGGCCCTGTGAGGGGCGTCAGAAGGCAGACAGAGGACCGCGGCATATTGCCCACAAAACCTATTAGCCCTTCTGGTGGTAACTTGGATAAACGTTGTCATCTCTAAATGAAGGCAACATGACATCTTTGGGGAGAAGGTGGGAGGAAAAGGGCCAGTGCCTCTCCCTTATCTGCCATTTAACTAAAAAAGTCAGAGCACTTAGAGAAAGTAAAAAAAAGCCACTAGCAGGTGGGGAGAAACAAGCCCAGGGCAGATGGTAGGAGAAAGCCCAGCCATCCTCCTCTGGGATGTTTCTTTGGACGAAGCCACTCACTGCCAAGAGGCCGGGGACAGCATCGGAGGCACTGCTGGAAGGTTCCAAGGTGTGTCCTGGTCTATGGAAAACGGCACACCCCTGCAACTTGGGCCGATTTGGGCCCTGTTCTCCATGCATGGTGAGGTTTCAATCCCCTGGGTGAGCGCCTCCACCAGCAGCTCACAGAGCCACCTCTCAGCACACCCAGGCTGTTCTAGGCCCACGTGTCCCTCCGCCAGGGAGGATCTGCAGCATGAGTCTTAAGAGTAACCACCTCATGCCCGAAACAACGGAGAGCCCCAGCCATGACGGGGCCAATTCTGATTTCACGAGATGCCAAGAGAACATTCTATTTAACACACATAATGTAGGGGGGTCATGGGGGAGGCAGTACAGAACAGAGAAGACAAGTAGTGACTCTATAGCATCTTACTACGCTGATGGAGAGTGACTGCAATGGGGTATGTGGTTGGGGGGGACTTGATAATACGGGTGAATGTAGTAACCACAATGTTGCTCATGGGAAACCTTCCTAAGATTGCATATCAATGGTACCTTAATAAAAAAAAAAAGAGAGAGATCCCAAGAGAAGTTCATTTGTCTTTGCCTGTTAAGCACTGGGTACCTAGACTAGATTTCCTTCAGCAAATCAAACAAGGTAGCCGCAGTCCCGACTCTATTGGGCCACTGCGAAGTGGCTGGAGGTAGAGACTGAAAACAGCACGGAAGGAGTGAGCCCCTCAGGGACCTCGTCCGACATCTCAGAGAACAGGCCCACAAGGTGAGGGGACTGTCCCATGTCACACACAATGTGGTAAAGAGAAGAGGAGTAACTTACAGATACTTAAATATGTTAATGTTCCCTGTTGTGGCCAAAATTATGACCTTGAAATTGCCTTTCTGGGCACTCACTCGGGTGGTAAGTTTTACTAAACCATGCTCTTCCACAGCATCGTAAGGTCACACAGTAACCCTGCTGAAATGTCAGGACATGTCCTAAATTTCCTAGTTCTCTCAGCTGTGCCATTTATGCCCATAATTCCACCACAAGTATAATTCTCATGAAAAGGAAAGCTACCCTTGGCGAGAAAATACATAGGAACCTCATATTTAGGTGTCAGGAATGGCTACTAACCCAAGAGCTTTCTCAAACGAAAGTCACTAAACTAAAAATAGCTGCAGATTGAGTCACCCGTTCAGCACGCACATTTAACTTTTACATGTCCTTAGGAAAATACTGAAAGGAAGCTCGCCTCTCCCACTAGCCAACAGCCCTGCAGAAAGAGTACTTACTACTAGAGGACTAATGGGTAAAGCACTTCGTAAAAGCAAGCAAAATGGTTTACTCTTTCAGTAAGAAACCATTCACTCCATACTTAAGAAAAAATAAAAAATCATAAGCAAGTGATTCCTCTATGGAGACCCTAGAATTTTCTGAGGACAGCCACTTTAATGAAGATACGTCAGAGATCCAAACACTGCATTAAAAAACCTATACTGTAATTAAACTCTGTGATATCAAAAGCGAAACCTCAGTTTACCAGAACCCAGCAAACCCACCTGCCTGGTTTCCTGGGTTGCCTGAAGAGAGGTGCATCTCCAGATTTATTGCACAAAAGAAACTTTCGGTGCATGACCTGGGAACAGTACAGATCCCACCCCGTCTCCTATGCCTGCACACAGGTTTCCAGACAGAAGAAATTGGGGAGTGGGATGGAGAGGCAAGACCTAGTGCCCAGCACTAACTCTTGGCTGAAGAATCACTGATGCCATGGAACTCACTAAGACAAAGAAGAAAGTCTCACCCAGAGCTACAAGGAAAGGACTTATAGCTACCTGCAGTTAATGCGAAAACACAAAAACTGGAGTCCTGTTCCAGAGCATCCCGGGTTCCCAAACCTTCCTGTGCCAGATCAGAGTGGTTACCTGGCTCATACACGCAGGCTGGGGACCCCCAATGACAGCATTATCAGGTGTGGCCATTATAACTGACACTTGCCTCCCACCACGGCCAGCATCAAGAAGTAGACGGGTGAGGAGGCCTGCCCAACAGGGTGAGCCCCTTACCCCTCCTCAAGAGCGGACACTCTGCCCCCTGGTCTGCTGGGCGGGTCTGCACTCACCTGCTCTCCGATGATTAATTCTGTTAGTTGTGGAAGAAACAGCTCCTCTCAGGGCTCAGCCACCAGACCCTTTAACACAGGCCTGGAAAGCAGGAGAGGTTCTGGTCTCCTTGGCAAGGGTATACAGTGTACATGGCATTTTAAGGCAAGCTTTACATGTTTCTCTTTTATAAATAAAGCTTGGATGCTGTGAGTAGAAACTGGATCTCCTGCCAGCTTAGAACAGCAGGCTTAGAGGTCCCATGGGTCCCAGGGTGATAAGCGCCCAAGTTAAGGAGACAAACTCCCCCAGCTACATGCAGATAAATATGAAGGACTGATCGGTGCTTGGGCCCTTAGCCTAAAAATGGTGGGAAGAGTATTGTGAAGGAGTCACCCATCTGGTCCTGAATAAGCAGCCCATCACTGGGCCTGCATGGGCCCCCTGCCCAGCCTCTGCCATCAGTCCTGCTGATTTGGAGCATTCAGAAGAGCCTTTTCCCCAACTTGTAGGTCACGACCCAAGTGGAAGGACCCAGAGGTGCCAGATTCTGGATGTTAGAAGAGGGAGGGAAACCCATTTGTATCTCCATACTACTTGCTTCCAATGGCATTTGGAGTTATTTTCCCCTCTGAGCATGCTGCGCTGTGCAGCTCTGGGCAGGTCACTTGCCCTCTCTGAAGACTCTGAAGCTTAACTTAAGAACCTATGTGATCGAATTGAACAACAAAAGATTTCAGAATTAGAAGACTTGGGCTTGAGTTCAGGTTCTGCCAACTGAACTTCAGTGAATTATCTAAGTTTCATGAGAGTTTGCTTTCTCTTCTATAGAATGGGAGTGAGAAGGTTCCATTACAGGTTACTGAGGGAAAGAAGTTGATGGAGTTACGTAGGTTAGAAAAAAAGCTTTATAATTATAAAATATCCACAGAAACATTCAAGATAAGGCTTGTAAAATGCCTTGAGCTTTTTAGAGGAAAGTTACCGTATTAAATATTTCAAGATTAGAGAAATGTTCGTTTTAAAGCAACAGCTAGGGAATTTTAACACACCAAGAGCAGGGGAAATGGTCCCCCAGGCAGTCCTGAGCTTAGCTTTACCAGATCCTTCTCCTGAGGACACTGAAAGATTTAGAAATAAACATTCAAAAGCTCTAAGATGGAAAGCGCAGCCCTCAGGGTTGATATACTTTGGGATCTCAGCTAAAGAGATTGCTTTTCCCAGGAAAGAGACAGCAGTAGGTTCATACCCTCGAGTGTTCGGTTCTAGGCCACTGTCCCTCTGGCCTCCCACTTGGGAGCATGCTCTCTCGGTCTTAAAAGCCTGAGGACAAGGTCCAGCTGCCACCCCTAGTCATCCAGCAGCCTCCTCCTTTGGTTCCTGTCTACACTTTGCCTGTATCGGGTAGGCATTTGTTCCCAGTACCCACCTAGTCTACCTCTGCCCCACACCGCATGAATGCTCTAGAAAATACCCCACACCTTGAAGTAGGTGTATCTCACAGGGAGAAGAGAGATTCAGCCCCTAGCTCACTTCCTCTTCTGGGCTTTCCCCATGCATATGTGCATCCTGGGAGGCGAGGAGCCAGCCATTGAGGAAGATTATTTCGTAAGAAATGAGAGAAATGCTTCTTCATAGATGAGAAAGAGAGTGACCCCATTTCCTAAAAGTTGATTTACTTGTATAAGTTGGACAACTTCATGGATAAAGCAATGGTTTGTAAATAAGAGGACCGAACCCCCCACCAAAAGTAGTTTAATATTGCTGGAGGCGGGCAGTGCTTTGCAGAACTATGGCCCCCTTCTGACAGTCCATCCCACTCCCTAAGGGTACCAAAGGCATCAGCTTCATTCTAAGCTCTGTGGGGACTATGAAAGACGTGTAATTCAGGGCATCTACGAAATAATTAGAAGACAGTGCAAATACATGTATAATTAAGTACAAAAGCCTTAAGTACCAACTATAAATACTAGAAGAATCCAAACAAAGGAGGCAGAAAGAAGGAGGTGGACTCAGATAGCTGGGGACCTAAGGGAAGAGATGGAACAGAAGAAAAGGAAAGAAGGAGGGGTGGGTGCGGACATTGGGCTGGGCTCACAGGCTGAGCCATGGCCGGGAGCGCTGGGCAGTTGGAAGACCGGCAGACAGGGCAGGTCATTGTGCAGTGAAGCTTCAGGGCTCTACTTCCCTGGGGAACTGCAGACTTCAGCTTGGAAGATGGCGCCCCCCATATGCCTCCTTGACAGCGCCCTCAGGGGCTGCCGTGTGCTCTGGCAGCAGGTGTGAGAAGCATTTATTTGGTTACAGAGCCATAGGATGTTGGATGAGTATTGTCATTCACCATTTGAACACACTGCAAGGCCTCAATGGCATCCAAATTGTTTTGTACAACCTGCTGAACTACATAGGAATCTTCTTTTGGGGACCCATCCCTGCCAAGCCCTAAAAATCGTATCATTTCCCACCTTCGCATGTTACAAATACCCTTTTCATAACTAGAAAATTTGCAAGTCTCGTCTCTATATAAAAGTGATGGTTCAGACCCTTGTTGTCCCTGTTGGTGATTCTGGTCTCTGCCCTTCTAATTCAATCCTCATGTGTAAATTCTACAGCAGTTTAAATTTACCATGTTGAGCATGCAGGGGGCACTGTGAACATTTATTGGCTGAGTTTGTGGGGAAGGACTAAGGCATCACCATTCTGACACCTTGAGCAGGATTTTCTCACAAGATTACTACATCAGGCAGAGAGGTATAGGCCTGTACAAGCTCCTGCCATGCTACCATGGAGCAAGGGGAAAAGCTGAGTGTGACCTGGGCTGTCAGCAGCTTTTGGATATTTTAAAGAACATCTTGAGGTTAGACAAATAATTATTCGTTTAAATGAAAGTTTTCCACTTTCCGTCACTCAGAGAAGCTATAGTCCAGTGCCAGACTTCTTTTACCCTTCTTCTTGTTTGTCTAAAGCACATCTTAGGTTCAAAGAGCTATAAATCTACTTCAGAAACTGCTCACAAAGAAAGAAAGAGAACTCAAAGCAAAGACAGGCTGTTTTAGGTACAGAAGGAAGGAAAGGTGCCGAAAAAGAAGGTAGACAGAGATCGACTCATTGACTGCTGGCATTCAGGTAAATATTGAAATGCCATTAGAAGACTCTAGATTTCTGCTGTTCGCTCTAAAATTCCTATGCGACAAAACTGTCTATGGCATTTTCCTACTGACATGAGTTTATATGGTCCAGAAAATATAAATTTGAATAGAGTTAATCCTAGGCTAACCTAGATTGAGATATTGGTGGAATTATAAAATAGGGATCCTTTTAACATCGGAGGGACATGGAAGAATTCCTCCTCAAATATCTGCAGTATTTGAAACAGGTTTGCGTAAACAGAGCAATTGTTAAAAAAGATTTCTACTTCCCTGGGATGCTTTCTGCAGGTGTACGCTGATGGCGGGCGGAGGTGGGTAGTGAGGTCACTCACAACAGGCTGAATAACTTCACAGGCTTTGGGGACAGACAGGTCTGGCCTGCATTGCAACTCCACCACTTACTGGTTGTGTGACTTTGGGCAAGTTTCTAAACCTCTTTGCACCTCAGTTTCCTTACCCGTAAATGGGGATAATAAGAGTGTCCTGCTAGTACAATAAAAAGTAAAAACACAAACACTATGCTAACTTGGCAGTGGTGTGCTCACCGGAGAAGGCAAAGGAGGGGCTTTATCCAACAAGGCTAGAAGCATCCAGTCAGAGCAAATGTCTGAATCTTCAAAGCCTGGTTAGTCCAGCTCCCAGACTCACCTATGAGTAAACACCACTACCAATCCCATTTCACCATCTTCTACAGGTGAGAAGAGTATCATGCACCTACATGTTCCCATCTCCATTCCAGACCATTAGCTTCTCTATCAGCCACCCTGAGAAAAGACTAAGTTTGTGACACACAGATTAGGGGTCAAAGACCCTCATCCTGGGGTCCAGTACTGCTCTCTGGCTGATGCTAACAAGACATCATAGCTTTAAAATGAAGGAATAAAATTGGATGATAAAAAAAATCCTATTTGTTTAATTCTACAGTTTATTTAGTAAATGCTTGTGATTTAAATACATTACCTCAGCTACTCCTCAAATATGTCATGAAAATGCCGTGGTGTTGACAGCAGAGACCAATTACATAATTCACTGTTTACGAAGTGCATCCTCAGATGATACGTCATTTGGTTTGGTGCTTACACCAGTTCTATGAGTTATTATTAACGCAAGCGAGGACACTGACGCCTAGGGACCCTCCCTGTGTCAGGCCCTCAGGAAGGCTCTAGGAACACAAAGAAGTGAGGCCTCTATCTTCAATGCCCTGCACAGGGCTGGGTGGGTCCCGACTACTGTAGATGCTCTCTAAGACCTCTCCCATCCAAAGAGAGCCTTCAAAATTTTTGCATTCCTCTTATAAGCTCTTTGGTGGCAAAGTCAAGATTTGTCTTGCAAGTTCAGTGCAACTTCCAGCTTTCTATGTAGAATCAATAAATAGACTGATTGGTGATATTAATGACAGACCCAGGGGAAGAGACTATGTTTTCTAAATTAGGAAAAAATACATTGGCTATAATCTTAGCATTTTCCATCATCTTACTGACAAGAGTGAGTGAGCACTTTATTTACATGATGGGAACAGAGAAGGGAATTGCAGCCAGGGTATGTGGAATCTGAGAAGCTTAAGTCTATTGTGTGAATGCAGCTCAGCCCACACAGGAAGCCAGGTGTAAGGGGTCAGCAGCTCTGCGGTAGTGAGAAGCGACCTCTGGCCCACGCTTGGGAGGACACTGGGGCAGAGGGTGGACAGGCCCCACCAAAGAGCCGGATGGCAGAGGTCCAGCAGAAAGAAGGCTCAACAAATGTTGTTGAAGGAAGAAAACACCACGTACAATATGCTGCTCGTTAGATGTGAAAGAAAGATATGGGCTAGAGGTAAGTACACACATTTGCTGGGACATGCACAAAACATCGCTGAAAAAATGCACAAGGTACTAGCACCATTCGCGATTTCTGGGGAGGAAGGCTTTTTATTTACTGTTTCTGTTTACCATACCTTTGGGCATTAGCCAATGTGAGTACACTACCTGTTCAAAAGTTGATCATTATCTCTAAAGGACAAAGTACCCAGTTTCTCCAACAAACTGCAGGGGAAGAGAAGAAAGGGAAATGGACTGCAGTTGAAAATGACATAAATGACAGAGCACCCAGTCACAGTGTATGACCCTTATCAGAGCCTTGATTCACAAAAATTAATCTTAAGAAGAAAAGCACTTCTGGCATTTTTACACAATTGGAAATTTGAACAATGACTGGATGGTTGATGAACTTAAAGAATTATTGTTAACTTTTAAAAGTGTTAGTAATACTATTACACTTAGGTTTAATAAAGGAATCCTTAACTTAAAAGATATCATGGGGATATTTATAGCTACAGCGATATGATGTTTGATGGATTTATAGATACAACTATATGACTAACTTCAAAATTAATGTGGGCCGGGGGAGCGGGTAAGAGTAAAGAGGAAATAGGTGTGGTCAGGGGTTGGTCATTGTTGACACTGGTGACGGGTAGATGGAGGTTCACCGTGTTATTCTTTCTACTTCTGTATTATCTTTCCAATTCCCATAACAGAAGCTAATAAATGAATGAATGATTATTTAGCAACAGTATAAATAGTCTCTGCAGTCACCTAGGTTCAAGTTCACACCCATCTCTGAGCTGCAGTTAAGCCTCCATTGTCCCTGGGATGATGAATCACTGTGGCAAGTAAGTTTCAGGCTATCCCAGCCACAGCCCTTCTGGCAAGTGTGTAAGTCATTCAACTATCAATGGAAAACTTTATCACTAACTCCAAAAGTAGACAGAAAAAACAACCAAAGAAATTACTAGGAAGGGTTCCTTTCCTTTCCCTCAGTGTGGACACTTGGCTGCACATACAAACCAGCTCTCACTAAGGCAGAACACCAGCGATGCAAACCAACTCTTCATTTCCACCCAGTATTTCTAGTGTTCCACACACGGAAGGGACCCTCCAGGACCCAAACGTGACTGCAAACTTCTGTCTGCCTCACAGGGCTTAGGATTCCTCTACTGGGGTTTTTCAAACACAGGTGCTGGAGGCCCCTTTAAGGGAAGAAACTAGTCCTGTCAGACCCCCTGGTGGGAGATCTTAAGTTTAACTGATTCTTAAATTTAAACTGAGTTACTTTTATTCAATTATTATTTATCACACTGTTTCTTCAAATACACAAACATAAAACTAGACAAACTTCTTTGAGCACTTTTACAATTATGAAGCTCAAAACAACTGTACAAATAAACACAAATAAAATTATGCAAACAGTACAATTCAGGTGAAGGAAATGAGGCGGACGCCATGTTTCAGACCTGAAATCCCTGGGACAATGGTGGTGCGTGCCTGCCTGGCCCGGCAGGTCCTGTGAGTGCCAGCCTTGCACCTCTTGCTCTGCTGGGACCTCCATTTGCACGCACTCTATGGTATCGCTTGGCTTCCCCCAATGCAACCTCATCTTCTCCATCTCAGGCCATCTCTGCATTTTTCTCTATAGCCAGTTTACCCAGCTTCTGCTCAACAGAAATTCACACCAAATAGGGGATCCTGAGGCTGGGTGGCTGGCCCCTGAAATAATTAGGTCATCCTAATGATCCAGGACAGTCTTTTCAAATATTTCCAATTACTGTTAACAAGAAACCAGAAAGTCTGAGTGTTGTTCATTTCAGGAGAACTCCAGGGACCTCAAGAACACATCCTTGGGGCTTGAACTGTTAAGCACCCGTAACACAAGATGGAATGTCACGGTGCTACTGGAGTAGAGCAGAAAATGCTGTGGGGACTCAGAGGAGGGGTCACATTATACCTCAGAAATGATACGGGCCACCACCTGACATATTAAATCAAGAATTAAGCATACGCTTTGAAACACACATCACTGAAGGGCCTTACTTAATTCCAATTTGTTGCTGTGGTCCTGTCTCAGCCTCCCTGACTCTTTGTCCTTAAGAACTACAAGATGGCACTTTGGACATGAACACCCCACACAGTCAAAAACAACTTCCAATACTAGCTCATATCACCGTAAGACGCCACACCTGCATATCGACGTGGTGTAGTCCGTACCACCAAAACAAACTGTGCCCAGAGCCGTGTCACATGACGCATGGCTAGGTTTCCTGAACTCAACAAACGGCTTGGTCTCCCAGTGAGACAACAGCCAGCGCTCTTTAAGGAAACTGAGGAAGCGGCCCCTCCTGGAATAGAATCCTCTACCTCAGACCCTCTCAAACGCCATGTTCAATTCCCATTACCTCAACCTTTTTATCAATCCACATACGTTCTGGTCAGAGGTTGCTCTTTATTCTGGGATACGGACCTTCGCACATTTTTGGTGTTCAAATATCTTAAGTGATGGGAGATGATGGGGCTTTTTTATTCTTCATTCAAAAGCATCAGAGTTTGGCAGCCCTGTGTTGGACTTCCTGATTTGTCTTTCCTTTCACTGACAAGACTAAACAGTGCACAGATACATGCCCAGAGTGACTGCAAACAAATGGGGGCACTTTTTCAAAGCTTCTATCTCCTTTACCCCTGAGAGAATGGAAAAAGTGTACTGGATAACTCCATCTCTCTCTCCTCGTGTTACCTAACAGAGTCTCTAGTTCAGCAGACGGATACTGTGGACTCCCAGCACCACGCAAAGACCAGAAAGTAATCACTCTAGACTGGCTGACTAACATCTTGAAGATCTAATTCAGTTTCAAGGTGACTCTAAATTAGACTCGCAGGTACATAAAAGCAAGATGAAGATTGAAAAAAAGAGAAACAAAATAACCGGCACAATCTGGGAGCCACAGGTGATCCCACAACCATGCTTAAATAGTGTGGTTATAGAAAACATAAGCACAGCCATAATGAATTCAAATATCAAGAACCCCGAAACTCTCTTCTTAGAGACAAAATAAGAGAAGAAGTTGGGAAACGCTATTAAGGAGAGCAACAAAAGTTATATTCCCAAATGTTGGTTTGGGAAAGACACTTCATAAGGGCAGGTGGGAGAGCTGGTTTTTCCTGGGGTGAGAAAAAAGAAGGGGTGGGCTCTTAAGCTATGCAAACAGGAAGTCCCGTGATGAAGGGCAGGGTTCCCTTCCGATGCCTGAGGGCGAGGACAAAGAGCCAGCGCTGTGGTGCAGGAGGCAGGGTTAGACGTGGCACAGATATCTGTGTATCAGAATGGCCAGGAGCCTTCTCTGGAGACCGGAGAAAACACAGCAGGCTTTCCCTGACAATTCCAGCACCTTCTGCCCACAGGGCAAGGCTAAGGGCCCTAGGTCCAATGCTTCTCATTCTCCCCTCATGGGATGACCTTTAGGAGAAGCCCTTGGCCTCATCTGGCCTCTTCTCAGGCTTAGAGCTGCGAGATGTAGAGAAGAAAAATATTTACCTCCAAGTACCCACAAAATGCTTTCGGATCTCCCCGTGAAGCTGTTGTCTAAATAAGACTGGTTCTTAGCATCCTTAGAAACAGAAAACTTATCTAAAATAGACCACCTTCATAAAAAATGATGCTGAAGCTCTTTTCATATTGCCAAAAAATATTAAGTAATAGAAAAGGTTCCAATAGCATGTATAGTATGGTACCATATGTGTAAAAGGGAACAGGATGTTCATAATGAATTGTTGATAGATACATGACATACCTCAGCTGTGCAGGGAATACCTCTGGAGGATGAAGAAATCAGTGACACTGGTTGCCTCTAAGGGACAAGATGAGGTGGCCGGAGTTAAGGGTGGATAGAGATGTATTTACTGTCTAACTTTTTGTGCCTTTCGAATGTTTTCTCTTGTAAATACATCACCTATTTAAAAAATTTGAATTAAGAGCATTAAAACTTAAAGAATGTAAAATAAAAACAAAATAGTCTTTATGCAGCAAACCAACCACGCTTGTTAATCTGGGCAGCTGTGTTCCTGGCACACACCAGATGCTCAGTTTGTTGAACTTAATGAACTTTCACTTAAAGACAACAAAAAAATGATCAGAAACCAGGCAAACCCAAGGGTTTCAGTGTTCCAATTCTCTAATAAGCTCTTTACCCGTCTGCTATTTAACTATTACAGAAGATCAGAAAATGGGTCCTTGTGTAACAAACCCTGCACCCAACTGGGTCTAGTACCCAGCGTCATGGGTAACAGAAGGTCTGATCATCTGTCCATGCCAGCCATTTTATAGCTGGGAAACATGTAATCCAAGACATGATGCCCTGGAACTAAGACTATTACAAAAACAATGTGCAAATATGAAAATGCCCCTCCATGGAGATAATGCCAGCATCTACGATATCAATACAGAAACAGCAGCATGAAGTTAAAAATGTCCATGCACTGACTAAAAACGCTGGAACAAGAAAAGCTGCTATGAAATCCTAACACCGGACCACATCAAGAGGCAGCCTGAATTTCAGTGCTCTGCTCCTGGGGGCGCTTTAGCCCCTGATGAAAACAGGAAGGCTTCTGCACCTCATGCTCCAGTCATCTGTGCACGTAAGTTGGCTCAAAACACACAAGGCAAAAACGGAAATACTGCAAATGGTAGGTCACAGCAGAAAGTCTGCCCCATGGAATTCCACCATATTCGAAGTCTCTTTCGGCTAGGGCTTTTCAAAGAGGCAGGTGTTAGGCAAAAAATAAGAGACTCCATCCCCTCTTCCATAGGATCAAAGAAATTGTTTCATGCTCTGGGCAGGGACAGTGGGGAACCACTGTATTCTTGGTGGGCACTGCCAGAGATTACCAGGAGAAAGGTGTAAGTCCAAGCAGTGAGGAATAACAGCAAATGAGAGGCCCTTTTGCCAAGATGTTATGAGAAAAGAGAGCAAGACAGAAAGGGACTCACATCAACACACAGGGAAACAAAAACAATTATTCTAAGATGGCTGAGCTCTAGACCATCCTAAACAAAAAACCAAATTCAGAATCAACACTTAAGAAGGTGCCAGTCAATGAATAGTAATAATCCTTGGCTCATCCTAGAAAACATAAAAACAGAGAAGGGAAAACGAAAGGTGACCGATTTCTGTGAGAAATAAAGGTGACAGGTATCTTCCAATTAAAAAGGGAATTGCCAGCAAACTGAGAATAGATATTTATCAAAACCGTGAAGGTGATAACGGAGACGAAGGTAAAAGTAGAAAGAAAGGGGAATTTCCCAACTAAAACAAGAGGAAAAGACTGTCCCATTGAATGCCATCTGGTTTACTTCAAGCTCAAGAAAAGAACAGGAAAAATGCAGGAAAAAAAACAGTGAACAAGCTAGATTACCAGCACAAATCAGTCACACGCTTGTGTTTCTGCCAGGCACTTGGTACTCCCCCTGCTCGAATGACTAAATAACTGGCTTAAATGCATTTGACACACGATCCCTGAACTTCCGAAAAGCACTTAATACAGTGGCTCATGAAATCTTAATCTAAAAATGTTCATCCATTTATAATCAAGCTGCATCACAGCGACAACTGAGAAGGAGGGCCAAACACAGGGAAGAGATATCTGGAAGGATGCCGTCGAGATTGGTATCATCAGGGACTTTATCACTTTGAGGGTTTTTTTTTCCCCCTCCTTTAAAAGAGAATAAAAGAGATTTGGAGTCTAAAAAGAGTGCAATTGCAAGGAAAGGACTAACAAGGAAATGAACTGCCTGCTTCAATAAAAGACAGGAAAAAAATACAACGTGACTTGGAAAACCCCACAGATGTCTGTGCTACAGTGAGATTTGGAATATGTTTACGAACTGGAGGAGAGGAGGCAGGAAAAAAAATGAGTTCCTGGTAGAAAATACTGGGTGGTAGATAGGAAGAAAAACTGTATAAAGGCAACAGAATGATATATTTAGCAAATCTACAGTGGTTATTATGTGCCGGGCACGGTTCTCAATGCTTTAGATACAATAATTCATGTGAGCCTCAGAAACAACCTTCTAATCTAAGTACCACTATTATTTCTGTTTCAAAGGCAAGCAAACAAAGGCATGGGAGAGATTAAATAACTTGCCCAAGGTTATAGCCAGCAAGAAGTAGGGCTGGGAGTCAAATTCAGGCACTCTGGCACCCAAACCTGTGCTCTTAACCTCACAGGACTCCCTAGAATTTAAACACCGAGAGTGAGATAACTAGGCTGGGAGTGAAATGCCAGTCATGCACCAGCTAGATCCGGGGTCAACATGGCTCTGTGATGACCAGTCAGCCTATAACCTCCCAAGGCCTTTGTTTCCTCATCTGTGGAGATTAGATGAGCTCTGTCTAAGGGGTCTTCAGCTCTAAAATCCCTAAGTCCATGCTGGTGATCAGCAGTATATGGACTGGTCTGCTTTCAGACTGGTTATTCAAAGGTTAATTCATCCTAAAACAACCAGCAAGTTGTGTTAAGGTTCTTTCTCTGCCTCCTGACCTTCAGAAGACTATGATGTTCAGTCTATTCAGGCAAATGGCAGACGGTAGTGAAAGAGGTAATACACTGCTCCTCTTTCAGACTTAATGCAGTTGTAACAAAATGGCCCTCAATAAGCTCTGGGCCCAGATTACATTACAGTCAAATGTACCCAAACCTACGGTCTCCCAAGGCCCCTCTCATAAGCCTGTTCTGGGAACCTGCCTTTGGATCTGGTTAGTGGAATGCAGGTGACAAACTTGCACACTGAGATGGAGTCAACCAAAAGACAGGTGCTGGGAACATGAAGAAAGGCAGCTCACTGGCAGTTCAAATTAAGGAGTTTCATGATGACTGAATAAACCTTATCTTCTTGGTACTGTTCATTTTCTTTGCTAACACCCATTCTGGAGAGCTGAAACCACAGAATTCATTATGGGCCAATTCAACATCCCCTTCCAAACTAACAGACCCGGAGAAGTACCCTTCTGAAGCCATGCATTAAGGGTCACGCAGCGTGCTTCTGTGAGTGGAGGAGGGCCTTACAGGTGGGTCATGCGGTCCTCCCTTGGGAGTCCTTTCTAAGCATCCCGAAGAGGTGCCTGTCATCTGGCCTCTGCCTGGACACTTCCAAGGTCGAGGCTCTAGCGGGGAGACGCCTGCGCTGTTGGACGGCTCTCGCTGCGGGGAAACCTCACGAAGCGCCTAGGACGGTGTCCAGCGCGGGACGAGCTCAGTAAGTGAGCCTCCAAGTGCGTCAAAAGCTGCCTCCCAGTGATTTGAACTCATCGGTCCTGCGTGTGTCCCTGTAGCCCAGAAACGCAGAGGCCTCTCGGATATGTGGGGCTGTCATCAGGCCCCTTGGCCCTCTCCTTCCAGGTGCGGATCCCAGACCTCCGCCACCAAGCCTAGGCCAGCAGTCCCCCTTCCCAGACCCCAGAGGTCCCAAGAGTGCACACCGACGGAGGGATGGCAGGCAGGGAAGCCGCAGTAGGGGATGGCCCCAAATTGGTACCTGGGGCAGGAAGCGACAAAGGGCTTTCCGGAAGGCGTGTCCCACCCGCAAAGGCCCAGGCTGCCTCCCTCCGCGCCACTGGGCGAACCGGCACTCGGGACCCCCGTGGCGCCAGGTGACAGGGCCGGGAGATACGCGGCGCGCAGGCAGCGGCGCGTCGGGCCGAGCCACGACGGGGACATCTGTGCTCAGGGATTTGGCTTGAGGGACACCGCGTACGATCCCGGCTTAGCAGAGCTCGCTCGGCCGCGGCTTTACCTGCGCGTGGTTGACTACAGCGGCCCAGCTCGTCCGCAGTCCAGTTCCCGTAGCTCCGCGGCTGCCGGCGGAGCTCATGAAAATGCAGCCGGAACCCTTGACCAGGGCAGCTCCCGCCGCTACCGGTCCCGCCCAAACAACTGCTGCCACGCCCCTGACAACAGCTTCTGCCACGCCCCTAGCCACGAGAGCCCGCCTGTTCATTGGGCTGCCCAGCCGCTGCTCTACTAACCGCGCGGCCTCCTTGCACCTGAAGGGGAGCTCATTGGTCAGCGGAGACGCTCCTCAGAGTGGAGGCGGAACCCTTGGCGAAGAGCTCCTGGGCAATTGGTTACTTTTGACGTCTATGGCCGGGGGCCAAGACGCTATTGGGTCAAGCCGCTTAGAGGGGGCGGGGAAAATGGAGGAGGGCTAGAAGAAGGGTCGTGTTTGATGTTGATGGGGGCAGGGTACAGAGAGGGAGGCAGTTGTGACCGCAGGCTGGTTTGGGGGCTGGGTAAGCTCAGGTGTCGTCTGCAGTCGGGAGAAGGAAGGCCGGCTGGTAGCTCACCTGCGGGGCCCGATGGCTCCAGGGCGACCGACTGACGCATCTGTAGCCCAGGACCCGGGGCGAAATGGGGTCGAGCCCCGGGAGAGAGGAGGAGTGTAGAGTCACCAAGTCACCAAGCCGCAAGGAGAGGAAAGGTTGGGGAGACAGCGGCCTCTGACCCCTTCCAGCTAGGGGAGGGTGGTAGGGACTTGCCGAGC
The DNA here is from genome assembly GCA_032199065.1 of Smutsia gigantea. NCBI lineage: Eukaryota > Metazoa > Chordata > Mammalia > Pholidota > Manidae > Smutsia > Smutsia gigantea. The sequence goes on from JAVSCE010013479.1 coordinate 646,477, forward strand.
AATGTGAACCTCAGTTATTGTCCTTTCAGCCCTTAAGACGACCCTCGCCCGATTGGAGGCAGCCTGGAAGAATGTAGCCATTGGAGTCAAACCTAGAATGGATCCCCCTGTTGGCAGGCACAGGTCTCATGTCCTTGAGCAAGTCACCTAACTTTTTGGCATACACCCTGATTGCTTCATTTGGCAACTGGGAGTAACAGTAGTAGTAGATGAGAACATTAAATAACTCCGGTAAACACTAACAATGCTTGGCACTCAGAAGGCATTCAACCAGGACTCGTTCCCCACCTACTGGCTACAACCAGTCCTTGGAACCAGGCCACCTTCAAGATTCTGTCAGCCTGAAAATGCTTTTGCAAGGGCATGCCTTTCCAAGTCAGTCAAATGCTTGACTGATTTGCAATGCAACTCCTTTAGGGGTCCTACCAGGGCACAGTAGAGCTGGAAGCCAGAGAGCAGGGCATGAGACGGGAAGGGCAATTTAGCCAGAGAAGGAAAGTGGTGTTTGTAACCATGTTAAATTTTTCCCGATACATTCAGGATTATGACAAGGCAAAAGTGAAGCTTCCTTTATCCCATGGACCCATCCAAGTATCCAGTGGCTCAAGTTCCATGGAGTGTAACTAAATAACCCTTTGAAGGCTGATGAGCCCTGGACCAGAAACCACTGCATCTGTCCAGGACTCTTGAAGCCCATTCCTCTTTCTGAAGGTGTGGATATCCTAGAGTGTGAACAGAAATAGCCTGTCAGGCCTGAACTTAGCCCAGATCCTTTGAGGCCTGCCTTTGAGAGAACCCACACTTGTGGTGGTCCACGGTGGAAGAGAAAGAATCCGTTGCCATTACTGTCATTTTCATCCAGTTGTCATGTTACCTTAAAAAAAAGTTTCCATCAGCATTTATTTATCCCTCTATATTTCTGTCCATCTTGGGAAAGAAAATGAAAGGCTTTGGAAGCAAAGGATTTTAGTGAAGGACCTGCATAGTTCTGACTCTTGGTGTTAAAACAGGTTAGGCTTCCAGAAAAGAGCTTTAGTTCTGTTTCCATTGAATGTGTGTGTGTATGTATATGTGTGTGTGTGTGTGTGTGTGTGTGTGTGTGTGTGTGTGTGTGTGTGTGTGTGTACCACTTGGTTCTGCTCCACAGTTTTCCAGTTCTTGTGTCCTTAGGTGGTACTACTTAGCGACCATACATATGTCAGCACGTGTGCTAGGGAAACAGGCCTGGCCCTATACAGATTTGCTCCTGCATGTGTTTGTAAAAGAAAGCTGAGATGTCTTGTTAGGCCCTTGCGGGCATGAAGTGGCTCCTGAGATCAGAGAGGATTTCTTCGGATTTGGGACTACAGAAAACAGCTGTTAGGAGTAGAGTACAGATGGCCTGATCATTGTGCAAATGGGTTTTTCCCCCACATCAGGAACATAGGTTCAGCCTAGAGTCCCAGAAAGAGGTGTCTATCCAGTCCAGGAATTCTCAAACACAATTGTGTCAGAGACTCCAAAAGAGGCTCACAGTAAACCCAGCAAGTGGAAGAGGAGGAGGGAAAGGATGCGTACATCTCTTCTGCAGCTCAGCCTGGCTTAAATACTGATCATTACCATTTGCAGTACCTAGAACTGGTTCCTTATTTGTCTCTGGTTTCTGGTTCCTCCCCTCTGCTCTGGCTCTTGCCATATTGTGTTGAATCAGATGATTGCATTCTATTGAGCATTTCTGTGGGAGGCCATTTATGAGAGAGAAAGGGCTCATTTTTGCCTTCAAGTAAGTAGCCGGTTGGGATTGAGGATTTGGTGAGGCTTGGCCTAGGATAACAGGTGAGTAAGACATGGCCCTGAAGCACATTTCTGAAAGCATGAGAGTCCTTTGTTATAAAGAGAATGAGGAAGAGGGTGTGCACCCACTTACATTTGGGGAAGGCAATGCTCCAGGACTTTGCTAAAGTAGATCTGACTCTAACCTCACATGGGGCCTCTCAGCAGAATTTCCTGAGCCAGCGCACCTCCTCAAGGTCCTCTGGAAGACAGAAAATGGCAGAGGTCAGAGCAGATACTGTGCAAAATCAGCGATTCCCATAGTTTGTCCTCTTCATTGCTCTGTATCTTTAGGGGCTGGTTAAGAGCAACTGGCTTTGGTGCCTCCGCTGCTGGGGCTTGAACCCTGGTTCTGCCCTTCTGAGTCTTGTGACCGTGGGCAAGTACCACACCTCCCCATGGCCCCACTTTCTTCCATAAAATTCAGATGACAGCAACTGTGCCTCCCTCGTGGGGAGCAGTGAGGAACAAATGAGTTAGCAGTTGTAAAGCACATCATACAGTGCCTGGCATGTATTTAGCTCTTAATAGGTGTTTGCGTAGTTATTACAGGAACCCATTGAAGAACCTTCCTCTAAGGTGCTAACTCCTAAGTTCTGTCCCTCAGATATAGTGATCACAGGAGTCAGGATTTGTTTTCATATAGGCCTTATTTTTTAATATAGTTTTAGATTCACAGCAAAATTGGGCAGAAAGTACAGAAAATTCCCATTTACCCATCTTCCCAACACATGCAGGATTTTTTCTGCTAGCAATATCTACCACTAGGTGATAGGAACTTCTGCTTTGGAGTATCCTTACCAAAAAGGGTTCAGAGGACTGAGTTAAGGTTTTTGAGTCTAGGCCTTCTCAACATAATCCCTGTGAAATGGGAAAGGATGTGGTTTCAGGATAGTAATAAAAGCTGAATGTTCATGAAATCCCCCCTAAGGCCTGAAATGGCACAGGCTCTGAGGAATCCAAAATTGTTACACCCAGGGCTGCCTGTGTGTAAAGTCTAGGCAGTGAGTTCAGAAAGCCCCATGCCCAGACCTCCTGGCTAGCTTCCTATCGATAATGGAGATGAAATTTGTTTAGAAGGGCTGAGTCCTGGCACACAATAGTTCCATGTAGACAAACTGATGAAATTCAAGGGTTTGCCTGCTTTTGTTATGAGAAAAAGCTTCCTGCTGGCTATTCAAAGCAGTGATGAATAATAAGCTTGTCTATCATTTGGCTCCTTCCTTAAACCTACATGTGAAGTTGTCTATAATAGAATCATATGGTGGCTTTATGCCCAGGAATGTCCTGGTTTATGCCCACTGCCTTGGCAAATTTTTAGTAATGCCCCTTTTTCACTCTCAAATGGTCTAAATTTGGATGATAGTGTATATATGTATGGTAATATTTATACTTACATACATGGGACCCAGCCCTGAAAATGCTTATGAAACACACACACACACAGGTGAAAAGCTGTTCCAGCCATGTAATCAGATAGCAGTGTCAGACAGGTGATTGATAAAGATGATTTCATAGTCACCAAGCATTCCTCTTCTTGATGTCATCATTAATTAAGGTAATAAAAATTGAGTTCATGGTATCAACGTAAAAGGAGCCAATAAAACTTGGGCATTTAACAAGTGTATCACATGCCCTTTTCTGCATAATTTCATGTTACTGAGCTATTTTAAAGCTGTTTATATTCTACCAGAGATGTCTATATTGTCTTACCATAGCAGAACAAATATTTTTACTGAGCAGAGACATATAGTACTAGAGAGATAAAACTGTAAGCCAAAGTCCCATCCCTATATAGGACAAAGGGGAATACTTGAAGAGACAGCTGAAAGGACTGAGCAGTAAGCAGTAGAGGGTCATAATATCATAAACAATTATTCAGAGGTGGGAACAATTTCTTCTGATTTAGATTCTTGGAGATTTGAATGGTCCTTGAAGGTCCCGGGGGCCCAAACTGGGGTGGGGTGGGGGGTGGCATGGCGTTCCAGGCAGCTGAGGGTAACAGGAGCAGAGGCCTCTAAGTGGAAGAACACAAGTTGGTTTGTCCAGAGCAGAGTCCAAGTGCACTCCCCTGCCTGGCCTGGAGTTCCCATCATGCTAAGCTGGGAGGGGGAGGTTGGGAGAGGTTAGAGGCTCAAATATCACTGACTCGCACCATCTTACCCAGATTAAGTGTATTGTCTTGATATAAAAGTTCCTTAATTTGCTGTGTGCTTTTAAGACAATTTTCAGAGACTGTAAACTTGTGGTTTTGGTTTTGACTTTTTATATAATTTTCACCAATTATGATGGCTTCACGGAGGAGGGGTTTCACAGAGGTCCTCAGGCCAGCATTCCTGCAGTCCTATGCTCTATTGTGATTATTTACCACAAAGCAGTATTTCAGTCAAGTTAGTCTGGAGGCAGTGCTCAGGGTTATTTACAAGTAGGAGTCTGGAGCCTGGCAGAAGAGACAGCAGACTAATGCATTAATTTAGACGTAAGTGATAAGATTTGAACTTGACAGAGGGCATAAAAAGGAAAAGAAAGAGTGAAGTGAGTACAGGAAGATTCATAAGGACTTTCTTGCAGATTGAATTTGGGTTGCAGGTAGAAGGATCAGAGAGGAGGATTCCACAGTGATTCTAATATGCAAAGGGGAAAGGCAAGTCAGATTTACATCTGTTGAGATTGTGGTAACAGGTAAATTCAAGGAAAAGGGCAGATTGTGACTTGAAAGGCAGGATTGGTGAGTATGAGAGAGGTGGAGTTTTGTAGATAAGGGTTTTCGGAGCCATACCTTTTATGTAACACTTTGCAAGGTTGCCCACGTACTAGGCAGTGGAAGTCATGGGAATGGGTAAGTTTCATAGGGAGAGAAAAACAGACGAGGTTACACTAAACTTGGGAGAATGAGACTTTTAGAAGGTAAGAAGAGGAAAACAGTGAAGGAGATTGTGAAGTTACCACTTAGAAAGGTAGGAAGAATGAGAGCTAACAGGTATTAAATAAACCCTTACTAAGAACCATGCACTCTTTTAAGAGCTTTACTTTTTTTTTTGGGGGGGTATTTGATCCTCACAGTAACTCCACAGGGTGGGTATTACCATTTCCATTTTACAGATCAAGAAACTGAGGCCAGAAAAGTGAAATAATGTGCTCAAGGTCACATAGTGGTATGCAGTAGAGCCAGATGAAACGCCAGACAGTCATGAGCACACATAATACATTACCAAGTTTGTACCCAAAGAAACATATATACATACACATGTTCATGGTGGCACTATTTGCAATAGCCTAAGGCTGTAAACAGTCCAAATATCCACGGGTAGAATGGATAAGCAAGTTGTGGTATATTCATATTAAATGGAATAGTATGCAGCATTGGGAATTAACAAACCATTGCTATAAGCAACAACATGAACATAATGTTGAGCACAACAAACCAGTCACCAAGAGAACATTTTGTATGCTTTTCTTTATGTAAAGTTCAAAAAGAGACAAAACGAATCTGTGGTGTGAATAAGTCAAGTTACCTCTGTGGGGTAGCAGAGAATGGGAGAGGGCATGAGGGGGTCCAATAATGTTCTGTTTCCTGATGTGGGTGGCGGTTACACAGATGTGTTCATTTATGAAAATTCATCAAGCTGCACATTTAGGATTCATGTCCTTTTCTGTGTATAGGTAATACGTCAGTAAAAAGTTTACTAAAACAAAGGAAAGACGAGAACTAGGCTATATGATCTGAGGACATACCCTGTTGACTGCTGAGCTGTCAAGATAGCAGGTGTCCTAGTTCCTCTTCAACAAGTAAAGCACAAAGAAAAATATAGAGTGGATCCTACAACATCATACATTTTAAAGAATTTAAAAAACAGATACTAAATGCAAGATATGAGTCTTATTAGCATCTTATTAAAACACACAGTAAAAAAAAATGAAACAATCAGGGACTTTGAACACACTGCATTTTGGGTGATATTAAGGAGTTGTTGATTTTAAGTATATTAATTGTATTGTGATTTTTTTTAAGTATATTTCAAAAGTACACACTGACATATGGGTGAAATGCTACCACATTTGGGATTTGTTTCAAAATAACGTGGGTCAGCTAGAGGTGAAACAAGATTGGCCAGAAGTTGATCCTTATAGAAGGTGGGAGAGGGCTGCCTGCATTTCACTGTACTCTTTTCTCTACTTGTGTATGTATTTGAACATTGTTTTAAACAAGAATTTTTTTTTAAAAGAAAACTAACATCAGTGTGCCGGCAAAGGAACTGATTTGCATGGCTTCATATTTTCACGTTTGTAAATCCATTGAGAGAAACAGCAGAGAGAGCAGGTACATGGTCACAAATACCAAGGCAGGAGGGAATGGTCTTTCGGTGACCATCGCTGTCGGCTCCATCTCTGCCTCCACTGCTCTGCTGGAACAGTGCTGGCAAAGGTCACTCTGACTCCACACCGCAACATGGCAGCTGGCTGTCAGTTCCCTTTACTTGACTTCTTGGTAGCCTGGGACTCTGGTAGCAGGTGCCCATGCTTTTCAGGGCCTCCCCCTGTTAGTCTGCACTGTGAACTCAACCTGTGTCTCATTCTTCGGCTGTGGGGGTCTATCCTCAGCCCTCTGCTCTTTTCCCTCATACGCTTCTCCCAAGTGTTTTTGTCCTCTCCTACTAACTTAAACTGTATCCAACTGTCTTTCTAAAATGTAGTTTTAATTAATTGATTAATTAAAATATTTAATCAATTAGTTAAAACCCAGGAACAGGTTAAAACCCTTTAAACCCAAGAACGGCTTCCCATCACCCAAGTGATAATGTTCAAACTCTTACTGGAGGCACGAGAGGTTCTTCGGCATCTCTTTGCACCTCCGCCTCCTTTCTGAAACCTTCCCTCCCAAGCCTTCCCCCCACTGTTCCAGTCCCCTTCAAACCTGCCATGTCTGCCAGTTACATCGGCGGCATTTCTGGAATGTGCCATGCTGTTTCTTGCTCCCATCTGGAATATCTATCTGTACACTTGGCCACCTGGAAAAACCTGCTTATTCTTTGGGACTCTGCTGCAAGATCACTTCATCTACAACGCCTTTCCTCATCTTCCTGTGGCATTCATTCATTCAAAAAATATTTATGCTCAAGGCCCTGTGCTAAGGCTGGGTGCTAAGCTCAAGAACCCACATACTTCACACTTTGCATCACAGCTCTTATCTCATCAATAGTACTGACTTCTTTACCTAATAGCCACTCCCACCCCATCCCTTGAGGCCAAGGACGATGGCTTATCTTTTCACCCCAGTGATAGTATAGGCACCAAATATGTTTGTTCGGCTGAATTGAAGGAGAATAATTACTGAGAAAAGGCCTCTGCATTTGATCATTCTTGATAATCTTTGAGTGTCCATGTGGGAAAATTTAGGATTGGGGTGGATGGAACAAGCCCTTTTCCCCTGGGTGTTGAGAAGAATCTAGAAATTGGCACAACTGTAGGCCACTTGCTTGAGACGTATCCATGAGAAGAGGCAGGAAACAGGATGGTAACGGGATTGAGGAATAGAGGTGTTCAGAGTATGTTAAAAGGCATTGGGAAGAGCCAGTGGGAAATAGACCTAAGATACTGGTGAGAGAAGGCAATGATCTAGAAGCAAAATTACAAAGGTGATGAGGTTTTTGGGAGGAGGAAAATGTGGGAAACCCGTGGGCCTTGGACAGGCCCAGACACAGCTCTGCCTCCGAAGCAGAAGGGAAGGAAGAAAGCCACAGTAGAAAGGGGGCAGGAATAGCAGCCACTTGGAGTGCCTGCCTCGCGGCAGATCCTTTCCAACTTTATTTTACTTACGTCTCACAGTCGTCATTTTCAGATGAGATTGGCTCAAAGCATTTCAGTGACTCTCCACCGTGGCTTCACATTAGAATCACTCAGGGAACATGCTAAAACATGGCTTTGGGTCTCCCTGCTTTTCTGGTTTAATTCGATCTGGACTAGGACATTGGCATCTGAATGCTCTAAGTTCCTCAGGTGATACGAATGTACAGTCAGAGTGGAGGACCAGAATAAGGAATTTGTCCAAGGTGGTCCACTTGCTGGGATGGAATTTAACTCCCACCAGCTTGTTTCCGAGACCCATTTTCCCCTAGATCGGTGGTTCTCATTGTGTGGTCTCTGGAACTTTTCTAGTGCGAAATGAAATAAAGGAAATCTCATTTAAAATAGAGTTGGGAGGTCAGAAAGGGAAGCTCTCGTGCTCTACTTCTCATCCTTAATTGCATATCCCAACAGGAAGAAACCTACTTTATTACCCAACAGGCAGAAGAATTTCTCCTTGCCTAGCAACAGCCCAGCCAATGAGAGACTGTCACAACTCAGCCAATGAGAAGCCACTACACTCTGAACTTAGTTTCCTCCAATGGACTTTTTGTTTAGGACTACCCCACTCAACCACCCCCCTTCTCTATAAAAGGACATTCCTCTCCCCTCTCCTGTCTTGCCTATGGTTTTGCTGTATCTTGCTTGTACCAAATTACAGTTCTCTGCTATTCTCAAATAAAAGCACTTGTGTTGGTAAAATAACTAGCTGTTTTATTTTTAAGGTCAACACTAGCAAGTGGAGGTCCCATTTACTTGTTAATCTACTAAGTCAGAAACTCTAAGATGGGGCCCAGCAATCTGTTGTGACAAATCCCTCTGGGTAGCGCTGATGCTCAGTCAAGTTTGAGACCGACTGCCCAGGAACCTTACTCAGGGTGTAGCAAATGTGTAGCATCAGTATCCTCTGGGAGCATGTTAGAAACGCAGAACCTCGGGTCCCACCCCAGACCTACTGAACAAGAATCGTGTTTGGCAAGAGCCTTAGGTACTGCAGACATGCATTAAAATTTTGAGAAGTACTACCTCAGAGCAGTAGTTACCAAACTTGGCAGACAATCAGAAATAACTGGGGAGGTTTTTTCTTTCTTCTTCTTCTTTTTTTTATTAAGGTATCATTGATACAATCTTATGAAGGTATCACATGAGCAACATTGTGGTTACTACATTTACCCATATTATCAAGTCCCCCTTCACACCCCATTGCAGTCACTGTCCATCAGCATAGTAAGATGCCACAGAGTCACTACTTGTCTTCTCTGTGCTATACTGCCTTCCACATGACCCCCCTACATTATGTATGTTAATCACAATGCCCCTTAATCCCCTTCTGCCTCCCTCCCCACCCCCTTCCCTTTGGTAACCGCTAGTCCCTTGGAGTCTGTGAGTCTGCTGCTGTTTTGTGCCTTCGGTTTTGCATTGTTGTTATACTCCACAAATGAGGGAAATCATTTGGTACTTGTCTTTCTCTGCCTGGCTTATTTCACTGAGCATAATACCCTCTAGCTCCATCCATGTTGTTGCAAATGGTAGGATTTGTTTCCTTCTTATGGCTGAATAGTATTCCATTGTGTATATGTACTACATCTTCTTTATCCATTCATCTGCTGTTGGACACTTAGGTTGCTTCCATATCTTGGCTATTGTAAATAGTGCTGCGATAAATATAGGGATGCATATGTCTTTTTGAATCTGGAATCTTGTTTTCTTTGGGTGTTTTTTTCATTTTTAAAGTACAAATTCCCTAGGTATCCCACCAAAGTCTCAAATTCATTTGGTCTGAGGTCACACCTAGGTCCCTTTTTTAAAGATCCCTATAAATCTGATGATCAGTTAAGTTTAAGGACCACTCCACTCTACAATGCTGCCTTTCTGTAGAAAGAATTTTCTTGTACACTTCATATCCCAGGCATCTCAGCAGGTGTTTTCCTCAAAATTAGGTTTGCCAGGTTTAACAAATGAAGGTACAGAACACCCAGGGCAATCTGAATTTCAGATAAACAGTAATTTTTGCATAAGTATGTGCCAAATATTGCATTATTTTAAATAGTAAACGATATTGAGTGAATTTACTAGCAAAACATTTAAGTAAATTTTATCCATTTAAATTTAGTAAAAATTGCTAAAATATTATTCATTATTTATCTGACATTCAAATTTAATGGGATGTTCTGTATTTTATCTGACAACCCTACTCACAACAATCCGAGTTTCAAGTAGAAATTTGGTATAACCTTAGGGAGGGGAGGAAGAGGTAGAGTTTGTCAGAACATAAACAAAATGGGTGAATGAAAGGCTGTATATCAAAAACACATTGTCAAGCTATCTCAGTCAGCTTAGGCTAAGTTATGCCTAAGGTTACAAAAACAAACGACTCTATCACAGTGGCTCACAACCACAAAGGTTTATTTCTTATTTACATTAATATCCATAGAGGTCTTCTCTTTATTTTGTGATCCAGGCTCATGGGAAGCTTCTAACTAGGACATACCTGGTCTCTTGGAAAAGGTAAAAAAAGAAAATGATTGGCTACATAACAATTCTCAAAGCTAGGGTGACCAAACATTCCATTTTTCCCAGACCTGGGGGTTTCCTGGGACACAAGACATCAGTGTTAAAACCAGAGTATTCCTGGGAAAATCAGGATGGTTGGTTACCCTAATAAAGCTTCTACTTGGCAGTGGCACATGTCACATGTGCTCACATTCCATTGGCCAAAAACATCACATGACCTAGTTTGTCATCAGTGGGATGAGCACTTACAAGCCTCCAGTAGTGAAGGACCCCTAGACAGGGGCAGTGAGTATTCTGAATACTGATATAGTCTACCACAAAGAGCAAGTGGAAAAACCTCACAGTCCTCAGGAGGGCAATGGCCTGTGGATCTCTCCTCCCCACCAGGAACAAGACTAAGGCCTAGCCGAGAAACATTCCCCATCCCCAAGGTCAGTGTCAGCCCAGTGGAATGTCAAGATTTCTGTAGACCAGTGACTACCATGTCTCTTAATCTTCCTTTCTAAATGGAACTTTTACTGGGATTATCCCATCCCTGCTCTTCTTTTGTCCATTGGAAGGAATGGATAACTTGTCTTTTTAGTTCTAGATCTCCAGATCTATAGGAACTGCATCCCAACTTGATGTATCATGAAGTTCTGGGCTTAAAGTCTGATGCCATGGTTAGGATGGAAGTTTAGGTTGTCTCCTGAAAGGAGTGAGTTTATTTTTCAGAAAAGAGAGAAACAACTATTAGGGACCAAGGGAGAATATTGAGGAAGATTGTGTTGGGGGGCAAATAATTTTGACCAAGGGGGAATACTAGGGTAAATTGTGTTATTATCTAAAATATTTGTTACTCCTTTAAGGCTACTCCCTTTTGGGGTCCCATCTACACCAAGAGTATATTTGCAACCCAATCGATCTTAGCCTTAGCCATGTGATTTGCTTTGACCAATAGAATGTGACACATGCCACTTCTGAGCAGGAGTTCGACAAGCCAGCACATGGCCCACCATCTTCTCTTTTCTTTCTGCCATGACACTAGCAATGTCCCAGATAGAGGCTACTCCTTTATCCTGGATCCCAGGGCAGAGTTGCAGGCAACCTGCAACATATATGTGGTGAGTGAGAACGAAATGTTTGTAGTTATAAACCAATGAGATTTTGGTGATGTTTGTTACTATAGCATAACCAAGCCATTCCTGCCTGATACAAGAGGAAACAAAAGATAACATAAGAACACCTCTGTGTGATTCTATTTTTATAAAGATTGCTAACAAGCAAAGCTGCACAGCAAAATTATAAAGAAAATGAGAGCTGTGTAACACAGAATTTAGGAAAGTGATTGCCTTAGGTTGAAGGTAAGGGAGACAGATGCAATTGGAGAGTTTTAAACTATTCATATGTTATATCTACTCTTTCATGTGTGAACTACAATATTTAATGAAAAAGCATGGCAGGTTGTATTTTCCAAAGATGGACAGGATAACTCTTATCTACACGCTCTTTTAGAAACTTACCACCCCCCATGCCTTGAACCTGGGCAACGGTGTGACTGCCTCATCAACAGAGTATGAAAGAAGTATTGCAATGTGACTTCTGAGGCTGGATCATAAAGATGTCATGCATTTGTGGTTTGCTTTCTTGGACACCTTCTTTGGATCTCAGTTACCAGCTAGTTTGAAGAAGCCAAAATTAGCCCACATAGAGAGACCCACGTGGAGAGACAATGTGTAGGTGTCTGGGCTGACAGCCCGAGGTTCCAGCCAACAGCCAGCATCAAACGGCCAGACACGTGAGAGAAGATGACTCTAGGCTTCAGTTATTTAGACACCCGCAGCCTTTAGTCTTCCCAGCTGAGACCCCAGACATCAGGGATCCAAGTCAAGCCATCCCTACCAGGCCTTGTCTCACTTCCTGGACTGCAGAGTCCATAACCATAGTGAAATGGTTGTTTTATACCCCTAAGTTTTGGGGCAGTTTGTTATATAGCAGTAGGACTGAAATAGTTAACTGTCCCCCACCCCAAAACGCACCCACTTAAAAAGCTGTTTCATTTACGTACTGTATAAAGATCTCTCCCCTGGGCCCTTTAAAGTGAGTTTATGTGTGTTAAATGTTAGGCTGCCCACAGAATTCCCTACAGGAGCCCTGACAGGAGAGGTCCTGAAGGGGACAAAAACAGAGAAAGACCATAAGGTCTAGGGCTAGGCACTTCAAGAAAGAAATTCTCCCTTATTCCATGGTAAAGTACGTGGAGGGTTATTCAGTATTGGTGACCAGAGAGTCCCATGGAACTGTGACTATTTCACTTGCTCACTAATTTACAAATTCATTCATTCATCAAACAGTTGCTGAATCACCTACAGAGCCCGAGGCCGAGTGTGTGGAGCCCAGTAAGCCATGGTCCCTGGCATCGTGGTTTGGACCCTAAGAGCCCGGGTGGAGAAGATGGACAGGTAGAGAGTTCACTCCTGAGTGGTAAGTGTGAGGACAGAAGCAGGCATGGGTGTTGTGGAAATCCAGGTGGTTTCTAGGGAAACATGGGAGGCCCCTCAGTTAGTTCAAACGGCCCTCCTGGACCCTACAGAATCTGGGGTGAAAGAGCCTTGAATCTCAAAAACCTTTTGCCTCTTTGTTATTCAGAGCCAGAACTCTATAAGCCTGGTGACCTCCCAAGGGTCCGGGGCGTTTTCCAAAGGGCAAGGCCTCGGGAGGAGGGATGACTAACGCCACTGGGTGGTGGCACTCTGCCCTCCGGAGCGTGGCTGTGGACAAGGAAGGGAAGCGCTTCACCGTGTGGCTGCTCGGGGTCTCTGCCGGTCTGCTGGCTCCCTGGGCCTGCAACCAAGGGGTCATATGCGCTGCAAAGGGATGGTGCTCAGCACATGTTTGGACCCAGCTCCCCTGCTGTGGATCTGGCTCAGGAAAGGCCTCCTGCGCCTCAGGTTTCCTTGTCTAAGCAGAGTGGTGCCCCTCTCACATTCCCAAAAGGCTGTAGGACAGGAGAACGGCTTGCTGATAAGGATGCCCAGGGTCATGGGTTGAACTGTGTCCTCTAAAAAGATATGTTCAAGTCCTAATCCCTGATATCTGTGAATATAACTTTATTCGAGAACAGGGTCTTTGTAGATGTAATGAAGTTAAGATGAGGTTACTCCAGGTTAGGGTGGACCCTGAATCCAATGACAGATGTCTTTATAAGAGAGGAGGAGATTTGGATACAAAGACACAGAGGGACATAGAGAAATAGACCATGGGATGACAGAGGCAGAGATTGGAGTGACACATCTACAAACTAAGTGTTGCTGGCAACCATCAGAGAAGCACAGAAGAGATTCTCCCTCACATCCTCAGAAGAAACCATTCCTGTCCAAACCTTGATTTTGCACTTTTAGACTCCAGAACTGTGAGAAGATAAAATTCTGTTGTTTTAAACCACCAACACCCAGGAAAAAATTCTTAATGTTGCACAGAGAATGCATAGAGCGTAGTGCTTACACACACAGCCTTTAGTGATGCACGGTCCAGATCCAAATTCTGAACTGATCATTGTTAGCTAGTGTGTTTGGATGCATGATTGAACCTGAACTTCCTTGTATGCAAAAGGAGGGAAATATACTTTTCAGATAATCTATGCAAAGCACTGGGAATGAGGCCAGCATGAAGTAAATGGAAGCTAATACCAGCATACTAGGCCAGAAGCTTTCCTTTTTCACAGGATCTTGCAACAGGACAGACACAAACAGGATACTGGCTTGATGGTGGTAGTTATTTCCATATGGGGTTGGGCGGGGGTGGGTGGGGGTGGTGGGAGCTTCTGGAATGAAGGGGTTGGCAGTTGCCTGAGGATGACCAAAGCTATATTCTAGAAGGAGGGTGAGGCGAAGGGGGAACTAAAACTCTGAAAAAGCCTATATTCATTTGGAATAGAAGAAATCTTAAGTCAATTGCATTACTTTTGTTTAAACACCTCCGCACTGTGCATTTAAACACTGTAGTGTCTGAGATCAGGAGATGAGTGTTTGTGTATTCGTTGAATCCAAGAGTTCCCTACAGGTTGTCAGGAAAAGAAAGAAGAGGACCCCAGGAGGAAGGAGGAGGCGTGTCACCCTAGAGGAGCGGTCTCCCAAGTTTTAAGTCAGGGATGCTGGAGGCCGTCTGGGCAGTTCCGCTGAAGCCCCCAACATGGTGTTATTCTAGACCCCTTCTTCAGATTTCAGGAAGATGTGCTATGGAAAATGATTTCTCCAGTGGATTTGTCCTGATGGTTGAATGGGGGTGTAGGGGGCGGATGGTGGGGGATTCCAAAGTGCTGCCAACTTTGCGGGGAGGGGGCTTCCCTTCAAGGAGGTGGAAAATCATACAATGCAGAGGAGGGGCTTTCTCAGAGGGGAAGAATCAAATACTTTGAGACTGGAAAAGAAAGCCAGGAACCAAGCTGCCATTGCTGTCTTGTTCTTTCTTTGATCCTACAAGCTCATGTTAAGGATCTAGTTTTTGGGGGCAGAGGACACATACTCATATGATAAAATTATAGAGAAAACATGGGAATGATGAACACAAATTCAGGATAGGGAACCTCCGCAGTGGGATGAGAGACCAGTAAGATGGGGCATGGTGTCCAGAGGTCCTTTGAAATTCTCATAATGCTATTTCTTAAGCTGGGAGTGGGGTACAGAGGAGTTCTTTTTGCTATTATCCCTTAAATTTTATGTACACACTATGTCCTCCCCTACGGGATATATTTCTTAACAAAAATCTATTAAGATTGTTCATCAATGAGATGTTTATTAAGTAAAAGTCTGGAAACCATCAAGTTTGTGATCAGCAGTCTGGTTAAATCATTTATAGAATATCTGTTTAACAAAATACTAACTGCCATTAAATATGATAATGTAATCTCACTTTATTGTCATGAAATGATGTCTGTAATGTATGAAATGAAAAAGGCAGATTGGCTATTTCTTCTGCCTTGGTTTTCTGAACCTTTCACAGAGCTTCCAAGAGCACTATGTTGGGACAGAGCATCCAGAGGTTCACAACCTCTGTGGCCCATCGAGCCACTACGAGGAGGGCCTATGGAAAGATTTGGCATGTTCAGTGGAAAACAAGCGGCAGTTACTAATTATGATGAGTCTGTATCCTGGGTCTGGATTTGCCACACCTTTCTTTATAATAAGACACCAACCTCTTAAGAAATAAGGATGTTTTAGTTAGTTCATGAAACAGATACAAAAAGGAGCATTTTAAGAGGTGCAATCTCTTTGAAAATGGATCACTCTTAAATTCAACATACTAACTGCATCTGTAAATAATCTTATGGCAGGAATCCTTCAAAAAAATAGAAAGAAAAAGGCAGCTTACAACACTGTATGCGCCAAGTGCCCTTTGACAGAGGAATAAACAAAATGTGGTATTCAGTGGAATATTATTCAACCTTAAAGAGGAAGGAAACTGATATTTGCTGCCACGTGGATGAACCTCAAAGACACTGGGCTGAGTGAAACAAGCCAGTCACTAAAGGACAAATGCCATATGGCCCTATCTGTATGAGATACATAGAATTATCAAATTAATAGGGATAAAAAATTAGGATGGTGGTTGCCAGAGCTGGGGGGAGGGAGAAATGGAGAGTTGTTTCATAGCTACAGAGTTTCAGTTGGGAAAGATGAGAAAGTTCTGGAGACGGATGGTGGTGATGGTCGCACAATAATGTGAACATGCTAATGCCACCCAACTTACACTTGAAAGTCGTTAGAGTGATAAATTTTATGTTGTACATATTTCACTACAATAAAAAGTAGCTGTATGTATAATATGATTACCTTTCTGTGTTTGTGTGTGTGTGTGACAGAGAGAGAATGTACAGGAAAAAAATCTGGTAGGATTTATATTAGCATGTCTACAGTTGTCTTTTGATGTTCAAGTTATAGATGATCTTTATTTTATTTCTTATACTTCATATTTTTCTATATTTTAGGGTTTTAAATTTTACACGTGTAATCAGAAAAAAAATAAGCCCAATTTAAAAAGAAAGGGATTCCATGTTCTGTCAAGAAGCAGCCATTATGATTGATTAAAGAGACCTGACATAGTCAAATGAACAAATTAAAAGGATATTATTCTGCAATAAAAATGACTCATTAAGTAGCCAATAGAAATCAATAAGTGAGATGGGCCAGCTTTAGATCTCTTCTTTGACATATTCATGCCCACTTTACAATCCATCATCTAAAACTATCCCTATTCTCTTCTTGCTCGCTTTAGAACCACCATCCCTAGTCCATTCCTAAATGTCTTAAAAAAGGTCAATTCCTTGACCTCCTCCAGACTTACCCCTACTGCCCCATGGGACCCCAAACACCCTTCTTCACGTGCTGTGGCTTTTTCTTGGATCCCAGCATGGCCTTAGGATTCCAGCCATCTTTCAGCCCTGTCTCCAAAAAGCTTGTTTCTCCATCCTCCAGAAGTTCAGGCCTTGTGGTCTTTGTGAGCCCCAACCTCGCTATTTCTGCTTTTTCCTGCTCCTGAAGCTCCGTAGAATGGCAGTCACTCCTTACTGGTGGGCTTTTGGCCTTTGGACCCTGTAGGGCTTAGAATTAAGTCCTGCAGAGATGGCCCTTTCCTACTGCTGGTAAGTACAACCTTTCAGAAAAGCCGGTTAGCAATATGAAAGAAGGTCCTGAAACTGTTCATAGCCTCTGAGACTGACCTTATGTTCTATTTCCAGGACTCTACCTCAAGAAAATATTCTAAATGGATGGACAAGGATTTATGCAGAAATATATATCACATAATAATTTAAATTAACAAAAACAACAGAAGCAACTCAGATGTCCAAGACCGGCGGATTAATCAGGCAAATTACGGAATATGCATATTATGAATAATTATGTAGCCATTTATGTTTGTAAAGTTATTACAAACACCATAGAAAAATATTCTTGATTAAAATTATGTCTTTGGCGTGTTTTCAAGTGAGATTTTTTAAAAAAGGCATAGAACAAAAACAGGGAAGAAATATGTCAAAATATTGATAATTTACTTCTGGGTAGTGAGATTATAGGTATTCCCTCCCCCATTTGTCTTTATACTTACATTTTTCAAGTGTTCCATATGAGTACAAATCACTTTTATAATCTGAAGGAAAAAAACCACAATAGCTTTCCACACATAGAAGATGAAATTATTAAATTACACTTGAGTTGGTGTCCTAATGTGATACTGTGATTTATAAGAAGAAATGTGTATTTGGTCTTTGTCCTCATGTTGGCTTTGAGCTCTTAAAATCATAAAATCATTGGAATTGCCTAAGTATGAGAGTGATAAAGTTGTTGTTTGTTACCTTAAGGAGCAGACTTTTGGAAAGCACCAAAGGCTGGGGTGGGAGGGGGTGGGGAGGGCTGGCTGCCCTG
Organism: Smutsia gigantea; assembly: GCA_032199065.1. Classification (NCBI taxonomy): domain Eukaryota; kingdom Metazoa; phylum Chordata; class Mammalia; order Pholidota; family Manidae; genus Smutsia; species Smutsia gigantea. The sequence goes on from JAVSCE010013479.1 coordinate 664,047, forward strand.
GAGCCAACCTTGCGATTAGAGAGTTGGACTTCTCAGTTCCACCCCCCAGCCTCTGGGAGAGGACAGGAGGGGGACTAGAGATTGAGTTCTATCGCCAGTGGCCAATAACTTAACCCATAATGCCTATGTAATAAAGCCTCCATAAAAACCCAAAAGCCGGAGATTCAGAGAGCTTCCAGGTCGGGGAACCAGGAGGTTTCCACGTGCAACTGTGCCAGGCCCCAAGCCGCATGGGGACGGAAACCCCTTTGTTTGGGACCTTGCCCGCCCCATGCATCTCTCCATCTGGTTGTTGGGGTCATATCTTTTAATATCCTTTGTAATACATCAATAATCTAGTGAAGAAAAGGGTTTCCTGCTTTCTATGAGTCACTCTGGCAAATTAATCGAACCCAAGGAGGGGTTGGTGAAACCTCTGTATTATAGCCAAGAGGTCAGAGTGTAGTTAACAACCTAGACTTGAGATTGGCATCTGAAGTGGAGTGCACTCTTGTGGGACTGAGTCCTTTGCTTGTGGGATCTGATACTCTCTCTGGGTAGATAATGCCAGAATTGAGTTGAACTGTAGAACAGCCCATGTGTTGTCAGAGAATTGCTTGTTGGTGGTGTGCGATCCCCCCACCCCTCAACACACACGTTAGAATTTGGGGTCTATAACCTTTTACTTACTCTGAACTGCCAGGCTTCTGTGTATATCATTGAACTGGGAACCGAGAGCCAAGGCTTTGGGACCCTGAGCAGGGCCCCCAAGCCAGGGAGGAAGATGTGTTCCTTCGAGGGCCTTGGCTGGCCTGCCCCGGGCACAGTGGAGTGAGACTTTCCTCAGCTGTGGAACAGCGGCGCCGGTGGCTGGGAGGAGGCATGGCAGTGCTGTGCAGGCAGCCAGCCCTCCTACCTGATTTCTGAGGATCAGCCACTGCCCCAGGGCTCATGCCTCTAGGACGGCGTCTGGGACCATTGCGCCATCTTGCACATCACAGGCAGCCAGTCGCACTTCTCAAGCCCATCCCTACATTAAAATCAAATTCTCCAACTCGTATGGTTGGAGGATTTTTCCCCTTTAACTCTGTCCACATCACTGTCGGCCCAGCTCGGCCCCAAAAGATCCAAGCTCCCTCTCCAAGTTGTGAGTTATGACTATCTCACCAGGTGTAGGAACTTTGATCAGATTTGTGGGTCAGGGAATTGGAACTGGAATCAATCTGCAGGGGTCTTCCCAGGGATAGTAATAGCCAGCTTGGGGCTCCTCCAGGTTTGGGAATGGCAGGCGGCCTGGACGGTGCCAGCTTGCTCTAGCAATGACGCACATTTTGTTAGGTTGCTGGTGATGCCTGGTGTGGATAAGGAGAGGTACCCCTCTTCCCGAGTGCCCTGCCATATGGGCAATGTTGGTGCCGATCCAGGGGCTCAAATGAGACTGAAGAGGTTTGACCACGTAGAGCAGAGCAGGGCCCCCCCTCCCCACTGCTTCCCCAAATATGGAAGGAGAGCATGATGGGAAGTGCCAGAGAGAAGAGGAAATTTCCATTTGGCTTTTAAAGCTTTTTTGCCATGTCCCTGGAGCGCAGCAACTTGGCGGCTCTCCAAGTGGCTGATCCCTAGTCTTCCTTCTTGAATTTTTCATTTCAGGCAAAGAGCCCTTATCTCTCATGGGGGCTGTTTCGGGAGCCATCAGCTGGAGCCTGGGCAGATGAAGAGTTGTGTTAAGACAGGGATGATCTGTCCCGTGAGAGAGGAAGGGCACTCTGCGATCTTGAAAGGACAGCTCCTCACATAATCCAGATTTCTAGGAGTCCAGATGTCTAGGAGTACGCCCAAGTGGTGGCAGTGGTGGTGGTTGGAATTAAAGATGTCATCCCTCCCCATCCCCCTTCCCAGGACCCCTCTGGCCCAGAGCAAGAGAAGCACCTGTTCTGCACCAACTCAGCCTGTGTCCCTCCCCACAGGGCAGGAGTCCCCACACGCACTCTGTTATGGGTTGAATTGTGTCCCCCAAAAGATATGTTGAAATCCCACCCCCAGCATCTCAAAATGTGACCTTATTTGGAAATGGTGTCATTGTAGCTGTAATCAGTTAACATGAAACACAGACACATAGGAGGGGAGAACGCCAGGTGAAGAGACTGAAGTTGGAGACAGAGACGGAAGCGCCGTGACTGCAGCCCAGAAGTGCCGAGGATTCCCGGCAAACCACCAGAAGCTAGGAGGAGACAGGAAGGAAGGGGTCTCCTGTATCATCGGTTTTAGAGGGAGCGTGGCCCTGCTGATACCCTGCTTCTGGACTTAGGGCCTCCGGAACTCTGAGACAATAGATTTCTGTTGTTTTCAGGCACTCAGTGTGTGGCTCTTTGTTACAACAGTACTAGGACACCAATACACACTCCTGGGTACCAGGACCCTCACCCCACGGTGCCAAGCTCTCTTCCAGATGCTGCAGGAGGCTCTTTGCTGGGTGTCTCTTCCCAAGTAGTGGACCTCACTACTGTTGCCGGGCATGTGCAGCCGGGGAGGCCTCTCCCCGCACACTAGGTGAAACCTCAACCTTGGTGGAGGAGGGCTCTCAACTCTGGGAAAGAGTTCTCGTCCAGGACAAACAAGTGCCAGCAAGAAAGGAATTCATTAAAACAAGAGTAGAAGTGAATGTCAGCAGCTATGCAGACAGAAGAGAGCAAGGAAGAACAGGGAGGAAAGGGAAATTGAACCCCTGCTGGGTGGAGGGCAGATGTCTTGCTAACTCCTAAAGCCAGGGTCACCTGGTGTCCAGTGTCTGCTTGATCTGCACGGCGTGGGAATTATATCCCTACCACCCCAGGATTTGGAGGAGCTGCAGAGGACAGGATGGAGTGTTTGTTTAGGTTCTGAAAACTTCCACGTCCCAACTGATTTGAAATTAAAAAAAGGAAGAGAGAAAAGGTTTGTGTTAAAACCAGAAAGTTGAATGAAATAGGAAAGTGACAAAGACATTTACTACCGGAGGTGGAAGTTGGAGTGTTCTTGTCTTTATCAGGGAAAAGAGTTCAAAGACGATGCAACTGGCTTATGCAACAAGAAAGTTTATTTGGTATAAGACAGTACACACTCAGGTAGGAGTGCAGATGGCCTCAGGGAGGAGGTGTGCTTAAAGGTTTAGGGTTTGGGGTTTTATAGGGCCTTTTGCATGGAGGTCAGCATAAGGCATGAAGTATAGAAGTGATTCCTAATTCCTCTGAAAGTTTTGTTCAAAGAATAGGGTCATTTAGGTGACTGTGTTGGTCAGGATCTTGGCATTCTTTCCCCATGTAGGTTCATTCACACTCCAGGGGTCTCTCTTTCATCCTGGTTACAGTTACTTAACTGATTAAGGGGCTGGAAGAGGAAGAACAGCATATAGCTGAAGTTATAGAATCAGCTGGGCCTTTTCTGCAAACTACGTAGATTTTACAATGGCATGACCCTTGTCCCATTGCCCTGCTCTATCTCACCACCCGTGTGCACACCCTAGTTCCTCAGAATGGCCAAGAGTTGCTATTAGCAGGAGGTGTAGGGAGTGTGGGTGTGGCTGAAGACTGGGTGTATGGGCTGGGCTGTCCACATGCATGCGTGTGGGAGGATCAGGGGACGTTTAGGAAGAGAAGGGGTGGATGAACGGCCAGAGGTGGGAGCCAGGCGCCATTTCTCCCAAGCTATATCCACATTCTGGCATGGGACTCTAAGGAGTCTGAAAAGTCTTAAATCTGAACCAGTTTTCCAAGTGTTCTGAAGGGGTCTAAATGTCAAGGTGAGAGTTTGAAACATTCTCTATGTTTATTGGCTTGACTTAATAAATTAAAAATATGTAGACATAGAGTTTGTGAGCCTCCTTTTTCTTTTTTTCCCTCGGCCTCCCAGATGTAGCTGGGCCTAAAATCTGGAGGTAAGGCTGGAGAGAGGCCTTGTGGACAGAGAAGAGGGCTGTGGGCTGCAGGAAACAAGCTAGAACTGATGAGGTAGAGTTTTAACTCACGGTGTCTCTGAGTCTATTGTCTTCTTGTTATTCCAGCTTTTAAGACAGCCTTCTGGGAAAGTTCCGGTTGGTGTTACTGCCGCTTAGCTGCCCAGCCACAAAGAGTGGTCAGCGTGGAAGAGGGAGCAGTGCCACCCTGAGGCCAGGGGAGGAAGGGCGGCAGGAATCAGTGGGTGACCCCGAGGGGGGCCTGCCTCTGAGGGGCCTGAGCACCCGCCACACAGGCCCCCTCCCTGATTCCACAGACCCCAGCTCCATTAAAGAGTTGACTTTTTATTTTCTTACCAAAAATAGCATTTTCCTCATAGAACCTCCCCAGGGAACTCTCAGCTGTTTGATAACAGAAAAATCCTCAGAGCTCCGGAGGAATGCAGCCCTAACTTCCCAATGGCCCCTGTGTCACCCCCTCTCCTCCTCACTTCCAGACACCCCCACCCCCACACCAAGAGCCAATGTAACTTGGAGATGAAGGAAGAGAAGTAACTATAAGCACTTCAGAAGAGCTGGCACAGCCTCTCAAGCAGAACTCACCTGCTTGCAGAGGGCGTCAAATAGGTCTTTTTCCCCCTTTCACTGAACGTGATTTTAAATTGCACCAATTATAGATTAAACTGGATTAACAGTGTGAAAAATGTTAATGCCTACTTACTCTCTGGCACTGCCCTCACATCAACGCTGACAGGTAGAGATTGTTATCATCCCCACTTTACAGACAAGGAAACTGAGGTACAGGGAGGTTAATGGCTTGCTCAAGGTCATACAGTAATACGGAACCTGGCTGGCTCTGTCTAACCTTTTGTCATTGCACTGTCCTGCAAGAGTCTCTGAAGGGATTAAACATTCAAATCTCTATCACAATCCCCGCACTGCTCACAATCCCTGGGGCATGGTGTGTTTTTTTCTGTTACTTCTTAAAATATCTCCTACTACCCTACCCAAGTTGCAAAATCAATATGTATTTATTGTAATTAGTCAAATATCTCCATCACCACCTCCTAAGGGGAGCATCATTAACAGTCTGTGAAGTTTTTTTTCTATTATTTTCCCTATGGAAGTACAAATAGAACAAATATGTAAAAAAACGTATATGGATTCCCCACCTCCATTTACAAAATTTTAATTGAAAGCACAAATCACATTAAATCATGAGTTTGTGACCTGCTTTTTCAAGATGCCATGATCATGTTTGCAAATAATATTGTAAAATAATTTGCAAATAACTTCATAGTACTCAAGTGCCATAAACTATTCAAGCACTCCCCTGTTAGTGGACATCCAGGTTGTTCTAGTGATTTTTGCTATTAGCAATCATATTCCAATAAACGTCTCTGTAAATATATTGTTAGAAACCAGTGCTTTACTTTTGTGGGACCTGTTTCTAAAAATAGGATTGTTAGAATATAGGGTATTAAAGACACATTAAAAGTTGGAACAAAATGATGGTACATGAATATATACACACGTCAAAATCCATCAAGCCGTACATTAAGAATTGTGCCTTTTTTGTGTGAGTGTCTCAATGTAAAAAAAAACAAAACTGGGAACAAACTAAATTTTTAACAATAGGAGATTGATTAGCACACATCCCACAAACATTCCCTACAAATAATGACAAATTTTTATTGGTTTTGACAAACGTTTTTTAGAAGCAATGTTCTAAAACAATGTGTATCGTATTACCCTATTTTGTAAAAATATGTGCACAGAATAGAGGACTTCAGGAAACATTAATATTAATATTACTAATTGTAGTTATTTATTTTGGTTATTTTAATATTAATAGTGGTTATTAATAGTGGTTATTTCTGAGTGAAGGGGTTACAGATGACCTTTATTGTCTGATTACAGATCCTTGTCTGTATTTTCTCAGTTTTCTGCAGGGACCACGCGCTGCTTGTGTCATAATGTGTTGGGCTCTCTTGGGTTGCAGAGGGGCAGAGACCAGCTCAGGGGTCTCACCTGGCAGGGGTGAGGTCATTTTAAGGCTCCACGGGGGAGGTGAGGATGCTAGGTGTCTGGGAGGCTGGTGCATTATTCGGGATAACGGTTGCCCTGCCAGCCCCCTAGCAGCAGTGGGGTGAGCATCTTCTCACTTTTCAAGGGCATGGGTGTCATCATTAAGTGTTACTTGGCTCATTTTGCCTTGGCTTCTGCTTCACCCTTGAGCCTCTGTCTCTCCTGCTGCTCCCAGTACCTGCTCCGTCTCCTCTTGGCTTGAAGAATCTGCTCCTGCACGGTTCCTCCCTGGCTTCTGCTAATGGGTCTCTTGGTTTCGGCTCCTCTCTACCACCTGTGCCCCCTTCTCTGCACGGCTTGACCTTCCTTTAAACCCCTCAAGAAAGATGCTCTGATGGGTGGCCAGTACGGGGTCACCTGTCGGACATAGCTTTACACCAGGCACTGGGCAGCCTGCAGACGGCTCCCCTTATTAGGGACTCCTGGCCCAGTCAGCTTGTGTCGTTCGTTTGAGTTATTTATTACTTCTCTAACGACTATATTAGGGTTCTAAGGCTGCCACGACAAAGAACCATAAACTTAACAAAAAGTTCTTGTTTTACAGTTCTGGGGGCTGCAAGTTTGAGATCAAGGTGTTAGCAGGATCAGTTCCTGCTGAGGACTGTGGGGGAGAATCTTATCCATGACACTCCCGTTTGGGTGGTTCACTGGCAATCGGTAGAGTTTCTTGGCTTCCAGGAGCATCACCACAATGGCTGCCATCACCTTCACATGGCACTCGTCTGGTGTGCACGTCTGTGTCCAAATCCCCCCCTTTTATAAGGACACCAGTTAGACTGGATTAGGGATTAGGAGGTATTTACATCAAACAGAGCTGCTCTGGTCCCTACGACATTCTAAAATTAGCCTGGCTGTTGATTTGATAGTACTATAGAGGTTATTTCATCTCGACCTCCTGCAAACTATTCCTTTAATATGTAATTAGAAATGTATGATCAGCTGAGAGCTTTGTTTTTAAATACAATTAAAACCAGCCTTATGATTTCTTAAACTGAATTTACTCCTAAACCATATGAAACCCCAGACAAGAAGACCTTGGCATACGGCAGGTTCAGCCATCCAGAAAGGAGTTATGCTGCAAAGCTCCCATCCTGACTGAGGGAATAGTTATGAGTGATCTAGTTGAATAACCTTGTGGGGTAAGTCAGCTTTCATACTCTGGTCTAAGAATCTAATCTCCGTTTATGGTATTGTTCCCATGGGAAAATGCATTCCAAATTCCAAACAACTGATTTGCACATGAACTTTCACTCTGGGGATTGGGGCCAGCCAGAATGTGCTCTCTTGTAGCTCAGTCTTCCAATGGCTTCCCATGTGTCCTATCCCATCCTATCTCCCACCTCCTCTATACACACACTCAGCCATCACAGGGCACCTCTTCTGTGAAGCCTCAAATGGATCTTCTCTCTCCCTCCCCTGGTTCTTTGGGCCTGGGCTACCGTGTTTACCCTGCTTTGCCTGGGTTATAGAGAACTGTATGCCAGTGTCCTGAGCTCTTACAGGATTTAAAGATCCTTGAGGGTCAAACTGCGTTTTTTTCTTTGTATCCTTCCAGGAAGAGTACAAGGGATAGAGCGTTTATGAAGCACCTACCATGTGCCATCCCTGACACAATGCTTTCTTACATTCTTTCTTTTACTTAACTGCCCAGCACCCAGCCAGGATGTGATACATGGTAGATGCTCAGTAGATGATACTGAAACAGATGGAAAGTCCTCTGCTGTGACAAGCTCCATGCTGTCTCTTTTCCCTCCGTCTCCTGGCCACCAGAGCATGCTCTCTCGAGCTGCCTGAGACACGGGTGTTACTCAAGCGGCCCTTTGCTCCCTCGGGGCTGGGAGAACCAGGCAGGTGGCAGGACTAGCCTTCTGGGGAACTGTTATCTGGTTCTGAGGACAAGCCAGCCCCTCTTCTCCACCTCCGACTCCAGCAGATGGGCCCAGAGAGTTTGCGGGAATGGGAACAGATTGGACTCCCAGGACCGGAGGGAGAACAGGGGCCCTGGGTAGCAACCTCAGCCACCAACTCAGGTGCACATGGGGTCTGTTTTCTTAAATCAGTGGCTCTGCTGACTTGGGGGGAACTTAACCCCAGCTCTTCTTGGAACTGAGTTCCCGAGTCCCTCGCCCCCATCCCATGGTTATGCTCTAGTCCCCAAATCTTAGGCTGTGCCCAGCCATCTCATGGGGCAAATGTCCATATGGTTACTGCTGAGATGTCCATAATCCCTGCCCGCCAGCCCCAGAAGGAACTCTGCAACTTCCATCTAAACCAGCCTCCCAACTTAGACACACTCTGCTGCTATCTCCCCCTGGGGTTGGGCATATGGCTTCTAGGTCTGTCAGGACCCAGGCCATGTCTGTCTTGCTCCAGGGACCCATGACCTTTCCTCCCAGGCCCAGAGTCTGAGGGCAGGGGATGCCCAACTCCCTTCACCTTTCTCCAAGACATTTTGTCTCCTCTAGGAGACCCTGTCCAGCTCAGGGACTTTGACCAGACCTATGGAAATAGTCCAGGAAGGGAGCTTATATTTAGTGGGCAGCTTTTGTTTCCTGTCCTGCCTTACAGTGAGTGAAGAGCCCACTAACTGTACATCTGGAGGGACGGAAAAGAGAATGATACAAGAAGGAAGGTATAAACTCACAGACAAATATTCCAAAATCTTTATTCCAACCTTGTAGATTGCCCCTGACCGCAGTTGTTCCACCAACAACAAACACTCTTTGATTTAGGGTGCTGGGAAGAGCTCAGGCCGGCGGGGCTGGGCAGCTGCCTCCTGAGGGACTCCTGTCCTCTCTGCAGCCATGTCACTCACCCTCTCCAGGCCACTCCAGGGGTGTTGGGAAGAGCCCAGGGTCTCATCCTGGTGGTTGGCCCAGGTACAGAAGCAGGTCATGGCGAGCCTTGGAATAAGAGTGGGGAAAGCCAAATGGTTATTATGAAAAAGACAAGAAATAGTCATTGTTGGGGAGGATGTGGAGAAAAGGGAACCCTCCTACATTGCTGGTTGGAATGTAAATTGGTACAGCCATGAAAGAAGACAGTATGGAGGTTCCTGAATTTATTAAAGCTAGAATTATCATATGATCCAGCAATTCCACGATTTAACCGAAGGAAATGAAAACACTGATTCAAAAAGATATCTACACCCCCCCCCATGTTCACTGCAGCATTATTTACAATAGCCAAGACATGAAAACAATCTAAATGTCCACTGATGGGTGAGTGGTAAAAAAAAAAAAGAAAGCGTGACATATAATATACAATGGTATATTATTATTCCACCATAAAAAAGAAGGAAATCCTGCCATTTGTGACAACATGGATGGAACTTGAAGGCATTAGGCTAAGTGAAATAAGTCAAAGACAAAGACAAATGCCATATGATGTCACTTATATGTGGAAGTCTAAAGAAATAACCAAACCTGAGCTCATAGGCACAAAGAGATTGGTGGTTACCAGAGGCTGAGGGTGGGCAGTGGATGAAATGGGCGAAGGGAGGCAGAAGGTACAGACTTCCGATTATAAAATAAATTAGTGCTGGGGATGTAACGCATCGCATGGTTACTACAGTTACCGATAGTGCATTGCATGTTTGAAAGTTGCTGAGAGTAGATCTCAAAAGTTCTCATCACAAGACAAAAAAAATCTGTAACTGTGTGATGATGGGTGTTAGCGAGACTTACTGTGGTGACCATTTTTTGATACACACGAATATCAAATCATTATGTTATACACCTGAAATCAATATACTATTTTATGTCAGTTATAGTTTAAAAATAAAAAAAAGAATGGGGGAAACCAATGACTCTAGACAAACTAAGAAAGAAGGGAGAGGGTTCCAGGAGGGGAGTAACCACGTAGGCTTCACAGGGGAAGTGGTAGGCAGTGTAAGGATCTGGCTGTGGTGGGAGGCACGGAAGGCAGGCATGGCCTGGTTGAAATACCAGAACATGGGGAGGGGTTACATCCTGAGTATTTGGTCTAAAGTAGCAGCTTTCCAATATTTAAACTAAAGTGTTGGCCTGGTGAAAGATGTTCGAGGAAGTAGAGCATAAATAAGGAAGACCGTGGGGTTACAGAGCAGGTGTTTGGAGTCTCACATAATAGCACTGAGTGGTTCTGCTCAGGCTCGGGAGCCAGAGTGCCAGGGTTCAAATCCTGGCTGTGCTACCTACCAGCTGCATGTCCTTCAGCCAGTTGCAAAACCCTCGCTCATGGATTCCCCAGCTGCAATGTGGGGATGATAATAATCCTCATAAAGTGTCCGTGCAAATGAGTTAATATGTGCACAGAGCTGAGATTGGTACCCAGCACATAATGGCTCTGTGGACATCAGTGGTGTTGGTGATGGTGATGACAAAGGTGATGATGGGGACCTCTGGCCTCAACTTCTTCCAGGCCCCCCAACCCATGGTAGATCCCAGCTATGCCTCTGAGTCCGAGTAGAGGAGGATGCTTGTGCCCTTCCAGGTCCGAGGTTCCTTATTCTGTGACCGCTTGACGGCTTCCAGCCCCTATCTGTGCCTCTCTGCTCCTCAGGGACAGGGCCTGGGAGAGGTGGGCCCTGTGGACGGAGACAGAACGTCACACCTGGTCAGCAGAGCAGGCTGAGAGCGCAGCTGCCTGCCCAGCAGGCTCTGGGCCTTGCCCCAACTCCGCCCCTTACTTGCTTCAGCTTTTTCCTTAATGACCACCTAAGATGTCTACCAGAAGCCCTGACAGAGGCACAGGCTTGACCCAGATCTCCCAGCCAATGAATGGCCAAGGTTGGACCCAAACTCAGGCAGTCTGGGATTTAACCACTGCACTAAAAGCCCTGCAGTAAGTCCAGATATCAAGGAAGTTTCCAGAAGTCTGGATGCCTTAGTGGCTTTAGGCAGGTAAATGCTGATGGACTAAAACAGAATTATCATACACATATAATAAAGCAGAATTCAAGCCAAAACTTAGAAGGAAAGTAATCCTTTCTATTCCATTGCAAACCACCCCCAAATTTTGTTGGCTTAAAACCACAAAACTCATAGTGGTTCATGATTCTGCAACGTGGGCAAGGCTTGGCAGGGACAGCGCATCTCTGTTCCACATTGCCCCATCGGGGATCCCTAGGCGGGAGCAGGAAGCTGTAGTTCCAGGATGGTGTACTCACTTGGCTGGAAATCGAAGCTGGCTGTTGGCAGGGGGCTCATCCCCTCTTTGTGGTCTCCCCACATAGCTAAGTTACTCTTCAGCAGCATGACAGCTGGATTCCAAGAGGGAGCACCCCAAGAGAGCAGTGCACAAGCATTTTTCAAGCCTCTGCCAGCATCCTCTTGTTAATGCCCCATTTACCAAAACTTTGTTGCCTGGTCAAACCCAGAGACTACGCGTAGGCATGAGTACCTGGGGATGAGGGTTACTGAGGGCCACCAAAGTGGCTGTCAGTCTCTAGTTATTTTTCTTTTTAAAATGTGCTTTAATATTTTCAACATCTTGACGATTCTATGCTGCATTCATGTGGTTTTAGGTTTTAGGAATGGTGAACGTCAACTTAAAAACAAAAATTAGAATTAGAGAAAAAAATGAGTAGAAAGTACAGAAAATTCACACATACTGCCCTTATCATTGTCACTGCCATATACACACATTGTGTCCCCCATTAGTAACATCTTGCTTAGTGTGGTACATTTGTTACAGTTGATGAGCCAATATCAATACATTATTATTAACTGAACTCCATAGTTCACTTTAGGCTTTACTCTTTATGTTGGTATATTCTTTGGGTTTTGTTACCTGTATAATGACATATATCCACCACTAGAGTATACACAGAATAGTTTCACTGCCTTAAAAATCACTTATGCTCCATCTATTCTTCCTTGCCTTCCTTCCTCCTCCCCAAGCTCCTGGCACCACTGATCTTCTTACTGTCTCCACAGTTTTGCCTTTTCCCATTGGAATCCTACAATACCTATCCTTTTCAGATTTGCTTCTTTCATTTAGCAACATGTCTTTTTGGGCTTGATAGCTTATTTATTTTTATTGATGAGTAACACTCACTGTATGGGTGTACCACCATTCTATATTTATTTATCTATTGAAGGGTATCTTGGTTGTTTCCAAGTTTTGGATATTATGACTAAAGCTGCTGCTATAAACCTATGTATGCAAGTTTTTGTGTGCATATACATTTTCAGCTCCTTTGGGTCAAGACCAAGGAATGTGATTTCTGGATCATATGGTGAGAGTGTGCCAAACTGTCTTCCAGAGCGGCTGTACCATTTTGCATTTCCACCAACACTGAATGAGAGTTTCTGTTGCTCCAGGTCCTCATCAGCATTTGATGTTTTCGGTCTTTTGGACTTCAGTCTTCTAATAGGTGTGTTAGCGGCATCTCATTGTTGTTTTAATTTGTAAATCCCTGATGACATATGATGGTGATCACCTTTTCATGTGCTTATTTGCCATCTCTATGTCTTCCTTGCTGAGCTGTCCGGATCTTGAACCTCCACTTATGTTTCCAAACTTTTGCCCTCTGTGCTCTTGAAACCCTCCCTTGTGGCCTCCCTGAACCCTTCCTCCATTCAGTAGCCTCTTTCTCACTTCAGCTGTCACTCCCTCATCACTGAATTTCTCCTTGCAGCCAGCATACCTCTTGAGTCAGGGCTATTCCCAAACAGCTTCTCTCACCCCTGCTTCTCCCTCGAGCTACTGCCCTGTCTCCATTCCTTTGCTTTCAAAATTCTTCAAAGAGCTGTTGGTGCTGGAAGCAGAAAAAGCCACCCAGAGCCAATTTGCTAAATTTACTGAATATTCTGATTTGGCCACTTAAAAGAAAATTTTCTTTAACTTTTTCAATGAATATGAATATATACTTCTTATGAGAGTGTTAGTAAATATATTCAATAACATACTTTTCATGAATAAGTGAGAGAAGAATATATTCATAAGAAGCCCAAACCACCCTATGACCCTTAGCTTTCAACAAATGGATGTTCCATGAAAAATGTATTCATGTTTGCTGAGAAAAACTTTCTTCAAAATTATTTTTTTAATAAATTTGCCAAATTTGGCACAAATGTCTTAATTGAAAAATTCTATCCATCCAACAGATATTTACTGAATGTCATTACATGCCCAATATTGAGGACAAGTGTAGTCATACACATGACACATACCTGGCCCTGCCCTTATAGACTTTATAGTCTAATGGGGGAGACAATAGTGAATCAAGCAGTCATTTAAAAGAAACAGTGAAATTGCAAGTATGACCAGGGCTAGCAAGTAGAGTACCCAGTGTATGTGTTCACACAAAATGTATAATGTTTTATTGGCATCTGCTTTTAATTTACATAGATGTTATTGTGCTATAAGCCTCATTCTGTTTCTTTTTTTCTCACTCAACACTATGTTTCTAATATCAATCCTTTTTCTTAAGTGTGCATCTCATCCATTATTTCTGACTACTGCATGTACCACATTTTTATTTATTCCCCCAGTGTTGGGCACCTAGGTTGCCTCTAACTCTTTGCTATTACAATGCTATCATAAACATCCGTATATATGTTCCATGTGGAGTTATAAAATAATTTCTTTGTGAAATTTATCTAGGAGCAGGATTGCTGGTTATGCAGTGTGGGTGTGACTCCCTAAGCAGAACCACACTGGCCCTCCTGCATCCATCAGTCTACACCCCTACCAACAGTGAATCAGGGTTCTTTGGCCTCCAAATCCCTGCCAGCCACAAACGTTTTCAGCTTTCTAATTTTTGCCCTGAAGATGGGGGTGCAAGTGATGTGTATTATTAATTTAAATTTGTATTTCTTCAATACTTTTAAGTTTGAGCATCTCTTAAATGTTCACTAGTCTTTTGGGTTTTAATTGCTGAGAATCACCTATTTATAACCTTTTCCCATTTTCCTTTAAAGTTCCTGTAGGATTTGTTTGCTTGATTAGAAGTAATTTTCATATACTTAAAACCAACCTTCTGGTCTTTGACATTGCATGTATATTTTGCCAGCCCATGATAAGTAAGTTAACTTTCTTCATGATGTCTCTCACTGAATCATAATCCTCCGTTTTGTATTATCAAGTCTGTTCTTTTTTGCCTATGGATATGCCTGCAGTTTTGTTTAAGAAGTTCTTCCCCTTCCCTGCATTCCCCTATATTATCATTTTTATGGCTTATTACTTTCTATTTCAAATTTAGGTACCAAATCCATTGGATTTCCAGCTTTGAGTATGGTATTAAGGAGCAATGCAATTTTTTTCCTCTATATAGGTAATCGGTTTACCCAAGGAAGTTTATTAAATACCCTGTTCTTTCTGCTCTGATACGTGGTGATTATTAATTACACACTGAATTCTTATACATACATGTGCCTATTTTAAATAATATATCCGTGGTGTCTGTAGCTGTTTCATTTCTTTATTTGTTTCTTTTTTCTTTCAATCTTGGTCAGTCCTACCATAGGTCTCTCTTATTAATACGTATTTTCAAAAAACCAACATTTGGTTTTAATTTTATTTCTTTTGTTCTCTATTTCATTAAAAAATTTCTTTGTTTCTTCTTGTTTCTTTGAACCTGCTCTATTGCTCTGTCTTCAACTTCTTGAGCTAAATGTGTATCATCTTTTAATTTACTATTTTTATAAATGAAGTCTAGTTGATATACAATATTATATTGGTTTCAGGTGTATTACATAGTTATTCAACAATTATATACACTATGAAATACTCACCACAAGAAGTGTAGTTACTCATTTATTATAAATCCTTCTTGATCCCTAATAAATACAAGTAAAACTATATATTTACATCTCCAAGTACTACTTTAACAATGTTATCAGTGTTTGACATGTAATGCTTCCACTGTCATTAAGTTCTAAATATTACAAATTTTCCCTTATTTTTTTAACCTAATGGTAAAATAGTAGGATATTTTGTTTCCAAACATATAGGTGTTTTAGTCAAAATATTGTGATTCATTTTTATTTTTTTTAGAAGCTTCTCTCTGGTGCTTGTACCTAATCCTCTGTATCTCAGAACCAGTGCAGGGCATCAAAGCCCTCTCCTGCTGCCCTATCTTTGATGCAGCTAGAGAAGCCTCTCTACTTTTGAAGACTATTCTTGTTTTGTTTTTGGAAATAGATTAAAAGAGGGATTTATTGGAAGGATATAGAGGTATGTCACTTAGTCAAACCCTGGGCAGGTCAGAGGGGCAGCTGGAACTTAGAAAAACTCCAACCAAGGACTTGAACCTCACCATCCTTTTCTCAGCTTCTGTCTGTATATCGATTTCATTCTCCTTCACTGCACGTGCACCCTTATATTTATCAGGGTGCCCTGATATTACCCCGCCAATACCTGAAACCTGAGCTGTTGCTCCCTACTTCTATTACACAGAGGCAGTGGGGCAGCAAAAACTGTCCCAGTCAAGGTGGGGAAGAAGCAAGAGAAAGACTTAAAAGATCTGTTCCATTGCATCCTCCCCCTGATGTATCAGGCTTCTTTGCTCCCAGGTTGACGTTCAGCCCCCACCCTACCAGCCGTTCACAACAGCCTTTGGTTTTCCTGGGAGTGCTCATGGTTTTTAGGTTTGTTTCTTAATTCCAAACTTCCCTCTGCTTCCATAGTTTCGTTAGAGTTGACTGTGCGGGCAAGAGCCTGTAGCCCATGCTAGCCTGCCATCTTGGGAGGAAATCAGAAGTGCTTCTACCCCCATTTCTTTCCTCTGAGTCTCTAAAAACCAGCGAAGGGGATAGATTAGATTAGGGTCACCTACTCAGATGCCTGCTGGTGTAGATAGCCTACAGTAATGAATGAAGCTGGCTGAGGGTGAGGCAATAGGGATTGATGGGGTCTGGGGTGAACTGGAGGGTGCATGTATGGACTTTATTGAGAGCAGCGATATCCATCGCCAGGAGGAATGTAGGTCAGTATCATCATGAAGCCAGAAAGGCAGATTTGGTGGGAAATTTCCTCATTTATTTAAAACACCTGAGGATTGGATTGAGCTGGGAGTCACTAGTTTGCCACCCCTGGCTTTTCAATCCCTAAAGGTTCTTTTTAGATTTAACAAGCCAGGAGTCTTGGGGTCTAGAGTATTCCTCCCAAGGAACACGTCAGGATGAGAACTTTCTCAAAATGGAAAAGAGGCCTGTGTGGCATAAGCTCTCCTTAACAAGCCCGCACTGGAGCCTTGTCCAGGCCACCAGCCTGTGGTTCTTAGAATATGCTTGTTTCTTTTTTGGAAAATCAGAACATTTACCCATTTCCAGTCAGGTGGAGACTCATCCATTCTTAAAAATTCCTTAACAATTACAAACACTGGTGGGGCCTTGGAACTTAACCAAAGCAGCTCTTGCCAACTTTAGAGTATTTTTTTTTAATTACATTAAAAAAAAAACCTAACTTCATTCTATGCTTTACTTTCTCCCACACTCTTTTCTATGGTCCTGTATTATTACTTTTTAAGTCTTTATCTGGACCCTAACCTTTCTTCTCACATAGTGCCTTCTCCAACCTAGACCAAATCAACATGGAATACCATCACAGTTGTGCGATATTAGACAGAACACCTAAACTCTCTGCACCTCAGATTCCCTTCTAAAGAATGGGGGGAGTTGAACTAGGTGCTCACCAAGTTTACGTCTAGAGCCAAGTTTGTGGGTTAAGGATCCCTTTGACAATTGGTTAAAAACTGTGGACTCTCATCTAGAAAAATGATCACATGGCTTATAAAGGCTTAACCTTGTTTCGTCTGCCAAGACCACCATTCAGCTTTCTTTGGGGGAACATTTTGCCGCTATTCCAACTACTTGGCCCTAGATGAGTCACCAGTGAGAAGAAAGTACCCTACTCCTCCGTGTCCTGAAGTGTGGGTGTGCCAACTCCTTTTCTGTTTTTTTTTTTCTTCTTTTGAAGGGAAATCGGAAGGGAAGATTTCTTTGGTAGAGAGTTAAAGGAAGAGTCCAGATCTGCCTGGGGCCATTTTCCCCGCTTTGCAGAGAAAGCCCTTCTGTGTAGACCATGGGGAGAGAGAAGCCCAGAGATTGGGGGTTGAGGAGAAGGACATGTCGGTCCTGGATCCAGCTGTACCTGAAGCTAGCCCATTCTTATCCTTTCTGTCCTTTTGTTCAATGAACCAATAAATTCCTTGCTGTTGTTGTTTTATGTGATTTTAAGTTGACTCACTGGCATTTGCAGCAAAACAAGTCTTGGTTAATATTGGCACAACCTCACCCTCTTTTCTACCATTGACCCTTGTTTCTTAATATCGTCCTACTTGTCCTCACATGATTCTAAAAAAGCCCTGTGCACCTCCCACACAAGTGCTCAACTGGCACTGACAGAATTAAACAGGACTTTAGCCATTTTCTCTTATGGGCTTGTGTTACCACATTCCCCCCACCACCCCCAACCAACATAAGACTATGTTTTTGGGAGACAAGGGCACTATTTTCTACTTTTTAAAAGTAGCTGAAAAGTGCTCTGAAAATGATAGGAACTCACGAAGGGCTGGAGACTGTGATGACATTACAGTGACCAAGTCCCTGTGCTAAGACCCTGGGAAGCTCCTGAAATTACGGCGCCCTCGCTGGGCGCTCACGCAACACACTTGTACACACATCAAGGATGTGGTCAGCAGACAATTAGCATGCTTTGTTTACTCACGTCAACACAATTTTTAAAATGTATTTTTTCAAAAAACGGATATTAAAAGCACATTTGCTGTCATGAGTGTGTGAAGAGGTGGAGTGGATGTGTGAGGGTGTGCTAGCGCCAGGGAAGAGTTTTGACTTGCAAAAGGGTCCTTCACACCCGGGAACAACTTGGGTGAAGAGGGTTGTTAGAGGCAAGAAAGTGGTGGGTCCGCTTAGCCGCTAGAGGGCGCGAGAGAGCAGAGAGTCTCCCCTTCGAGGGCGTGTCACTGCAGCCCAGAGCTCTGCCCGAGGTGGGGCCTCTTCTGCAAATAGACAGAGGCACTTGGCCAGTTATGATGGAATGGGTACAAAACTGCACCACCGAAGCTTGTGCTTTGGGCATTTCATGGCTTCCGCTATCAGGAAAGGCCAGGGAAGTTCTGCCTCTGTGGTTGGGCCCCAGCAGCCCCAGAAAGGTCTCTTAGCTTCCTTAAAATTCTAAATTGGGCCTATTTGTCCTAGCCAGCTCTCCAGCCCCTAAGGCAAACCAGTGTTCCTCTTGGCTCCCTCAGGCGCTGAGGGCAGGTCCCCCAGGCAGTGAGGGGATGAGGTAGGCGTGGTGAAGGAGCCAGAAGACCCCCTCTTCCACCTACAATGCCTGGTTGTCTTCCCTGCGGGCAGCAGAGACCTGCTTTAGGAAGGAGCCACCTCAGGTTTTCCAGGTGAGTGGGTGTCCAGGAAGTGCCCACCGGGTTGCCTGCAGGAGAATGAGTCACTTACTGGGAAAATGGCAAAAGAACTCATTCACCAAGACCACGGAGACACTTTGCCCAGGAACTGGAAATAGGTCTTTTTCCACTGCGGCCCTGATGTTGCCTGTCCCTCCCAGGGCCCCTCTGCAGAAGCCAAGAAAAGGAGCCCTGCACCCTAAAAAGCCTTCTGGGCAACAGACCATGGCTTGGGATGGTTCACACACTAAGGGGGCTCCCCTGCACTTAGAAACTTAACAGAAACTTAACCCCCATTTAAATCCTCAACCCCTCCTGCTTCTAAATCAGCAGAACCCATGCTGCCTTCTTACTGAAATGAGCAGCTCGAGCCCCTGCTGGGGGAAGACCTGTTTATTAAGTGCTCTGCACAAGCGGATAAGGTCTGGGAAGTGCAGGCTTCACTGAGAAAATAAAGGGCCTCATTAAGTCCTCAAGTTCCTCCCTTCTCCCTCAAAAGTTTGTTTCCTTCCTTCCTTTCTACTCCTTTTTCTTTTTCTTCTTTCCTTTCTTCCTCCTTCTCTCCCTCCTTCCTTCTTCCCTTTACCATGTATTATAAAATTCACCCTTTTAGAGTATATAATTCAGTAGGTTTTAATGTACAGAGTTGTGTGACAATCACCACCATCTGATTCTGGAACATTTATGTCACCCCAAAAAAGAGCCCAGTACCCAAGAACAGTCACTCTGTCCTCCTCCACACTCCCTCGGCTCCCGGAAACTACCTACCTACTCTGTTTCTATGAATTTTATTCTCAACTTCGAATCATACAATATGTGGCCTTTTGTAGCTGACTTCTTTCATTTAATATGATGTTTTTAAGACCCATCCATGTGCGTAGCTTGTGTGTGTGTATTTCTTAGGCTTGTCTGTGAACACGATCATGTCATTTGTGAATAGAGATAGTTTTACTTCTTCCTCTTCAGTCTGGACTCACTGTATTTAATTTTCTTGCCCAGTTGCCCTGGCTAGCACCTCCAGCACAACATTGAATAGAAGTGGTGAGAGCAGACATCCTTGCCTTGTTTCTGATTTTAACAGAAAAACTTTCAGTCTTTCACCATTAAATATGATGCTGTCTGCAGGGTTTTTTTATAGATACCCTTTATCAGGTTGAGAAAGTTCCCTTTTCTTCCTGCTTTGTTGAGTATTTTTGTTATGAAAGGATGCTGAATTTTGTCAAATGCTTTTTCTATGTCTATTGAAATGATCATATGGTTTTTGTCCTTTATTGCTATGGTGTATTACATTGGTTGACTTTCAATGTTAAACCAATTTTGCATTGCTGGGCTAAATCCCACTTGTTCGTGTTATATAGCCCTTCTTATATATTGCTAGATTCTACACTTTCTTTCTTATATACCTCGTTTCATAGATTAGTTTTTACCTAGCTTCTTAAAATATATTTATTTACATTATAAAAGTAGGTGCAAGCACTCAGTGAAGAAATTGTAATTCCTTTAGTACAACAAAGTATAACAGGAAATGGCAAAGTGTTCTGCCCTATATTTCCCAATCTGTTACTCAGAGGCAATCATTTTACCATCTCTGTTTTGTGGCCATTATTTTTTGGCGGTTTTAGGTTCACAGGAACATTGAGCAGAAAGGGCAGAGATTTCCCATACACGCCCTGCCTGCAACACATGAATTGCCTCCCCCATTACCAACATCCCCCCTCCCAGAGCTGACACACTTGTTACAACTGATGTGCCTACACTGCCACATCATAATCCCCCATGGCTCACATTAGCGTTCACTCTTGGTGGTGTACATTCTATGGGTCTGCACATATAAATGACACCCATCTACCATTTCATAATCTTGACTTACCAACATTTGGCTGTGTCTAGACTCAGTCATTTTCTAGTTCACATTTTCAGCTCTCTTCCCACTTGCCTCCCCCGATGTCTATTATCTATTTGTTGTCTTCCAGTGATATGACAGACTGTGTTTTCAAAGTTGGCTACAGTACTTTCTCCCATTCCACATGGTCTTTTGCAATGTTAATTTATCGTTCTTTTATTGAGAGGTGGAGTCTATTTTCCCTTCCTTTGAATTTTGGCTGGCCCTGTGACCTATGTCGATCCGTAAAGTACAAGAAAAGAGATAAAATACACCTTCCAGTGCTGGACCATAAGAGATCTGCAGCGTTTGTCCTCACCTCTTGAAATGGTCCTTCTCGGAACCCAGCCGTCATCTTGTGAGGACGCCCAAGCAGTCAGTAGAGAGGCTGACTTGGAGGAGAAGAGAAGCTCCTGGCTGGTGCCCCCAGCTGTGCGTGCCCACTGCCAGTGCCAGGACCCGCTATTATGGAGCCTCCAGCTATGGCAGTGCCTCAGCCAAGACCCTGGGAAGCAGACCCTCCCCACCGAGCCTTGCTTGAATTCATGGCCTACAGAATCATGAGCCAATAAAATGATCGTTCTTTTAAGCCTTTTAAATGTTGGAGTGGTTTGTTACGCAGCCATAGGTGACTGAAACAAACGGGTAATTTCTGATTCTAAGTTCTATCTTTGGACTTCTACTTACGGATTCCCTTCTCATTACGTAAAATTAAAATGTGTTCGCTCTGTTTTCTCCCCACCTTTTCCAACCTCTGTGACTATGTCATTACTTTTACTATGCCAATGTTAAAAATATGTACATTCTAGCCTCTAATTATGAAAAACCATCCTATGCTTACAAACACACTCCATGCAATGAACTGTTCTGTGCGTTATCTAGCTCGGCACTCTCCGGAATGGTAAGCCATTAGCCACATGCGGCTGTTGAGCATCTGAAATGTGGCCAGTCTGAATTGATCCGTGTAAAATACACACCGGATTCCCAAGACTTAGCACTTAAAAAAACAGTACAATATCTCAGTAATTTTATGTTAATTAAATGTTGACATGGTAGTATTTTTAATATGTTTGATTAAATCAAGTTTATTAAAATTAATTTTACCTGTACCAGTCTGTTTGGATTGCTCTAATAAAACACCACATGCTGGGTGGGTAGCTTAAACAACAGAAATTTATTTTCTCTCCGTTTTGGAGGCTGAGAAGCCCAAGGTCCAGATTCTGGCCAGTTACATTCTGAGGGCTCCTCTCCTGGCTTGTAGGTGGCTGCCCTCTCTTTGTGTGAGTGCAGGGAGGGAGGCAGTGAGCTCCAGTGTCTCTTCCTCTTTATTTCTCCAGCTTTATTGAGATATAATTAACATACAACATTGTGTAAATTTAAGGTGTACAACCTGATGACTTGATACATGACTATATCATGAAATGATCACCACAATAAGGTTAGTTAACACACCTATCACCTAATTACCTTTGTGTGTGTGTGTGTGTGTGTGTGTGTGCATGCGTGTGCGTGTGTGTGTGCATGCATGTGCATGTGTGATGATGAGAATATTTAAGAGTTACTCTCTTAGCAACTTTCAAGTATGCAGCCGTTAACTGTATCATTAACTATAGCCACCATGCTGTACATTAGATCCCCAGAATATATTTATCATATAAATGGAAGTTTATAACCTTTGACCATCACCCATTTCTGCCCCCCCCCCCCGCCCCCAATCTACTCTGTTTCTACGAGGCCAGCTTTTTAAAATTTCAAATATAAATGAGATCAAACAGAATTGGTCTTTATCTGGCTTCTTCACTTAGCATAATGCCCCCAAGGTCCATTCATGTCTCTAATTGCAGACCTCCTTTTTTTTGTGGCTGAATAATATTGTACTATGTATATATTTATCCATTCATCCATCAACGGATATTTAGGTTGTTTCCATGCCTCGGCTGTTGTGAATAATGCTGCAATGACTAGGGGGTTGCAGATAACTCTTTGAAATAGTGGTTTCATGTCCTTTGGATAAATACCCAGAAATGGGATTGTTGGATCATATGGCTATTTTATTTTAAATTTTTTGAGGAACCTTCATACTGTTTCCCATAGTAGATGCACCAGTTTCCATTCCCACCAACAGTGCACTGGAGTCTCTTCTTAAAATGACACCAATCCTATTGAATTAGGGTCCTACCCTGACAACATATTTAACTTTGGTTACTTCCTTAGAGGCCCAATCTCCAAAGACAGCCATGCTGAGGGGTAAGGCTTCAACATATTATCTGGGGGCGCACAGACATTCAGTCCATAATAGTACCTGCTTATTTTTACTTTTGTAATGTGACTACTAGAACATTAAAAATTACACATATTGTAAGCAAAACTAAAAGAACAAAACAGCAGCAGACTCATAGACTCCAAGAAGGGACTAGTGGTTACTAAAGGGACGGGGTTGGAGGGTGGGTGGGGAGGGACGGAGAAGGGGATTGGGGCATTAAGATTAGCACACATAATGTAGGTGGCTCATGGGGAAGGCAGTATAGCACAGAGAAGACAAGTAGTGACTCTATAGCATCTTACTATGCTGATGGACCAGTGACTGCAATGGGGTGATATCAAGTGACTTGATAATATGGGTGAATGTTGTAAAACCTTCATAAGATTGCATATCAATGATACCTTAATTTAAAAAAACAGCAAAAAAAAAAAGACATATGTTGTTCATATTATGTTTCTATTAGCAGCACCAGTCTAGGTGTTGGCTTTAAAACGTGAAAACCAGTTGTGGTGGGCTTAGTGGTGGGTACCCAAAAATGCATCCATGTCTGAAATCTGTGAATGTGACCTCATTTGGAAAAAGTGTCTTTAGAGATGTACTTAAGTTAAGGGTCTTGAGATGAGGAGATCATCCTGGATTATCTGGATGAGCTCTATTTGCAATAACAGGTGTTGTTATAAGAGACACACAAAGGAGAAGGCACAGAGGAGAGAGGGAGGGAAGATGACCATGGAGGCAGAGATTAGATGCAGCCACAGGACGAGCACCTCCTGGAGCCACCAGGTGCTGGAAGAGGCAAGGGAAGAGTCTCCTTTCTCTTTGGGGGTCACATGGACTTGCCAACACCGTTGATTTCAGACTTCTGGCCTCCAGAACTGGGAGAGAATATATCTGTTGTCTTGAGCCACCAGGTTTGTGATAATTTGCTCCAGCAGCTTTAGGAAACTAATACACCAATAAATACCATTTATAAAATTGGGACAAAAATTGCCATTGGATCCATAAAGAAGTAAAAATGTAATTCTTTGCACTATAGTTGTGCTGCTTGAAGGAGATGTCCTAAGAGTCAAGTTCAAGCAGACTCTTATTACACTCTATCTATTTCTCATTATTAGCTTGTTTCAGATCAGTGGTTGCTTTGGGGTAGAGAAGATTGACCGAGAAGGGACATGAGGGAATTTTCTGGGTTGATGGAAACATTCTTCATCTCAACAGTGGTGTAAATAAGTGTTGTTAGATGAGTATATGCATTTGTCAAAACTGATTTTGAGTGGGTACTCTCAAGAGATAAGCATTTTTCCATACATGCATTATATGGAATTTTTTTAAAAAGCTTGTGCACATATGGGTCCCAACTTTCTTAGATAATTTTCTGTTTTTCCTAGAACTTTTAAAAAAATTGGTCCCCAATTTTTAACTGAAGGGGAAGCAAAGATCATCTCTTTCATAAACATTAGCTGTTGGTTGGGATTCACTTTCTCTTTGAAAGCATTCATCATGCAACTCCTTGACTTCCTACTCTAATTGAGCCGCTGATTTCCAGGTCTGTGGACCTGTATACATAGGTCTGCCATTCTGGGATTTCCCCTCCCCCCTCCATTGTTCTTCGGAGCCGATTTTGTTTTCTTTTCCCTGAATTTCCTTTCCCTTTTGCTAGAGCATGTCCTTGACTTTTTTTTTTTCCAAAAAAGGCCATGGGAAGTCAATGTTCTAAGTCCTTTTATACCTGAAATATTTTTTGCTTGATCTTTTGTCTGGGCATGCAATTAAAGGATCAAAACAACATTCCCTAAGAACTTGGAAAGCATTGTTTCAATATCTTCTAGAATCCAATATTGCCTATGGGAAGTTTGAGGCTAGTTGGATATTTATTTTAAAGGGGACCTGTCTTTCCCTCTCCAGAAACTTTTAGGACTTTTTTCATTACCCTTAGAGTGCTGTAATATTATCAGGCTGTGTCTACGAGTTCTGTTGGCTTTGTTTCTTTGTTTATCTTGCTTGATAACCGAGCCCTTTCAGTCTGAAGATTCATGTTCTCTTCACTTTGTGGATATTTTCTTCTGTTATTTCCTTCCTTCCTTTCTTCTCTTTATCTGCAACTTCTGGACGGACCACTGCTCCTGTTCCTTATTTTTAATCTTCTTGGCACCCTTTTTATCTGCTAGTCCTTTAAGTGCTGGAATTTCCCCAGCAGCCAGCTAGCATGTCTCTAGTCACTCCCCACTTCCTCTCCGGATGACCACATCCACTCCCACTGCTCTACCTCTCTTCTGTGTTTTGAAGCCTGTCTAAACCACAAGGCTACTCTCCACAACCCTCATCATGACCTTCAGACCCCAATTTCCTTCTCCCTGCTCGGTCCACACAGATAACTGAAAAATCTTCCTTCCCACTTGTGAAGGAAGGAACACAGCCCTGTGTGTCTCCTTCACTCTCAGTACTCCAACACTTCGGGCGCTTCTGGTCACCGAATGTGTGTGTGTGCGCAGGGGCGTTCCCCACAACAAACAGTTCTGCCACACCAGCCAGAAGTCCTGCAATTAACTCAGTTCTGATATTATCTCCCTGGAGACAGCATCGGATCCCACAGGTAAGGGCTCAATTCCACAAGACTGTCCCCGCCCGCCCGCCCCCAGCTGCAGATATCAATCACCAATCGCCAAGTCCAGGTTGTCACCTGTGCTTCTGACTCACTGGCTATAAATCAGAGGTTCCCACAACCCCCTCCTCAAGTTTGATTAATTTGATGGCATGGCTCACAGAACTCAGATAAACAGTTAACTTACTAGATTACCTATTTATTACAAAGGATAAAGGGACAGCCAGATGAAAAGCTACACAGAATGAGGTGCAGAAAGGTCCCAATCACCCGAAAATCCATCACATGGGGTTTGGAGTTTTCTACCCTCCTGGCACTTGGATGCATTCTTGTTCACCAAGCCGTCTTTTTGGGTTTTTATTGGAGGCTTCATTACATAGGCACAATTGATTAAATCATCGCCCGTTGGTAATTGAGCTCAGTTGTCATCCTGGAGGTCAGGGGGTGGGGCTGAAAGGTCTAACCCTTTAAGCACATGGTTGGTTCCTCTGGGAACCAGCCCCCACCCCCATGCTTAGGTGCTTTCCGAAAGTCATCTCAGTAACATAAACTCAGCAACATAAACATAAAAGGGTATGAATAACAAAAGGCATCTTTACTGTTCTTATCCATTAGGAAATTCCAAGGGTTTTAGGAGCTCACTACCAGAAACAGGATGGGGACCAAATATATATTCTTGTTATAAATCAACAACACATCACCCCTCCACCACCTCTCCCTGCATCCTTTGTCCTCTGCCTCAGAAAATGGCTTCACCAACCAACTAGCCTATCAGACCCTGCCAGACCCTTGATTCTGCCCAGAGGGTCTCTGGACTGGCTCCTACGCCCTGGCCTGTCCCTGCACCTCCACTCCATGGAACTGGCATCCTTACCCTTACTCTTTAGGGTCACCTCCCAGAGCATTCCCTTGCTGTCCTACTGTATAGATTGAGAGAAATGGAAATGAGAGAAAAGGAGGAGGAAAAGAAGGCAGGAAGGAAAGGAAGAAGTAAGAGAGGACAGTGATGGGGCTCAGAAAAAGCCTCCACCAAATGTGCCACTTTGGCATGTGGACTATTTTGAGCTGAAGGCAATCAAGACCCTGCAGATTCCAGAAAAACTTACACTCTTCAACCATCTAGAAAAATCTAAGTAGGGGTCTTTCCCAAATAGTGGTTATGACAGAAATAAATTTTACCTGAATGCCCCATCTGTACAGTAGGGCAAACACCTGCTCTACTTACTGCCCTGGACTTTGTCCTCCTCCCCTTTGGAGCCCCAAACCCATCCCATTCCTGAGCTCAGGACGGCACCTGTGCCTCATTTTACCCCTGTCTCTGAAGCTCTCATATACGTAGCGTTCCTGTATGTACGAAACTGAATTTTATTTTCTCCTGTGAATCTGTCAGTTTAAATCTTAGAACAGCCACAAAAACCTTTAAAGGGCAGAAGAAAAATTTCCTCCCAACAGTTTTGGGGAGCCAGCCAGAAGACCTCACCCGATGGGCACTGCTCGCCTTGGAATAGCTGTAGGAGAAAGATCCTGGGACCTTGGTAAGAGCCGCCAGATGTGAGACTTCTCACCGCATCAGTCTCCTGGATCTCTGCCCGCAGAGTCCAGTGCAAATGGAGTTATGAAAGTCCTTTTTTTTCCCTTTTCTAAATTTAGATTAACAGGGGAAAATATTTGTGGAACTAGTTCCTTGGACTTCTCTACTGGTTTGTTTTTTATGGACCCTTTTTCTCCCAGAGACAGTCATTGTTGCTGTGTCATCCTGTGTCCTGAGAGCTTGGCTTTGTGACCAGTGAGAATACTTTCTCTGGTCACCTGGGTGGGCGGCCCAATAGCTTGTGGCTCCAAGAGTCAGTACGTATTTTGTCCGACCGTGCCAGCTCTCAGGGCAGTTTGTCATAAGAGACCCTTGTCCATAAGGGGCTTTGGTTGTCTCAACCTTTGTGGCTTTGTTAGTGCTGGAAAAATCCCACTCCCGCTTGGTGTCACAGATGAGCAGGTCTGCGACTGGAGGAATATCATGTTTCTGGGCGAGACTGGAGACACCGTTTTCACTGCACCATCCTTACCAGCTGTGTGATGAAGGCCTTTGCTTAATTATCTTCAGAAGTGAACTTTTTGGATGATGGGGGCTGCATCGTCTGCGACCACTCTGGGGACGTCTTTTGTGTCCATGGTAGTGATTTATTCTAAGCCTGGAAAGTTACCTTCAGGTCTTTCCATGAAAAGGCTTATGGGTTTGGGTCACTACTGAGAGACCCTGTTCATCAATGGCCAGAATATGGGTCCTTTGGATTTGCTCTATTTAAAAGAAACAAAATCTTTTAAGAGAGCTCTCCTCCTAAACAACTGACTTATTGACACTTGTGGAGAGACTAAATTTAAAAGAGGACACAAAGAAATATAATGGCTGGCCTTAGGGATTCCCTTAACAAGATGAAAGAACAGATACCAGACTTAGAACAAAAATTAAATCCAACGTAAATTCCTCTTCTCAGAACCTGGCCCCATCTGCTTGTTTTAACTTCTCTTTTCCCTATAACATTTATAAAGAACACTCCCGCCTGATCCCCAGGCCTAGAGTATACAGGTTACTCATGTAAACGCTCCAAGTCAGGGAGAGAATGTAGCAGAAGCCCCAGGGGCAGGCGGCAGGGCTCTGCCACCAGGCTGTGCCAGCTTTGGGCCTTCCTACGCAATGTCCTTTGTGGATATACCTAGACCCCCACCCAAAGATTTCATGTCCCCTGGACAGCAGCAGATCTTTTCCGAAGAGTCTACGAAATTTAGAGAAGCGTTAAAAAGATCAGTGCTCATCCACAAATCCCCTCCGCGCTGCCCAGAGGAAACAGATGGCCAGATTGTCTCCTAGGTCCTCCTACAAATGATGCCCTGGAGGCTGATGTTCAGGGGCAGGTAGAAGAGGAAGATCAAATACCACGATGCCCCTTCCTTTCCAGATGCAGACCCATCAGTCATTGATCCTCCCCCTCCCAGGAGCAGCTGCTGCCTTCTTGCCTGTCTCCTCTCGCATCCTAAGAAGTAGGCCTGGCTCGCCGCCTGCCTGGGGATCCTTGTCGGTTCTTCCTTTTGGCCACTGTGGGAGTGACTCTGGATCTTCGATGAACGTAGTATCCTTTGCACCCACCTTGGGGACCCCTCTTACAGCCAAAAGAGAGTTATTCAATACTAACAGAAATTTTTACTGTTTGTCCTAGCTGAAAGCTGACAAAATATTTAAAAGATATTTAAAAGCCTCAAAAAAAAAAAAAAAGTAGTGCTGTAGTCAAAATTTCGCCGGACAGAAACTGATATCCCAAGCCTGAGAGCAATTTTTTTATGACTCCTTTCCTAAGTGGAGATAACACTATGTACCCAGAGGGAAAGAAGCAAATGGGGGAGAATGTAGTTGGATGGGTCGATCAATTTATGATGTCCCAGAAGTTGCAACCTGATTCCTTGAGGGATTGAAAGCAATAATCTTTACCTTAATTTTTATAAAACTAGAAATACAACCCCAGAAACAATTCAACAATTCTGTCCTTTTATCTGTCCCCAAACTTTCCTCTTTATCTCAAAAGGCCTTTAAGTATTGTCCTTTGGAAACTAAAGTCCTTCTTGGAGAAACTTGGATACTTTCTTTGTGCCTCCGTGATACAGATTTTCCACCCCATCTTCTCTAGGACCTAAGAGCCATTCTTCAAAATGCAAACTTTAAAGAGTGGTTTCTTATTTTAAAAAGAGAGAGAGAGCAGAGCAAGTATTTGGAAAATGGACACATGAAAATTCTTCTCCACAAATATTAGCAATTATAAGGTCTCTGTTGGCATCAGTTCATGTATGTCTATATGTATGTGTGGTAGGCACATGGTATTTTTCTACCTCTGGATGGTATTGCTGTTTAATATCTTGTGAAATTTCCATGACTAATGTAAACATAATTTTAAAAAACAAATGAATTAAATAGATTAAAGTAAGATTAAAGTTCATAAATGAATTTTTCATGTTTAATGGTATGTCTACTTAAATAGTTTCCCCAAATGTCTTTTGGAACTTCCACCCTTATAATTTTGCTAAGTTAAATTAAATGATGGGAAATTCATTGCAAATCTAAATCATTTCCAAATGAGATAAAATACTGAAGCATTAATTGCTAAACAAGTCTAACTTTACCTACTTTAGTCTTCTTATTACAGAGAAACTAAAACTAAAGTTGGGTCTGTTGGGAAACATGTTTTGTGCTCTGTTGAAAGAATTTAATTCTAATAAATATAATTAAAGCTACTAGAAATAATAAGGAAAACATCTCTGTATGCAAGAAAAGTGAGACATATACTTTCAGTAAAAGAAAGCATAAGGAATGGAAATGCATTTTTATCAAGGGAAAAGAAAATGTTTGTCCTAAAGTAAAACAGTTATGGGAAAACTTAGGACAAAATATGAATGTAAATAAGAAAATTATAGATTTGTGGAAAAGGAGTCCTTGAAAAGGAATTTTAACATATGGTTAAACTGGCTAAGATTAAAATGAATTTATTTAACAACGAGTTTTAATATAAAAAATATACTGGTGCAAGATTAGAATTTGGTTTTCTGTTAAAAGGACATTTTCTTAGATTATTGGTTTGCTCTTAATAAGAAATTATAAACAAAGGTTTTTCTTTACATTTCATGTACTCCACCTAAATAAAAAAAGATTCTACATTTTGTCTTTATTGGGTCTTGATTACTTAAAACAAAAAACTGAGTTTTCCAATATTAAAGGAACTAAGATATTTTACAACTATTTAATTTTCTGTATTTGCCTTCAAAGTATTTAGTTGTCACTTTGCTTAAATGGATATCTAAGTATTGTTTCATAATGATCTGTGATGTTATTCAATCAAATATTCAAACCTTTTCTTGATATTTTTGACCAACTCCCTAAAATCAAATTCTAAATGAAGTCTTTCTGACTTGGAAGAAACTTTGGTATTGTTCCAGAAGGGCTTCCGGAACATTCCAAAGGATTCATTTAAACTAATTAGATTTATTTATTTGGTATGTTAAATTACATGGGAAGCATTGTCAAGTAAGTGATGCTACACATTCTTAGATTATATTTATGTAGATATGCGTTATTAAAAGAAGTATTACAGAAATTATATGAAACTCCTAGAAATCTGATATGTCCTGGCATGTTATCACTTGTAATTCTAGTTATTGACATGTTATGTGTCACTGAAACAACAAAATTCCCTTGTCAATTGCATTATAATGAGTTCTCATCATATCTTTAACCATGGCAATTTTTACATCTTTTGCCATTTATAGACAGCTATTGTTTTATTGTGATGCCTTTGCGAAATGTGTTTCACCTTCAGAGAGATACACAGAAGGGACTTTTGACAAATAAAGGTTTCTAATAACCTTAGATTATAAAACCGAACAGAGTAAGAATTTACAGAACTAATGGGAAAACTGGATTCAAGCAGTACAAGAGTAACATGGGACTGAATGAACTGAGGAGGAGGAGGATAATTTTCATGACTTCTTGTTTAAAACATTGATGGTTCTCTAGTCTCTGCTTTTCCAGATTTAAGGAAGCTTTTTGTTTTATCTCTGACTTACAGCAATATGGTAAAATATGCCTTTGTAACCAGGTTGGAACATTTATATTTTTCTCCCTACTTGATCCCTCCAGAATTCAGAGACTCTCAGTCAGTTTTCTTATTTTCATGGCATAGGGTTATTTGCATAAGTTCAACAAGAATCTGTTCTCCTTGTAATGGGGCACAATTGGAAACATTGGTTATATTACCAAGGGTTTGACTGAAATGTCATATTTGAGAGAGAGAGACACGTGGATTCAGATATGACCAGACAGCTTTAAGAGACTAAGGTTGACTTTATGGAACCGGTGAAGCCCTTGGGAAAATCAGCTTGGTACCTTGTTTACAGGGTTCCAGGAGCCTAACCAGGGGGAGAGGAAGGCCACTTCCTGGCAGACCCTGGAAACTCAAAATACTTTGGGGACCTTGAGAAGAGAGGAATTCACCTAAATCTGTAAGTATTTTAGGAGAATCTGATGGAAAGTCCTTGGCTTGGCTTTCCTGGACTAAAAAGGTCTTTAAAAGAAAAGTGTAATTTGGAATTCTTTATGGGAAGTACCAGGAAAGCAGATTTAAAAAGAGCCTCTATAATAGTCAAGCACTATTCTCACTGCTCTTATGTAAATAATCAGGCCAAGTTTATTGAAACTAGACTCACTTTGCAAACAGATTAGTCTTAATTTGGCTATCTTTAATGGAAATTTGGGTGATTTTAGAGAGAAAAATCATGGTTTAGTAACATACCTTGGTGGATGTTAGATTCTTGTTCTGATTAACTGTCTTTGAGGGTTAGTTGTTTCCCTACAAACTGGACCGAATCTTCTTAAATTCTTCTGGCTTCCTCAAATATCTGGCTATGACTCTCCAAATGAACATTTCCAATTTACTCCCGTCCTTCTGACTTGAAGTCAAAGCTGCCTTTTTCCTGAAGCCCTGCAAACTGAAGTCAGGCAACTTGATATAAACTTTAGAGAAATCACAACAGCCCACGTTTAGACAGTCTGTGTGCCTGTTGCTCTGCAGGCCACCCAGGAACATTTAAAGGGCAAGCCAGGAAATCTGTCAGACTGCCACTGTGTGCCGTCACTGTATCTGAAAGGCCTGAAGCCTGACATCTAGAAATCTCCCTGGCAGCACTCAGGACTCAGCCATCGGGTTTATGATTTGCTCCAACCATTTACCTTAGTTTTTCTTTTGTTTCTGTAGAAGTGCCTCTTATTAATTATAATTACCTGATGGCTTGCACAACCTAAGCCTAACTGTGGGATCCCCTTTGCAAGACTGCCTCTAGAAATGGGACACAACTGTTTAGTTGAACTGAAAGAGACTGGTTCCATGAGATACGAAACAATCTATCAATTTAGCTTCTGGATCATGAAATTTCTTTAAAGTCTCAAAAGTGAGACTGAAGGGATTCAGAACAAGTCTTCCCAAAAGGTGCCTCTTTAGCTTGGGGACTGTTTTGAGCTCAAGATCAAGACCCTGTGGCCTCAAGAAAAGCTTTGGCCCCTTTCTTAACTAAGTAGAAAATCTAAATTGAGAGTCTTTCCCAGAATAAGAGTTATTAGGAGATAAATTTTATCTGAGTGACCCATCTGAATGGCAAGGCAAACACCTGTTCTTATTGTCAGGAGCACTGGCCTCATTCTCTTTGAAGCCCCAGGCCCCTCTCCCAGCCTGTAGGCAGTGGTGGCATATGTACCTCATTTTACCTTTCTGACTGAACTTCTCATGTAGGGGGGGGTTCCTGTATGTATAAGATTAAATTTGAATTTTTCCTATTAATCTGTCTCGTGTCAATTTAATTTTTAGACCAGTGAGAAGAACTTTTGAAGGGCAGAAAAAAACTTTCTTCCCAACAGAAAGAAGGAAAAAAAGAATAGAGACTCAAGAGATAGGTCATTTCTGAAAGGGATAGGGCTGCCAATAAGGCTTTGATCAATAAACTTATTTTAATATTTATGAAATTAGGATAAGGTAAAGGATAGCCTTAAAGGGAAAAAGAAGTCAGCAAAGGATGACTGACAGGTGAATATGGAAGGGGGACGTGGAGGGGTCAGGGAAAGGAGGACCAAGAAGAGGGGGAGAGAGCTCCCCAGCTTACTCCTTTAGGGCTTTTTGGAATGAGCCAGGGAGCCTCTCCTTCTCAGAGGCCCCCCTCACATCCCTGATGTGCACAGTACCTGCTGAGATCAGGGCTCTCAGTCTCAGAAGCCCCACAAAGAGTGAGGAGAGTTCATATCTGAGAATACAGTAAAATCTGGACTGGTTCTGGATGGAGAGGGAAGGAGAGGGAGATTTATTTTAAGGAATGGGTTGGTAAACCTAAAATCTGCAGGGCAGGCTGGAAACTCAGACAGGAATTGGTACTTTCAAATTTTTTCTTCCTGGAAAACCTCAGATTTTGCTCTAACAGCGTTCAACTGATTGGATGAGACCCACATACATTATCAAGGATCACACCCTTTGCTAAAAGTCAAGCACATCTATGAAATACCTTCGCAGCAACACCTGGATTCATGTTTGATTAAATAATTAAATGAGTGGCTACTTATTATATAAGTCTAGCTGCAGTGACTCATAAAACTGACAATCACAGTAGGTAGGGTTGGGAACAGAACAACCAAATTTTCTGTTGTTTCTATTCTACGGCAGCAGAGAACCATGTGGAGTAGAAAACAGCCTTCACATGACTCACGGTATTGAACAAAAGTGGAATAGTCTCCTGAGGTTTAACCAGTATTGATTTGACCTGGTGTGGGTAAAATTGCAATATTTCCAGAATCTCTTGTCTGGGTTTAGTGTATCTGCATATCAACAGGTGTTTCCAAGGGGTGGAGAAAGGTTGTCCATCTCCATATCAATGGGTAATTACATGGGCAAGCAAGGGCTTATCTGGACTGGAGAGGCAGGAGGGAGGATTCGCTCACTTCTGCCACAGCAGGAGATAGAGGGACAGGGGATGACTGCTTTTAAGCAATAAACAGGTTTTAAACCTTATTTCTCCCTTTGATTGATTTTGGTTTCAAAGGTATTTTGTCCTGGGATTTCCCCACCCTGGAATTACACAAGGTTAGAGTTCGTTTCATGCGGGGCTTTCCCATGACTGGTGCTTTTCAACTGGGGGTTGGATAATGGAATGGTGTGATATAATGAGTCCTAAGCAATACATATTTGGTCATTCAGATGACCAAATACAGATTTCCCGGGTATGTTTGGTCATCATCCACAGTTCCTAAAAACACTGCAGTGTCTTAAAGGTGAAATGGGTGTCTGATCATGTTAAGGAGAGACTTTTGGGCCCTCAGGGCCCAGGGCTCAAAGTTGAATCAGCCAATGGCCAATAATTTAGTCAGTCATGATGATGCAGTGAAGCCCTCATGAAAACCCCTGAGAAGAGCTTCTCGCTCGCTGCTCTGCTTTGCTGGATCCTGCTTCCTGGTTGGAGAGCTTCTGTGCTTGGGGATCCAGAACGCCTCCATGTGCTGAGCCAGACCCCAAGCTCCATGAGGACAGAAGCTCTCTTATTTGGGACCTTGCCCTATGTCTCTCTTCATCTGGCTGTTACCTTGTATCCTCTATGGTATCCTTTATCAAGCTGGTAAAATGTAAGTGTTTTCCTGAGTTCTGTGAGCTGCTCTAGCAAATAAACTGAACCTCAAGGGAAGAGGTTGTGGGAACCTCCAGTTTGTAGCTGGTAGGTCAGAAGCACAGGGAACTGCCTGGGCCTTGTGACCAGCATCTGGAGTGAGGGGGTGGAGGGCAGTCCTGTAGGGGGGAGCTCTTAACCTGGGGAAGCTGGTGCTGCCTCCTGGCAGATAGCATCGGAATTGGGTTGAGTTCTCGGACACCCAGCTGTGTTTGAGAGTTGTTTGATGTTAGTATGTACAGGAAGACCCCCCCTCCCACATACTTACATTGGAATTGGGTCCAGGAACCTGAATGGAGTTATACTACTATTACTGCTGTGTATTGTATTGTTACTGTTATATATATATGTAGGAAAAGAGACACCATTGCAAATGGGGACTCAGAGATTATTTTTAGTGTGCAAATGTTAACAGGAATAGGTAGCAAGGAGGCACATCATGACACTGTCTTGGGGTGACACTCCTGGCTAGTCAGCCTCCAGCAGATTGTGACGCTGTAACAAAAAACTCCCAAATCTCAATGGCTTATAGCAACCATGGTTGTGTTCTCACTCACAGATGTTGGTGGCTACAGCTCTGGCCCATGTGACTTCGCATTCCAGGACCCGAGATGAGGGAGGCACCCCTCTCTGAAACCTGGTATACCCAAGGCAAAAGGAAAGAGCAAGGTGGCCGGAAGGACATGATGGCTCTTAAAGTTTCTGCTCGGAGCTGATTTATGCCATGTCTGCCCCCGACTCATGGGCCATAGGAGATCACGAGGCCAGGCCTGATGATGGGGTGGGCTTTCCGCAAGTCTCCCGGCAGGGATGAGCGATCCTCTTACAGAAAGGGGGTTAGCGGATGAGGGAGACTATGATACAACCTACCTTGCCCAGTCCGCTTTCTGCTCACAGTGACAACTGGCCTTTTGAGCAGCATTATTTAATGAATGCAACTGACAGTAAAGAACGTCATTTTATACCAGGGAATCCATGCGAGCACTGTAATAAAACCAGGCCCTGAGGGGGAAAGGTCAGAACTTGGGCAGAGTGTTCCCTTTCCAGTTCGTGGCATTCCTGCCAGTGAGTCGGTCGGAGGCCCCGCCCTCCTTGGGCTGCCGGGATTTCCCTTTGATACAAGCTCAGGTCACCGCCCTCCCAGAGGCTACGGGTTCAGCCTGTATGGAACCTTGGTGGTAGGGATTTGGATTTTTCGTGTTTTTTTCCCTAATAAACAAAGCAAGGGGCCAGATGGGACAAGCAGGCCACACTATTGTCTGAAATCTACGGAAGTGCTGTGGTTTCGGCTGCTGTAAACATCTGGATGCAGGAGATGGCGTGGGCAGGTGCAGGCTGAGAGCTGACCCACGTTCTTCAGAAGCCACAGGCCCGTTTCTCTCTTTCACTGCCCACCATCCCCCCCATTTTTGGGAAAAAACCCCCCAGATTATTGCAATAGTAGCATTTCAGATAAAAAAAATAGAATGATATAATTACAAAGAGCAAGATTTGGAAGAGACTCTTGATATTATCTGGGTGTACCCTATCAAAGACAGAAACCCCAGATATGGTAAGTGACCAGCCTGAGGTCCCGGGGCAAACTGGACACACTGCATCCTGTCATCCTAGTACCCAGCACTGGAGGGGTGCCCAGTGTGTGTGCTCAACCAGGAAGGGATAACGGAATGGACTGATCCATGGATCCCACTCCAGGATTTCCAGGCAACGGGGCTCCTGGTGAAGGGTCAGGCCCAAGTCAAAAGGTCTTCAAGATCTGAGATTCTTTTTGTTCCAGGAATGGGGGGTGGGGGGAGTGGGCACCGTGAGGCCTCTTGAGGTTTGTGATTCCTGCTCTCCAAGGTTGTGTCAACTCAACCTAAAAGCATGTCTGGATGTCCTGTAAATAATTGGTGACCCACACACAAGGAGCAAGCAAATCAGAACACATAACTTTGGGCCTCCAGGTCTGACATTTCTGCTGCAGCAACAGTGGTGTGACCTGGTGGAAATAAGACTCCCGAGACTCAACTTCTTTATTTCTTTCGTCCAGACTTTCCCAAAGCTGGTGCTCTGAGATTCCCTTCAGAAGGAGGATGCTTATAGGTGTGAAAGGAAGGCACAAAGTGCCAAAATAAATAAAAGTCATCAGGTTATGTTAATAGGAGCAAAGCCTTTACCATGGACTCTTCCTGATGCTCTAAAACACCCACAAGATAGGTACTGCTATGAAAACACTGGGGCGCAAAAGGTTCAATGACTTGTCCACGGTCACACAGCTAGAAACAGTGAGAGCTGGGATTCAAACCAAGGCCACCTGGCTGCAGCCCCCACTCAGCCGACACCACATGGCAATGATTCCCACTAAGACTGAGCACTTACATCGTTGGGGACAGTTGGCTGGTACCTTAGAGCTCCCTGACTTCATTGACTCAAGCACTGGGAATTCTCACTGTTATTATTCCCAGTCATTCTGCCCACCTAATGCACGAGGAGACAGACTCAGAGAGATGCAACAAATTGCCCAGGGTCCCAGCACTAATTGGTGGTGGGACCGGAATTCCGACATTGGCTTGGTTCCCAAATCCCTCCTCTCCCATGTGCTTAAATGTTGGTCATTGTTGAAGGTGAATGATGCAGCCAAACGGCTTGCTTTAATATTTGCTCTACTTGTGTGTATTTGAAAATTGCCCTAAAAAAAATAAAACCTTAAACAGAAAACCCCAACAAGGCCCTCAGCCACCGTGTTGTCCCAGATCTCTGGGTGAGTCTGTGTTTCCTGGACTGCCAAGGAAGGGAAAGGGGAGGGGAGTTTAGACTTGGGTCAGCAGAATTTCCCAAACTTTTTCGACCCCAGAACCCCTTTTGTTTTCTTTGAAGCATGTTACGAGACAGGGCTCCTGTGACCTTTCTTTGGGAAGCTGACCTCTCACTCTCCAGGAGGACACCCAGCCATCAGAGAGAGACCTGTCTCCTGGAGGCTCTTGCCCTGCTCTGGGTATCTTCAGGAATCGGCAGGAAGTCACGAGAGGTCGGAGAGCTGGGTCCCAGGAGGGAGTTGTCAGAGCAACGGCTCTCATGTCCCCAGGCACTGTCAGACGCAGCCCTGAGAAAGCCTCTCTGAGCAGTGGCCTGGGACATACAGACAGACCTGAGGGTAATGGAAAACGTCCCCGCAGCATTTCCAGGTCACTGCAGGGGACAGAAGGCAAACGTCAAGTCAGGCTGAGACTTGAAATTCTCTGTTTATTACTATAATTTATCTTTGTTACATGCCTTTCCATTTCCAAGACACTTTCCCACACAGGAACTTCCTTCATACCCACAACATGGGAGCAAGGTGGGCAATGTGGGTATCGGCCTCCCAGCCTCTGCACGTGATGGTGCTGGGGGAAGAATCTGCTGTGATTCATAAAGCTGTGAAATATTAGCCTAACTGGAGATTAAACATGGAGCCGGAGTGGCCATGGGAGGGAAGCCACCTTGCTCGTCTTCAGCTGAACTGGGCCAAACCTTTGGACTAGGCAAACCCTCCATTGTTTTAAGCAATTGTTTAAGAAGTCAGTAGGAGAAACGACATCCTGATCCCGAGATGGATGGACGTGGACTTTCTGAAGGTAGCATCCGTAGTCAGTCAATATGTAACCCAGACGCTTAGCTTGTTAACACCCAGATAAAGCTTTTCTTCCTTAACTCATGTAATTGCCCCTCAATACCTCATTCTTTTCCTCATAAAGCCCCTTGCTTTCACCCGATAAGCAGGACACTGTTTAGGTATCTACCTGAGTCCGTGCTTCCCAAACTGCAATTCTGAGACCCTAAATCAAAGGTTTTTATTCTTTTTCGGTTTTGCCTCCTTTTGTCAGTTGGCAATGGTCACACCATCAAGGTCACCCAGGGAAGAGAGATAGCCAGTTCAAGGCAATAGGGCCCTTGCCATTTGCTCTGCCACTCAGCATCTCCAGGGTTTGGAATCACTTTGGGAAGTGGCGGGGGGCGGGGGGGAGGGTCCTGTCTGATCTATGAAATGTGGGTGCAGCTCCAGGTCACCTGGGCATGTTCAGAGAGCCCCCCCACCCCCGACCCACATCCCGCAAGCAGGAAGGGTGGACAGAGGGTGTGAATGCCTCCAATCAGGAAGGATGTCTCCGGCTGGATGAGGATGCTTGAGGCTGGACTGGGGTGAGTCCGGGAGGCTAGAAGTGCAGGAGGGGCCACAGTCAGGGAAGGCAGAGAACAGCAGATCCAGGAGGGATCCTGACCGGGTTTCTCAGGTGTGTCCTGGTCCAGAGCCCTGCCTCCGTAAGGGGTGGCTGGGTAGAAGGAGGCTGAGCCTCCAGGCTGACTCACCACCCCTGGTGCTTCTCTTCGGTCCTCCCCTTCCCACATTCCATCAGCTGCTGTTTCTTTCATGGTTGTTTATTCCCAGCTTTATTTACCATTCTCAAGCCTCTTCATTATTGTCTTGTTTTATCACCAGGGCTTTTATTATGAGTAACACAAAATTTCGTCAACAAATTTTTTAAAAGAAAGAAAAGACAGCCATTTGGATGCTTACAAAAAGCAGAAACAAGGTAGGACCGTCATCCTCCTGGCTTGAAGAGGCGCGGCGGCCCATGCGGCCCCTCCGCCAGCGTCCACACTCCACCAGCAGGTGCTCAGCACCAAAGGCACGAGCCTCCCGCTGCTACTGTGGCAGGGACTCAACTCTCAGGATTTCGAAGCACTTCTGGTGTCTGAATAATTATGTTAGCTCAGTGGATGGATTTCTGCTTTCAGACATCAACCCAAAACACAAAGTTCCTAACTCTGGTCAGTGAGTCATTTTACAATGAGAATGGTCATCCTCTGGTTTACCCTTTCTTCCAAACTTTGGGTTTTTGTAAACTGAGTTTCCTGAAGCGGTTACATGCAAAAAGGAAGAAAAGGAGGAAAGCAGGCTGTATTCTCAGATGTTCCAGAGAAGTAGCTACTATATACTAGTCAGGCCTTTCTATGAGCCAGACACTATTTTAAGTCACATTATCTTGTTTCATCTTTACAACCACCCCCTGTAGTAAGTACTGTTACTTTATCACCCTTCTTTGGGATGGATCCAAGTTTTTGAGGCCCTGAAATGAGCTTCGTGGCCTGGTCTGCAGATACAGAAACTGAATTTCCAAAAGACTAAGGTCTGTACGACCTTAAATGGGAGAATTTAAAGCCAGATCTGCCTGCCTCTTCATCCCCATACCACTCTCCTCTAAGAATGAGCTTATATTCACATGGTATCAGCCGCCCTCTTCTAGGCACTTTACATTTGAAGTCATTTAATTCTGACAAGCCTGTGATGTGGGTATTATTTTTACTCTCCATTTTATGTATGACATTGGGGCACAGAGAGGTTAAGTAACTCACCCAAGATCACACAGCAGTAAATAGGAACCCTAAGAGACAGTGAAAAGAACTGGCTTGCCGTGGCATACATTCTCAGTTTGTAGTTAGCAGAACCTAGAAGGTGTACCCTCAGCCTCCTCCGGTAATAAATTTCCTCTTTAAAGGAAAATTGAGCCAGAACTTCTTGTTTTATTGCTTCTCTAAGATCTTAACTTCTAACCCCAACCAAATCCTTAGCTCTCAGAGTGACCTTATGGCAATTTTATCACATAGTCTGGTCTATAGAGTGAGGGTTTAAAGGAAGATAAACTTAAAAGTGACAGGGTGATATTGTCAAAATGGCCATCCTGCCTAAAGCAATTTACAGAATCAATGCAATACCAATCAAAATACCAACAGCATTCTTCAATGAGCTAGAGCAAATAGTTCTAAAATTCATGTGGAACCACAAAAGACCCCGAATAGCTAAAGGTACCCTGAGAAGGAAGAATAAAGCAGGGGGAATTATGCTCCCTGACTTCAAGCTCTACTACAAAGCCACAGTAATCAAGACAATTTGGTGCTAGCACAAGGACAGACCCATAGACCAATGGAACAGACTAGAGAGTCCAGATATAACCCCAGCATATATGGTCAATTAATATACGATAAAGGAGCCATGGATATACAATGGGGAAATGATAGCCTCTTTAATAGCTGGTGTTGGCAAAACTGGACAGCTACATGTAAGAGAATGAAACTGGATTACTGTCTAACCCCATACACAAAAGTAAACTCAAAATGGATCAAAGACCTGAATATAAGTCATGAAACAATAAAACTCTTAGAAAAAAATATAGGCAAAATCTCTTGGACATAAACATGAGCAACTTCTTCATGAACATATCTCCCCGGGCAAGGGAAACAAAAGCAAAAATGAACAAGTGGGACTATATCAAACTAAAAAGCTTCTGTACAGCAAAGGACATCATCAGTAGAACAAAAAGACATCCTACAGTATGGGAGAATATATTCATAAATGACATATCCAATAAGGGGTTGATATCCAAATTATATAAAGAGCTCATGCACTTCAATAAACAAAAAGCAAATAAACCAATTAAAAAATGGGCAGAGGAACTGAACAGACCCTTCTCCAAAGATGAAATTCAGATGGCCAACAGGCACATGAAAAGATGCTCCACATCGCTAATCATCAGAGAAATGCAAATTAAAACCACAATGAGATATCACCTCACACCAGTTAGGATGGCTAACATCCAAAAGACAAACAACAACAAATGTCAGCGAGGATGTGGAGAAAAGGGAACCCTCCTACACTGCTGGTGGGAATGCAAACTAGTTCAACCATTGTGGAAAGCAGTATGGAGGTTCCTCAAAAAACTCAAAATAGAAATACCATTTGACCCAGGAATTCCACTCCTAGGAATTTACCCTAAGAATGCAGCAGCCCAGTTTGAAAAAGACAGATGCACCCCTATGTTTATCGCAGCACTATTTACAATAGCCAAGAAATGGAAGCAACCTAAGTGTCCATCAGTAGATGAATGGATAAAGAAGATGTGGAACATATACACAATGGAATATTATTCAGCCATAAGAAGAAAACAAATCCTACCATTTGCAACAACATGGATGGAGCTAGAGGGTATTATGCTCAGTGAAAGAAGCCAGGTGGAGAAAGACAAGTATCAAATGATTTCACTCATCTGTGGAGTATAAGAACAAAGAAAAAACTGAAGGAACAAAACAGCAGCAGACTCCCAGAACCCAAGAATGGACTAACAGTTATCAAAGGGAAGGGACTGGGGAGGATGGGTGGGAAGGGAGGGATAAGGAGGGAAAAGGGGCATTACGATTAGTAAACATAATGTAGGGGGTGGGGTGGGGGCATACGGGGAAGGCAGTATTTATAGAGAAAACAAGTAATGATTCTATAGCATCTTACTATGCTGATGGACAGTGACTGTAGTGGGGTATGTGGGGGTGACTTGATAATAGGGGGTCTAGTAACCATATGTTGTTCAAGTGATTGTACATTAACAATACCAAAAAAAAAAGTGACAAGGTGGTGAGCTTATCATTACTCATATTGTTAAATGTTGTGTATCTTGCTCTTTGACCCAATAATTCTTATGGAAATCTGCTCTGAAGAAATCATCTTAAAGGCAGTGCTGTAGGCGTAATGATGTTAACTGCACAGTAAAAATGGGAAAATAACTCAAACATCCCACAATAGCAGAATGGCTAAACAAATGATGGCTGAAGCATTAGGCTACAAGCAAACATGATGTTTACAGAGCTATGATCCTGTAGAAGAAGGCTGAGGTTGTCCTGTTAGGTTTAAAAATAGTTTATAAAATATACATACATAGTTTATGAGTTGTAAATTGCTGCATAACACCTTATTCCAAAACATAGTGGCTTAACTACACACATTTATCATCTCACCATTTGTGTGGGTCCAGTGCTGGGTCCTCTGCTTCTGAGTTTCTCATAAAGCTACCAACTATCAACCAGGGCTGTGTTTTCATGGTCTCATCTGAAGACTGGACTGGGGCAGGATCTGCTTGCAAACTCACTCACATGGTTGTTGGTAGGACTCAGAGCCCCAAGGCTATTGGACTGAGGCTGCTTTTGGTTCCTGGCCAGGTGGTCCTTGCCATCAGGGCAAGCATGGGAGAAGAGCCAGAGAGAAAGAATGC
Organism: Smutsia gigantea; assembly: GCA_032199065.1. Classification (NCBI taxonomy): domain Eukaryota; kingdom Metazoa; phylum Chordata; class Mammalia; order Pholidota; family Manidae; genus Smutsia; species Smutsia gigantea. The sequence continues at coordinate 706,435 of JAVSCE010013479.1, forward strand.
TAGCAAGATGGAATTCAGTTTTTTCTAACCTAATGTCAAAAATGGCATTCTACCCCTTTGGCCATATGCTGCTCATTAGAAGCAAGTCACCAGGTCCAGCCCATACTCAAGGCGAAGGGATACACAAAAGTGTGACCCCTAGGAGGTAGGGATCCATGATGGCCGTTTTAGAAGGCAATCAGTCACACATGGCACAATTTTTCATTTTGTCAAAACTGCATGTATCAGACAAAGTTTGGAAAGACATACATGGCCAAATGATGACTGTGGTTCTTTCCGGGTGGGAGATTAAGGTACTGGTTCTTTTCTTCTTAAAATGCTTCCATGTTTTCTAACATTCTAATCATGAGCAGGTATTCCTGTGAAAGGATGGTGCTCAGTTTTATTGACCACCTGAGCAAAGAGGAGTCTGACTGCTGGGCAGTCATGCCCCTGTTGCCGGTAGAGTCAAGGTGAAGGCAGTGGGCACAGGGTCAGGCCACCTCCACCCACTGTGCTGGTCTTTCCCAGGAGTTGGAATGGGGGATCCTGACTGTGAGTGTGAACCCTTAGAGGTGGTCTCTGGCATAGCAGCTGAACACATAGGAAGGAGGTAAGCTGACACAGCAAGTTGACAGCAGGAACTCTGGCTGTGGCCTGGGGAGGCTGCAGAGGCTGGCTTTCAGATCCTGGGGCTTTGGACCAACCTTTGGTCCTTTCTGCCTGGAAAGGCCTCTTTTCCTCTTTTGTACGATGATAGTAGCTGATACAGTGGATGGTCAGGCACTTCCTATGGACCGTTTGAATGCCTTCCCTGGGTTATACCATTTAATCCTCAAAACCAGCTAGGCAGCTTTTATCATGCCCATTTTACTGGGGAGGAAGCAGAGGCTCCAAGCTGTGAAGGATCTAACCTGAGGTCACACAACTGGGGAGCAGCAGAGCCAGGACTCCAAGAACAGATACTAGTCTGCTCTTGACCTCTCTGTGCCCGACCTATCTTCTAATTAAATTAGAAGCTTTGAGAGGTACCTTAGGCCTCTTGGGTCCCCATGGTCCGGCTGAATGCCTAGTACACAGCAGGCATGCAAAGTCCACAGAGGACAAGTCTGATGGTGTGGGAGGGTATGGGGGCATTTTGAAAAGGGATTCATCTCCAGCTGATGCCAAGCTTGGGGTCGGAAGGGGAAACCACAGATGGAAGCATGTGTTCCCTCTACAAATGGGCCTCTTGGGGTGGACCTGCTCTGGCAGGAAGCTAGATTCTGGATGACAGCCTCACTGTAAAAGGCCGATCTTGAAAGTCATGTCATCCTAGAGGGGTCTGATTTTCGCTTGGTGCTGTGTCCCCAAAGATCTTCATAGTTTTTTAGTTGCAAATGTTCCCACAGGAATCCAGGCCAAGATCTAGCGTCTATCACTTCCAGCTGTGTGACTTTGGGCAGCTCCCAGCTGGACCTCACGTCCCGCCTGTAGGACAGGAACCTCTGTGCCAGCCGCCCCCAGCCAGGAGTCCCCAGCAGTGTGAGCTACAGCACGTGCTTTGGGAATCCCCTGGGATCTAACCCCACTTCCTGCGGGCCTGTCCCACACTAGCCTCACGGCAATCTAGTGAGGTACTCACTGTTACCCTTGTGTTTATCTAATTAAAATTCTGTTTTAAAAAATAGGTTATATGAAAGTATTCAAAACTCAAGATCTAAACGGTACACCCTGAAAAATCTCCCTCCCTGCCCTGTTCCTCGGCCACCCCTTTCCCTTCCTGGAGGCAACCCCCAAAGCCCATTTTTTGTTTACTCTTCCAGGGATACTTTGTGCACATGAGCAGATGTGTATAAATACTTTGTCGCCGTCCCCTGCCTCCTTGAATGGTGGCACGCTATACATGCATTCTGCACTTTGCCTTTTTTACTTAATGTTATAGCCTTATTGTTTTGAATAAGAGGAACTTGAAGTCCGTGGGGGCTATGCAGCCTGACTGGTGAAGGCAGGTCTCTCAGAATGCAAAGCCTGTAGGGCTCTGAATCTGGGAGGGAGCATCGGCCGGCCTGCGCCCCCTGGCTGTGCTTATTCAGGATCTCTCCTCAGTGGGCCCTGGGCAGCTCTGATCACCACACCTCCCTGTGCCAAGAGAGCTGAGAAAAAAAAACAACCAATGGCCAGCCTGGCAGAAGATTCGAGGATCAAGAGAAAAAAGGGTCTTGTTCTCCACCCGCTGAAGACTGGCAGAGTTGGCCTGCCTGGCCCTGCTGGCTTTCTCTTTACTCTCTGTAAGAGCAAAAAAGTTTTCTCTTCCTGCCAAAACCCGGTGGCAGCCTGGTGGGTCCTGTGGTGGCCTCTCCAGGGGCCCGGCTCCCACGCCTCACCCCCTTTTGATGGGCTTGATGGCGATGGGCAGCTGTACTCATCCCTGCCAAGGTCTGAGACCCGGCCTTCCTGAGAGTGTGCATCTGCTTCCATGTCTGGATCTAATGGCCGTGCTGGGAAGGCACTCTCCGTGCCCATGCTCTGTGCCAACTGGCCTCCTGGGAATGGCGTGGAGCAGGGGGACAGGGAGGGCTAGCCAGCCTGGGCAGATGAGGAGATGGCATCGGTAGTGAAGGGTGTATTTATGCTTTTCCCTATAAAGAGCCCTATTTGTGGCCTCCCTGTCACCTACTCTCCTCCAGCATTTCTGCTCCTCAAAAACAGCTCAGTCTGAAAGGTCCGCTGGGAGGCTGCAGGCAGCTTCCGGTGCCGCTGGCCTTTCTGGGTGCCTGCTCTGCAGGCCAAGCTCTCCAGTGCAGGGAGGGAGGCCAGGCTGGCGGGGAGTGCTGGGAACCTGGGAGCTGCCCCCTGTGACAGTTCTGGCAAGATTTCTTCCCAGGAGAGAGAGTATCCATGCCAGGATGTATTCATTTTGTCTTCAAAATCTGGCCTCTCAGGCAAAACGCCCAGCAGCTGTGTCCCCGAACAAACAGCAAGTGGGCGGCTTCTCTCTGCCTCACCCTCCCAGCTGTGGGATGGACACAATGGATTGGACGAAGGTGTAGGCACCCAGGTGAAGCGGGGAGAGGGGCAGGCGACCGTTGGAGTCTACTGGGAGAAGTTTCCTGGAAGAACAGAGACAGAGAGGCCTGCTGGGGTGCGGGTGGGGCTTTATGTCACCTGGGGTCCACGGTCTCTCTGGTGGAAGTGGGCCCCCAAACCTGGCAGTGAGGAGACACGACCTGGGGCATCCTTTGGGGGATGACTGGGGGAGGTGTCCACTGTTCAGAATGTAGGGCCTGCATGCTGAGAAGGAGCAGCATGGTGTGAGCCAGAGACTGCTCAGAGGGCGGCTGGTGGCAGCTTGGTGGAGGTAATGCGGGCCGCAGATTTCAATAGCCCCAGCAGGGAAAATGGGCAGGGTGCTTGGAGGGGCCACCCAAGAGGCTGTCGATTCTCCCCAAGGAGTCCGGCCCAGCAGCTGTTTATGTATGCTCCCGAGGTGCTGGGGAGCCAATGGGAGGCATCACCCCAAGGACACAGGAGCCAGGGGTAACTCTGAAGGGAGAGGGCCTTGGGAGCATACACCGCAGATGGCCAGCAACAAGTGGGCAGTCACCTGCTACTTCAAGGAGGAAATGGTTTTCAGAGTTCTGCTGGGATCCCCAGGATTGAAAGACATTAGAGCTGCAGCCAGAAGGCCTTGTGGAGAGAGACATGGAGGGTGCAGCATGCAATTCCAGCTGTGTGTCCTGTCGTGGAGAGCCACTGTGGTCTTTGTTAGAATGTGTCATGCAGCCTTATCACAATCTGCCTTGTTAGCCCAGGGAGAGCTTGCTTCCCCACTGGCTTGGAGCTCCTTCCTGTCACCCTTATGTGCCTTTGGCATTCAGCATCAGGCCTGGAAGATACGTGTGAGGAGAGAGAATTTAATGAATCATCTACAACTCTGCAGGGACACTTTGCAAGCATGGATAAGTAATCCAGATCAACTATGGCTTGTTATGTGAGGGGTCTGACTGGTTTTCTGTATCCCTCCCCGCCTTTGTTACTTTCCCTCCCGTGCTATTAAGCTAAAAGACCTAGTAGAAAAAGAGATCTTTTAGCATAATAATGCAGGGAAGTCAAATTAGGAGAGGTGCCAAAAAAGGTCTGCCTGCCCCGCTGACTCTGAAAGGCCTGAGCCCCTATAGCTCCACCTATTCCCATCCTCCTAAGATGCAACCAGGAACAAGACCCCAGGTCTCCGAACTACACAGGGCAGCCAGCTGGGTGGGGCCAGAATTGCATGGAGGTTGGAGAGGATACAAAGGGAAAAGGATGGGAAACTGGAGAGTAAAAGGGAACCTGGTCTTTATCCAAGTCTGCCCTTCCTTAGAGGAAAGTAACGTTTTGCACTATCCTCTGCGTTTGTGGTTGACTAAGTTTTCTTTCCAGGTGAGGGGCAGTATGTGTAATATCTTTCTGAGTATTGGACCTGGAGGGTAAAGTGCCAAGCATGTGGTTAAGACTTCAGTCGTGGGGGAAAGCTAGCCAGGTTCCAGTTTCAACGAGAGCTTGAGAACACCGTGCTTCCATAATGTTTATCGAGCAGCTACTCTGTGCCAGGCACTGGGGTCACAGAGATGGGATCCCAATGACTTCCTTTAACATCAACTTCTTGAGAAACCTGAGAATAAGAGGGGAGGAGAGGAACTTGCCCCAACTTGCCCCAGAGCCAGCATCCTGGACCTGGCACCCAGGCAGTGCCCCAGGTTCCCTCGCTGAGATGGATCTGCTGAGAAGGCTTAAAGCTCTGCCATCTTCATCCTGAAATTCTTGAACAAAGGGCCTTGCATTTTCATTTTGCATGGGCCCTGCGCATTACATAGCTGGTTCTGGTTACCCCACTACAAAAAAAAAAAAAAACAGTAGAATCGAGTTCAGTCTGAGTTTCCCTCATGTGCTGGTGTTGCCTTCTGGCTAATCACCGCTCAAAAGCTCTTAGTTGGGCAGAGACAGGGAGGGCAAATTCACAGGGCCAGGCAGGGGGAAACACCTAGGGGCTGCCTTCTCCCCGTGTCTGCCCCAAGGGGAGCACCCCCATTTTCACAGCCTGAGTTGCCACTTTGTAACTCCGGGAGGAAAACCCTGGGGCAAAATAACTTTGAAACTGAAATCAGTCAAAGGGAGAAATAAAGTTTAAGAAACCCGTTTTATTGCTTACAAGCACTCGTCCAGCGTCTCTCTTGGCCAGCTGCATCCAAAAGCCACCCCACCTCTCTGGTCCCTCACTGGTCTTTGTAATTACCTATTGATATGGAGATGAACTAAAGCCAGGCGAGAGATTCTGGAAATACTCCATTTTACCCATGCACCTTAATGCTGGTGATTTTCCTTTCTCTCCAGAGGGATCAACTAGCTCCCAGGAGCTTTATTTCCAGCTGCCTGGGGGCCTCAGGACATCTCAACTCTACATTCTCAAGCACAAAGATAACCGGAAGAGTGACATCCCTTCACGCCCACCCCAGACAATGCCAGAGGGGGAGGGCCACCCTTGGCTAGGAATGCAATTGTGCCTTTATAAGTGATAAATGCAAAGAGTCTGCTAGATTTGTGTGTGTGTAGCCGAGTAGCCTCTGAGGAGTCTGGGCTCACCGGGACCCTTTTTTGTTCCTGGCAGCCCCAGGGTGCTGGGATAGGGAGGGATCAGTACTAACTCAGTATCAGAGAGGCCACCTTGAAAAATTATAGGGCCCTTAGGAACATTGTCCTGTCCTCCCAAAAGGTTAGGTAATGAGTACTCTGAGAATGAGTACTTTGGAAATGTGGGGGTGTCTGATTCAGCAGCGATGATCCTGGAACATGGGGAGTCAGAGAGGCTTTTCTGCGAGTCACTTTGCTGGTGAGACTTTGAAGGAGTCTGGACTGACTTGGTGTGCCAAAACTCTCCTGGTCAAAGGCCACCACACTGGCAGGAACACCCAGGGCATTAATCAACATTCTAGATTCTGGAAAGACAAATAGACTCCAGAATCTAGATTCTAGAAAGACAAATAACTTAGATCTATGGATGTGCTAGGGAAGGAGTGGATTCTGGCCCAAGACCCATATCCCAGGAAATTCCTCTGCTGAAATTAGTAGACACTTGGAGAGTGTGGACAGGAGAGGAACAAGGCTAGGAACTGGGACACCCCTAAGGACCCCATGAGAAGGGTTTAATGTCCCAGGATCACAAGTTTGGCAGTGCTAGGTGAGGGGTTTAGGGGTTCCAGGCCCTGTTGAAAACCGGAAGGTAAAACAAGGTTCAGTATAAACTTCTGTTGGGGAGGAAAAAAGTTTCCCTCTACCCACTTAGGTTCAGTATCTGAGGGCCTGTGAATTAATCTGACAAAAGACAGAATAACAAGAGAAAAGAGTTTATTTGCACAAAGGAGTGCTCAGTGATGAGTTAATCAAAGTTGGGGGGAAGGTGGTTAGACTTATGGGTTTATCTAATTTAGTGGGGAAAAGGGAAGAGGGAGAAAGGGCTACTAGGGGAAGAATAGGTTTCTTTAGGAGAACAAAGGGGACATAAGAATGTTTATAATATTTGCTTATAAAGCTATGAGTGGTCTTTCTGTCTCCCTTAGGGCCATAAAACTCCTTCAGAGAGGGAATTTATGGTAAGTTTACTCTTGGTCTCTTTCCTGGGGGCAGACCTGCCCCAAAGAGGGGATTCGTGGCCATCCTCATTTCTTAGAAGTTTTTGTTTTAGTCATATAGGAAAGCTTCCAGAAGGACTTCTTTTGGTAACTGTTGAATCTTAAATGTCTTCAGCCTAAAATATGCTTTATACCAATTTTGGCGTTCTGAGTGGGTCCTCACACCACACAGGTTGGCAGTTCTCAATAAATATTTTTGAATGAATGAATGAACACAGTAGGGGATAGGTCAGGAGGCTATTGTTTGATGGCCAAGCATTAGGCACAGGGATTAAGACCAGAGATAAAGTCCAAATCCTCCTCTCTGGTGAAGAAGTTGCAGGTACAGCCAAGCTGCGCTTCCTCTGGGTTCAACGGCATATTTGGAATCTGACAGAGTCTGGGACGATCAATCTGTTCACCTGGCAACTTTGTGAAAGTTCATCTGACATCTGATAAGACTGGAGTTGATCTCTAAGAGTTTTCTGGGCTATAGAGTGGTAGGTTAGGAGCAAGAAGTCAAAAATTTTAAGTCTGCTACTCACACTCAGCTCACTGAGAAGGTTGACCTTTGCTTGAGAGAAATGGCCGAATGAATGTCTGACAAGAGTTCCTGGGCTGCTGGCTTGAAAGGGGGGCAGTAGTAGGAGAAAGAAGACAACCAGCACCCAAACAGGTCAGGGATCTTTGCATAGACGAGACTCTGAGACTTTCAAGAAGGCCCTTCAGCTGGACTGTGAGAAGGCGTGGATGCTGGGTGCTGGGTGGTAGTGTTGGGGTCAGCCAGTGATGGACCCTACTGGGCCTGTGGTTTGCTGACCACCCCTTAACCCTGCCTAGTCTGGGGCTCTGGCTCCAGCTCTCCCTGGATTTGATTTTGTTATGAAGAAAACCACAGGCCCCAAATGGAGTCACTTATGTTAAGGATCCACATCAACAAATGAAGACTTAATTTAACACCTAATCTAACTGCAATTTCAACTCCCTGAGTAGTGTAACCTTTAACCAGTCAACATGGAATTTCCTGGTCTGCACTAGGAAATTTACTGATGGAGCCCATCTGTTCCCCTTAGGAGGGCAACCTTGCCTAAAATACTGCATTCTTTGCTAATAATCTCCTTTTCCCACTCCCTCTGCCTTTAAAAACCTTTCCTTTCCTACAGCTCAGTGGAACTCCTTTTTATTTGCTAGACAGGATGCTGCTCGGTCTGTGAATTATTTAATAAATTTAACAAATTTTAACAAAAGGTCTTCAAATTTATCCTGGTGAATTTTGTTTTTTAACAATTTCCAGGGAAGAACTTGATGTTCTTCTGAAATTGGCCTTGCTCTGGACTCAGTTATGAGATGGTTGGGCTGTCCACATGTCCAGCTGGCCCAGTTAAAAAGGCTTTGAAAACAGATCTTTCTGGAAAAATAGATCTTCCTAAGGCATTTATTTCACCTCCTTTCTACTCTTGCAGACCCAATGCCTGACCCAGGCATGGGCATGTTTCTTTTCTACAGCAGACACAGGTTTCTAGAACCACTCTGGGTCAGTGAGACAACTCCCTCTGGTGCCGCTGGCCCCTGGGAAGGATGAAAGGAAACAAATTTTGAATGAAGAAAACACATGGGTTTCACTAGCAGCTCGGCAAAGGTTGTGAGGCAGGTAAGACAGGAGGCTGGGCCTCGAACCCAGATCTGTACGGTACCCAGCAGCTGTCTCAGAGAAGCAGCCGGACTTGGGTGAGGAGACACCTCAGGGCGCCACTCAGCCGTGAGTAGGAAGCATTTGGCTGGTTCTGAGTATCTGTGAATTAGGTGTTCAGAGAGCGGAAATCAGTCAGGGTGGGGCAAGTCACCAGAGAAATCCAGGAGGACAGTGGTCAACGGAAGCTTCCAGCGAAAGTATGGAAAATTACTTAAAGGTACCTCAGAATTTGGCCAACCCCTTCAGTTTCAGTGAGAAAACACTTTTACATTTTTAAACTGAAAGCATATTTATTCCCCAGCACTGGCCCCTGGCCCTTGGTCTCTGGCCTCGAAACAAAAGGGGGTTGTTTGGTCCCTGGGCTGGGACGTTTGCTCACAGATCAGGATGTGTGCTTAGAGCATCTGGTTTGGGAAAGGGGGCATGCATCTGGATGGTGTTGAGTGTGGGCTTGCTGTGCCGTTCTGCTCAAGTCCGTGTGACGCCTGTGTCCACAAAATGCTGGACCGCGAAAGAGGAGGGGCTGGACTGGGGCACCTCCTCTCTCCTCTCCACCTGGATGGAGTTGGGCAGTGCTGACAAGTAATCATAAACGGGTATCCTGGAGACCTTGTAGGTTGCCCATCCTCCCCGTCCCTGTCATCCATCCTCTGACACATGCCCTTTGCATAAATCCCTCCGGTCACAGTGAGCCCACTGGCCCGGGCAGCCCATTCCGCCCTGTATAGTAGCTGCCATCCCTGTAGAGCACGTCCCCTGTTACAATCTGCTATCACCTTCACAGCCTGTCCAATGGGGGGAGTCATTTCATTTATTCCACAGATATTTTAGGAATGCTTCCTTTTTATTGCTAGGCACTGTGCCCAGTCCTGGAAAAAAAGAGCTCCCTTGGTGCGGATGAGATAGATAAGGAATACGCAATTTGTTTCAATAAAGTTGTCACCATCCACTTAGTCGCTGAGGCCAGAACCTGGATGTCGTCTCTGATTCCTCTCTTGCCTAAGCACCCCCCTGGCGAGTCTGGTTGGCTCAGCTTCCAAAGCACTGCCAGTGTTCATTCCTCCTCTTCAGGGCCACTCCTTCCACCCTGGCCTGAGCAGCGACGTCTCCCGACCACTGCACTAGCCTCCTAACTGGTCTCTGAGTTTCTCTTTGGTCTCCCTGTAACTCACTTTCCACAGAGCAGCCAGAATCATCTTTTAAAAATGACATTCTTTTCCTTAAATCCCTTCAATAGATTTTTTTAAATGTAAAGCGTTCACAAAGTGCAACATATATTCAAAGCATGACACAGATCATGTGTTCACCTTGATGAGTTTCCACAGAGTGAACATACCTATGTAGCTAACCACCAGCGCAAGAAACAGAGCATTTCCAGGCCCCAGGAGTCTCTCTTGTGCCTCTATCAGTCACTAGCCCTCCACCAAGAGTAACCACTCTTCTGACTTCTCAGCCGTGATCAATATTGCCTGCCTTTGAGCTTTATTAATACAGAATCACAGAGCATGCACTCTTGTATTTGGTTCCCTTTTCTCAGCATCCCATGTACTGAAAAGTGTGTGGATTTTATTCTGTGTGCCCAAACAATAAATGCATGAAGTCCACTGGAGGGGTACAACCCCTTTGGAACACTGTTGGCGGTATCTGCTACAGCTGAGTATGTGCATGCCTACGACTCATCAATTTCTAGGGAAGTATCCATCTGTTATGTGTGGGTACCTTCCCCAAAAGACTTGCACAAGGATGTTAATATCAGCACCGAACTGGAAACCATCAGGAAAGTATTGTTATTGCTCCATTTTACAGATGAGGGGACTGAGGCCCAGAGAGAGCTTGAAGAATGTCTTAGCCCATTTGGGCTGCTCTAACAAAATACCAGAGACAGGCAAGCTACTACCATCATGCTGGGAGTTAGCTTTCAACATATGAATTTGGGGAGGACACAAACATTCAGGCCGTAGAAAGAACTTGCCCGAAGATCACACACTTGGCCTATGATAGAATCAGGCTCTCAATTCAGGCTGGCCACTGTCCGACTCTGCAGCCTCTTTGGGTCCCATTCCCCTCTCCTCTTGTCGGTCCGGTTCTGTTGGCCCTTGTTCTCTTGGTCAATCAGCTCTAGCCTCAGCGTTCCTCAAGGCTTAAAAAAAAATTTTTTTTTAATGTTAGAATAGTTTTGTATTTATAGAAACCTTGCAAAGATAGTTCAGAGAGTCCCTGTATATCCCCCAGAACATTCCTCCCTGATTCCCCTCTGCACTCAACCGCTCTGCCTTCCCCAGACCCCTGTCGACTATGCCTCTGTTTTTTAATCCCTATAGTTTTGCTTTTTCCCAGAATGTTACTTAAATGAAATCATGCAACATGTAGCCTTTTTG